>CM026433.1:7525929-8220520 GCA_014871385.1 Ceratodon purpureus | reverse complement strand
GAGAGAGAGAGAGAGAGAGAGAGGAGAGAGAGAGAGATAGAGCGAGCGTAAGTAGAGGAGCTCGCCGATAGGATAGAGCTAGGATCTCTCGTCTCTTCGCTCTCTCTCTCTCTCTCTCTCTCTCTCTCTCTCTCTCTCTCTCTCTATATATAATTTGTTTTATATATATATATTTTTCTCCAGTTTTCACTTTTCAATTTACAAGTTGAATTTAGCCTAAAAATTTTAGCCCTATAATTTTGTAGTAGAGTCATTGTAAATGACGAGGATTCATTTTAGACTTATAAAGCTTTGGAAATATATAATATTATATTTTTTTAATGCAGTTTATTTTTGGTTAAATTTTGATTATTGATATGTCAAATTTGAAGTGGTATTACCAAATTTCCAATACAAAACTATCAAGAATAACATCATCTTAATAACACATTGATAAAAAATGATTAATATCCAAAACGATATTTCAATGTTGAAAAATGGTAAAAGTTTTACAACAAATAATGTTTAAAATTAGATACCATACAATAAAATGCTTCCAAATCTTCATTTAATTTTTTAATTTTTTAAATTTTTTTCAACACAAGCAAAGGTTTTGTGACCGCAAGAGGAAATAAAAGTATAGAGCAACACCCACCAAGTTTGATGAGGCCAGGCAAGAGCCCGGGCTCTTCACATTGTTTTGAATTGAGTGAAGGCCTTTATTATTAAGAGTAAATTTGGATTAGAATCCAACCTATTCATTTTCATTAAAAGTCAAATAACAAATTAAGGAGAGATGGCTTCTCTGAGTTAATAGACCATTTATAGTTCCCACTGCTTTTGGAGAATAAAATAACCAAGTACATTTGGAAATTCTCAAATGTTCTATATTATCGCTTGCAAAAAGTATTTAAAAAAATAAAACTGTACTGTTTAAAGTGAATCTTGCAACAACTGCGATGAAATTGATCATTTATACTAATAAACAAAAAAAAACTGCACTCTAATAGTCGAGTATGTATGTAAGCTAGTGGTAGAAAGATCTCTACTTTTGATTGAAATTAAAATCAAGGGTATGCATTAATTTTCCAAATTAAAGGACAAAAAATAGAAATAGAAAGATCAGGTCCAACAAAAGCAGAAGAGAGAAAAGAGAAGGAAAAGGAAAGGAGAAAAATGAGGGAAAAAGGGAGACAGAAAATGGAACATATTAGAAGAGAATGGGTAAGCGTCAGCATATGATAGAATTATGCACTGTAAGAGAAAAACAAATATGGAGCAATAAAGATAAATATGCAGCACTAGAAAAAGAAACAATTCGCGACGGAAAGAGAAAGAGATATAAACAGGAAGTAAAAGATATAGAGGAGAAAGAAAAAGATACAGAGAGAAAGAGATAGATGATTGGAGAAAGAAAAAGGATAATGAGGAGAAAAGCTAAAGATCCTGGAAAACGGGAATACGAAAAGGTATAGATGCTTGAAAGATACTGAGATTGGGGGAAAAAGATATTGGGTGATTACGTAAGTATAAAGTAAAAGTTACTGGAGGAGAATGAAGAAGGTAATATGAGAGATCGAAAGTCACATGGAGAAAAAGAGAAAAGTTCTTTGGGGAGGGGAAATAGACGTGTGGGACCATAAGGTTCACGTACAAATACAAAACTTGGAGGAAGTCAAAACTAAAGTATTTGGTTTTAGATACGAGTATGAACATATACAAGTAGAAAAAGAAGTGCATCAAGGCAAGAACTTACGGCTTTGCATTTCTAGGGTTTCATGGTCCCGAAATTTTGTGACAATTTTTGAAATATGAATACGGGTTTCACCATCAATGTATGTTGTGATACCTTACTAATATGATTTTTTCACTTATGAATTTTTAGCAGCATACATTTTAACAATTTTGTACCAGTGTGTTGATGACTGAAACTAATGCATGATCAGGCTAAATGTGAAATAAACACTTTCTCCGTATATTTGAATAGATTTGGTATATTCAATCACACTATTTTACAACCTCGCACAAAAGAACTGCATTGAAGTTTCCTAAAATGATGATGATTTTATATGTCTTAGCAAATTTTGCTTCTAAACTGGAAGATCTCTCCACACTCCAATATTATTATTCCAAAATCATATATTTGCACAAGATAAAACAACCTATGATAGTCAAAATGATTCATTGTTGATTTTTTTTTCTAAAATTCCACATAAATATAAATGTCAAAAATGGATAGTGGAAATGAAATTTTATTTCTTAGACAAAGTATGAATTTTTTATGAATTTTAAAGTGTGTGCTCTCCAATTGGTCGAAAACATTCTCTACACTATCTCCAAATCAAGAAAAAATGTATCTATAAAGGCCATCTAATTCACCTACAATGGTTAGTAAATGTGACAAATCCCAATTGTTTGAACTGTATTTAAAAGTCTGTTTTGATTGAATATGAATAATCACCCCAGTAATTTTTGCTGCAATGGAACAGTCGTTACTTTTCCTGATCACTGCACATGGAGACATTGCCTTCACAAAACATGTGACAACAAGAGCACCACCAGCATCAAAATGTTGAAAACACACATTTGCTAGACTCTTCAATCACCTAGATCTTTCATTGTTTTCTAGAGGTTTGACGAGAAAGTTGACTGATTACACTTCCATCAGAAATTTATTCTAATCCCTATGAATTTTTGAAATAGATGCCAAAAGAATCTAATCTATAAAGTTTTTTTTCTTATCTTCTATCATGTCTAGGATAAAGAAGTGATAAAATTGTACGTGAATTACCATGCATTTATAACCAAATGATTACCAAAAGCCATATTTTAACCCCTAAAGTTCTGAGGGTATTTTTCATCAAAACTGCCTAAAAACAGCCCCTCTTCAAAGCAAGGTGGATTTTGCAAACTTGGGGTCTTTTTTAGTACACCTAACCGTAAGATCTTGTAGCTAACTTCTATGTCTACATGTCCACCAAATCTCACACACTTATTCCTCACCCATTGCAAGATCGTAACGTTCAAAGTAGAAAAACAAGTTTTTTTTCCTGCAAAGAAAGGGGACAGCAGAGTTTTGAAGGCCCAAAAAACCATTTTTTAAAGTAGATATGGAATGAATCTCTCCATATTATTGTTCCTAATTGAGTTACGTACATGTCCCAAAAATATCATATTCAAAAAAGTTGTGGAAGGTATCCAAAAAATCATTTTCCGCTAGGGGGTATGCTGAAATTCACATACAAAGGCCGTTTTTTGACAATAAAAATAGCATATGAAAAATTCTTGGATTGAAAATCCGAACAGTGGAAACATGCTCTACTGCCTTTTCTATAAATAGAAATTTTTATTTTTGAAAAATATCAAAATCTCAATTTTTGGTGGAATTTCAAAGTTTCATCTTTGGGCAGATTTGGGCAGATTTGGGCAGTTTTGGGCAGTTTTGGGCAGAATTTGCTGCATTCACAGTGGCTTAGAAAATTTCAGCAGCTGCCCAACGAGCAGCTTTTGACAGTTAAACCTTTTGATCCTGATGTCGGAATTGAAAAATAAAAATATGCACACAGAGCTCTCGGAACGGCACACCTCCATTTAAAATTTCAGAAAATCACGATTCAAATTGCAACTGTAGGTACATGCCAAAGTTTCAAAAAAGCCTATTCTAGGACTATTGTCTTTTAGGGGTTAATCATGCAAACAACAAAGCAATTGTCTTTACCTTTCTATACATTTATCCTTTAGTTAAACTAAAGATTTCGAGACATTCAAAACTTTCACAACTATGTTTACTCTTTATTATTAAGTATCTTATGCTTCTCTAGATTGAAGTCATCAACAATAAGTTTTCTAGGTAGCATAACATATTTACTTTCTGTTACTCTAGATAACAAAACAAATGTTAATCCCGGTATGGATACCTAGCAAATCTTGATAATCACTTTTGCAGCAACACTGGCTCCTTGAGCTTTATGTTTAGTCATGGCATATGCCAAAACCAACAAAAATGTAGACTTGAAATATTTTTCTAAATAGTTGTAGTTAAACTTTGTCTTTTTTTCTTTAACTTTCTTTTGTAGCTGGATTCTAACATACCTATTGTAATTCCTTCAACATTTGTATCTTCCTTAAGATAAATAGCTTCTACTTACTCATTTCTAACATACCTATTGTAATTCCTTTAACATTTGTATCTTCCTTAAGATGAATAGCTTCTACTTACTCATATCAATATTGTTGACTCCTTTTTAAATGTTGATATTGTCCAAAACCATGACGAGCCCACTTAGCGACTTTTTTCAATTAGTTGAATTTAGGGTCATCTATCCAATCAGTCAGTTCTTCAATATGGAATGCATTAGAGTCAATGGACACTAAGAATACTTCACTAGGATTGTGTTGTCTAGTCACTATCTCTGGTGGAATCGATTTTCATGGAAAACTTAGAAATTACGGAGTCTCGACGAGTTTTGCTTGGCTTCATTTTTGTGACTTCACATGATGCGCTTCGCTTGAATTTCAAGTGATTAGTTTTTATTCAATGCTGCTAGATTTGCATATGCTAGTTGTTAGGCTCTGTATTAAGAAACCGTATCTCTTTGGTCATTGATTTGCACTTTTTCTGTAGAATCTCCTTGTGTTGTCTCGAAATGACAATTAAGGTGTGCTAACTTATGATACTCTTACCAATAATTAAAATGACTTCTTTTACTTTTGACAATATGGTTGTGGATTCGAGATAAGGATTTAAATAGCGTGTGCCAGTGTTTTTTCTGAAGATGAATTAGCTCCTACCTTGTACCCTATACTTTAGTTTCAACTTTCTCCAAGTTTTGAATTTGTAGTGGAACCTTGGAGGTCCAATAAAAACTTTGCGGTATTTGTGAACACACTGGTGAAAATCGAAAATATCCGGATGAGTTGCACCTACAATCAAAATATTTAAATTTGTAAGTCTTCATTGTAAGTTAGAATACAATATCGTTAAGGTAGCCGGAAACCTCCGTAGCAAGTGGTAGCAATCCTATAGCAGTGTATACATATGAGCCCAAAAAATGTCTGACTTGACGTGTCTAAGCCATTGCCCAAGCTATTGTTGTTTTCTTTGATGGATAGAAACTCTTTGCTCCTAGACATTTCTTAACCCCTAAAGTTCCTTGACTATGTTTTACCAAAAAATGCTCCAAAACTGCCATTTCCAATGTTAAAAGCATAAATGACTAAAACATCATTTTTTTCTAATGCTAATTGTAAGATCTTCAAGTAGATTATTTTAATGGAGAGTTAAAAAAAATTTCAATATAATCAACCGTAGAGATTAGAAGATTATAGCAATTAAAATTTAAAAACAAACTTTTTTGACAAGATTTTTGACTAGGTTGACACACTCTAATTTGTTTTCTCTTAGGTTTTTTGCATTATGGATTTTGGGGATTTTGATGCATGTCAAAGAAGACTAAGTTAGATAATTTTATTAAAAAATTACTCTCAAAAGTCAAGTGTAGCATGTTGAAAACAATATTTTTATTAAGTTGTATACACAAGAATGCTAAATCTTATTTCTTATCTAAAAATTCCATTATTTGATTTAACTCCCAATCCAAACGGTCAAAGTAAAGGTTGACGTCCATCCTTTCACTAAAAAAAAAATAAAACCTAAAATAATATTTTATTCTAACTTCTAGGAAGGAAAGAAGAAGTTTTTTTAGTACACTACCCGAAACGGTGAGGAAACTTTGATATTTTGTGGAGTGAACATTATGCACTCGAAGTCGTTTTTTTTTTTTTTTTGAAACTTCAAAGATGACATCATGAAGTATTTATAGAAATATGTTCAGAGATAATTGATGTATTTGGCATGGTTGGCGGCTTTTCCCACTTTGGGTACGATAACTATTTTTATAAATGTCCAATCAAAAAGAAAAAAAGATTCCCTCAAAGTTCTTGTTATGGCATACATTCACAAAAAATTTCAAAAAATCTCGACTTTAATTGAAGCCACTGGTACATGCCCAAATTTTAAAAAAGTCCATTCAAGGACAATTGTCCTTTAAGGGTTAACCAAGCGTTCCTTTCGTCCTTGAGGCATCTTCGCAGCGCTTTGTCAAATGCAGCATGTTCTTTGATGTAGTTGGGTGAAGAAGTTGCTCATTTCGTATCAATCTAGTCTTCAAAAGTAATTATTACAATCCATGATTGGGTATAGGGAGAAAAAGAGAAAAGTTCTTTGGGGAGGGGAAAAAAATTATGAGAGAGGGAAATAGGTACAGTGAGAAAAAGAGAAAGGTTCTTGGAGAGGGGAATTCGGGACTAAGCGAGGGATAAAGGTGCTGAGAGAAGGGATAAAGGAAGTGAAGAGGGGAAAAAGGAACTGGGAGAGAGAGAGAGAAAGTTACTGGAGAAGAAAGCAAAAGCTTTTATTATAGAAATTGACACAGGTAGAAAACGAAAAAGGCTCTTGGAGAAGGAAAAAGGTACTGAGAGACGGAAATAGGTACCATACAGTGAGAGGGACAATGGTGTCGAAAAAGGAAATGGAAGAGGGGAAAAAGGAACTGGGAGAATGGGAAAGTTACTGAAAGAGAAAGCAAAAGCTTTTATGAGAGACACAAGGAGAAAAAGGAAAAGGTAGAAAAAGTAAAAGGTAGGAAAAAGGAAAAGGTAGAGGGGAGAGAGTGTGAAAGAGGAAAGGAGGGAGGAGGGGAGGGGATGTGATAAAAATCTGCAACACATGACAATCGTGTGGCGATGGTGATGCACTGCAGGCAACTTTGGTAGAGATCACTCTCACCCAAGTTTGCAGAATTCTCCTCCAGCGACCAAGTTGCAGGAGGTCGAATCAGCGCTTCTATGGAGAATTGCCCCGCATTGCGCTTCCCTGGGCGCAGCATCATCCTCACCTCCTCTTGTAACGCCCTCACCCCTTGCCAATCATGATAGTGTTCAGCAAATTGTGCAAGCATGGATTATCACTGGAATAGAAAGGGGCCCAAATTGATAGAATTTATGACTGAATTGGGAATTGTCCGAATTTGTGTCTGATTTGGGAACTGTCCGATCAGTTTAGACATGGGTTGTGTTTGTAGTGCTTGTCTGGGTCTTCTCAGGATTGGAGATCAATGCGTGTGTGATGTGGTTTTGTTATGAAATGAGGAATGTGTTATGGATTTGTATGTGGGTTTTGTGAGGTGTTGGGTTTCTGTTCGTGATGGGTGAGTTAGTGGGTTTTGTATATCTGGTGGACATTTGTTGGAATGAGATTATTGGCCTTGGCATGTAGGGGTTAGATTGAGTGTATTCAGCTTTGGATTTGTGATGGATGGAGTTTGATTGTTCCATGAGACTTACTGATTTTTGGGAAGTTTGGTAGGCTTTGAGCTGTTGAGTTTGTGTAGGTGCTAAATTTGTGGCGTTGGTTGGCAATAGTGGGCTTCAGACATCAGTAGGACTCTTTGTTGGATTCATATTATTGGATCTCGTATGTGGAGTTTTAATTACATGTGTTCCAGTTTGAATTAGCAAGGGAATTCAGTTGTTGAGTGAAAATATATACTATTAATCGTGCTGTGATGATTATTATTGTGTTATATGATCTCAGGGGATTTGATACAGTTTACACGCGAATTCTAGGGATTAGGGTTTTAGTAACCAGTTCTGTTTAGTTTCTCGTACTTAGTTTTTGCTCGAAGATTTTACATCTCTTATGAATCCGATTATTTGTCTCTTCAGGCTTGCAATCACTTTCACATTCAGGGTAATGTCTCGACGGGTTACTGTTTTTGTTTTTTCATGTTATAATTCGGCAAGCTCTGCATTCTTTGGCACGATTGTTATGATAGCGATATTGATTGTATGTGGGTTTGAATTGTGTTGAATTCGACGGATGTTCGGGAAGCTTTGTTTGAGCAATTAAGGAATTTGGGTAGATGCTGAATTTGTACTATGATTGTCAATGTCGAGATTCTACTTGTGAATTCTGAGGATATGAATTTGATGTTTTAGAATGAAGGTGACTTCTGTACAGATTAGGGTTTCCAGTGGCCATTTTCTATTCAGTTTGTCGTGCTTCATTTTTGCTCATAGACCCTGCTCAGTGATTCTATCGCTGTCATGGGTTGAGTCCGTGTTTATATTCTATGAATTTTGTATTCTTCTCTTTTCTCACGTATCAATCTAGCTAGAGTCCTTAGTTTAGTTTGCAATAGAATTCTGCTGTGCGAATCATTTATATATTTTAAATAATAATCTTATTTTTCCTGGTTCCAAGAAGATGCTCGTAACTTGACTCTAAAGCTTCTTTGGATTCCTTAAAAACTTAGTCGTAAGCTTTGAATATGAAGAAGTATTTGTCATACTAATAAGCCTCTGTGTTGGTTGTTTGGAACATGTATTCGGTACGTTACAGACTATGGTGCTTTGGGTATTTGGTTACGGTTCACTTTTATGGAAAGCAGGCTTCGAATATGATGAGAGGATGATTGGCTACATCAAGGACTATCGCAGAGTTTTTCATCAAGGTAATGCCCTTTCAGACTCTTCATTGTTTAAGCTCTCTGTAAAAATGAAAGAAATATCTGTCTGTATTACGTTAACCACAAACGACGTTGGTCTCTAATTCATTTATTCATGCGCTCTACAGCCAGCACAGATCATCGAGGCACACCTGAATATCCAGGACGTGTTGTTACGCTTGAGGCAAAGGAGGGTGAAGTCACTGTGAGTATATGTAATTCTACTTGTGATGGTATTGGTTTGGATCATAGTGAACTACGGAGCTAAAGAGACAGTCTTTGTGCTTACATCAGCCCCTTCCGTTTGGTTAGTAATCAGTCTTGTAAAGGAAATGTAATGATAACTTGTGGTTGACAGTCAATTTCGTTTGTTTTCTGACGCAATACTTTTTATGTTACAGTGGGGTGCTGCGTATCGAGTTTCGGGTCATGATAACGAGAAACTTGTTCTATCTGTAAGGACCGATTCCTTCTTCAACTCAGAATTATTACCTTTAAAACCTGACGATACATTCTTTCCATTTTAATGAGATGTTTCTTCATTTGTGACAGTTGCGCTCTTTTTGCATAACCAACTTATATGTTGTGCTTGCATGAGCAGTATCTGGATCTCAGGGAGCAAGAATATGATCAAAAATCGTATGTCAACCTCTATACGGTACGTGCATTTGGAGATAACCACTTGTTGAATATGATAGGAGATGAATTTTTCTACATCTAAGTTGGCTTTCGTTGCCACTGTTTAAGCTGACTGAAGTTAAGAAAAATGTGTTCCTAGCTTCTAAACCACTTCAGCTCATATTATATGACATTTGGTTGGTTCATTTGAGTGAGTTCCTTTCTTTAATGTGTGCGTGTCTGTGGGGAAGAGTACTTTGAATTATCGTTTCATCTTCATCTAATTAATTGTCTTGACTTTATTTGTCCACAACAGGCAGATTCCTCTGAGACGCCAGCCCTCTGCAATGTTCTTGTGTAAGTCTGCTTCGCGTTTCCAATACACATTCTATCTGGGCAGATTTACCTCAATCATAGATGCTATGTCTTCTCTGAGAGAACGAATTTGAATAAAGTGCACTACCATCTGCAGGTATATCGGTTCGTCAGAAATATCGAGGAACAAGTTCTGGGCGGGACCTGCACCTTTGGAGGTGATGGCGGAGTAAGAAATTAAACACATCTCTGTTGTGTTGCTTACAAGTTGGAGAACAGAAGTTGACGGTTTAGAATTAAAAAGTCAATTGTTATTCTTATCCTATATGGTGTTAGCCACATGGGGTCTTGAAAATATTGTATCCATTACTGTTGTCAGTTTCCATCATTTTAGCTTGAATTCTTATGGAACGCGTCTTTTATCTGAAAATATGACGCTGACTATTTTTCTCTGCCATTTGCTTTTCGGTCTATGCAGACAGATTGCCAGAGCTGTGGGTCCATCTGGACCGAATTATGAATATCTATTTCTTCTTGAAAAGAGTTTGCGTGAACTAGGTATGCTCCATTTGATCTCTCTACTTTTCACTTGAAGAGGCATGAAATTTTTGTTGAATCCTATTCCTGCGCAGAATAAACCAGAAGTACATATGACTTCGTCAGTTTGTGAAAACAATTCTTACCATTGTAGCTTTGTGAAAAGTGTGTCATGAGAGTATCTTAAGCGTGGAGTTGTAGAAGCGAGTAATTATGTTGATCACGTTAATTGTCTTTCTTTGATATTGTAAAAACTACCTAGTCATTTTACGTGATGTCCAAACCTAAACTTCAAGAGAAATTGGGATAGAGGAAACCAGAGAATAGAAATATCTGGAAAAGATGAAAAGATGACAAAGGAGAAAGATAATAGAGATCGCCGAGTTGAAGTTGAGGCTTGAATTCCTGAAAACCAACAAACAAACATGAGGTAAATAACAAGTCGTGGCTTTCCATTAAGTCTTAATGTGTCTAGGACATCCGAAAACTCCAAGATATTGAAGACAATTTTAATGTGGTAATCATGCGAACTTGTGGAGGAAAGATGGTTGAACGTAGCAGATATGTGTTTACATCTGATAAGAGCTCCAATGCGGATTCTACTCGGTCTTCGTGGCTGCAATTGTCTTTAGCTGTGCATTAGAGTAGGCTTCTCCAATGTACAAATGTTTTTAAGGTTGCGTGCATAGAAACACTTGGAGTTCACACATCGTTGTACCTTTAAACACAACATGTCCTTGGTGACCACCTTTGCAGATTGCGTCGATGAGGACATTTCTGAGCTTGCTGAGGCTGTTCGAAAATATATGAATTCGAGTAATGGGCCCAATTCTAGTGACGATGTTTCTGGAACAAACGGAACTACAGAAACTCAAAGCATTTCAAGAAAGCAACAACATGACGTCTGCAATGGAGTTTAGGTAGGATGTTGCCTTATTGCAATTTCTTTACCACAAATTGGCCTTCCCGCCACTATTAAATTGATACTGATGAAATAAATCATTCTTTTCAAATGCGTTGTGTTGTATTATTCAAGATTTGTTTCTCTGTCATGTCTGATTGGGTCATGTCTGATTGGTACCGACTTTAACTGCAGAAGTAGGAGTTCAATTTAATATGATTCAATCGCTAGTGCAGTTCTTCTTGCTCACTCTCCACGAGAATTTTTCACAGTTCTACAACACTGCAGTAATAAATAAAAATAAAAAGGCTTAACCGATCGCCTTCCTCATGAAGCTTTTCACAGCTAGAATTTTTAGTAGACAGTTCATGAAGTTATTTGTCCGATTCGACATTTGGATTTGGTTTTGGTAAAAGACGTTTCTCACAAAATTACAAATGATGAAATGTGTGAAGATTTGACATAGCCAAATTTGCATTCACCAAAGCCTAATTTGTAGTTTGAAAATGGTCTTGAAAAAATGATGTTATAAATTTAAGCAGCAGAACAATTGTAGTTTAAAAAAATGACGTTATAAATTTAAGCAACAAAAAGATTTCAATTTTTTTTATATAATAGCAAAGACATTTAGTTTTCAATCCATTCCAATACATGAAATTCAGAGAATGAAAATGTTTTGTTTGTAATTTAATTTAGAAAGATTTTTAATTATAAGTTTCACATAACATAACAACTCAGGGGAATCGCTTGTCATGAAAATTAAGGGAATAGGTGCAAACATGGGGTATTTTATGGGGGGCTATTACCTCGTCTTTCATTGTTTTTTCTTATATAATTTTCTAATATGTGTTCTTAAAGTGGGGGCTATCGGTAAGTATAAGTTATGGATTTAGGTGTTTTATGGCACCTTTTCTTGCTTATAATAAGTATCTGAATTTTTTTGGAAGCATTCTTAACACTGTACACTTAGTACAACAATAGTATAACATGGTCAAGTTTAGCCATTCTGCTATTACATGTCACCTAGATGTGGCGGGTGATGTTAACATTCAAAAATTAGAGGATTTAACATGCACATGTCTTTTCATTCTGATGTGGCAAAGTATTTATATCATGATATCCATAATTTTTTTAAAAGTTGGGGGTATATTATGAATAACTAAACTCAAATATGACCACATTACAAACACACTATTTTACTTATAATCCCTCACAACACTTTCTATGCCCTCTATGGTAAAAGTAAAAAAAATCTAATTTTTATTCTAAAAGAATTTAAGGCAACCTATATTTGTTCTCACCTATATGTCTATTTCGTATGCTTAGTGACCCCCCATCATAACAAATCATTTATGATAGTAATATTGAATCCAACTTTACAAATAATATCTAAGTTCAAAGTTTACAATTATTGTATTTAAAGAATTCATCAAATTAAGGTAGAGATGGGTATTCCCGTGAGTTTAAGCCATTCAGCATATTTGGGATTGAGAAAACTATGGGGATAAAATTTATACAAATAGAAGTTAGGTCGAAAATCACAAATCTGATTTTTTAATATTTTTTTCGAAATTTATCAAATTTTCATGAATATTTGAAGTGCAACATTGTAGACCACTATATCCGTGAGTAGATATATGCAATACAAAGATTCTTGCATGGAGAACATGATAGGTTGTTATACAATCTGCTGGGTGTGGTAGTCATGTGCTGTCTGCTCAGATATTGGTGCACTGATAGGCCACGGAATTAGAACCCCGACGGGAATACCCATCTCTACCTTAATAGTTTAGAACAGTTTTAGAAATTTTGATTTGAAAGACATTTAGGAATTAAAATCCTAAAGGAACCACATTAGGGCATGTATTCTTGTCATCAAGCGAATCATAACATACATTGTTCAATGTATAGATGAATAGAAAATCTCTTAACGGAAAACGACAATGTCTAAAAATGCTAAATTTCAAAATGTCTCCATTGTTGAGTTTTTTGATGTTTAATTACTAAAAAGTGACGCAATCTCTCATAGATGGCATTCATCTATTATTCAATATTTTTTTATAAATTTTATAATTTGATAGCTTTGTGTTCAAATGAATTTTATACAAAAGAAAATAATAAATAAATTTTTCACTTTGATTGAAATTTGCACTAAAAAATTCCAAAACATGAATTTAAAAAGTGCACTTTTAAAATAAACCCAAAAAAATAAGCAATAAAAAACTTTGAAAATAATTTTGAATTTTGCTTTAAAAATCATGTAAAATTTATTCACATAATTCATAGATTTAATCAAATAGATATAATTTGAATAAATGTAATTTAAATTTCATAATGTACAACTTCAATTTCAACATCAACTTATATTACTTTCTTCCACTTATCTTTATTGATAAAGCTTTGCAATTACACAAATCTAGAAAAAGTAAGATCGTACTCAGTTGAAATCATATAACGTATAGATTATCAAGCAAGGACTACAGCTGCAAAAAGTATAAAGGCAAACAAGTAAACTCTGTCGTAGAAACTGCAAGTCATAAATCCCAAGCCTTTTTTTTTTTTTTTTTTTTTGAAGGCAAATGAAAGGAATTCATTGCAAAAAATAAAAGAGTACAACCCTCATCGGACAAGAGTCCAGGGCGGAAAAACCGGGGAGGGGGGGGGGGACAATCTGAAACACGGTGAAACACTACAACCAGTTTGGCATTAATCCTGCTACAGGCAGGAGGTTCCATTTAACTGTCAATCCTGTTCTAGTTCCTAAAATGCTCCTGTTCATCCACTTAGCATCAAACGCTCGCAATGTACTCTGAATTTGGGCTTCTAAGTTGGCTCTCTTGACAGCTTTTAGTGTACGCTTCTAGTCGATGCGCCCGTAGTCGAGTAAGGAATCCCAGACAAATTGTCGGATCCTTTGAGGTGGCCATGCTCCTTCGCCGAACACTTTGCTGCTCCTGCTAAGCCAGGTGCACCAAAGCCCGATGCCCCTCAAGAGAGACCACACTTTGGCGATACCCCGCTTCCTGAACCTCACCTCCTGTCCGAAAATGCACTGTTCGATGGAGAACCTCGGGGGCGGGTTGATATTCCTCTTTCCCTTTTGGAAAATGTGGATTACATGAAAGCAGTAATTCCATACTATCTTCGCGTTTCTGCATTCAAAGAAGCAGTGAGAGTAATTTTCAAGCTGATTTCCTGTGCAAAGTTGGCAAGTTTGGTCTACCTGTGGGTTAAATCTCCTTCGCCATGAGTTGGTTGCCACCGCCTGATGCCAAACCGACCATATAAATGCGGCCTCTTTCTTGCTTCTTTCAGCTTTCCAGGTTTCCTTCTACTTCAGGGCCACGGTAACTCTACGCTCGTCTTTCCACTTATCTTGAATCGATTTGGAGAGGCTGGTTCCAGCTGCTAAGAATTCCCTTGCGTTCTTGGTTGTGTACATGGTGAACTCAGTGCCACCGGCCCATCTCCAGAGTACTGGATCAAAGCCATGCAAAAGCTCCGGCCTGCCATAGTAAACGACGAGCTCAGATTTTGGACCTCGTTTCTTACCAAGTTGGGCAACTCTGATCAATCTAAAGGGGCCAGGCCAAGAGGCTATCCTGCCACATGCTTCTTCAGAGTCTACAGGAAAGAGCAGCTTGGAATGCGCTCCCACAGCATATACTGGATGCATATCAGGCGGCCTTCTGAGAATGTCAAGGTCGTTGAGAGACGTCGGGTTCCACTCAGCGTTAGTTCTGATGATGTAGACCGGGTCGTCATCCCGCTCGTCTCTGAACACTCCAAGCCAGGAGCCTGGGGAGATGTAGGAAGCGGGGATACGAAGCTGAGTGCCCAGATCACTTTCAATGCTGTTAATCTTGAGGGCTATCCTCCTGGCCTCTTCGGAAGTCAAATTGTACTCCTTGCTGATTTCGTCAATAGATTTGAACTGGTGGCGATTAGAGTCCCAGAGGTTCCTAACGACTCGAAGGCCCCTCCAGAACAAATCACAGGCCTCTAACTTCGAGAAGCTGAAGTCGCCCCCGGTGAACCTGGTATTCCACCAGAGAGAAGTGTTAAGAGCCTCAGATGGGCCTCTGGCCGGGCTGGTTAGAAGCCGCTTGTTAATTTTCCGCCAAGCTAGGTGGATTTTACCCCAAGCTCTCGAACCTGGTTTGGAGGTGTGTCCTTCTACTAAGCCCCATTGAGGGTGCTTAGGCCAACGTGATTCCTTGCACGGGTCGTAGCCCCAAAGCTTGTCTCGGAGGATGATCTGTAGGTTCGAGGAGCCAGGAGAGTATAAGCCTTCACAATCCAAGCAGAGCAGTGGTGGCAATGTGGGGATCGGTAAGGCTGAGTCGACCCTCTTTGCGTTTAACACAGCAATCCACCCAAGAGACCCTTGTCCTCGCATTGTGGTCGCTTCCAGACCACAAATAATTCCGCAGCAGGCACGGAATCTTCCCCAACACCTTGACAGAGCCATGCCACAGAGAAAGGAAATACCACAAAGAGGAAAGCAGAACTTGCTTGACAGTCATAGCTCTGCCTGCGAGGGAGAGCCGCTGAGATGTCCAGTAAGCCAATTTGGAGGAAAGTCTTTCTAATAGAAAGCTGTCCAGGCTGGAAGTAGAGGGGTCAATGCCAAAAGGCGTGCCAAGAAGCTTAAGCGAGTCTGATTCATTGGCCCACTGCCATCCGTAATCATCAAGCCAACTAGGCTTGGGGAGGTGGCTGAGCCAAAAGGCATGGCTCTTATGCCAGTTAATTTCAAGGCCAGAAACTTCCTTGAAAATTTCAAGAATACTGATGAGGTTCCTAATGCTATTGGGATTGCTAACTTCTAGTGACATAGAAGTGTCATCAGCAAATTCAGAGATGATCTGGGTTTTGGTTGAGTCAGAGCATCTGCACCGCATCCCCTCCAAACAGCCCCTTGATCTGGATAATGGAGGGAATGTTGGAGGGGTAGATGGAGGGGAAGGAGTTGAGTGCCCTACCCCAAAACTCTAAAATCCAGTTTGTTGCACACTGCCCAAGTCTATTCCCTTGGTACAAAACACAAGGCATTGATTAAACTTGAACCATTCTTCTAGTTTTCTTCCCGGACTACCTTTGGTGAAATTTTTTAGCTTAATTCATTTTTTCAGGGTACTCCTTTGTAGAACCATGAGGCTTTGGACTTCAATAGTATATTTAAAAACAACTATATTATAGTCTTAAATTAGCATTTAAAAAATCATCCTTCTATTTTAATTTATAACTTTAATAGTATATTTTAAAAAATCTATACTACAATCTAAATTTATGAATACTTTTATATTTTTTGTTCTTCAATAGTATATTTAAAAAATATATATGTACACTACAATCTAAATTTGAAATTAATTTTATCTTGTTCTTTTTTGAATTTAGATAATTGATAGTTTATCAGATAATCCATAGTACAATCTAAATTTAAGCTTCAAACTATGATATTTGTTTAACTTTTTATTTTGCTTTGAGAGTTAATCTTCACTTATCTTTATTTTTTAACAATTTGTGTCCACATGAACTTAAGATAATTATAAATATAAGGTGTGTTTTACTTTTAAAACATCTTTTCTATTTTTTATCGCTTGACTGTAGTATTTACTATCTTTTATTTTTATTTTGGAAGTCAAATCTTCATTTTTTATTTATTTTTGAAAGAATTTGTGTTTATTTGAAAAAAGATAATTCTAAATATGAGGTGTACTATACTTTCAAAAAAATCTTTCCCATTTTTATCGCTTGAGTATAGTATATAAAGACACATGACTTGTTAAAATTATATTATCTCACTTGTCTTCTGTTATATTTCAGAGAAATATATCTCTGATGATATGTTTCTCCCCCTTATGAATATATTTTACAAATATATTTCAAAGGTTTGATAACTTGTGTTTTTATCAAACCTTTGAAATATATTTGATGATAGGAGGCTTATTTATGAATATATTTGAAGATTTAAACATATTTGGAGATTGATATGTTTTTTTATGAATATATTTGAAGACTTAATTTTACTTATATATATTTCATGAAGATATATTTTATAAATTCATTTGTGGATCTTCAATTTTCATTTTTGAATCTTCAATTTTCATTTTTGAATCTTTAATTTTCATTTTTGGATCTTCAATTTTCATTTTTGGATCTTTAATTTTCATTTTTGGATTTTCAAAGAGGAGATTTTGGTCTATGTACCTCATCTCTATATATGATCTTTGACTTTCCATTTATGATTTTCAATCTTCCATTTATGATTTTTAATCTTCCATTTATGATTTTTAATCTTCCATTTATGATTTTTAATCTTCCATTTATGATTTTTAATCTTCCATTTATGATTTTTGATCTTCTAGTTATAATTTTCAAACTTTCAATGATTTTGAGGTGCTTCAAATATTTTGCTCAAAACCTTGGAATTTTCATTACTGAAATTACAGTTTAACTATGCTTTTGTTAATTCGTCATGACCAAATCCCTTGTTTGTGATTATTTAAACCCCGGCCGCCTTGACATTTGTGCTAAAAAATAATCTTTGACTCAAAAGCTGACCCTCCGGCCATAATGAACTACAAAGATGCTGCTTTGGAGGGGAGGGAAGGCGGGCTGCGGGGTCCCTCAACTATCCAGGGAAATTGGCTTTAGAGGGGTGTGACGCCCTGAATTTATGCGTTGGCGGGGTCCATTTGTGGCCGGGTGGGGAGCTTGAACGCCAACGACCCCTCGGATTTGAGGTTGGCGGGGCAATTAGAGCTTGCGGTGCAGATGCTCTCAGGGAGAAGAATACCCCTGATGAGCCCTTCAGATTCTGCTTCTTTGACAAGGATATTAAGCACTTCAGCTAAGGTTGGAGAACCTATAACCACCACCAACCCCAGAATGGACCTTCTGAAGTGGCCCAAAACCGCACGCAGTGGTCCCCATTTGAAAAGTTGGAATTTTTATTAGATTTTTTTCTGTTAAAGTGGGGATCAGATTTTGGTTCAGGAGGGCGCCGTATTTGGAGGACGGCATGAACGTGTACGAAGATGGTCAGTTTATGGAAATGGAAAAAGTGCAGAATTGGAATGTGGTAGAACCTAAAATGGTTTTAGAAAATCAGTGTGGCGATTGTGTGTTATTAAAAGGGCCAAAATATCACACTTAGATGGCTGAAATCGGCTCTATTCATTGTAGTATTTATGACATTGACGGTTGCAAATGTATAGGTCGGCTCACTAAAAATTGTAGCCACACTGGCCTTATAGAGTTGAAGCTCCAAGTACAAACCATGCTTACAATCTGAGATTCTAAATGGCCTCTGAAATTTTTGATCTGCAAGGGCGAATGTGTACATGAGGTCATGAGAGCTATGCATGGGTAGAGGGTGAAATCATAGTGAGTGCATAGGAGTTAGGGGAGTGACGCTGCGATCAAACTGATTGCATGGGACCTCGGTGAGACAGCGGCCGTAGTGAGTGAACTGATCTTCAGCATCGAAACCGGAGGGAGGGGCTCGGTGAGAGACCTGAAAGTTGAAAAAATGTCAGCTTACGATTTGGCAGAGGACCATCACTTCCATGACAGTGACGAGGCAGGGAGTGAGGAGGGGGCTGCAGACCTTGACTGTACGGGGGACGAAGCGGATTCGAGCAGTGCTGACGATTGTCAAGGAAGAGGAGTCGAGCAGGTGGACTACTCCGAACTGGAGTTGGCGCAAAGGCATCGGCAACGAGGGAGAAGAGCACCTCGACCTGCATCAATTCAACAGGAGGTCACGGAAGTGGTACACTGTAGCGAGCAGAGCGTGAGGAGTAACGGAGCAGCAGCTGCAGACCCAAACGTCGGTGTAGGTCCTGCACATGTAGGGCGGGCCAGTGGCCGTGTTGATCATGGACAAAGAGCTGCCGCTGGTCGACGCAGCAGAGCTGGGGCGTGGCTGCGGGTAGGTTCTGTAAGCACCCTGTCCGGGATCAATGTCTTTACTTCGCAGTCTGCTGGAGGATTGAGACTGCACCCCCTTCCCGAACCTGCAACCGCGCCAACAGCTGTACCTCGCACATCCAGGCAGCAGAGGGTGAAAAAAAATGGGAATTGGAGCAATCAGCAACTGCAACAAGCGTTGGCTGCAGTGGATGAAGGAAAAAGCATAAAGAAGGCAGCCTTGGAGAATCACATACCATACACGAGCTTGCGCGACTGGTGTTACGGGAGGACAAGAAGTCGCAAGCGAGGCGTGAAGGCTGTGTTGACGGAGGAGGAGGAGGCACAGTTAGTCCAATATCTCATTGCCATGTGCGACCGTGGCTATGGGCTGTCACCATCAGCGTTGAAGATGAAGGTGTACGAAATTACAAAGACCAGATCCACCCTCTTTAAAGATGGAATCCCGGGTGGAGGGTGGATGCGGTGGTTTCGACGCCGACATCCTGAGTTGAGTATACGCTCAGCTCAAGGGTTGGAAACTGCACGCGCCCAAGCCTTGTGTCCAGAGAATGTGGAGTCCCTGTACAACAATTTGAGTGAGTTATATAGCTTGCATAATTATCCACCTGAGCAGATTTGGAACTGTGATGAGTCCGGTGCACAAGCAGGTATTTTGCTGACCCCATATCCATGCATTTAGAGTACAAATCTGCATTTTTGAATGAGTACTTGAGGACTTACAAGGATGGCCATGCAACAGGCAAGAGCGGAGGGGGCATGGTGATTGCAAAGACTGGCGCTCGCCGCGTGCACAGTATCGTTCCGAACCAGCGAGAGTGGCTCTCGGTCTTGGCATGTGTCAATGCAGCTGGTAGAGCCATCCCCTGCTTTTACATATTTAGAGGCAAAAGGTTCCAAAAAAATTACATACAGCATTGCGAAGCAGGAGCAACCATGGCCATGGAGCCAAGGGCGTGGATGACAACATACCTATTTTCAGCTTGGGTGTCTCATTTTATTGCATCAATCAAGCAATCAATTGGCATCTCACCTGAGCAGCGCCATCTCCTCATCCTTGACGGCCACATTAGCCATGTAACTCTACAGATTGCACGTGCAGCAAAGAGTGTAGGGCTGGATCTAGTAAGTTTACCGTCACATACCTCCCATGCGTTGCAGCCACTTGATGTTGCATGCTTCAAGCCCTTCAAACAGTTCTTCAGGGAATATCGTGACTTCTGGATGTCCCGAAACGTGAACCAACCTGCAAACAAGGAGACACTAGCTCAGTGGGTGTCCCTTTCACTAAAGAAAGCTCTAACTGAAACGAAAATCAAGAATGGATTTAGGGCTGCAGGAATTTACCCAATTAATCGACAGGCAGTTGATCATTTCCTTGCTCCTGCTGCGACATACGCCCAAGAGGGAGGGCCGAGCTCTGTTCTGCGGGAGGGCAACAGTCATGCTGCAGCAAGCAACAATACATTGAGAGCGAGGTCTGTTGGAGTATGTGGCCGCGACCAGGAGCCGAGAGGAGCGTCAGCTCCAACCTGCAGCGACAACAACGACAGTGACATTAATGGCGACAGTGAAACAGACATCGAAGGGAGGTTGCGCCCTGGCTCGCATGTGCGGTTGGCGGAGTCTGAGTTGGAGGCGGACTTCGCGAGGCAGCCCGACAGCTCCACTCAGCACTTCTTTGTGGAGATAGCGGAAGAGGACTTACCTGCTGAAGAAGAGGCCGCAGACCTTGAGCCAGACGTGGAAGAGGCGCAGTCCATCACGTCTTTCCTATAGCTTCCAAATTTCACTCCAAGTGCCTCTCGCCGTTGTCGTGATCCAATCGTGGACTTTGCGAAGTCAATCATCCTCACAGGAGATGCTTACAATGAGGCTGCGGAGAGCATTCGCTTGGCCCGCGAATCTGCAGCACAAGAAAAAGAGCGTAAAAAAGAAGCACGGGAGGAGAACAAAAAACGAAAGGCGGATGAGAGACAGCAAGCTGCCGCGCGTAAGGCTGCAAGCAGAGAGGAGAGCATCCGCTTGCGAGAGCAACGAGCCGCAGAAAAGGCTGCTCTCAAAGCACAGAAAACGGCCGAGAAGGAAGCAATCGCACGAGCCAAAGCTACACGGGCATACGCAACAGCGTTGGAGAAGGCGGACAGGGCTGCAGCAGCTGCTGGTCGACGGACCCGGCGTGCGACCTCTCCTCTCGCGGCTAGGGCATCTGAGAATGCCCACGAGCATCAAGCGCCGGAGGGGCTGGAGGGGCATGGAGCCTTCCTTGGGGGGCAACGTACATTGAACGCCTCTTCCTCTCCATTCTCTCCGTATGTCCCGCCTCAACATGGTCTCCCATTCATGCAGTCTCCTCAACTCGCACCTCCACAACAGCCACAATTTTTCTTCCCATCTCCTGCCACCCTCCCTCCCTTCTCGCAATTTGATATTCGTTCACATTCTATGGCGCCCAACACACAATATCCACTCATGTTTCCACTCTCGACAATACCTCAACATCTAGGACGTCCACAACAGGAGCAAATTCCAGAGAGACTTTGAAACCGCAAAGAGCCGTTGCCTCAACACACAAAAGAGGCGGGGAGGGGTTGCAAGGAGAGAACGCGGGAAGGAGCTACACGAGCAGGACGCGTGAAGGGGACGCGGGAGCTGGGGTTGATCCCTGCCACGGAAGTGAAGCGGCTGAGCTGGAGGCAGCGGACCCCACGGCCTTTGCCTTGTTGGACCAAGCGGGCATGGGCGAGGTGGGGCGGGGATTGCAACTCAATGCAGTGGTTCACACGATAAACCTGGCCCACATGAGGTCATGAGCCATGCGTTTTTCAATATCTAGCATATCGGTTTTTGGGCACTCGTTACAATAGTGTTTAAGTTCCATTGCTGTTGGTTTTACTGTACTCCCATTATACTACTGGGTGCTCCGAGGAGTGGTGATTAGCACCGCTTTCTGTGGAGGTAGGTAATTTTGTATGTCGAGGAATGGGTATAAACTTACTGTCCACTTTGAAAATTTATAGCAATTTCGGTGTGATGAATTGAAAGATCACGACAATTGCAAAATTTATGAATTTCTATTTTGATTTCAAAAAAAAAAAAAAAAACGCGAAAAAAATGCTATAAATAGTTCAGGCCCCTTAAGTTGGTGGTTATAGGTTCTCCAACCTTACTATGATGAATAGAGAGGGGGCAAGGGGACACCCCTTGAATCCCAAGCCTTTCCAATCATAGCACTCCTTCCAGTAACCACCAATTCCGCCCATCATGGATGTTATTAAAACACCTGCACTTTCTTATTCCTTCCTCATTACATTTCCTACACGAAAAGTACACTGACAAAATCACCAGCCCATCATCGCTTGCCACGGAGACACCAGTTTTAACAAAAATAATTATCCCCCAATTCTTATTTCATAAATTCACATTCCTACCCCAATATTCTACAAAAAAATAGCCTGTACCACAAATAATGCTATCTGGTCAGAACCCATTTCCCAAACCAAACCCTGACACAAAAACACCCGAACTACTGTAATAAAGTATCACTATTATATGTATTATTACTGATGTTATTAATAATTACACTTTGTTTTTTGTTTTTTGAAGAATGGCTAAGGGGAAGATTTTGGACTTAACTCAACTAATTTCCTCGTCTCTCAAAACTCATACGCTAAAGATGATACCTTGATAAAAATTTGACAATATTTGGGTGATACCCATGTGATAATCCTGGAATACACGGATGATTTTTAGTTTTTTCAACCAAAAAACATCCTCACACATTCAAATTTTACCGGCTGAACATTTCGGTCGGCTGATCTGTAACTAGCTGCATGTCCTCCACGTACCTTCCTGAAAGACACTCAAATTTACTTCAAACCGCAATCAGCGAAACTTGCACAGAGAATTTACTATCAATACCGCCACGCACATGACCCAGGAGTAAATTAATGCGCCCCCAAACCAAGCCCATTAAATAACCAACAGAAACAAGACAAACAAACCAATCCAACATTCTTGTACCCAAGTTCCCGAAGTCACGTTCCCATTCGGGAACTCCAATAGAACTCCATGCGCACTCAAGAGAACTCTACGGGAACTTCAAGGGAATTTTAAGGGAACAAGGAGGGGGACGGGGCAACGGCTCTTGGGGCGGAATTCAAATTGAATGGGGAGGCGGAGAAGAGACCGTTGAAGGCGAAGCTCTGGCTATGGCGTCGGACCCCCGCTCTCGCGCCCCACCATTTGCCCACGCCGGCGTCTGCGCCATCGCTCCCCGTCTTCTTCTCTCCCGCCCCGCTCTTCACCCCCCTCTCACCTCGCGAACAATCCCTCTGCCGCTTTCTGAGTCGGCCGGACGGCTCCGATCGACGCTTTCTTGGCCCGCCTTCTTCGCGTCTTGAGGTTAGTTCATCTCGGTTCTTGATCGGTGCTGGCGGTTTCGTAATTTGGTAGCGATTCTTTCTCGATACGTGTTGACTCTGGTTGCATTTTGCGGTGGAAGTGTTGGTGTGTTGTTTTCTTGGTATTTGTTGTTGCGATAAGTTTCCGGAAATTGATGCTGTTCGTGATTCTTAAAACCCTAAACCCTTGCCTACATTGATTGGCAATCGATGGCTCTTTGGCGATCAAGAATCGATTCTGTGTTTGACAACCACGAAGCGCAAAATTTATGTCGATCATGCTGCATATTGTCGTCAAATTTGAAAGACGACGGAATATGAATGTCTGGGCGTATCGTACTTCGATGAATCAAAGCGCAGTTGTCCCACGCCAGGATGCGTTTGCGGTCTAACCTAATGATCTCGCACTGTTGTATAATATTTAAGCGATCAACCAGCTTTAGATTGATGAGCTATGTGGTTTGGTGCAGGAGGATTGGGGGAGCGCATCGTGATGTAAAGGATTGAATAGGACTGGGAGGAGGCGCGATTGGAATTTAGTTGTAGGCATGTCTCGAGTTCCGCCCCCTCGGCTGTGCGTCTCGCCCTGCAGGACTCTATCTGCGCCGGATTTGAGAGGAGCTCCCATGAACGGGACGCAGCCGGACCCGCCTATTAGGGAGCTGCGCAACCGGTGGCCGTTCTTCAGCGAGGGCGAGCTGAAGTGGCTTCTGTCTCCGAAGAGGAGTGGCTCCGGCGGGCATTCGGACTTCGGTGAGGACATTGCGTCGGACATGGCGGCGAGGATGGCGAATGCCGCGGTTGCGCAGCAGGAGATGGAGAGCTTCCCCGGGCCGGTGCCGAGCGAGAGCCCGGTGGCGTTGCAGCCGGTGGAGGGAGGGTCGGATGGGAAGGGAGGCGGCGATCGGGAGGGGCGATCCTCGGAGGTGAGGTCGTCGTTCACGTTCCTGAACGACAGGTTGAACAAGCAGGGGGTGCAGTGCAGCAGCGAGATAGGGTCGCTCGGGCCGCGGTCGTTGATGTTCCAGGACATAGCCGTGGCGTCGGGAGCGGACGATGTGCAGGGGTCCAGCCGTGTCGGCAGCGAGGTCGAGGGCGAGGGCAGGTCCGCGGGTGCGCCGGATTCGTACGGGATCGAGCAGAATGGGCACCTGAATCCCTTCCACATGAACCCGTTCGTGGCGGGGTTGGATGGCGTTGGCGGCGAGGGCGTGCGCGAGGAGCCCCCGGTGGTGTTCGTTGATGGCGAGGGCACAGCGGAGAAGGGCAATGGCGGGGAAGGGGAGTGCAGCTCCGATGAGCACAACACCGCGCAGTACTTCACCCCATCGAAGGAGGTGGGCGATCAGGAGGAGTCGCCGCAGAACCATTCGGAGGCAGATGGCGCGGACGAGGAGGACGACGACGAGGAGGAAGAGGTTATGAACAGTGCGGTGAAGAGGATGAGCTTCGCGTTGGAGGACGGGAAGCAGCTGCCCAAATTCTCGCCAGGTAAGGGGGTGTGTGGAGTTTGAGGTCGTCGTAAAGAGATGGTTATTCGTGTAGCTTCTGATGATGCTGTGTCTCATGGCGGGACGCGGGCGCGGTAGAGTCGTGTGCATGGGGACGATAGCGCAGTCGGACGTCCCCCTGGTTGAGAATGGCAGGTTGTGATGTGCCCCGCCGGTTTTCCTCCAGTACGTGTGCTGACCGTGGATCGGTTTGTGGTCGCCGGCAGATGATGTGGTTCTCGCCATCAACTGTGGAGGATTGCTGATCGAGAACGAGTCGCATGGGATCTCCTTCAAGAGGGATGAGTACTTCACTGGAGGTGATGTCCTGAGAACCGAGGAAGAAGTGACCGGGGTGCACGACGCGAGCCTGTATCAAACATCTAGGTACGGGAACGTTTCGTATGTGTTCAGGGAGCTGCCGAGTGGGAATTACGTGGTGGACCTGCACTTCGCGGAGATCATTTTCACGAACGGTCCGCCAGGGATGCGTGTGTTCGACGTGACCGTCCAAGACGAGAAGGTATGCGTCGCAGGCAGCGGGTGGATGGTGTTTTCATGGTTTGGGGGTTCGATGTGGTCGCGGGTGTGGTTGATTGTGTCCTGACGACGCTCTGTCCACAGGTGATCTCGGGGCTGGACGTGTACGAAGAAGTGGGGTCGAACAATGCCCTGATCCTGAGCGTGAGCACCTCAACAGCGGACGGGAATCTGACAGTCGCGTTTGAGGGGGTTACCGGGGTTCCCACAATCAGTGCAATTTGCATCCGATCGGGACCTACGACAAGTAAGCAGAGATGAGGCCGATTCTGCGTAGTTCCCCCATTTGACATGCAATGAGAGGGTCGGGTTGTGTGTGTTTGAGGCTGAGCTGTTGTGAAACCACATTCTTCGCATCCGGAAGTCATATTTTGTCGTGCGTATGAGTAGTGAGGGTCATCTTGACGGAGCGGTGTGGCTGTGATAGGCTGTACCCGAGGCGCTCGGAAGTCGTCTGCGAGCAAGAGCAAGAGTGAAGGTTCGGCGGGCGTGACGCCAGATTCGTCGCCTCTTGGTTATGAGCAGGAGTTGCTGAAGAAGGACAAGGAACTGCGGCAGATTACGGAACACAAGGCCCGCCGTCAACAGGTCGGGTGGCAGTTGTTTCCGGGAGCTGGGACGTTGTGGCGTAGAGTGGAGTAGATTTTGCGTTTGGGTGTGTAGCTGCGTCTGACCTGGTGGCAACTTTGACGTGCAGGCGAAGAAGAAGACCCGAAAATCGGAGTACGAAGCGAGGCTGAAGGAGCTGACAAACGAGTGCCACGAGGCTTGGATCTCTCTGCAAGACTCGAACCGGATGAACGAGATGTTGCGGGATGACCTGTGCGCGAAATCGATATGCGTCGATTCTCTTGGTATGGCACGCATCTCTCTGTGGTGTTCCTCGAGGATGACGCGGTGGCGTGTGATCCCCATGAGAGAAGGGTCCGAAAGTGGATGGGCGGATCGTTGAGCCCAGAGGCTAATACGGTTTTTTTGTCTGGTTTGTTTGTTTGTCTTTGTGAGCAGCGACGGCGGTGGAGAATCAACTGAGCGAAATGAACGCCATCAAGGAGCGGTCGCAGAATGAGAAGCAGAGGTGGCTGACGACAATGTCGAGGGCGTACAAGGAGATCATGGTGCGTCGGTCGTAGTATGTGTTTGTCTGGCAGCGCACGTATTGGTGAGGCTGTGTTGTTTGACTGGTTGCGGTGCAGTGTGGTGCCGTGTTCTGAGGGCACCTGGTTTGGGGACATGTGAAGGTTTTGAAGGAGGAACAGCGGGTGCTGTCGAGCAGGGCGAAGGAATGGGTTGCTTCCTTTCCCGACCCCACAGTGATGACAGCGTCTGTTCGATCGCTCTGTGAGTTTACTGTCTACGCTCTCTTTCTGATCGTGTCACAGCCGATGTCGGGTAGAGTGAGGATGGAGGTAGGACTAGTGATATGTCGGCTTTCCTGCAGGGAATTGTGACGTTGGGGGGAGATTGGGTCCCTGAAGCGGTGTTGGTGGCATGCAGTGAACGAGCATCAAGACCTGCGAAAGAAGTACGCGGATGAGTGCTATGAGCGGAAGCTACTGTACAACAAAGTGCTGGAATTGAAAGGTGGAGCTGGAAGTTTTGTGTTTGGCAACTCGCAGTGACAGTGTTTGGTTTGGCGCGCGTGTGGCATTCTGCAATGTGAGGGCTATTCATTTCCAGATTGCGAGTGGCAATGAGCAATGTGTGGAGGGGCTGAATCCCGGCGATTTGACTTGCGTGTGCAGGAAACATTCGCGTGTTTTGTCGATGCAGGCCGTTGAGCCAGGCAGAAGCGGCTTCAAACGCGGCGTCGGTGACGGAGTTCGAGGGAGCGAGTAACGGTGACATCGTGGTGCGCAACGGGGCAGCCGGGAAGAAGTTGTTCAAGTTCGACAGGGTGTTTTCCCCTCAAGATGACCAGAGTAAGCAAGCCACCTCTCTGCGGGGCGCGGTCTCTGCGCTGTCGGTAGCGAGGCAGTAGCGCGAGATTCATGTGTAGCGTAGGCGTCTGTTGGACCGAGAGTGAATATTTGGTGTGGGCCTGATTGGGGGCTAGTGTGGAGGCTGATAAGTAACGGACGTGACATGTGTGCAGCCGACGTGTTCGCGGACACAGCGCCGGTGGTGGTGTCGGTCCTGGATGGGTATAACGTGTGCATCTTCGCGTACGGGCAGACTGGGACCGGGAAGACGTTCACGATGGAAGGGAGTGTTGCCAATCGGGGGGTGAACTACCGGACACTGGAGGAACTGTTCAATGTTGCCGCACAGCGCAAGGGCGAAATCAAGTATGACATTTCTGTGAGTGTGATGGAGGTATATAACGAGCAGATTCGCGACCTCCTGGCTCCCCCTGCAGCCCAAGATCAGCCGTCCAAGAAGTAAGTGTTGGGGCTCTTGGCGGCGGAAGTAGAGACTTGATGTACTATTTTGGCGTCGTGAAACGACTGAAGTTGTGCAGACTGACAGCAGACGATTCTGACTGTGGTCGTGAGTGCAGGTTGGAGATCAAGCAAGCCGCAGAAGGTGGGCATCATGTTCCCGGGTTGGTGGAAGCCCAAGTGAGCAGCATGGAAGAGGTGTGGGACGTCCTTCAAGCGGGTAGCAGCTCCCGCACAGTGGGTTCCACTCGTGCCAATGACCACAGCAGCCGATCACACTGGTGCGTGAACGTGTAGTACGGTGCGACGTGGTTGAATTGAGTCGGAGTCGAAGTCGGGGTAGATGGGAACATTTGGAGGTATGGTTTGATTGATGGGAGGTGGTTGTTTGTGTTTTGGTGGGGCAGCATGCTTTGTGTGATGGTGAAAGGTGAGAATGTGATCACTGGGGAGTTCACAAAGAGCAAGCTGTGGCTGGTGGATCTGGCCGGAAGCGAGAGGGTAGCGAAGAGCGATGCCCAAGGCGATCGTCTGAAGGAAGCCCAGAACATCAACAAGTCGTTGTCAGCGTTGGGAGACGTGATCCAAGCTCTTACAATGAAGAGTAGCCATATACCTTTCAGGTACGTTGTGTCTTTGTGTGGGCGATGTAGGGCGGGGTGGTCTGTTCTGGCGAGCACCAGTCACGTGGCCAGCGTGAGGAGTCGGGTGAGTGGTGAGGAAGGTGGCTGTCCATGTCGTTGCACAGGGCACGAATGATCCCGACGGGAATCGGCGATATTCGAGAGTGGGAGGAGGCATGCTTGGATGCTGCGTGCTGTCGTTTTGCGGCACCCGAGCCCATTGCAAATATTGGAAGGGTTTTGGTGCTAGCCGCGTTGTTGTCTGTCCGTTTGGTGCAAGACTAATCTGTCAGTAGCTAACTTTGGACGGGTGGTTGTCGTGTTTGGCAGGAACTCGAAGCTCACCCACCTGCTGCAGGATTCATTAGGTAATGTTTACGCCAGTCATTGTGGCTTGTGCTAGAGACTTGTGGGGGGTATGACATTCTGTCCTGTTGGCGCGGCGACGCAAGGCATGTATCTGACCCGTGCGTGTGGGGTTGCATTCAGGAGGAGATTCCAAAACGCTGATGTTTGTACAGATTAGCCCGAACGAGGCGGATGTGAGCGAGACCCTGTGCTCGTTGAACTTTGCGAGCCGAGTGCGAGGAGTGGAGCTGGGTCCGGCGAGGAAGCACTTGGACTCGAGCGAGTTATTCAAGTACAAGCAGCTGGTAATGTGGCGTCTGTCCCTGCTGAGAGGCACTTGAACTGTGAATTGTGGAGGAATTGTCGGTCAGGCTGTGGTATTCGGCGGAGGGAGTGCTTGGAAGATTTGATAGCAGCGCATATTGTCGCAGGGCTGACCCGCTGTTTTGCGTGCACGCAGGCGGAGAAGACGAAGCAAGAATCTAGATCGAAAGACGAGTCGGCCAGGAGACTGGAGGAGAAACTCCAAGCGGCAGAGGCGAAGTTGAAAGCCAAGGAGCAGATGTGCCAGGCTCTCTCTGACAAGGTGGGTGTCCGCCGCTCCCGACAGATTGGAACACGTCGGCGACCGACATTTCCCGATGACTTGCTTGGTCGATTCTGATTCGGGTGTGAAGCCGAAGCTGAATTCGGCATTTTCTCCATGACGGGATCGGCATCTGACGTGTATGCGTGTGTGAATGTTGGTGTCTGCGCAGGTGAAGGAAGCTGGAGAGGTTGATGTACAGCTTTTGAACGAGCGACGAGCTCGGCAGGCGGCAGAAGCGATGTACCGTGATCAGAAGGCGACGATGGAGAGAATGGCAGCCGAGTCGAAGCTGGCGATGGAGAAGCTTGCCGACAGATCAGCAGCTGAATTGAGGCACGCGAAGGACGCACTTGCGGCAGAAGCGAAGCAAGCCAAGGACGCGGTGGAGTTGAGGCAAGCCAAGGACGCGCTCGCAGCGGAGCTGAAGCAGGCGAAGGAAGCGCTGCAGTCCGCATCGGCTGCACACGCAAAGGAAGTGTCGAGATTGCTTCAACAGCTTCGAGAGTCAAGCGAGGTTCGCAAGACGCAAGTTCAGGAACCAGCGGCGGCCGTCCCGAGTGTAAGTGCCAATCTGCATTTTGAGCCGGCCAGGTGGTACCATCTTGAAGTGGTTTGTGACGTCTTCCGGGACGCTGGCTGGTCATTGTGTGCTAAGGTCTCCGTTGTGTCCGTGCAGGTACCCCAGCAGGTGACCCCGACTGTTGTCGAGACGGTGCTCCGGCGGCCAGCACTGGTGGAGGCCGGTTGTTCATCGGTTGCTGTGGATCGAACGCCGACTTTGGAGTACGTGGTGAGGCCCCCGGACGCGAGCGAGGTGATGCGGAACAGCTGCACCGGGGAGGTTTTTGCCAACGAGAATGCGGCACCCCAACAGAATTCGGAGGCTGCGGAGGCCGGAACAAAAGCGAAGGGCATCCTGAAGCAGTCTTCCGGCACGAAGTACATCTCCCCCGGCAATCCAGCAAAACGTGTTCCTGGGCGAGCCCGGAAGAGTGGATTCGCCATGAAGCCGGCGGTGCAGGTGAACTCGCTGGTGCGGCGGTCTCATGAGTCGCTGGGGAGCAGCTGCAATTCAGTGGCAGCGTCTCTTTCGGAGGAGGAGCTCCAGAGACTGTGCGGGGGTGTGGACATGATGTCGACGTTCGATGCGAGTCTCCAGACACTGGCCCACGTGTTGGAATCCACCCCGATCAGCGGCAAAGGGAGCCGGCCGCCTGCACAGGCGAAGTCGGTGCACTTCAGGAGCCCTCTCCTGCTTCCTCCTCGCGACGAGCTGGAGACGAGAGACAACAACTCGCCCGTGAGGGAGGCGGAGAACACGAGACCGGGCAGCAGCGCAGCAGGCGTGCTGAGGGCAGCCAGGAGAACCACTCTCCCCAGCAGGCCGCTCGGCATGAAGGCCCCCGCGGCGGGTCCCCACCGAGTGGTGGCGGCTGCGAAGCCCCAGGTAGTCCCAGTTTTGAGAGAGAAGAGATGGAACTAGGTGGTGATGCACAGCGTGTGCATCTGTCCGAGTTACCAGTGTACATTATGTGAAATGAAGGTAGAATTAGCAGGTAGGAGGAGGTAGGGTGCCGATTGGGCGGATGATTTGAAGGCGGCAGAATGATTCCAATGATTTGGAAGCGGAACAGGTTGCCATAGGTTGTATAATTCATAACGGGTACATGAATTGAATTGACGAGGATTCATTGTCGATAACACGATGGTGATCGCGTGAGAATATTGAGATGTCTTTCCTTGCGGCATGCATTGATGTGCAGAAGATTGTGCGTTGTGTTAGTGGGCGCCGTCGTGGCGTAGGATTCCCGGTCGTTTGATCTGTAGATGAGCAAAGTCATACACAAACATGCACCCTCACACTTTTCCCAGACATGAACCCGGCCTGAGTGGCCGCGATATTGAATTGTGAGCTAGTTGAGCTGCCCCGTGTTCACTTCAACCCGGCAAGGGTAGACGGATAGAGAGATTTCGGGAGGCCTGGGAGCCTCAACGAACGACGTCTAGTAAACCTGAGCATCAACTTCATTAGTGACGATGAAGAAAATTAGTAGAGGTCACTGCAGGCTACCTGGGTGCTTGGGAAACCAAGCTTTCTTGCAGTGTCTCCGGCCACAGCTGCGGTTGTGGGAGCAGGCGTCATAGGTGCGACCTTGTACCAATTCGCGAACAGCTTTGTCGATAATTGTGGGGCAACCGAGGATGAGTTACTCGCTGTTTGCGGCAAGCTTGAGCAGGGCCTCGAGGGACCGCTGAAAATCAACAAGCATGCCATTTCTTCATTTGCAGGTGCACTTACAGATCGGATTCTCATTTTTAAGGGCATCCAGCTTTTGCTATGGTTTATAAGCGTAAACTCGTTCCATGGGTGAATAAAGGGTGAAATGATGGAGCTATGTACAAAGTTAGCATTGTGATTCAGTCTTGTCACGTATCAATTTGGATGATGTCCTGTGTACGCAGAGTATACATATGCAGCAGCAAATTTCCTTAACTTCATGGCAACAAAACTCAAGCATCTGCTACCGAGTGATGCTAATGTGGACGATCCCGACGAAATTCTGAAGCTTGTGCACGAGGACACGGAAAGGGATGCGTGTGCATTTGTAACGGTCTGCGAATTGTTCCGGGCATGTTGCGTCCAGAATTCGGTTGACATCTAAGTTCTGAGTGCGTTTCAGCACTACTAGCAAACCTGTCGTTCCTCACTCAAGAAGTGTCGCCCTTCACGGACGAAGAACGTGGAAAAGTGCAACTTTACTTGTCTTCTGTGATCCAATCTACTCACCCAACTGATGCACTCAACAAAATTACTTTAAATAGTAAGTGAAAAACGATAGGCTTGCTTGTAGTGCAGATAGAAAATGCTCGATCGAACCTGTGTGGATGAGTGCATAAACAATAGTCGGAGAGAGTAGGAGAAGCAACGTAACATATAGCGGAAAAAAGTGGGAGGCTTTAGACAGATGGCCGAAGCAATGTTTGAAAGCCACTATTTTTTGCAAAATAGCAACTCTTTTTACTCGACCCATCTATGGTTTTTTTTGCTTCCTAGAAATAATCGAACAAAAGCAATGTTCGGCCATGGAATGCAACGTTCCGGCTGTGATTGTTGTTCCCATCCTCGAAGCTCCGATGTGCTCCACTGAGATTTAAAACAATATTGGTATCTACACAAATTTTTAGAAATTTTTGATATAATAGGTTTTAGAGGATGCAGAATAAGAGCAACATTGAATTTTTTTGTTTTAAGAATATTACATTTTATTCCATTTTTTGCTCTAACAAACAAAAGTTTTTCTTTCATTTTATAAATGACTATCATTTATTTTCATATAAAATATATACAATGTTCTCTAAGAACTTTTGCTTTTGAACCCGCTTTTACTCTTTTTTAAAAACTATTTTCACTTTTTTTACTTTAGCTTCATTATATAAGATCTTCACCACATAAGATCATTTTATATTATTCAAAGTATAAGGCTCGTGACCATTTACATCGGTCTTCCACGTATTCAATAGAATAAATTATTTTTATGAAGTGAAATAAGTTGATCTTTTTACGTGAGCCATTACACGATGGCCTTCAATGGTGCATTATGGAGTCAACTTCCTTTGGAAGTTGTTGAACAAATATTGTCTTTTCTACCCACGCCGGATTTGTGTAGATATTGTACTATATGCAAAACATGGAAGGAGCTCATCAACAACCCCGCCTTTAGTGTGCTACATGTGCGCAATAGGAATAAACATTCACCTTTTATAGCAATACATTCTATTACCACTTCCATTCAAAATGGACATAGAGGGTATATGGATCGAAGCCAAGTATTGTGTTTCCTTGACATTAGCTCAAAGAAATGGTACTCGATGAAACCTCGTGATGCTCTTGGAACGTCATTTCTATTTGACCCTCGACACTTTCAAATTGTAGCGATGGATGGAGGTCTTGTGCTTCTCAAAGCTCTCAAGGGAGCTCTTAAACTATGTCATCATGAAAGTGGTTGTGCAAAACTATGTGTGTGGAATCCTATAAAAGGCATTAAGATTATATTGCCGTGCATACTAAATTATGACAATGCTCTATCGATAAATCTTATTGTTGATGACACTGCTAAGACTTTCAAGGTATTTATTATGAAACAATATTGTGGTAGTCGTGTAGTAAGCATATATGATTCCGTTATGAAGGTGTGGAAGGCGTCAAGCAAACTTGAAATGAACAATATAAGTATCTGTATTATCCTAGAAAGTATTGTATTTCAAAATCTTCTATACGTCCTATGTGAAAATCACGGTTTACATGTAGAGTATGAATTATGGAGGTATTGCCATGTTGCAAATATTTGGGAAAGATTGCATTTTGCCAAGGGTTGCTTTGTCGAACCTGATTACATAAACTATGGAGTGATTGGACAATTTGTTGTTAGCGGCGAGCGTCTTTTTGTGACATATTGGTGTTTATTCACAAATGTAATTGAAGTGCATGAAATTGATATCCAAAGAAGGTCCACAAAGGTATTATTGACATTGACAAGAACGGACATATTGAGAAATTTTGATATAGATGTCAATGTGCCTTTTGATCATTTTGACATATATATTATCGGTTTCAATAAGTCCCTCATGCTTATGTCCAATTTATCAAGAAATATTGTTATTTTCGATGTAGAAACAAAAGAGACCAATTTTGAGTGGCCTCAACTACCTTTGAGAAAATTAAAGGTGGTAGAGGAGAGTTATTATTCATTGATGGGGAAGCAAATGGACTTTCTTCTTCCTGGTACACTTAACTAACTAATTATGTCACTTAATGTATACTTTATTCTTTATATAATAAAATGCTTATTTTAGAGGCCCTTGTATCAAATGTATCTTAATAAAATTTACTTTATGTATTATTCATTATGGCTCAACATATATATCTTGGAAAAATCCACAAGTGAAGGCATCTGTCGTCAGAGTGCTCTAAAATCTAGATTATGTTGATAGGTGACACAAGAGAGTCAAAACTCAAGAGTGTTCTAAAACTTGCAAGTATGATTTGTCAAGAGCACAATCTTCATCCTCATGGTGTTAAGACTGCGGTAGCATTTAAAGAATTTGTATATTATTCTTTATAAATAATATTGAAATAAACTAGTTGGTTTTAATTTTATTCCAATGGACCAATTCATCACATTACCCATTGGAGTAAAAAAAAAAAAATTTAAAAAATAATAATAAAAAAAAAAAACACGCCATCTATTACTATTTATTGTTATTTTTATAAAAATTGGATAATGGGATGATAGAGTTTAACTTGGAAAATTTTACAGCCATTGGATAAGGAATATAATCTGAGAGAGGTGAATTTTAAAATAAAACAAAAATAGACAAAAGCTCATAAATTTAAATATGGTCATAGGTTTTTTCTTAATAAAATGTAATTTTATAATGATCATTTCTCATTTAATGTTAACCATTTTTACAAAAAAACTTCTAACACATACTAGTGGAAATGATGGTTTGGAACAACCGAAATTACACCAAGAACCAGTCTAATTGGGGGAATTTGGGAAACGGTGTAAACTTTGCACTATTTGGTGTAGTTCGCCATCTGACATTGCTATTCACAAGGCGACCTTTCGGGGCCCACATGAGTCTTTGAATATTTCCCAGATTGTTTTCCTCTGCGCAATTGTCGCAGTTCACAGCTTTTGTAAAATCTCCAGATTCGATCGCAATAATAATCTTGAATGATTGTGGATCTGTTGACGACCTGGTCAGTCCGAGGTGAATAATGATCCGGCGTTTATTTACCGAACTCATTTACTAGGTCCGAAGATAGCAACCTCTCAGCTTCACAAGATTTCGATGCTTCATTCCACTAATCAAGACCATTTCGTTGAAAAAATCGTCCATGCCTTGCTTACTCTTACCGATGTATAGCCTCTTCACAGCCACAACATTTGTTCGGCAAGATACCGTGCAGCAATCAATCATCTCGTCATTAGTGCTGATAGTACAACACCACAATGACACTAAACAAGGCTTACAGAAAGTGATAAGCAATGATCAATCAAGTATGGCTAGCAAATGGATTCTAGGGTTTGAGGATCAAGAAACAATTCAACTGCCTACAAAAAACACACCAATGTTGCCAATAAACACTGTGACTGAAGTGGTTGTGCAGGACAGATTGTTGGAGAACTAGGAGATGATGGAGAAGGAGGGAGGAATTGAGAAGGTTCAGGTGAAGCATCCAATTCATGTAAGGTTTCTGGATTGGAAATGATCATTGATAATTGGTGTAGGTTGGGGTTCCTGTTCAGATTTTTGTAGGGTGTCTAGGGAGTCTAACAGCGGGTTGTTGGACTGTGTAGGTGTAAAAGAATAGGTGAAGTGGGATTCGTGAAATATAACATCTCGGCTAATGAGGATTTCTCTGGTCTCAGGGTTGTAACACCGGTACGCTTTTGACTATTCATCGTAACCCAAGAATAAGGTAGGGATTGCTTTCGAATCTAACTTTGTGTCATTTTCATAAACATTAATTTCAGGGAAGTCGCGCTTACCTGTTCAAAGCCGCGGGGGAACCTGTTAGTTGGCAGAGCAAGCAACATCTAACTATCTCCCGCTCCTTGACTGAGTCAGAGTACAAAGCCCTCAACGACGGGGTGTAGGAGGCGGTTTGGATCTCCCGGCTCCTCTCGGAATTACAGGTGCTCTCGCACACACCAACCCACGCTCATCAATCCAATAGAGCCATCGAAGATCAGATAAAACCTTCTCTTACAATTCAGTGCGACCATTAGAGTGCGATTAAATTCGCCAAAAATCCAGTCTTTCACGCAAGAAGTAAGCACATTGAAATCCATCATCACTTTATTCGAGAAAGGGTGTTGGAGGAGGAAGTAGGGTTACAATTATTAGCACCACAGAACAACTTGCTGATATCCTAACTAAATCCCTAGGCAGAGTGAAATTTGAACAACATCAAAACACTCTCAATCTCTACAGCCTAGAATTTCTGCAGAGTAAAACTCCAAACCTAACCTGCAATGTAGCTCCGTGCATCCTCTACGCTTCCGAAAGCCTTGAACTCTGCTCCCCGGAAACGATGAACCTAAGCTTTGCACATTTCCCAGCTTCGGAAAACACCTACAACCCTTCCCTTTCGTACAGCGTAGAAGCGATCCTCAAATCTATTCTTATCTGAAAAGTTGTTTCGACGCGTAGGCTCGGACTTGATTGCAGCATCGAATTCTTCTTCTCGTCCACGGCATCATGTACAGACAACAACCACAACGTCATCAACAACACAAGCATCTCAACTACACAAGCTTCTTACAACAACAAAAACACAAAGGGTCTCAAACCCTCACGAGGTATACTTCGTCCTCCGAGTTGCTCCATTGTCGTAACCTCGTCATACAAACATGCAGCCTTTGTCTCTGGAGATCCAGACGCTCTCCCCACACGCCGCAGAAGGAAGGAGTTCACCGCCTCGACAACAACTGTGCATATCCACGCCGCCAAAGCCGTTGCCGACCGTATCAACAGCAACATCCACCCTCCTTCAAATTCGTGTACCTCTCGTACCGCCACAATCGCCATTATGAATCGCAAAGATCAATCCAAAACACACCGGGTCTGTGGATTGAGGGGGGGTTATAGATAAAACATTCCATTAACCCTATTAGGATTGTACTCTATTTATAGTTAACCTAGGCGGCTACCGGGGAAACCCACATCCGTATAAATATCTCCCTCTGATTAATCCAAAGCTCTCTTGAGCTTCCGCTTCTAAACACCAACACGACGGGAAGCGGGGGGCGACGTTGGTGTGTTTGTTGCAGGCGGGGGTGGTGCGAGGGGAAGCACAGGGCAACGTTGGTGTGTTTTTTGTAGGCAGTTGAATTGTTTCTTGATCCTCAAACCCTAGAATCCATTTGCTAGCCATACTTGATTGATCATTGCTTATCACTTTCTGTAAGCCTTGTTTAGTGTCATTGTGGTGTTGTACTATCAGCACTAATGACGAGATGATTGATTGCTGCACGGTATCTTGCCGAACAAATGTTGTGGCTGTGAAGAGGCTATACATCGGTAAGAGTAAGCAAGGCATGGACGATTTTTTCAACGAAATGGTCTTGATTAGTGGAATGAAGCATCGAAATCTTGTGAAGCTGAGAGGTTGCTATCTTCGGACCTAGTAAATGAGTTCGGTAAATAAACGCCGGATCATTATTCACCTCGGACTGACCAGGTCGTCAACAGATCCACAATCATTCAAGATTATTATTGCGATCGAATCTGGAGATTTTACAAAAGCTGTGAACTGCGACAATTGCGCAGAGGAAAACAATCTGGGAAATATTCAAAGACTCATGTGGGCCCCGAAAGGTCGCCTTGTGAATAGCAATGTCAGATGGCGAACTACACCAAATAGTGCAAAGTTTACACCGTTTCCCAAATTCCCCCAATTAGACTGGTTCTTGGTGTAATTTCGGTTGTTCCAAACCATCATTTCCACTAGTATGTGTTAGAAGTTTTTTTGTAAAAATGGTTAACATTAAATGAGAAATGATCATTATAAAATTACATTTTATTAAGAAAAAACCTATGACCATATTTAAATTTATGAGCTTTTGTCTATTTTTGTTTTATTTTAAAATTCACCTCTCTCAGATTATATTCCTTATCCAATGGCTGTAAAATTTTCCAAGTTAAACTCTATCATCCCATTATCCAATTTTTATAAAAATAACAATAAATAGTAATAGATGGCGTGTTTTTTTTTTTTATTATTATTTTTTAAATTTTTTTTTTTTTACTCCAATGGGTAATGTGATGAATTGGTCCATTGGAATAAAATTAAAACCAACTAGTTTATTTCAATATTATTTATAAAGAATAATATACAAATTCTTTAAATGCTACCGCAGTCTTAACACCATGAGGATGAAGATTGTGCTCTTGACAAATCATACTTGCAAGTTTTAGAACACTCTTGAGTTTTGACTCTCTTGGCGTCGCACTAAGGACCCCCCCTCGAACTCCCCAATTTCGAAACCATGGGCAGGGTATTGCTGCCCGCAAAAAGGCGGCGTCGTGGTCCCCGCCTCCAATCCAGGGTCCACCCTGTCCCAACCAAGGCAACCCGCGATAGCTCCAGCCTGTCTACTCCAGCTCGTTCTGTAGTAGCGATGGATGACGTCCATTTGGAGAGGATGAACATTTGTCGCCCTTGTACTGCAATACCTGTGTCCGTCGAACTAATCCTGTTCTGCCTAAAATTTCGGATCTTAGAATTCAAAATACAGTTCAACAGAAGAGGTTATTCCGGAAATAGACCCTACAGAGCAAAAGGGACGCTGCCGTTCTGCCGTGCTGTATTGGGCCTGCAGTTATTGGTAGTTGTGCTTGCAGTAGGACGGCTATAGGGTGTAGGTGTAGTGTTTAGGGTCACTCATTGCAGTTTAGGGTTAGAGCCGCATCTTCAAGACGTCCTGCATAAAGGGCCTTAGGGATTCTGTACTGCAGTATTGCTAATATCTCTGGACTTAGTGAATTTGTGTTGTTGAATTGTCGTCTGCTTTAATGCTACCTCCTTAGCTTGCTCATTATCTGGTGTTGCGTATGTGCTGTGTTACATGGTTAGGAAGGTTTAGGGTTTTGGGAAATGGTTGGACTGGTTGATCCTTGCACTGGGGACTCTGATTGCATTATATTTCCCAGTCAGCCACATGGATGGAAGCAAAGTGATGTCCCTGGTTGTGATTTTGGGGCAGCTTTTATTGACCTATCCAGTGACAATGTCACTGATCTCAATAGAGATTCCTTTAGGGTTGGTTCTTTGGAGGTTCCTGTGAATCCCTCTCGTCATTTCGCATTGCCCACAGTCCAACCTACTTATGTCGATCTCTCTGCTAGTGACAATGATAGTAGTGGACTAAGTCCAAAGGGTGTAGATAGTGGAACTCCCTTTGAATGGCTTGCGGACGAATTCAGGGGAATTCCAAATTGTGTCTTACAAGAATTGTCTGGAGCTCATACATTCATAGAGAAGGAACACTGTCCTTCTAACCATGAGACGCAGACAGCAGACAGAAGCAAGAAGGACCAGCCCGCGAAGACAGAAGGTGCTTCCACAACGAAGACAGAAGCTGCTCCCAAGACCAAGACGGAAGCTGCTCCCACGACCAAGACAGAAGTTGCGCCCACGACCAAGACAGAATCTGTTCCTGTAACACGTGGTCCACGTGGTCCATATCGACGTGCCAATGGAGGACCTCGGGGGAAATATGTACGTCGTGGAAGGCCAACGGCAGCACCAATTACGCTTCTTGATGACTGGGACACTGAAGAATTCCCTTATGAAGGACCAGAGCGAGAACGCGAGCTTCTGAAGAAGCTAAGGGACATGAAGCAGACTCCACCACCGGGGCCGTTCTGTAAGGAAGATGTAGCATGGATTCCGATTCGAACCCAGAGTGCAGGACAATACTTTCTTCACGAAGTAGCAGTCATTCCCTGGAGCAGGCTGGACGATTTCAGAAACGGCGAAGGCATGGACAAGATGTTCCCCTGCAGGTTCACAAAAGAGACCCTGAAGAAGAGACCGCCAGGCTCTCTCAAAACTCCTCGGGCAAACAGTGCCTCCAAGGTCATAAAGTGAGTTTTGCTGAACATGTTGTTTAGGGCATTCTGTTTTTCATTGCAACTGTTCATTGTATATCAAATCTTGTACTGCTTGCAATGCATGAGCTAAATACCGTGTCACTGGGCTTTTACGTTGGCAGATTCAGCTGCAACTTTGGTCCTGCTGATCACTCCCACATCTACGTAAAAGACCTCAAAGGTCTTCTAATGGCAGAACAACTGAAGAGGCAGAAGAGAATCGCCACTGTTCTACAGAAGAAGCGGCGAGGGAAGAAGCCGCAAGCAGATTACGATAAGATGTCAACGGAAAGGAAGACAGGCCAGCAAAAGCAGCGAATGTCGCAGAAGGAAGCTGGGACGTCCATGAAGAAAGGGTGCCAGAGGCACTTCCTAGCCAAGCAGAACTACATGGATAACTCTTTGTGTCAGCTAGTGTACAAGATATCCGAGCATGTGAACAGCAATGGGGACCAATGCCATGGCCTAGCTATTCCTGGTTGCAAACATTCGATGGGAACTTCACTGTCTGATTCGAAGAAAAAGGAACTCACCGCCATGTTGGACTGTGGGTTAACACCTACCCAAGTCATGATCCAACACAAGGCGCATGTCATGGAGTTGGCTCTTGCAAATGCGCCTGTCGGACGTGATACGTTTGTGTTGCCTCATGATGTGAGAAACTTGGCTAACAAACGTGCTGGAGATCTGTGGATGAAGCACAAAAACGAGATTGTCAGTTTAAGGATGTGGAAGGATGAGAACATCAAGCGCGTATTCTTCTATCAAGAACACAGTTTGATGGACATGAACCAAACAGAGCAGCAGAACAACCCATTTGGACTTGGATTCCAGACAGAATGGCAGTTTCAGATGATGCTGAAGTTTGGACACGGAGGGGCTCTTGCCATAGACGCCACCTTTGGAACCAGCCATTCTAGGGTGAGTTACCTCTGTAACTTTTAATATGCATCCATAAATGTTGCAAACTCTTTTCCTAGGTTTAGGGCAGCATCCATGTCTTACAGAGCTCCAGTCCATGTCTTGCAGTATTCAAAGTTTGTTCTGTTACGTCATGGTGGCATTCCTAGTCTTCGAACATGTCGCAACACAACCGTTTCAATCTACCTGACTGTTCTGTCTTCTCTTTATTGGCAGTATCCTCTCTACACGTTAATGGTCTTTGATGAGTGGCGAAGTGGAATACCTGTGGCGTATTTTTTCACTTCATCTGCAAAGGAAGAGCACTTGAAGCCAATTCTGCAGGCGTTGAAGGACAAGCTGAAGAAGGCAAAGCCTGACTGGGAGCCTTCTTCCATCATTACAGACAATGCACAAGCTGAAATAAACGTTTTAGAGTAAGTTTTTGCGAATTTCAAAAATGTATTATGCGTCATTCATGTAACACAATGTTGGTGGTGTTTATGCTTCTTCTAATGTTATATCTTTACTGTCTTGCACAAAGTTATGGCCAAAGTCAAAGATCCTCCTCTGCTTTTGGCATGTGAAGAAAGCGTGGGCCGAGAATGCCAAGACAAAAATATCTCGCATAGAAGACAGGGCAAAGACATTGAAAGAAGTGGGGGACGTGATGTACGGAAAGGGTTATGTTCACGGCATGGATCCTGTGGAGTGGGCAGGTCTGGAGCTAGACAAAATCAGAGCCAGACGTCCTTCTGCAGAGCGTTTTATGAAGTATATAGACAAACACTGGAGGAAGAAGATTGGTATGTGGTGTATTGCAAATCGCAATATTCCGCATGCAGGACAGAACACTAATGCGGCAATTGAGTCATTCCATGCTAACCTTAAGCGGATCTTGTACCTTGAGAAACAGCGATTTATGGGGCGGAGGATGGACTGGACAGCGGATGACATGCAGCGCGTGGTAACAGCACACTACTGGTACTTCAGGGCGTTGAAGGAGTACGGATTTATTCGTAATAGAAAACAAGAGATTCTTATTTGTAGTGCAATCTTGGCAGCACAGGAGATCCCGGATGATTATGTGCATTTCAATACAGAGGGCGAAGATATCGCGTTGGTTGTATCAATTAACAATTATCCCCAGGTGTGGACGGTATATGGGCCTGATTCTGAATGGGCCCAGTGTGATTGCTTCCTAGGGGAGCAGAGCACGATGTGTAAGCACGTGATGAAGTGTTTTCTGATGAAGCATCCCTACATTGAACCAGGCCTGATTCTCCGAGAGGCTGGAACAAGGCACGGTGTTGAGAGGACAATTCCTCTATCCCAATGCTTTGAATCCATGCCTAGGGAAGAAGACGATTCAGAGGATTCTTCGTGGACGAGTGATAGTAATTGTGCTTCATCGGTGGTCCTACCAAGCGATGGTACTGCGAAGAATCCGATTATACTTGGAAATGAAGAAACAAAAAAAGAATTTCCAATTCAATTTCAGGGACCTGTAACTCAAGATAGCCCTGAGGTGGTCTTCAAGGAGTTACTATGCACTGCAAAGACTCACAGTGAAATCCATCTTCACTTAGTGGCAGATTTGAAGCACATCAGGGGTAAGTATCGAAAAATGATAGCTCAGGGGGTGGTCCGCCCAGACCTAAATGATACCCCCCGATCATTTCCTCTCCGGGAGGGCGATTGGTCTCTTAAGCGCAAGCCAGGTCGGCTGGAGACCTCCAAGGCAAGAAAACGGTGCAAGACATAGTAATATACTTCTAGAAGTATGTAGTGCATCTGGTTGCACAGTTATTTGATACTAGGATAATGCATTGCATATTTAAAATAAATTGCAATATAGGTGGAAGAATGAAACACATTAGTTTGCAAGAGTAAGGTTCGTTGGTTGGCATGGTGGAAGCCTATATTTGTTGACCTACGGTGTAGGTAGCCTTCCTGTGCATTCAAGATTAGAATGTTTGTTATCTGCACTTGTATTGTCACTAATTTCATGAAATATATACGCATTCTGCAAAACAAGAAATCCGATATTGAAAAGGTTCATATTTTATTCTCTATGAAAAGAACAGAAGGTATTTTCAAACAAGGGATAGCAATATACGTACTACAACGATTATAGGAATCTCTCTTAACTTCTAGGATACATCAACAGTTGTGAGTACATGATACCATGGAAGGGCAGCCACATACAATGCTCCCGGTCTCACGTACTGGTTTCTTCCACCTAGAGTGTCCTTTCAAAAGGGACACGTAACTACTGCTAGGTTTTACTCCCTTAAACTGTTCAGTTTTTGGAAAGAGGACGACCTTCTTGGCTTCTGAAGCTTTGGAATGGACACCTACAGACACTGTCCTTTTTCGCTTCAAAAGGGGGGGCCCGGATGACAAGGCTTGAAGACGTCCTCCACGATCGAGCCCGCGCATAACAGTACGAAGGGAAGACGGTACTCCTTCTGATGTTTTTGGCGCAGGTGCCTGCACCACATCAGCCATGGTTGCTAAGAACTCCAGTACCTCTGCCTCCAGTCTTTGCATCTGGAGGTTAGCTTCTCGAAGCGAAAGCATTACAGAGGACGATGAAAGCTTAGAAAATGGCACTACTGATGGAGTAGAGAAGAGAGACTTAGGAACGTGACAAGCTCACTCTTATATACAACCAACAGGCCTTGGGATGTTTACCGAGTCCACGTCCTCCTTGTGACACATTGCGATGACGTCACAAACCCTAAACATCTATAAAATATAATACTGCATTGCCACACCAAAGCACAGATGTACAGTGTACTGGCAACTATATTTAAATTTTAAAATATAGGCTTCTTTATCTACAATGTACCTCACTGAAATGAGATAGGATCCAGTAATCTGTACAAAATTGTAATTTTCTCCACCTTTATAATTTTGTACATCATCTGTCATGTTTCGTCATCCTATGTATATTAATTCTTCTTTTTCTACTTTTGAACCGCTCTTCTCTTTGATTCTTCCAGACCGTCTTCTCGGAGAATTTCTGTCATAACTACCTTGTTCTTGGCTCTTAGTGTCTATAACACTTTGATCATCGAAACCTACTGTCACCTTGCAAGTCGATGTCTCCACTGCACCATTAAGAATAGCATTTGCCACAGCAGTCCGCAAGTCATCTTTCATCTCAAGTACCTCCTTCATTCCAAAGGTGTTCGACAACTGCAAAAGGTGATTGAAATGTGTTAGTCCTTACAACTTCATCAGATTTCATTGTAAGGGACCGTAACATGTCCTAGAGGTGCTGCCATAACAAGAATTGCAAGACAAATATGAATTAAGGGACAAAGAAATGATAAACATGGCCTCACCTCCACGCCCCAGTCCATAAACTTATCGTCTTCGATAAAAGTTAAGTACAGGACTATATAACACATTACAAAATATCCGCAGGACCAGTCATCTTCTTGCTGGGGAGCTCGCACTCTTATCCAAGACTTTAAGTCAGTTGCATTGACCCACATGGGAGACCCTTCCTCATGTCCAAGCGCCATGCACCATAGTTTTCCAAGCGCTTTGTGAAGCTCAGCTATGCCATGGAAGGAGTCTCTGCCATTAGAATCAAACTTCAGGAAAAACTGCTCTGAGAGCACCGCCAAGCTCCAGTCCTGTCCTTGCACAATTGGGACCATGATTGTGGAACCTTCGAGGTGCCTAAATCCCGAACTCATGACATAAAAATTTTGTAATGCATTGGCATCGCTTGTATTGCATATAAGATTATGCAATCCAGTTGCTAACAGAGAGTTGCAGAGGAGCACGTCGGGAGGCATGCAGTCTTGGAAAATAGATCAGAAAAAGTCCATCACCGGGGAACTGACCTTGCCATGACTGGAGTCGATGTTCTGCATGTCCGGAGTGGGGTAAAGTATTGTGCTGCCTCCTCGGAAGACAAATGTTAGAAACCCTCTTCCAGCTGGGCCTGCCTCTTCTGCTATGCGTTCCAAGGACAGCTTATAAACACTGCAGAAAAGACACGGAAGAATGATAATGAGTACAAGGCAAGGTTTAAACATTACATCTATTTTGCAGTTCAGTGACAACCAAATAATAGAGTCGTTTTCGCTTTTGTAGGGAGGGAACTATATGTTCTTATATGCTTTAAGTAATGTACATGACAAGGGCTACTTGCTACACTACCTAGTCGATGCGGTTCCCAAGGCAGAAATCACTGGTGGTGCAGCACTGATGGGCGGCTGCGTTCCAACCTGCAGGACCTCCAAGTCTTTGGGATCATGCGTTTTGAGAGCTGGTGGTGCACTTGCCGTTTTGGAAGGTGCTTGTGCACCTTTCGATGGAAAAGCAACTCTCATCCAGTGTGGTGTAAGACGCGAGGGAGGTGTTGACGGAGAAGATGCGGTAGGACCTGCCTGTGGAGGTGTCGGGCAGACACTTGCCAATGGAAAGGCATTCCGAAAAGTCATTGTTGATGCAGTAGCTCCAGACTTTACCATCTGACCTGTGAATTGAGATGGTTCTGCTAGGTCTTGAGCTGGATAACCTTCTTCCTCCGGCCCAAACTTCAATGGCCGCATTGGGGAAACAACAGAAGTTCCACTTGATGGCCCTATTAGCAGTGCTAGATGAGCTGGAGTTTCTCTGAACCACCCCAGTCCAGGCTGTATTACAGGTGGAGTCGGGTTCTTAATATGTTTGTAAAGAAGCCGCCTCTCTCTCTCCCCTCCATCAGCCTCGGGAGACACCTCAACGTTTGCCCAGTCAATTTGGAAAGATTGAGAGCTAATCAGCTGCGAACAGAAGGGAATGTCTAGATTAGTCAGATCAATGGGTGCTGGCGCTCCCGTGTATCCCAATCGATGTAGGGTCAACTCCAACTCCTTCTCCCGAAGGTCCATCAGCGATTGGACAGCCTTGTCAACGTACTGTTTTAGGGAAGGTGGTGGATAGGGGACATTATCCAGGCCAAGCATGCCCCATCCTACGTCAACATCTTCACGCACATACAAAATTTTTGACGTCACCTAGCAAAACAATCACGGAAATATAGAAATTAGTTATGTTTGTACTCTGCAATAGAGAGCCGCTTTGATAGCACATCCAAGTACAAGTACATTACATTCTTCAAGGAGGATGTCTTACCTCATCACAGTGTTGGCGAAGTGCAGTTGGATCCGCTGGACCAGAAGACCACCACATCGCTGCAAGTTCGTCGCCATAACCTTTAGTTCGATGCATGTCAAGTACAGCACGACGAGCTACCCGGGACAAGAATCCTTCTATTTTCTGCAGAACTGCTTCTTGGTTCCACCCCTCGTAAGCCATTAATGCAACCATATCGTTTGAGCATCTACTTAATGGCTCGCAGAACCCTACTTTGATACATGGAAACAGGGACCATCCAATGTCAACTATGTCCTGCACACAGGACGACAGTCTCTGAGACTCTGTCTCCTGTTTTGCAATGCAAAGGAGCTTATCTCTAGTCATCCCATTCAGGGGATGTGCAAGAGGACAAGAACGACCCGAGGATAGGCGCGTGTACAACTTCAGGGCTCGGATTATATGAGGGCACTCAAGCTCCAGGGTCGTAGACTCTGTTCCCGACTCCTTCTGCAAGACAGACATTATCCTCTCAAGTTCATCTGCAGTATGTTCCCAGGGTCTTTCAGGCAGCCCCTCCACCACTTCTCTAGTAAGGATCTTGAAAAGAGGAGACCATCCCCAAGTCTTATCCTCCAATCTCACTTTCTCCTTGTTTTCAAAGATCTGTAGCTCCTTACGTATATAGGCGCTGCGCTTCTCTTGTAGAGCAACCTCCGCATTGAGCTTCTTGGAGACGTAGCCTGCCTTCTCTACGAGGTACCTCAGATACGATCCCAATTTTGCAAGCTCAGTAGACCTCCCCTTAATGTCTTTGACGTCAATATACGGATTCCACGGCTTAACAGACATCATAACGAATTGGACAACGTCTGCGTGGTGTTCTCCATCCTTCCCAGCACCCTGTAGTGCAACACAAAAGCGTTATAAAACTTCAAGTCAGTACAGTCTGTGTTTCACATGACAGTATGAACACCACAGGGGCAGGACACAATGGTGCTGCTTGCCAAGTATGCGCACTCAGTTGCACTCAGCTCTTTAGAGTCCTCTTCTGCACTACAACAAGTTCAGGATATTACCTGAGCCTCCCGCCATGCCACCCAGGGTCCGATGGATTCAAGAATCTTTCCTTCAAGTTCGCCCTTGTGTTCCAGTTCTTCCAGTGCCCTCATGCAGGTATCAGGGTCATGCAGAACATTTCTCTCCACTATTATTCGCTTTGGTGATTCATGGAGCAGATAATAGAGGCCTGCCATGCTTTGAGGAACTGGGGGTGGTCCTAGGTTGTATTCAGAATCCACAGTGAGGGATGCTGCGTATCTCTTCGCTCTCTCTATTACCTCCTCCTTTGTGATGTTGTCATCGATGTGGTGCGGATTCTCATTGTTCAATGGTACTGCATCACCTCCTATGGTTTCACTCTCTACCCTCTGGACCACGTTAGTAATCACCTCGTTTACAAAGCCCATTTCATCAGAGGTTGCACTACCATCGTTGTGCAGTGGTCTGTGTCCTGCAGGTTCTGATCTATAAAACTGCGATACGTAATCAACGTCCATGGAAGCAGTAGGATCCATCGTCGCATTGGCTTTGGTAGGCGGCATTACCTTGATTTTCTTCATTTCCCTTTTCTCCTCTGAAGCCGCTTTCCTCTTCACTTCAGGTGTGATGGCAATAGCTGCATCCTCCTTATTCCTTGACCTAAGATTCGCAGTTCGAGTGTCTTGTTTCTTCTCCACACCTCCAACACTCTCGCCTGGGTTTATGCTCTGATTCTGTGCTGCACCTGCTGCCTTTACTACTCTCTCAGACGGGTTGGAAGAAACCTCTGCTCCCTCCTTGAAAGTGACCTTCTTCTTGGTACAGTTTACATTACTTTCTCCCCCCGACTGCTTCAAAGGTACCTGTGCTCCTCTCTTGTTCTTGACGTTCTTCTTCGTTGAGTTTGTCTTGCTATCTCTCGCTGAGTGCTTGGAAGGTACCTGTGCTCCATCCTTGTCCTTGACCTTCTTTTTGATTAAGTTTAGAGGATTAATCAAAAGTCTAGTCGACTCCTGTGGACCTGTGTCTGTTTTGTCCTGCATCTGCGTTCCCGACTCTGATGTATGCGGATTCCAAGGACGTTTCCCCTCATCTGCAGGGAACTTAAGCCCAGCTTCTAAGAGAATGTCTTTCACAACTCCTTGTTCGCTCGGAAGAAAGGTAGGGTACATCTTCAGGACGCCAATACCCACTTCATTCCACCCTTCGCACTGATCCTTGTACCTATGGTAAGAGAGTGCATTCTTGTCGGTGAAATCAAAATGACAGTACTTGCACCAATAGTAATAGCGTTTTTCTAGACTCGGATTATGCCAGTAATGATATCGGCACTCATAATGTGCCTCAATTACAAGGTCCTTGTACTCCTTCTCGGTGTAAAGACATGCACAGGGAACTCTGCCTTGCTTTAGTTCTGCTCGATAAACAGGCTCCCCTGTTGCAGTAGTAACACCCTACATTGTATACAACGTCACAATACGTCAATTCATTTTGCAGAGTTCGAGGTAACAAGGAATACAGATGGAAATGGACAATGGAGTGGAAATCGTGAATTAATACCTCCAGCCTTCCCTGACCTCCTCCAGTCACCAAGTCTTTCCATTTCTCGAATCCCAACTCCTGAATGAGGCGCTTGTCTTCATTCACAATTAATTTCTCCTCTCCAGCGATTACTATACGTCCTGCTGTGATTCCAACATGAAATAAAGATAATGATGGCTTACTTGAATCCTGAGCAGGTTCACCCATTTGTTTTTTGACCTTAACCGTACGCTTTCCATTCAGATCCTCGAAGTCAGAGTCGCCACTTGTAGCAGACTCTTCCCGAACCTCTGTGGAACCCTTCTCAAGTATCCTCCCACGCAACCCAAGTAATGGCTCCACAGCTGCCTCAATAGTCTCGTCCTTTCCAGCCATTCGCTGCGTTCTTGCACGTGTATTTCTAACAGCACTATCTAAAACCCAATGCATGTTTAGGGTTCCATCACTTCCATCAATCCTCAATCCCACTGCAACTCTTTCGAATCCTATCAGAGAATAATACTTGCAGTCCCTTGAAAACCCCGAAATGTGCAGAAATAAAAAAAACCCAACATAGAAAAAACCCATCAAAGATGTAGCCTCCAGCAGCAAGCAAACCCTAGATTTGCTTACCTGAATGAACTATAGAGGCAGCCCTCGCACGTCCCATCACTGATAACTACGCCCTCCACCTCCTCCTCAGACCTCACTCCCTTCAACTCAAGTACCGTGCAGCAACCCTGAAAACATTTGCGAAATTTTGGAAGTGAACATACTCCCATTACTCAACCAGGACACCCAACCCTCTCGCAGTTGCAAACCAGGACTTCACTATGGCGCCACGGCCCGCGTGAGGAAGGCCCGAGGAGCGCAGAACACCGCACAAGACTGTAGAAAGGCCGCACCAGCAGGACAACAACGAAGCAGCACACACTCAACTAAACCCCAGAAAGAAGAAAGGACGAACTTGATGCCTACTGAGAGGATTTTGACGTGGGTGCTGAAACCTCGACGTTCGTGGGAGGATAATGAGCCCTACAATTGTAGTCCTAATAAGTTCATGATACAGTTTTCAAATTGATTAAATTTCATGTCATTCATTACTCCCGAACCTTTCGTATGCTTTCTCTGATCTGATCCAAATCTCACTCCATTACTTCATAGTCTAAAGCAAAACTATTGATGTTACCGCAAAACTTTAATCATGTTGCCCATTTCTTCATAGCTTTTGAATGAAACTATAAGCTCAGAATTTTCCCACTTTTTTTTTTAAATAAGGTACAATTTATTTATATATTTTTTTTTTTCCCTTTTGCAATTTTAAGTTAAAACTTCTTTCCTCTATTTCCTTTTGAATTTTACTCCATTATTTATGTATTCTTGATTAATTGACCATTTTTCATTGATTATGAATAGAACTAGAAGCTATTAATTTCCCCTTTCTTTAAAAAATTAACCTATTCTTTCCGTAAATTTTTTAACTTGTTTTTTCCATTCCGAATTCTATATCAATACATCTTTCCTCTATTTCCTTATGAATTTCATTCCACACTTTATGTCTTTTTATTAAGTTGCCCATTTTTTCATCGATTTCTAATGGAACTATGAGCTCAAAAATTTATCTTATTCTATTTTATTTACAACACCTCTCATTTATTTCCTCATTCATTTATTTTCCTTTATAATTCTATATCAATAACTCTGTCCCTTATTACCTCTTGATTTTAATTCCAATCTTCATGTCTTCTTCATAAGTTGCACATTTGTCCATTATTTTCCAATGGAAGTATGAGCTCTACGCTTTTCATTTTAATTTTTTTAATTAACGTACCCTTGTTTTTATTTATTTTTTATTTTTTCTTTTTTATTTTTATTTTTTTCCTTTTTTTCCTTGTTTTTATCTTCTCTATTATTTTCTCAGTACTTCTCTCTTTTATTTGGTTCTGAATTTAATTCCACTCCTTATGTCTTCTCCAATACTTTCCCCTTGACATTGCTTTTAAATAAATTTCATCTGTTTTCTAATTAACTTACCCTTCCCCTGAATTTTTCCAGCTTTTTCCCTCTTTTTAATGTATTTTTAATCTTCATCTCATTTGATTCGTTTTTAATTTTATTTTATTACTTATATCATCTCTACGACTTTATAATTTTTTTGGGAATCTCAATACCTCTATCAGCTTGTATTTTTCCTCGATCTGTTATGAACATCCCGTTTTTAAAAAGGTTTTTGTCCCCATTAACTTTTGTTTAAATACTTATGTCCTTTCATTCGGTTTTAATCTTCTTGAATTATTCATGTCTTCATTATTATTTTCACCTTTTCTATTTTATTTTAATTTGGTTTCCCAAATTTTATTTTTTTTATGTTTTTTTAGTTTTTTTATTTTTATTTTTTTAACCAAATTTCATACTTTCATATTTTTTGACTTTGTCGATTTCTTATTGATCTTCAATGATTATTTCCCATCTTTTTCTCCCTTTTAAATTTTATATCAATCCTTGTATATTTTATTTTCATTTTGAATTTTACTCCATTATTTTTGTCTTCTTGATTATTTACCCAATGTTTCATTGATTTTCAATGGAGCTATAAGCTCTAAATCGTCCTTTTTAAAAAAATTATACACCCTTTCCTTTTACCTTCCCATTTGTTTTTGTTATTTATTGATTATCACTACTTCTCTCCTCTATTTGGTTATGAATTCAATTCCATTGTTATGTCCTCTCGAGTAGTTCTCCCTTCTAAATGCTTTTCAATAAATCTACTCTATTTAGATAATTTATTTACCCAGCCTCCTAATCTTAATAGGTTTTTTATCTTTTTAATGGATCTTAATTCCTTTCCTCAATTGATTATTTTTTTAATTTCATTAAAAACCTTGTGTCATGTCTATGTTTGTTTATAATTTTTTGAAATCTCAATATTCCTATTATTTTGTAATTTTCCTCTTCTCTTTAAATGAAGATCAATTATTTAAAAATATCACGTTTAAATGAAGATGTCGTTTTTTATGTACTTGAATTCTTTATGTCTTCTTTATTATTTTCCTCTTTTAACTTTTAATTTTTATTTTTTATTTTATTTTGGTTTCTCATAGTTTCTGCTTTTTATTTTATTTCAATCTACTTTAATATATTTTTATTTTTTTTAATATGTTGATTTCTAATTGATTCTATCCCATCTATTTTTCCTTCCATTTTAAACTAATTTTCTATATTTTACGTTTTCTGCATAATATGGCATTCCAGATTTAAATTATACTGTTGTTCCATTCACATTTTCATTGTTTTGTTTTTGTTCCTTGTTTTTTTAGAGAGGGATAATCTAATGAATAGATTTCTAACTTTTAGCCAACAATTGACAGCACAAGTGCAATGATCTGTACTGTCGGTTTGTGCAGAACGTGTAGAAGCCCTGAATATGGGAACTGTGTTTTCACATCATCTTGAAGTCACAGTACGAGTTCTAAAACATATATTCTATATCAAAGACTGTAGACAATGTTTTGGACATAGAAACAGTATAAGTTACAGGGCTACATCGCTACCAACATAGGTACTGCAGCGGTATGTCCTAGAATGCCCTGCCTCCAAGATCTGAACCACCGCTTCCTTCAAGTCCTTTTTCACTGTCTGTATTCCTTCGAAGTCAAAGGCCTCCGTCATCTACCAAAAACCAAACCAAACAGGAAAACCGAGGTTACAACCGGAAAGACAAGAAAAGTAGTACAAAGGAGAAATTACTGTAATAAGAGAAAATGAAAGACAGAATGCATTACAATGTTTTACTTACATCTCCTAACCAGTTTGTCCTACTCCCGTCTTGACGAAAATTCTCATACATAAGCATGTAGCACATAACATAGAACCCGCAGGACCATGTATCGGTCTGTTGTGGACACTTGACATGTACCCACGAGTTTATATCATTGGCTCTCTTCCAAGCAGCAGAACCCTTCGATTTTCGCGTCCCAATACACCACAACTTTGCCAAAGCCTCATGTACTTTTTGAGGGGCATGGAAGTTGTCATTCTGAACAAATCCTGAGTCAAACTTAAGAAACCCATCCTCGCATAGTACTGCTAGACTCCAATGTTCATAGTCGCAGATAGGAACCAAAAGTGTACTCCACATATGGGATTCGAAACCAAAACGACCTTCATAAAAAGCCATCAACGAAGACAGACTGGTGGACCTGTCCAGTACCTCCCTTAGAGAAATTGCAATATCTGTAGGGCACACGAAGATGTCGGAAGAAAGAGAGGTTTGAAACCAGTAACTAAAGAAATCCATCAGTCCCGCGCTGACTTTCCCCTCATCAAGATCTAGTTGAATCATATCAGGATGGATTCGGAGTTCTGTTCTGCCACTTTCAAACGAAAACTGTACGTACCCTTCATTTGCTCGTAATCCTTTCTGTTGAATCGTTAAAGACATTGTATCCTGCAAACTACAAAAATGAAACAATTGCACTCAATTAGATCATGTTACTTCTGCACTGCAACATATTCACCACGACAACTGGTCTAGATTGACAATATAAACTACAACAACTACACGTCTGATGCAGTGAAGTACATGAAGGCGGTCAGAATTAACGTCATCAAAAGCAAATCATATAGGTTATAATAAAAGCGTTATTATACTTGTGATTTTTCGGACTCCGAGACGTAGACGGTGCCCCTTGTTGGTTGTCTTCGTGGACGTTGTCCTGCTGTGGATCCGCCGCGAACACGAGAGGTATGTTATTGTCGTTGCAAGGATCATGGCACTGTTCCGTCTGTCTTGCAATGCCACCTGAAGATGTGGCCACCATATACGGCTCCTCATCTAAACCTACTCCTCGACTGTCGTACCCCAACCCTTTGTATGCGTTTAAGAGCTCCTGGTTACGTACTGCATATAATGCCTGTGTTGTCGCATGGATGGGAAGCCTTAGGCTTTGGGAGGTTTTGTCTTTCCCTTCTCTGCTGAAAGCTGCCACGCCAATGTCCACGTCCTCACGAATGGCAACTACGGCCGTAAATACCTTCATGAGATTACAATGAAGATGAAGAGCTTGTCAGTTACAGAAATGCAGAATTGGAATCTAATACATTTGTCAATTCTCTGATAGTGCACGCAAGTAACTACAATGATATAGCATCAAAAATACAAGCAAAGACGAGTGAGGGAATCTGTCTTACCTCAGCACATAAACTTGTAGTAATTTCCTCATGCACATCTGAACCTGGAATCCACATCTTCTCCATCACCGCCTTGTAGTTCCTTGTCCTATGAATATCTGCAATGGCTCGAAGTGCTACACGAGCTAGGAAAGATTCTACCTTCACAAGCACTTCTTCCTTGTTACAGCCCTGACATCCTATCAACGCATTTAAATCACTCAAACAATTCGAAATAGGTTCTACGTTTGACATAGACATGCAAGGAAAGAGACTCCATCCCATCTTTACAACAAGTTCAGCACAAAAGGACAGTCTTTGGGACTCAGTACTGTCTTGTGCTAAATCGAGCAATCTCTGCCTTGTCATGCCTAGGATTGGATGCGAAATAGGGGCATGTTGGGTCGTAAAAACTTGACCGTATATCTTCAAAGCCCGAACTATATGGGGACAATGAACCTCCAGGGTCTTCTTTTCATTGTCTATGTCGTTGTCAATGCAGGCAAGTAGCTCCGTCAGTTCCTCCCTTGTGTGCTTCCATGGTCGTGCTATTGCATCTGTAGGTAATCTGCTCCTTAGTGCTTGAAACATCGGTGACCAGCCCCACAATTTGTCTTCGCACTCCAGAAGCTCCTTAGAATCGAACTCCAACATGGCACTTCTGACCAGTGTTTCCTTTGCATCTGTTAAGGCAATGCACACCTTTCTCTCATATTCATTCAGATCCTTCAAATAAACCAAGTACCTCTCGAGTTTGAGGATCTCTTGTTGTCTTCCTTGCATATCCGGGGCGCTAAGGTACGGGTTCCATGGCGTGGTAGCCAAGTAGACAAACTCTTCTTTGGTCTCTAAGTCCTTCTTGTCCTGCAGTCCAGTCATACATCCAATTACTCATTAAACAGAAGACCAAAGGAATGAAAAATGGATTTCGTATTCACCTACGACATTATACATTTACGAAGTGGAGATAAACTCAAATATCAACCAAGAACACAACGAGAAAAGGGTGAGGTACTTACTGTTTGGGCCCGCCTCCAATGGATCCATGGACCTGTAGCCGCCATGAGTCTATGGCCGAGCTCCCCATTGACTTCCATTTTGTTGAGCTCGGCAATGCACTGTTCTGGCATGTCAAGCATGTCTTTCTCAATGATTGCTTGAGGGGACTCCTTCAAAATATAGTATAAACCGGGTACTTTCATTACTAGAGGAGGTGATCCTATGTCCGGAATATCTTTTACCGTCAATCTGTGTGCCTGTTTTTGTGCTGCGGCTAGTATCTCTTCGCGAGTACTTTGTGATGCAGTAGTTGAACCCTGTATCGCAGTACAGTCTTGATTTCGAACCCTTTTTCGTGGTGCCGTAAATGTTGTGTCTTCATCTTCATTTAATTGTTGAGCCTCGGAAACTTCTTGAGCAGAATGAAGGGGATGAACGTCCCTTGATCTAAGTGCGTACCTTGATGTAGTGCCACTATGTCCTGCAACATTTTGTTCTGCTACCTTTGCAGTTTTAGTCGACGCCAATCTCCGTAGTCTCTTGAAAGCACTTGCTTTAGGCTGATCTTCAGAATGCGTATGGCTAGGAGAACCGTCAAAAGCAACCCCTTCTCCAATGTAATGTGTTGCTTCATCAGCATCGGGGCTAACATGGCTTATGGCAGTGTTAGATTCCTGTAAATATCTGCAAACACTCTCTGATCCTGATGCAACGTCTATCAACATGCTCTCGGCCCCACCTACTGCTCTATAATTCTGTCCTGCTTCCACATCCAATGGTAAAGCCTCATTACGAGTTCTCTCATGGTATATCATACTCCTTGTCTTCGGAGCCCAAGGTGTATGTCCTTCAACTGCAGGGAAAACAAGACCAGCTTCTTTTAGGATTTTAGTATAAATCTTTCCTTCGCTAGGACAGAAAGTGGGATACATTTTCAGAATGCCTACAGGTCCGTTTTGCAATTCCTTCCATGCCTGGCATTGGTCTGTGTGTCGATGCCAAGACAAACTGTTCTTATCAGAGAAAATCAGATGGCAAAACCGACACCAATACCAGCGTCTCTTATCTGGGTGATAAAAATGGAATCGACATGCATAGTGAGCCTCAATGATAAGGTCCTTGTACTCCCTTTCTGTGTAAAGACATACACATTGGTTTCGTCCTTCCTTTAATGTACACCTGTGAACTGCCTCGCCTCCCACCTGTACATCGTGAACCACACCTACTGGGCCATTTAGGGCGATGTCCAGCCACCTCTCTCTTCCCAACTCTGTCATGAGCCGTTGGTCAGCGTTGATGTATAAATTCCTTCCCAATAGGTTCTCGGCTAGTGGCCCTGCTGTTATCCCCTCGCCATTATGATAAAGTCCACCTGGTACATCGCTGGATCCCACTATCTTCAGTCCGCGTCCAACAAAGTTAGCTTGTGGGACTAGATTACCTGGTCCATGTGTACCGCTAGGGTCTGTCCCAAAATTCGCAGCCACTGATCCGGTAGTTTGAGGCGCCTCTAAACTACCATCATTTTGTTGAAGAGGTGCACATAGCAGTGCGATATCTCCAACAATCCCTTCCATGCCTACGATAAGCTGCATTACAGAGTCTAACCAATGTCAATGATTACTTTAGTGCATATTTCAATTATTCCAGCCCTGGAATCCCACAAATGGCTCTAAAATACGCCCGACAAATATTAACATTAGTAGCACTTAAATGCACACGTATTACAACCACAAATGTACAAAATATACCTAACAAAGTCGCCCTTCAGGGCTCCGGTTCCTGAGTACTGAATACTGATGTCATCTCCATGATCGGCCCAATCTGAAAACAAGCATCAAACGTATATGAGAATCAAAATATACGTGTCAGTATCACCTAGCATAAAAAAGACAAAGAACAAACAAGATGCAGCACAAGAAAAGCCAGGTATGCATAGAATGGATTACATACAGAATTTGTATTTTGTCTTCAAGTCCTCAAATTCAGCGATGGTATTGTTTGGTTCGAATATGCCGATTCGTTCCAATTGAACCTCGAGAGCTTTACGTCCAATTAAACTCTGGACATAGAATACACACTTTCATAAGCACCGGTTTCTTGACTTTAGGGCTATTGAAAGACACTCTGAATTCCAAGCTAATAAACCTATGATCAAAAGCAGCATAATAAGAAAGAGATACAGGGGAGGAAGGACGGACCTGTGTGACTTTGGTACGATCCAAAAAATCAATACAGTTGGTTCGAAGCACTCCCTTCTGTTCTTGCAGAACCTTGCCCGAAGGATCTCGCAAGTATTACCTGTTCAATATAGCACAGAACAACACTAAGTAACAATGTCCTCGGAAAGAACTAATAAAAAAAAGAGAAATGAACCACAAAGACGGTATTATGCACTTCGAAGGTTAGCATTGTTCCCGCACAGGTAAAAAAAGTTCTCTTTGATGACCCTAAACCGAACCTTTCTGTAATCCAATAGCGACTACAAGCAACCTAATATGTTTATTTGATATCTTTTGCATAGCCTCTCCAAAGGCTACACTTAAAACACCTTCACTTCCTTCCTACAATCACACATTAAATGGTTGTAAGCTGATAAATAACATGATCTGTAAACTTTTACCGAGCAGAAGAGATGTGCAACAAAGCTCCGTCGTGACTATTATGGAGAAGGAAAGAGCTGGAGCACCAACCTGGCCCGGTGCTGTAAGCTCAGACGATTGTAAGTTTTCATTGAGTGTAAACTATTTTCAAGAACTTCCAACAAACAACTCTTCAACTGAGCAAGCACATTTGAAACCATAGCTCCAATGGAAGCACGAGGATGTCAAAGAAAGTTACCTGGGCATTCGATGGCCAAAATGACAACTCAAATCTTGCCGCATAGAGTATCAAATTCGCAGGATAATTCTCTGCAAAACCCTAAACCATCAATCAGGTTTCAGCAGTAGAAGTCATTATTTTTCAGTAATTACACCCTTTCGATTACATTGCAAAACAAAATTTTGTCATGGGTTGGTTAGTGAAGACTTACGTACGTCACTTGTGAGACGTGAGACTATGCTTAGATTCTTCCAGTACACGGCCCACCGAGTCTTCTCTTGCACCAACTCCACGCACTACAGCACCAATCCTTGTTCTTCACCACTTAGACGCACCCTAAACCCTTCAACCCAGGTCCTGCACCTCGTCTTCCCAACACAACATCAGCACCTCACCTTCACCACGACGAAGAAATCTCCTTGGCATGCTCTGTTTCTAATATAAAACTAAAAACCCTAAATTAACACCCTAAACTAATATAGCCGCAACAGAATTTAATCCTTCAAAGCCAACCGCAATATGTCACATCTCACCTGCTTGGCATTACAAAGACAATTGGAGTATTCAGCTCTGCACAAGAAGTCGCCAATCGCAGGACAAGATCGTGTAGTATCCGCGGGACGAGAGCAACACAGAGGTCAATGCTAACACTGTAGAAGACGAAACCAGCTGCAACTCCATCGATGTAGACGACGAAGCCAGCTGTAACTCCATCGGTGAGGTAGATGACATCCATAAACCCACCTCCCGAGACCAAGGCCAGGCTGTCAGATCTCGCGGGTGACCCGTCGTTGTGTGAAGGGTTGACCAAGACCCTTCCCCGGAGACTTTTCCCCGGGCAGGGGTAGCCAGCCCGCATTTTGTCGAATTGGGGGTTCGTGGGGGGGTCGCTAACGTCCCGCACTCTCTTGTGTCACCTATCAACATAATCTAGATTTTAGAGCACTCTGACGACAGATGCCTTCACTTGTGGATTTTTCCAAGATATATATGTTGAGCCATAATGAATAATACATAAAGTAAATTTTATTAAGATACATTTGATACAAGGGCCTCTAAAATAAGCATTTTATTATATAAAGAATAAAGTATACATTAAGTGACATAATTAGTTAGTTAAGTGTACCAGGAAGAAGAAAGTCCATTTGCTTCCCCATCAATGAATAATAACTCTCCTCTACCACCTTTAATTTTCTCAAAGGTAGTTGAGGCCACTCAAAATTGGTCTCTTTTGTTTCTACATCGAAAATAACAATATTTCTTGATAAATTGGACATAAGCATGAGGGACTTATTGAAACCGATAATATATATGTCAAAATGATCAAAAGGCACATTGACATCTATATCAAAATTTCTCAATATGTCCGTTCTTGTCAATGTCAATAATACCTTTGTGGACCTTCTTTGGATATCAATTTCATGCACTTCAATTACATTTGTGAATAAACACCAATATGTCACAAAAAGACGCTCGCCGCTAACAACAAATTGTCCAATCACTCCATAGTTTATGTAATCAGGTTCGACAAAGCAACCCTTGGCAAAATGCAATCTTTCCCAAATATTTGCAACATGGCAATACCTCCATAATTCATACTCTACATGTAAACCGTGATTTTCACATAGGACGTATAGAAGATTTTGAAATACAATACTTTCTAGGATAATACAGATACTTATATTGTTCATTTCAAGTTTGCTTGACGCCTTCCACACCTTCATAACGGAATCATATATGCTTACTACACGACTACCACAATATTGTTTCATAATAAATACCTTGAAAGTCTTAGCAGTGTCATCAACAATAAGATTTATCGATAGAGCATTGTCATAATTTAGTATGCACGGCAATATAATCTTAATGCCTTTTATAGGATTCCACACACATAGTTTTGCACAACCACTTTCATGATGACATAGTTTAAGAGCTCCCTTGAGAGCTTTGAGAAGCACAAGACCTCCATCCATCGCTACAATTTGAAAGTGTCGAGGGTCAAATAGAAATGACGTTCCAAGAGCATCACGAGGTTTCATCGAGTACCATTTCTTTGAGCTAATGTCAAGGAAACACAATACTTGGCTTCGATCCATATACCCTCTATGTCCATTTTGAATGGAAGTGGTAATAGAATGTATTGCTATAAAAGGTGAATGTTTATTCCTATTGCGCACATGTAGCACACTAAAGGCGGGGTTGTTGATGAGCTCCTTCCATGTTTTGCATATAGTACAATATCTACACAAATCCGGCGTGGGTAGAAAAGACAATATTTGTTCAACAACTTCCAAAGGAAGTTGACTCCATAATGCACCATTGAAGGCCATCGTGTAATGGCTCACGTAAAAAGATCAACTTATTTCACTTCATAAAAATAATTTATTCTATTGAATACGTGGAAGACCGATGTAAATGGTCACGAGCCTTATACTTTGAATAATATAAAATGATCTTATGTGGTGAAGATCTTATATAATGAAGCTAAAGTAAAAAAAGTGAAAATAGTTTTTAAAAAAGAGTAAAAGCGGGTTCAAAAGCAAAAGTTCTTAGAGAACATTGTATATATTTTATATGAAAATAAATGATAGTCATTTATAAAATGAAAGAAAAACTTTTGTTTGTTAGAGCAAAAAATGGAATAAAATGTAATATTCTTAAAACAAAAAAATTCAATGTTGCTCTTATTCTGCATCCTCTAAAACCTATTATATCAAAAATTTCTAAAAATTTGTGTAGATACCAATATTGTTTTAAATCTCAGTGGAGCACATCGGAGCTTCGAGGATGGGAACAACAATCACAGCCGGAACGTTGCATTCCATGGCCGAACATTGCTTTTGTTCGATTATTTCTAGGAAGCAAAAAAAACCATAGATGGGTCGAGTAAAAAGAGTTGCTATTTTGCAAAAAATAGTGGCTTTCAAACATTGCTTCGGCCATCTGTCTAAAGCCTCCCGCTTTTTTCCGCAATATGTTACGTTGCTTCTCCTACTCTCTCCGACTATTGTCTATGCACTCATCCACACAGGTTCGATCGAGCATTTTCTATCTGCACTACAAGCAAGCCTATCGTTTTTCACTTACTATTTAAAGTAATTTTGTTGAGTGCATCAGTTGGGTGAGTAGATTGGATCACAGAAGACAAGTAAAGTTGCACTTTTCCACGTTCTTCGTCCGTGAAGGGCGACACTTCTTGAGTGAGGAACGACAGGTTTGCTAGTAGTGCTGAAACGCACTCAGAACTTAGATGTCAACCGAATTCTGGACGCAACATGCCCGGAACAATTCGCAGACCGTTACAAATGCACACGCATCCCTTTCCGTGTCCTCGTGCACAAGCTTCAGAATTTCGTCGGGATCGTCCACATTAGCATCACTCGGTAGCAGATGCTTGAGTTTTGTTGCCATGAAGTTAAGGAAATTTGCTGCTGCATATGTATACTCTGCGTACACAGGACATCATCCAAATTGATACGTGACAAGACTGAATCACAATGCTAACTTTGTACATAGCTCCATCATTTCACCCTTTATTCACCCATGGAACGAGTTTACGCTTATAAACCATAGCAAAAGCTGGATGCCCTTAAAAATGAGAATCCGATCTGTAAGTGCACCTGCAAATGAAGAAATGGCATGCTTGTTGATTTTCAGCGGTCCCTCGAGGCCCTGCTCAAGCTTGCCGCAAACAGCGAGTAACTCATCCTCGGTTGCCCCACAATTATCGACAAAGCTGTTCGCGAATTGGTACAAGGTCGCACCTATGACGCCTGCTCCCACAACCGCAGCTGTGGCCGGAGACACTGCAAGAAAGCTTGGTTTCCCAAGCACCCAGGTAGCCTGCAGTGACCTCTACTAATTTTCTTCATCGTCACTAATGAAGTTGATGCTCAGGTTTACTAGACGTCGTTCGTTGAGGCTCCCAGGCCTCCCGAAATCTCTCTATCCGTCTACCCTTGCCGGGTTGAAGTGAACACGGGGCAGCTCAACTAGCTCACAATTCAATATCGCGGCCACTCAGGCCGGGTTCATGTCTGGGAAAAGTGTGAGGGTGCATGTTTGTGTATGACTTTGCTCATCTACAGATCAAACGACCGGGAATCCTACGCCACGACGGCGCCCACTAACACAACGCACAATCTTCTGCACATCAATGCATGCCGCAAGGAAAGACATCTCAATATTCTCACGCGATCACCATCGTGTTATCGACAATGAATCCTCGTCAATTCAATTCATGTACCCGTTATGAATTATACAACCTATGGCAACCTGTTCCGCTTCCAAATCATTGGAATCATTCTGCCGCCTTCAAATCATCCGCCCAATCGGCACCCTACCTCCTCCTACCTGCTAATTCTACCTTCATTTCACATAATGTACACTGGTAACTCGGACAGATGCACACGCTGTGCATCACCACCTAGTTCCATCTCTTCTCTCTCAAAACTGGGACTACCTGGGCCTTCGCAGCCGCCACCACTCGGTGGGGACCCGCCGCGGGGGCCTTCATGCCGAGCGGCCTGCTGGGGAGAGTGGTTCTCCTGGCTGCCCTCAGCACGCCTGCTGCGCTGCTGCCCGGTCTCGTGTTCTCCGCCTCCCTCACGGGCGAGTTGTTGTCTCTCGTCTCCAGCTCGTCGCGAGGAGGAAGCAGGAGAGGGCTCCTGAAGTGCACCGACTTCGCCTGTGCAGGCGGCCGGCTCCCTTTGCCGCTGATCGGGGTGGATTCCAACACGTGGGCCAGTGTCTGGAGACTCGCATCGAACGTCGACATCATGTCCACACCCCCGCACAGTCTCTGGAGCTCCTCCTCCGAAAGAGACGCTGCCACTGAATTGCAGCTGCTCCCCAGCGACTCATGAGACCGCCGCACCAGCGAGTTCACCTGCACCGCCGGCTTCATGGCGAATCCACTCTTCCGGGCTCGCCCAGGAACACGTTTTGCTGGATTGCCGGGGGAGATGTACTTCGTGCCGGAAGACTGCTTCAGGATGCCCTTCGCTTTTGTTCCGGCCTCCGCAGCCTCCGAATTCTGTTGGGGTGCCGCATTCTCGTTGGCAAAAACCTCCCCGGTGCAGCTGTTCCGCATCACCTCGCTCGCGTCCGGGGGCCTCACCACGTACTCCAAAGTCGGCGTTCGATCCACAGCAACCGATGAACAACCGGCCTCCACCAGTGCTGGCCGCCGGAGCACCGTCTCGACAACAGTCGGGGTCACCTGCTGGGGTACCTGCACGGACACAACGGAGACCTTAGCACACAATGACCAGCCAGCGTCCCGGAAGACGTCACAAACCACTTCAAGATGGTACCACCTGGCCGGCTCAAAATGCAGATTGGCACTTACACTCGGGACGGCCGCCGCTGGTTCCTGAACTTGCGTCTTGCGAACCTCGCTTGACTCTCGAAGCTGTTGAAGCAATCTCGACACTTCCTTTGCGTGTGCAGCCGATGCGGACTGCAGCGCTTCCTTCGCCTGCTTCAGCTCCGCTGCGAGCGCGTCCTTGGCTTGCCTCAACTCCACCGCGTCCTTGGCTTGCTTCGCTTCTGCCGCAAGTGCGTCCTTCGCGTGCCTCAATTCAGCTGCTGATCTGTCGGCAAGCTTCTCCATCGCCAGCTTCGACTCGGCTGCCATTCTCTCCATCGTCGCCTTCTGATCACGGTACATCGCTTCTGCCGCCTGCCGAGCTCGTCGCTCGTTCAAAAGCTGTACATCAACCTCTCCAGCTTCCTTCACCTGCGCAGACACCAACATTCACACACGCATACACGTCAGATGCCGATCCCGTCATGGAGAAAATGCCGAATTCAGCTTCGGCTTCACACCCGAATCAGAATCGACCAAGCAAGTCATCGGGAAATGTCGGTCGCCGACGTGTTCCAATCTGTCGGGAGCGGCGGACACCCACCTTGTCAGAGAGAGCCTGGCACATCTGCTCCTTGGCTTTCAACTTCGCCTCTGCCGCTTGGAGTTTCTCCTCCAGTCTCCTGGCCGACTCGTCTTTCGATCTAGATTCTTGCTTCGTCTTCTCCGCCTGCGTGCACGCAAAACAGCGGGTCAGCCCTGCGACAATATGCGCTGCTATCAAATCTTCCAAGCACTCCCTCCGCCGAATACCACAGCCTGACCGACAATTCCTCCACAATTCACAGTTCAAGTGCCTCTCAGCAGGGACAGACGCCACATTACCAGCTGCTTGTACTTGAATAACTCGCTCGAGTCCAAGTGCTTCCTCGCCGGACCCAGCTCCACTCCTCGCACTCGGCTCGCAAAGTTCAACGAGCACAGGGTCTCGCTCACATCCGCCTCGTTCGGGCTAATCTGTACAAACATCAGCGTTTTGGAATCTCCTCCTGAATGCAACCCCACACGCACGGGTCAGATACATGCCTTGCGTCGCCGCGCCAACAGGACAGAATGTCATACCCCCCACAAGTCTCTAGCACAAGCCACAATGACTGGCGTAAACATTACCTAATGAATCCTGCAGCAGGTGGGTGAGCTTCGAGTTCCTGCCAAACACGACAACCACCCGTCCAAAGTTAGCTACTGACAGATTAGTCTTGCACCAAACGGACAGACAACAACGCGGCTAGCACCAAAACCCTTCCAATATTTGCAATGGGCTCGGGTGCCGCAAAACGACAGCACGCAGCATCCAAGCATGCCTCCTCCCACTCTCGAATATCGCCGATTCCCGTCGGGATCATTCGTGCCCTGTGCAACGACATGGACAGCCACCTTCCTCACCACTCACCCGACTCCTCACGCTGGCCACGTGACTGGTGCTCGCCAGAACAGACCACCCCGCCCTACATCGCCCACACAAAGACACAACGTACCTGAAAGGTATATGGCTACTCTTCATTGTAAGAGCTTGGATCACGTCTCCCAACGCTGACAACGACTTGTTGATGTTCTGGGCTTCCTTCAGACGATCGCCTTGGGCATCGCTCTTCGCTACCCTCTCGCTTCCGGCCAGATCCACCAGCCACAGCTTGCTCTTTGTGAACTCCCCAGTGATCACATTCTCACCTTTCACCATCACACAAAGCATGCTGCCCCACCAAAACACAAACAACCACCTCCCATCAATCAAACCATACCTCCAAATGTTCCCATCTACCCCGACTTCGACTCCGACTCAATTCAACCACGTCGCACCGTACTACACGTTCACGCACCAGTGTGATCGGCTGCTGTGGTCATTGGCACGAGTGGAACCCACTGTGCGGGAGCTGCTACCCGCTTGAAGGACGTCCCACACCTCTTCCATGCTGCTCACTTGGGCTTCCACCAACCCGGGAACATGATGCCCACCTTCTGCGGCTTGCTTGATCTCCAACCTGCACTCACGACCACAGTCAGAATCGTCTGCTGTCAGTCTGCACAACTTCAGTCGTTTCACGACGCCAAAACAGTACATCAAGTCTCTACTTCCGCCGCCAAGAGCCCCAACACTTACTTCTTGGACGGCTGATCTTGGGCTGCAGGGGGAGCCAGGAGGTCGCGAATCTGCTCGTTATATACCTCCATCACACTCACAGAAATGTCATACTTGATTTCGCCCTTGCGCTGTGCGGCAACATTGAACAGTTCCTCCAGTGTCCGGTAGTTCACCCCCCGATTGGCAACACTCCCTTCCATCGTGAACGTCTTCCCGGTCCCAGTCTGCCCGTACGCGAAGATGCACACGTTATACCCATCCAGGACCGACACCACCACCGGCGCTGTGTCCGCGAACACGTCGGCTGCACACATGTCACGTCCGTTACTTATCAGCCTCCACACTAGCCCCCAATCAGGCCCACACCAAATATTCACTCTCGGTCCAACAGACGCCTACGCTACACATGAATCTCGCGCTACTGCCTCGCTACCGACAGCGCAGAGACCGCGCCCCGCAGAGAGGTGGCTTGCTTACTCTGGTCATCTTGAGGGGAAAACACCCTGTCGAACTTGAACAACTTCTTCCCGGCTGCCCCGTTGCGCACCACGATGTCACCGTTACTCGCTCCCTCGAACTCCGTCACCGACGCCGCGTTTGAAGCCGCTTCTGCCTGGCTCAACGGCCTGCATCGACAAAACACGCGAATGTTTCCTGCACACGCAAGTCAAATCGCCGGGATTCAGCCCCTCCACACATTGCTCATTGCCACTCGCAATCTGGAAATGAATAGCCCTCACATTGCAGAATGCCACACGCGCGCCAAACCAACCACTGTCACTGCGAGTTGCCAAACACAAAACTTCCAGCTCCACCTTTCAATTCCAGCACTTTGTTGTACAGTAGCTTCCGCTCATAGCACTCATCCGCGTACTTCTTTCGCAGGTCTTGATGCTCGTTCACTGCATGCCACCAACACCGCTTCAGGGACCCAATCTCCCCCCAACGTCACAATTCCCTGCAGGAAAGCCGACATATCACTAGTCCTACCTCCATCCTCACTCTACCCGACATCGGCTGTGACACGATCAGAAAGAGAGCGTAGACAGTAAACTCACAGAGCGATCGAACAGACGCTGTCATCACTGTGGGGTCGGGAAAGGAAGCAACCCATTCCTTCGCCCTGCTCGACAGCACCCGCTGTTCCTCCTTCAAAACCTTCACATGTCCCCAAACCAGGTGCCCTCAGAACACGGCACCACACTGCACCGCAACCAGTCAAACAACACAGCCTCACCAATACGTGCGCTGCCAGACAAACACATACTACGACCGACGCACCATGATCTCCTTGTACGCCCTCGACATTGTCGTCAGCCACCTCTGCTTCTCATTCTGCGACCGCTCCTTGATGGCGTTCATTTCGCTCAGTTGATTCTCCACCGCCGTCGCTGCTCACAAAGACAAACAAACAAACCAGACAAAAAAACCGTATTAGCCTCTGGGCTCAACGATCCGCCCATCCACTTTCGGACCCTTCTCTCATGGGGATCACACGCCACCGCGTCATCCTCGAGGAACACCACAGAGAGATGCGTGCCATACCAAGAGAATCGACGCATATCGATTTCGCGCACAGGTCATCCCGCAACATCTCGTTCATCCGGTTCGAGTCTTGCAGAGAGATCCAAGCCTCGTGGCACTCGTTTGTCAGCTCCTTCAGCCTCGCTTCGTACTCCGATTTTCGGGTCTTCTTCTTCGCCTGCACGTCAAAGTTGCCACCAGGTCAGACGCAGCTACACACCCAAACGCAAAATCTACTCCACTCTACGCCACAACGTCCCAGCTCCCGGAAACAACTGCCACCCGACCTGTTGACGGCGGGCCTTGTGTTCCGTAATCTGCCGCAGTTCCTTGTCCTTCTTCAGCAACTCCTGCTCATAACCAAGAGGCGACGAATCTGGCGTCACGCCCGCCGAACCTTCACTCTTGCTCTTGCTCGCAGACGACTTCCGAGCGCCTCGGGTACAGCCTATCACAGCCACACCGCTCCGTCAAGATGACCCTCACTACTCATACGCACGACAAAATATGACTTCCGGATGCGAAGAATGTGGTTTCACAACAGCTCAGCCTCAAACACACACAACCCGACCCTCTCATTGCATGTCAAATGGGGGAACTACGCAGAATCGGCCTCATCTCTGCTTACTTGTCGTAGGTCCCGATCGGATGCAAATTGCACTGATTGTGGGAACCCCGGTAACCCCCTCAAACGCGACTGTCAGATTCCCGTCCGCTGTTGAGGTGCTCACGCTCAGGATCAGGGCATTGTTCGACCCCACTTCTTCGTACACGTCCAGCCCCGAGATCACCTGTGGACAGAGCGTCGTCAGGACACAATCAACCACACCCGCGACCACATCGAACCCCCAAACCATGAAAACACCATCCACCCGCTGCCTGCGACGCATACCTTCTCGTCTTGGACGGTCACGTCGAACACACGCATCCCTGGCGGACCGTTCGTGAAAATGATCTCCGCGAAGTGCAGGTCCACCACGTAATTCCCACTCGGCAGCTCCCTGAACACATACGAAACGTTCCCGTACCTAGATGTTTGATACAGGCTCGCGTCGTGCACCCCGGTCACTTCTTCCTCGGTTCTCAGGACATCACCTCCAGTGAAGTACTCATCCCTCTTGAAGGAGATCCCATGCGACTCGTTCTCGATCAGCAATCCTCCACAGTTGATGGCGAGAACCACATCATCTGCCGGCGACCACAAACCGATCCACGGTCAGCACACGTACTGGAGGAAAACCGGCGGGGCACATCACAACCTGCCATTCTCAACCAGGGGGACGTCCGACTGCGCTATCGTCCCCATGCACACGACTCTACCGCGCCCGCGTCCCGCCATGAGACACAGCATCATCAGAAGCTACACGAATAACCATCTCTTTACGACGACCTCAAACTCCACACACCCCCTTACCTGGCGAGAATTTGGGCAGCTGCTTCCCGTCCTCCAACGCGAAGCTCATCCTCTTCACCGCACTGTTCATAACCTCTTCCTCCTCGTCGTCGTCCTCCTCGTCCGCGCCATCTGCCTCCGAATGGTTCTGCGGCGACTCCTCCTGATCGCCCACCTCCTTCGATGGGGTGAAGTACTGCGCGGTGTTGTGCTCATCGGAGCTGCACTCCCCTTCCCCGCCATTGCCCTTCTCCGCTGTGCCCTCGCCATCAACGAACACCACCGGGGGCTCCTCGCGCACGCCCTCGCCGCCAACGCCATCCAACCCCGCCACGAACGGGTTCATGTGGAAGGGATTCAGGTGCCCATTCTGCTCGATCCCGTACGAATCCGGCGCACCCGCGGACCTGCCCTCGCCCTCGACCTCGCTGCCGACACGGCTGGACCCCTGCACATCGTCCGCTCCCGACGCCACGGCTATGTCCTGGAACATCAACGACCGCGGCCCGAGCGACCCTATCTCGCTGCTGCACTGCACCCCCTGCTTGTTCAACCTGTCGTTCAGGAACGTGAACGACGACCTCACCTCCGAGGATCGCCCCTCCCGATCGCCGCCTCCCTTCCCATCCGACCCTCCCTCCACCGGCTGCAACGCCACCGGGCTCTCACTCGGCACCGGCCCGGGGCAGCTCTCCATCTCCTGCTGCGCAACCGCGGCATTCGCCATCCTCGCCGCCATGTCCGACGCAATGTCCTCACCGAAGTCCGAATGCCCGCCGGAGCCACTCCTCTTCGGAGACAGAAGCCACTTCAGCTCGCCCTCGCTGAAGAACGGCCACCGATTGCGCAGCTCCCTGATAGGCGGGTCCGGCTGCGCCCCGTTCATGGGAGCCCCTCTCAAGTCCGGCGCAGACAGCGTCCTGATGGGCGAGACGCACAGCCGAGGGGGCGGAACTCGAGACATGCCTACAACTAAATTCCAATCGCACCTCCTCCCAGTCCTATTCAATCCTTTACATCACGATACGCTCCCCCAATCCTCCTGCACCAAACCACTCCATCCCCCTCCCTCAGCTAGGGTTTCCTCCAACACACTCCACTCAAACCCCTCCCACCAACCACTCCCCCAAATGCCATTCCCCAACTCAACATCACCTCATACACCCTAATTCCTCCAAAATTTCAACACACTGTACAGATATGATCAATCTGAAGACACTGAGTTGCTGAATTATCCTTATTCCACGCACCTTAATCGTCGTCACATATTCCCCGTCACGATCGCCTCCAGTGAGCTCCAAACCCTCCAAACCCCAATGCAGAGAGAAGAAAGTATCGATCGGAGGCGTCCGGGCGACTCAGGAAGCGGCGGAGGGATCGTTCGAGAGAAGAGAGAGAGGAGAAGAGCGGGGCAGGGAGAGAAGGAGACGGGGAGCGATGGCGCAGACGCCGGCGTGGGCAAATGGAGGAGCGCGAGAGCGGGGCTTTCTCACCATAGCCAGAGCTTGTCCTCCAACGGTCTCTCCCGACCTTCCTCATTCAATTTGAATTCCGCCCAAAGAGCCGTTTCCCCGTTCCCTGCTCATTTCCTGCTCATTCCCTTCTCGTTCCTAACAAGTTCCTTATACGTTCCCTATAAGTTCCCTCGATGTGTTCGCCGCGTCTCGTCGGCGTTCCCTCTTGGGAACTTGTTCCCTGAAGCTTGGGGAACGGGGAACTGTCCTGGGGTACGGGAATGTTTGTCGCGTCGAAGTACCTTGTCCCGACGGCGTTCCCAGTGGCGTTCCCATTGGAGTTCCCAATGTTCGTTTGCGTTCTCAAGTTCTCGTGTGTTTTTTGTACGGGTTGGATGTTCACGACTTTGTTTTTTCTAAGTTCGTTGGTACAATACATTTTGAGCACTGTCTTTTTGGACTTGGAGTTTGTACCTTAGTGCAACACCAGTATTTGTTTTTTCTTGTTAAGGGGCGGTTTACACTACGTACCATGAAGATTGAACAAGAGAATTAAAATCATTTCATGGTCACGGCTCTTGGTCTAAATCCATGACTATGAAAAAATAATAATCATTTTTTAAATGTCTTGGTCACTTCTCATAGTGTATAGTGGATTTGGATCGGGATGACTTTAGGCTGAATTTTTTAATAATTTTCTAAATTAGATGTATAGGTTATATGTCAAATGGATTGAGCTTCGAGCCACTTTGCTCCAAATGAACACACCAAAAAAATCGGATTGGTACATTTAATGTAAGAGGATGGAAACCTATGAAATTTTTGTTTTTTTCTATTTTTTGGCACTCAAAATTGTGTATGGTTTTTTTGTGAAATGAACTTGCAAATACTTGGATTATTACATTTCATAATATCTTTAATTGAACTAATTCATAAGTTTTAGTTTTGACCATGATATGCATTTTAAAGTAATCTACATTTATTTATAAAGAGAAGAGAGAGTAACTTCGGTTTCCGGAAGAGACCGACATGAGTTGAGTCTGTTCATTCTACTTTCAATCCAATGCTCACGAGACAAATGAAAGGAAGCAAAGAACTACTTCATCCTTTCGAAAAATTTATAAAAAAACTACTAGTTACTAGACTATAACATTGAATAGCTTTTCTACGCATGAGCATCTATTTTGAATTTTGGTGATTCAAATCACATTATAAAATTGCTAATTTAATGATACGTGGAATCTAAAATTTTCAATCATTTGGAAAAATAAAGAATTTTGTAAATTAAAAATAAGAGCTTGTTATAAAGGACCAAATCTTCTTGGATAAGATAAAAGAATCCCAATAAACAAAGAGGTTTGAGAATTACAATCAAATTATTTTTTTTAAATTGAGAATTTTTAATGAATTATTAATTTATTTTCTAGACATTCCTTAAATAAATTGATTTCGTAGTTTCAATGAAAAGAATCTCAATCATCCAAAATAATTAAAAACCCATTGAAGAGGCTATTTAACATTCCAAACGAAGTGTTTTTCATCTCTCTTTCCTTACGCTTAAAACTAAATCCAAACATGATCTAATCTTATCAAATATTATTTTTCTTAGCTATATAATGGTCCATCAACTTTAGATACTTTTACAAAGCTATGACCCTTACATGAACATTTGTCACATGTGAGATGGAGTCATGAATTCCTATAAATGGACTTTTAGGAAGAGATAAGAAACTTTAATGCCTTCTTCAAAGTATCAATAAAAAGTATGATACCTTGAAGATGTATTTTTCATGATGCATGAATCATCGACAATTTTCAACAACACTTATTTCCAATCAAAATTTATTTTTAAGTGTCAAGTTGAGTCAACATTGCTACACCTCGTTTAACCCAATGAGCTTGAGGCCTTGTTGATGGCATTTTGACTTCCATAACAAAGTTACTAGAATGTCCGGTTGTTGCTAAAATACCTCTCCTATCACTAGTTTTATATAATGGACATAAATAATGTGGGTACACTCTAAAATTTCTCACTTCATTGGGAACCATCCAAATAACAGGAACAGGTGAAAAAAGAACTTTATTAAATGATTCACCAAGTTCATGGGTCTCATAGTCATATCTTGCTCCATCATAAAAAAGTCCTTTTACATAGACTCCATCTGCAGGTGGCTCCGTCAAAGCTTCCTGTACGTGTAACAAAATATTAAATAAATTATTTCTTCGTGAATCTATTTTATGTAATTCATAATTTATTTTTTTATTTAAAAAAAAAAAAAAACCATTCAATAGAGATAATTAACATTGGATAGAAGTCAGTTATTGGTCATTTGGTGTTAAGTAATTTTAAAATGAATTATATTTATTAAGACAAAAATTTGTTAAATGTATAAAAATTATACACATCATCTACATGATACAAATATGAAAATATGTACCGGTTTTTCTTCAATTGCAAATTCAAAATCAACTGTATCAATAGGAATTTTGTGATTGCGGGCATAATTTTGTTTAGCCCCTGTTAAAAAGGACTGAGTGAAAAAAAATGCGGATAGCCAATATATTACAGGCATCCCATTGGTGACCCAACTTTGAAGAAACGCAACACGCTCTATTAAATCAGCTATATAACTTGCTAAAGGTTTTCGGGATGGGTAAGATTTAGCAATCCACATAGTAGGAACTTGTCCAATAACCAAAGTTCGTCCGCATAACTCAAGTTCCGCACTCATCACAATTAAACCTTTTACGGCTTTTTGAAGCTCCAACAAACTACTTCGAATTATTGTCAAAAGCTTATTAAATCTTTCCAATTCCTGAAGCATGAAAGATGAAGACCAAACTTAATAATGCTGTAATTTGTTAAGTATGCCATCTAAAAAACACTAATAACAAATTATCAATTGAACCACTCATATGTATTACATGGCAATTACCATAGCAGGGCTTATCATAAAAAGAAGTATTCTTACATTTTCAATCTATAGTAATTTGTGCGCATAAACTTACAACGTAGTTAAAAATTTTGAAAAATGAATTTAATTATGGATGCGATTTTTTTTTTACTCTTCATCACTAATTTCTAAACCCAAAACCCTAAATCCCATAACTCCAAAAATTCAACAATTTCAATAACATTTTTTAATCATGCATTCTATCGACAAAGAATTGCAAAACATTTTACCTGACATAAGACAGTATTCATTGATTGAAAATATGTAACTGGGTATTTCATTTGAGCTTGTTCAACATCAAAATTTGCGGGAAGTTTGTGCAATATATCAACTGATAAATTTTGCATGACTTCTTCGGATGTCATTGGACCGGTTTTTTTGGCATGTGTTGCTTCTCCTTCTACATGTCCTTCTTCTCCTTCAACTGCTTCACCGCCTTCGCCTTCAACATGTTCACCCTCGTGTTTTTCCTCTTCTTCTTCATGAGTTGGTTCCTCTTCTTCTACTTCTTCCTCTTCTTCTTCCTTCGCGTCTTCAATAGTAACTGCAAGTAAAAGCGAAGCTAGTAGTCTGTTCACTTCCGTATTTTCTTTTGAAATATCAGCATTGCTGTGAAAACCGTACACTTCCGGTTGTGGTTGAGCCGGTAGGCCTTTGATGAATTCAAGGAAGCTATTGTAATCACCTGCAATGTAGACATGGTCCAACAATTTTGATGTAATATGGAAGAATAACATCATAAATAAATTGTACATTGTAGTGGCTCTTGATCAAATGTGCCATTTTATCCAAAATGATTGTACGTGTAAATTTATAGGAAGATGAGTAATTTTGGACATATTATCATTTGAATGGATTTTTTGGTATCAATGTGTTTCTATATGATTTTTAATATTTTTGCAAATAGAGGTTATTATATTCAAAATTATTTAATAATAGGGTTTCAACTCCAAAGTGCTAGCAACCAAATTTTACATTAAAATTTTGATATCAAAAAATATAAATTTCCAATCCTTCAAGTTTTATGAGTCAAAATTTGATCCATATCCTCTACAATAAGTTTGCTAGAAGACTCTACAGTTGAAATGACTAAATTTTGCTTCCATGTACACCAAAAACACTTTAAAAGCAATGATGTCTTATTTCCTTTAAAATATTCCGTGCCTACAGTCATTAATACATCTTTCCATTTTATTTTATATTTTTCCTTTTCCATTCATCATCAATTCTTTTCTTTAATTCCATTGGTTCATTCTGTGAATTTTTTACTTTCATTATAATTTCAAATGATGTTTGAATTGGTTTTATGGTTTTCCTTTTATTACCTTTTCACCCCAAAGAAAAGAAAAAGAAAAAAATACAACAACCAAATAACTCTTTTCATTAGTTCCATACTTCACTCTATTATCTCCAATTTATAACATTTTAATTTTTCTAATATTGTTTCCCATTACAATGGACTATAGAAACAATAATAGCTTTTTGTTGTTCTACTCAATCCTAAGAAACACCAAGTATAATAGCCGTTGGTCTTGAAAAAAATAAAATTATTAACTATTTTGTTATAATATAACTTTGATATGGATAAAACAACTCAAGAATTGCAATTTTTTATTCATTCATTCACTTGTTTGTGATACTTATCTTGAAGCATTGTATTTTTTAAACAAAAAATTGCAGTGTTTCTTCAATATGAATACATCAGATAATAAATTTAAAAGTAAAAATAAAATAAGATCTAATGAAATTTGAATTACAAAAAATAATATCATTAGCTTATGAGTATATTAAAATTTTCACATGGTTGTGAAAACAGTAGTATTTTAAAATATCAACAGTGAAATGACCTCACATTTGTTAGACAGTTATTAACTGACTTCTAAGTAAGTAATGTTTTCATCTAATGATTATAACGTAACTTAAGTAATATTTTTTTTGTAAAGAAATATGACTGAACAACTGCATAATATATCAATTTTAATCTTGAAAAATCACTATTTTATTTTTACCATCTGGTGGAGCTCGAAACATTCCACTTTCTGAAAAAGAAAAATCATCATTATTAATTTCTTCACAATAATATGCTGCAAGTATTGTTACAAGGGTACGACGATCGTGATCATCCGTTACACGCCCTCCGTAGTTGCATTCACCAGTAAGATAATTTAATGCTTTATACGGCACCTGTTGTTATATAGAGCACATTATGATTTATTTTGATTTTACAAAGAATTCAAGAAATGTTTCCATCCATTTTATATTTAATTATATGAATTCTTATGAAATCTAGTCTATGGTTTTCAATTTTACCGAATCTGGATATTCTTCCAAAAACATTCGTAGTTGTCGAACACTGATTCGCAAATCAGATTCATTGAATTCATAAGGAATATTCCAACCCAATGGACCAAATTTTCTTCGTTCCTATTTTCAAACATAGTTATTAAATTTGTCAAAACATAAACCAATTATTATATATGTTGCAATAAATAACTTTCAATCACCTTTAATACTTTGAAGATGAGAATGAAAACTATTATTGATTTAAAAAAAATTATGTTTTTCAAAAAAATATATATATATGATTAACTTAAAGTGTCGATTCACTATCTAAAAATTCAGAACATTGTTGATATATTTTTAACGATGATCTTTTTATTTCAATTTCTAAAAAACATTCTACCAATGAACTTTTATAACCTACATGTTATTTATTTTGAAGAAGAAAAAAACATCAAGTATAATACCTGCACAAAAGCATGAAAAAAGCATAGTCCATAAAGCATGCGCCTCCACACTTTTCCTTTCGTACAACCTCCAAAGAATTCCTCATCTGAAATGGGATACATCAAATAGCTTCCGGTCAAATTTGCTTTCAATCCATTTGGAGGTTCATTTGTCATTTTGACCGCGTTTTGTAGCACAGCTACCGGAAAATGTTCCGACGGATAACTTGTCAACCACAATCTGAAATTATCATGCACTTTCTCTTTACTTGTTAATTCTTGTTCCCAATATTTTTCAAATGTGGGCATCCATGATATTGCCAAATGACAATTTTGTAGCGCAACCCATGATCCATCAGCTGTTGCTTCTTTCAAAATGGCCGTTGCTACAGGTCCTTGGCCTTGACCGAGTGAAACTGTTTGTAATTTTGCACCGTTATCTGCAGCTAATTTTAATAATGCTGACATGGGATCGGAACCAGCCGATAAAATGAAAACAAGAGGAACAACACTTCCCGAGTCTTTATAACAAGCTTCTAGATTTAAAGGAAGGGGCTCAACAAATCTTTGACCTATAGCTCCGGCAACATAATTGGTCACCGAAAGTACAATCTGTATAAGCTCACCAAATGAAGATGAAAGAAAATGAATCAGATTAAAATTTTGGTATTATTATATAAATGTCATTGAATAATTAAATATAAAATAATACTTTAGAATTCAAATGGTCACGATTAAAAATGAACTTGTTTTCCTTCTTTTTCATGAATTATAAAAAGCCTAATAACCCAGTTTCTTTATAATTTTTCTATATACTAAAGCAATACAAAAAACAATCTACCAAATAATTATTTATTATAAATTTAAATTATTTGAAAAATAGACTATAACTTTGAATTTTTTTAAAATTATTCATAACTTCTCAATTTTATAAATATCAAAATAAAATATATTTTTGAAACAGATCATTGAAACCTTATCTGGTCGTATGCACCGTAAAAGACAAAGTTTTTGAAATGAAGATAAGCATTCATTCCATGGTTCAGGCCACTTCTCGTTCTATATTCCATCATTTAAATTTTCTAAATTAATCTCGTGAATTTTATGAAACTCATAATACAAATATAATTATGTATAGATTTTTTATATGGTTTAATAAGTTATATAAATTGAAGTTGAATATTTTATAAAACATATGTATATACAACCCATCAATAACATCACACGCACCTGGGGTGATGGGCTATCAAAAATTATCCTCCATAGTTCTTGTTTTGGTTCAATATCTTGATAAATGTCCATGAAAGGTTTAAACTAAGCCACAAAAAAGTATTTATAGATATTAGTATAGTTAGAAACATTCATCATATACATACTAAAAATCCATGATTTTTAATAGAAAATGTCATCAAGTAAGTTTATTGGTATTTTCTAATTAATTTAATCATGGTTATATTTTATATTTAGTGATTTTAATAACATATCTTAGAAAAATCTATGTGTATATTAACAATAAGCTTATAGATTAATAAAAAGTGCATCAAAATTCATGTCTCATTCATTATCATAAATGTATTTAATATACGTCATGTCTAAACATGATGACTTTCATTTGGGACTCTTAAATCAAAATCATTGTGGAAGGTATAATTACTTCATATAAATTTTATTAAAGAACCCAATTCACAAATAATATATGTCATAGTATTTTTTTAATTTTTGGTTTTCAAATTCCAATATATAAAATACATCATATTCTTAGTCTAAAGTTTAATGATTCATATTAATGCAATTTTTTTAGAAAGTTAATAATGTGTTTCCAACTTTGAGTTATAGCAACTAAAAGTATTTAATTTAAAATAAAAACTACATAGATGCACATATTTTTAAATTTTTAAACTACTTATTAGTACAAGTCCTTTGTTTATTTTTTAGTCAAAAAAATGGAAAATAATTATTAAGTTTTAGGGTTTATGTTTTAGAGTTCTAGTAATTGAAACCATAACTATGAATGCTATTAGTCTATTACATTTTTTTTCAAAATCAAATATAACAATGATTAATTATTTTAGAATATATTATCATCGTTGTCATTAATATTTTTATTTTTTATTTTTGTTGTGGTTGTGTTTTTACCTTAGATAGTCTAAAAAACTCGCCCCACATTTTTTCTGTAAGCCATGGAATATCAGGTTTTGGAGGCTCTGCTTCAAGAACTATGCCTCCAGTGAGAAGAAAACGAAACTACAAAACCCATATATCCAAGTATTTGTATTTAGTGACCGAAAGAAAATGATAACATAATATTTTAATAAATATATATTAAATTTTAAATTCCCAATTGTTTGATTTTCATGATTCTTGATTTAATCCTTGTACCTAATCCATAATCATATTCTCGATGATGATGAATTGAGTCAATTTTTGCAGTCCAGATGTACTCTATAATTTTTATGGAAAATTTACTCTGTTTTTTAAAAATTTGTTTAGAAGAGAAAATTTGTGGTTCACCAATGCTTCATTTCATATTAAAGTGATTCACCAATTAAAAATCAGATCATATTTCAAAATTATTATTGAAAAAAATCACTTGGAAACATGAGTCTCAAGTATCTACATTGTGCATTTTTCAAACCTTAAAAATTGAGATTCCTAAAAAGAGAAGGCTCAAAATAATCTTAAGTAATCATGACTCTTTGCAATAGTAATGGTGCACTCATTTTCTATTTGGCCATGCAATTTTAAAACTTTTGTACAAAGAATCTCAAGGCCTATTCATGCCAAGAGAAGTGGAGAGTGTTCTCTAATAAATATCTTTTGTTCCTATTTTCAGGTTTTCATAAAAAAAAGCACTGGACCTCATGATTTATTTCGTTGTTGAAAAATCCGATTGAAATCCTATATCTGAAAAGTAAATCACGTTTTTTTCTTTGGCTCCAACCCAATTCTTTATTTATTTATTTTTGGTTTTGAAACTCATATTGTCATCAAATAATGAGAAACGTAGACATATTCATAGAAAGAGATTTTTTATAAGCTACTTTTGGGTAATGAAAAATTTGATTAGAATTATTAGCAGGATGAATTTTAACATTTTGGGCTTTGTTTTTATACAATCTACTAAGAGCAAGGAAAAAAATCCAGAAAATAAAAATATGATGGTAAAATTAGACAACAGAGTTGAGAATAATCAAAAATTACTTTTGAATTTTTAAAGATTCATGATTTTCTTTAAAAAAAACTATTGTTTTATAATTTTCATTCCTTTACTATGGTTTGTAACAATTATTTTTGGATCTACATCAAAATATTGGGCGACAACTCAAGTAAAATTTCCTTGTTTCAAGAATGATATTTCACTTATAATGCTCCCATTGAAGACCAAGGTATTACTTGTGACTTTGGATTAGAGCCTATTTTTTGGTGTAAACATGCCCTTTATACAAGTACAAGGAAAGATCAAGAATTCATGATAAATTTACAACACGTATATCTTTTTGCATATAAATTATTCATGAGATCTTTTTTTCTTAACAACATTTTGAACCTACTATCTACTGATCTTGCAAGGCCAACTACCTTGTTCTTCAAATGGTTCAGCATTGTAACTCATTTTAGTCAAAGCCAAATTAATTGTATCAAATAACCCAATGGATGAATTTTAAACTTCTACACTTGTGTAAACCACTTGTATTTGAAACAATATAATTTTAAATAATAAAATAAACTTAAAAAGTCAAATCTCTTATATTAGTTGAAGAATTAGAAACAAAAATGTGAAAAATAGAACCTCTTCCATATCCACTTTTCCAGCAGCTGATTCCATTCTTATAGCCATAACAAATGAGAATAGAATTTTGTCCTTTTCAAATAAAGATCGGCATATATTACAATACAAGTTGTAGATAAAATGTTCAGTGAGTATTTTCAACCGCGTATCAAGATCACTGGATTTTTCACTATGCGCAATCGAAAATATGAATAAATCCGTAAACCATGGAAGTGAATATTGATACATAGGTTCTATGTTGCACATTTCTGTTGATGCAAAATTAAAAAGTTAAACATTTTTCTTGTACTATTATATATTGTGTAAAATTAAAATTATTACACTAGAAAAATCAAGGTCTATAGTTTTTTTTTTTTTTTTTTTGTAATTTGTTTTTAAAGGTATATAGTTTTCGTTTGTTTTACCTGCTACACAAAAATATAAAATTGTAGCTGTAAAAGCAACAGGGACGTATGAATTTCTAGTCGTATCAATAATCTTTTCAGTGACTTCAGCTACCTTTTGTTTTTCTTGAATGTCTTCTCCTAGAATCTTTGATTGCGACAAAACCTACAATTCAATGGTATGGTTAACTCAAGCACAAAATTATCTCCACGAATCATATAAGCTTGTTAAATTTTCAAATAAATTTTTAAAAATAATTTAATATTTGCAATATTCGTAGCATGAATTTGTTGCAGTTAAACTTGTTTTGTCTAGTTAAGAAAATCTACATTATTTGGATTATTACATGATTTACAATCTACTGTACATTAATAGGAGGTTTTTTTAGCCTTGAATAAATATATATTTTTTAATGGAAAAATAATTTCATCTCCCAAAAATTTAATTTGTTGGTTTTTGTGCTTATTTCTAAAAAACACTAAAAGTAACTTTAGATGGATTAAAAATAGACAAATATTACATAGAATAATTTATGATATTTTTGTTTTTCCATCATTAATTTTTTATTTTATTTTATTTTTTTCCTTCATTTATGAACAAAACTGCTATCAACGTACGGTATTGTATTCATCACAAACATCACTTTTAGTCATAGTCTTTATTAACCCTTAAACGTCAGACCCAGCCCGAGGGGCTGGGTTTAAAGGAATAATTGGAGGGAGAAGATTCATTTCTCAACCAAATCAAGCAAGACTTGTTGCATTGGAAAGCTATTGAAAAAGCCATCTAGATTCCAAATTTTCGCCTCATTTGAGAGATTGTGGAATCGTTGGTAAGCAATCAAAGTTATCAAATTGAACAAGTTTTGAGGTTGGGGCAGCTGAAGTTGAGCTCTGCTCCAATGGTACAGTGCTACAGTGCGGCGCTACAGTACACTGCAGAGCTGTTTTTTGGGGGAAAAAAATTTCGATTCTGTCCGGGCTGCCCACCCAGGACCCAAAATGTCGTTTAAGGGTTAAATAATAGCTATCAAAAAATTTCTTATACCTGAATTCCAGTTTCATCTTCAAGAATGTTGCCTTCTTGGGATAACACTTCCAAAGTTTTGTCTTCAATTTCTTGTAACATTTGTTTGTTCTGAGCTCCTTGTATGATCAATTCATTTTTCTGTTTTTCAAGATCCGGCCTTTCTTTAGCAACAGCTATTCCCAAAATTTGATCAATAAGACCTTCTGTTGTAATCATGAAATTTAATAGAGTGACCTGTAAAAATACGAGTCATTGTCTAAGTTCATTAGAATACTGTAAATATGATATAAAGGCTCTCTTTACCTCATTCAAAAAAAAACTATAGTGTCTACTCTTGAAATGGGGGAGTAGTTATTTATTTTTATTCCTTTGTCCCGTGGACATAGGTCTAGGGGTAAAACAAACAAACACTTCATTCACGTTGGTCTCCTTCAAAGACTGAAGTTTCTCGTCTTCATTCAAAAAACTATTGGCATATTCAAGATGGGTAATTTTTCCCATAAATTTACAAATCAAAACGTATTGAATAAATTAAATGCATGCAATTATTTTTTAAATTAGAGTTAAAACTCAACCATATATTTTGAGTAACAAAGATACACTTAATAAAATAACATCCAAAATAAATAGACTTGATGATATAATATAAACCTTTGCAGAAATCTCCGGACTATAGTGCGGATTTCGAAGTTTGGTTGAAATGTATAAATGAAATTGATCTGAATACTCAATAACATTATCACCAAGTCTAATACAAATAGACCCACTTTGTTTGAATGTTTGACGCAATAACAAAGGTTCCAATGCCACATCAAGTTCAGCACCCACATTCTCAAGAAGAACAGGTTTACCAAACTACACATTAGAGAATTTTAAATTAGCACAAATTTAATTACTTCAAGAATCACCCAAAATAATTTGTCACTACAAAATGTTAGTATCTACAAAGAAAATCTTAAAATTCACAAAATATAAATATGCTAAATTAATAAATAGTTTGAAAATTCCACACTAACCATGATAAGAGAGTTCAAAACTTTAAGTAGCTTTAATTAAGGACTTTACCTGAATAGCATTTTCAAGTTTCCGCAAGAAATCTCCATCTGTTAATTTTGTTATAACCAATTTTGCCCCTTCCATATTTTTAATCCATTTATTTGCTTGGCCCTGTTAAACACACAACTTTGTATTTTTACTCTAAATTCTAGAACCAAGCCTTCATAATTTACATGTTATCAAAAAAATAAAAAATTATACATGAATAACTTTCTCTTGAATATAATAAATTTCTCATCACGGATTTATATTATTGCTAGATACATATTTACAAGTACATGAATTTTAGCTTTTGATATCAATGAACATAAAATACTGAATGATATTGTTATGATTGTTTAAGTTATTTTTGTTTAAGCGTTATTTTATTTACTTGAGGATCAATCATTAATGGCCAACGCCGACACTTTGAAACAATTGCTCCATTGTCTACAGAACTTTGATCCTTTGGTAATCCAGCAATGTTCCATGCTCGAATTTGCACCGGATCCGCAAGGATCAAACTCAAAGAAAAATTTGATGAACACGGAATTTTCCGTGCTTTACAAGTGGTCAGCCAATTCTAAATCATTATCAAAATCAAATTATGAATACAATGTCGTTAAATATTTATAATTATAAATTATTTTTCAAGAAAATTGAACACAAATTCATATCTTGACTAACATAGTGATAATATGTTAGAAAAATCTCATGTAATAAAAGGATGACAAGAATCTCACAAGACTTATTTATGAAATTTCAACGCAATACGGCAATCTTTATTTTTATTTTGAAGAAGAAATACTTTAAGCTATATACATCATACTATAGAATTAACCTTCCTTTTTTAATAGTGTTGTCATGTAGAAATATGGTGCAATGTCTTTTTAAATTATTATTATTTTCAATTAATTACTTAATTTTAAAAAGAGGAAAAATAAAATAAAATGGCTAATTGACATAATTGTTTCTCATTACAACACATGGAACGTCCCTAAACATACTATTCCAATTCTAAGTATTAATCACGACATTTCCATATAATTACCACTTTGATTAATAAGAAACACAAGTTCATCAATTAACAAATTAAATACAAGAATTTGGTTACGTACATCTACTATTTTATCTCGAAACATGGGCGTGAAAGTTCCAAGGTAAGCAACCATTCCAGCACAAAGTAGAATATCGCCCGTTAACTTGATATACATTTTGCCATACATTTCAGCTGAAGCAGTCCATCTGGTTTTTTCACCCCCCAAACCAGTCATCAATTGATTGGCGCGTTCAATCTTGGTTTGTGTAAAATCAGCCTCATCTTGCACCTTCTTCTTCTTTGCTTGTGCTCCCTTTAATTCAGCATCTAACACAGCTAATTTGTCTTCCACCTAGTTTACGGGTTGTAGTAAAATGTTCATTATTTTTGGTGTTCTTAAAAAATAAGAAATTATATATAATTTGAAAATACCATTTAAGAGAATCAATTGAATATCGATATATCCAATTGGGGTTTTGTGAGGTTTTTGTGATGTTTATGAAATGGAAAGAATATTTTATTTTATTTATGGGTGTATGTATTTTAGTTATTTCAATTGAATTGTAGAATTTCGATTTTTATATGAGCAATATTTTATGACAAAAATTGATTGGACAACTTGATGGTGAACGGGTCAAACTATGCATTTAAACTATGTAATATTCTATTTGAAATAAGTTAAAATTGATTATTAAGTAAAAAAAGAAAATCAGTCCACGGGCTGAGATGAATGAGAAGTGAGATGAATGAGAAGTGAGATGAATGAGAAGTTTGATAAGGTACCATAACACCATAGCAAGTTTGTTCTTAAATAGTTATAAATATAAAAAAAAACATAACAAAATAAAATTATAAAGACATAAAGACAAAAATACAATGAATTAGTTTTTGCAATATTTTTTTATCTCTAAGCCATTTAAGGTCATTTTGCTAATTTTTTGCTTAAAAAAAATAAAATCTTAATTTGATTTTTTTTAAATGAACCTGAATTTTTCCAAAAAAAAATGTATATTCGTCCAAACCTGCTATGGTGTTACGGTAGTTCTATGAAATGTGCTATGCCCATGGATTTGAATGAATATTTTTTTAAATTTGTAGGATACATACCACTTTCAAATCCGCTTGTTTGAGCGCTAGTTGTGCCATCACTTCATTGTACTCAGCCTCTGCAGCTTTCAAAGCAGCGACTTTAGGGGCAACAATTTTAGCTGCTGTATCATACGCTTCCATAGCTCCAATCCAACAACATAAACCGTACGCGGCTTTTGAAATCTTTTTAATCAGTTCCGGGGCAAAACTAGGATTGGCCAAGTACCTATTTTCATTTCCATTTAATTGATTCAATAATGTCATGTGTGTGTTGTATTCAATTTTATTTCAAAAAGTCTATCAATATTCAAAATATCCAATATAGTTTATAATCTAAACGTAATAAGGTTTTTCTAAATGATAATATATTTGGATAACATATTGTATTAGATGTACACTGTAATATAGCATTATATAAAATGTATTTGATAGCATATATATGTAATTAAAACTCAATGAAGATCAAATATCTAGTATTATTCTTGTTTTTAAGTTAGATGCCTGATTGGACCAGTTAATTGAAAAGACTAAAGTTTTATTAATGAGACAATATACTCAGCATTGTTTAGTAAAAAATGATTGCACAACTTCTCCTAAAATCATAGATTCAAAAATTCCATGTAATAAATAAATATTGATTATCATGCTTATAAATTAAAAATACTAAAAATTAAAAGGATGTTTGAAAGATGCTTAGAATCAATTTATTTAAACAAGAATAGTGGAGAAAGATGAAAGATGCCAAAAAAGTGTATGTAAGATGAAATTTTGACACAAAAATTTATATGTAATGAGCTCATTAATGAATAAATAATATTTTATTTTATTGTACAAATGATGTTTTTTTCAATGTATATATGGTTGTTAAGAAAAGAATCTATAAAGAAGTAAATAAGATTTAATGTACATATAGTATATTCTACTTACGGTCGAATCATCAAAATGATTTCAGGTGCTATATTATCTTTGTCATATTCTCTTAAACTTTTCAAGAAATCATTGTCTGTCAACATTTTTTTACTGCTCTCCCAGTAATCTTCAACCATCTACTTGTCAAAATATACAAATATGAGTTGGAAATGTCTTCATGGTCTTAAATTTTAGTATTAGTTAATCCATCAGTAATGATAAATTTCAAAGCTTCAATATGATGTTAAAATGTATTCTACGTGACTTCAAATAAATATAGCCTTTGTACGTTGATAGCATGTTCATTCATCCTTGAACAAATATTTATTTTGGAAAAATTAAGGTATATCTCCCAAAAACAAAAAGAAAACATTTTTTTCAAAAAATAAAAATAAATAGCCAACCTTATATTGATTAAAAATAGACAAATATCTCAAAAAACAATTTCTCATAATTTTGTTTTTCCATCTATTTTTTGGTTTTCTTTATTTATATTTATTTATGAATGAACCCACTATAGACATATGGTTTCATTTTGAATTATTTATGAACAGACCCACTATTGACATATAAGATTTTAAAGTTATTTTTTCTATATCACATTATTAATTACCTTTCCTGAACCTCCAGGGTCTTTCATTCGAGTTGGTTTAACACTTTTCATAATGCATACAGCTTCCATGACAAGCTTCACACCTGCTGGAGGACTTTTCATTCCTTTCAATTCCGATATATCATTTTTGGTTAATGTATCCAATGCCTGCACAAAAGCACAATTAGTATTTTTCATTTTACTTTACGGCTGGAAAAAAGATTTCAAACAAATTTAAATCAAAATTTCAATTTTTTTATCAAATGATGTCAATTATATATGCAATTTGTGTATTTTTTTAGGATATCAATTTATGATGAGTTTAAATTATCATAAATAATGATTTTAGTAAATTTGAATTTCTTCAAGTAAATATGGATTCAATGATGGAAAGATGACTAATAAGCCGGTGAAACATGGGGCAATATTCCAATTTATACGAATAGAAGTTTTGTATAGGAGGGAGCCCCAGCCAGAGGGAATTCCACGCAGGAGAACCCCAAGGTTGTAGGGGATGCCCGAAGCCAATTAGGGTTTTCTCGACGCTGGAATTCCCGAAGGCACTGGCTTTTTGCTCTATAAATCCCTGTTGAATTTTCCCGCAACGCAAATGTGGGTTCAAACCCGGGTGGCTAGCATTGAATTTTGTGGAGTATTCCTCAAAATTCCCCGCGCGGAGGCGTTCTGAAGAATTTCCTTTGGTGGAGGAATTCCGCGTTATAACCCTTTTAAATCCATTAAGGGAGAATCCCAACATGGATTTACGCAAAGGCTATAAATTGAATTTAAATTGAATCTTTAATATAATTCAAAAATTAAAATTAAATTAAAATTATTACATGACATGCATTGTTACCTTAAGAGCTGATTCCAATATAGGCATGACAAGAGCTAATTCTGCTTCCGTGTCCAATTTGATCACTGATGCTGCCTCTGCTTTAACATTAGCAGCTGCTTCTTCAACTAAAACTACTGCTTTCACTTTATTTGCCTCCGTAGTTTCTTTACTAATCACCTGATTCAAAATATACACAACTACTTCAATGTGATTTATTGTTCAATTTAATTTCAATTTATAATCAAAAAAGGTAATATATAAGCACTTTTATCAATCATTTCGTCTTTTTTTTTAAAATTTAAAATTTAAAATTTAAAATTCAATTTAATTAAAAAATATATATTTTTAAGCATGATTTCAAAATTGTGCATGGCTGTTAGGATATACTGGAATTTAGAATTAATTTAAAATTCATGAATATATATTTTGTTTCTAAAGAATCATATTATAATCATTGTATACCATAATTATATTATATTCAACTTTGGAAATTGTGGTCCTATTTACAATTATTTACCTTATATGTGAACATTGATTATAAAACCTCGGCATAATGTTATTTGATGGAACTCAAATGTATCTTTGTTTCATATGTTTAAATAATATAAAAAGATATCAAACCTTAAGAAGATCCATGACTTCATTTGATGACTTTTGCAGCATTGGTTGAAGGGCTTCAAGCTCAAGTGACATTGCATTCACATCATTCGCGGATTGTTCAAGCTTCATGAGACCCATTTCATACCTATTAAAAAATAATGAATAATAAAGGTATGTTTTATTAACAGAACAAATGTAAACTATTATTTTTTGATTTTGAAAATTTAACCTTTGTAGGTTTGATTCTTAGAACTTGAAGGTTAGATTATATTTTTTATATTCAGCATGTCTCAAGATTACTCAATTTTTCTACAAAAGTATTCAAAGTTGTTAGTGGTATAAAATATGTTGTTTGGAGCTTCTTTGGAAGATCTACAATTTATAAATTATTGTTTTATTTTCAAATAATACATATTTTTATTGAAGTTGAAAGATCATTCAAAGCAAAATGTTAATGATTCTATAATTCAAATGAACATATTTTCATTGTTAAAAATGTTTTACTAGTGCTATAGTATGATAAGGTTTTGAATAAAATTTTGATATTGTTAAGGTTGTTATCAGCAACTTATTTTTATGTACTCATCATGTTTTTTCAGACACTTTGTCAATTTTTGGACAAGATCAAAATATTATGATATTAAAAAAACTCTAAGTTCAATTTTGTTAATTAATCTCAATTTCAAATTTTGGTACATTACTTTTGCTAGTCATTTATATTAGTTTACCAAGTTCAACAGGTTTTCAATTAGTGCACCAAACCATGAAAATCTTCAAAGTTCAAAAGTAAGAATTGAATTATTTTTTATATATGAAGCAGATTTGTTTTTTTAATTTTAATTTCTTGATTTTTTTATAATTGTATTTAAAAATGATTTAATGAACGGAAATTATTTAAAACCACATAAATTTCTTTGATTTTTTTCTTATTTTAGAATAACTTATTTAGTTTTTTATCTTTAAAAGTAAAGTCACAAAAAAAAATGAAAACAAGTGTTAATATTTTGCATTGGAAATGAATCACCTTTTCTTAAAGTTTGTTGTTTCAATTTGTTTTTGTTCCAATAAAATCTTAAAGGAAGATATAAGCTCAAGAAAGCTTGTAGGCGTAACATAGCAATATCGTCGTGCTAGTTTAAAATATTCGATGGCCAAATCCTGGATTTTAAAAGAAATTTTTAGTATATAGTGTTGATGGTCATAACTTCAGAACCAGATATTTGCATGGTCAAATTACTAGATTTTTTTTAGAAAAAATATTACCTGAACAGATGTGTGGAAAAACACTGTCATTTCAACAAGTTCGCGGATAAGTTTTTTTTCAACATTTACTTCAGCTAAAAATCGTGTTGCAACAGACTTAAGCGCCTATATTACATAAAAAATGATTTACAATATTACAATTTAATTTTTATATGGTAAAAAGAAAACACCATAACATCAATGAAGATATTCAAGAATTTTTAAATAAATAAATAAAATTCCAAAAATCAGAAATTACCGAGCTTGGCCATGCACTAAACCAATCAATTGTAGTACAATTCACCAATGAAGGAAACTTTCGTAGACGATCTCTGAAAGCATCTCCAATGGGGCTAAATGCCTAAAGTTTTTATAATAGAAATATTAGAAGAACGATATGGAAGAATTCATGTATGGTTCATATATGTACTCACAATAAAAAAAATAAAAAAATTCAATTATGTATTTGTATGATGCGTTTAAAATACGAGTGTATTTTATTAGAGAGAGAGTAACTCGGGCCGAAGGCCCGCGTGAATGAAGTGTCTGTTGGGGATAGTGATACTAAGTATGCCACCAGGACCTACAAAGTGCATGCTAACGTATTTTATTATAACTAAAGTTTGCATCATCCATACAATAAATGGATGTCTATGTTGTATGATTTTATGTGGATTACTAAACTGATACACATTAATGTTCATACCAAAGCAATTCGGAGATTTTTAGCACATTCATCAACAAAAAATGCAAAAAGTTCCATTCTTGAGCCATCACGTTTAACTCTTTTTGCTCGTGGACGTACTCCTTCACAAATTGCTCCTAAATCGCCACCATCATATAAATTTGGAACCTAATGATATTTTTTAGAATTAGATAATTATTATTAAGCAATGACAACAAACCATTTTGAAATTTGAGGAAGATTTGAAAGTTCATTGCATTACATATTGACTACACCACATGTTATATACCTTCATCCTAAAAAATCAAATTACCTCTCCTGTATTAAGAAGTGAATTCACATCTTCAACAAAACCCTCCATTTTAATTTGAGTATCAACAAATAAAAACATTGTTTTTTTGTCTAACTCTCCAGCTTTTCTAAGCATGATTCCAATACTTTCTCTCCATTCTGGCATTCCAAAATTCTTTGAGATTTCTACCTAATTGTGCAAAATTTGCAGCAAAAATTTAGAAATGTTTATGAAGAAACATAGTCCTATATATTTATAAAGATTTATAATCCTATATAATTATAAAGGTTTATAATCCTATACATTTTTTGATGTATTATCATAGTTGAGTACTACACATATCCATTTTGTTTTAATATCAAAGTTTTATATTATTTTGAAATGATTTATATCGTGAGTTATTAGTTTTTTAACTTGATAAATCTCAAATTGTTGAATAAATGCTCCTAGTCTTGCAAGACTTTGACGACCGCTACCACCTACGCCGACTAATAACACATTTCCTTGTGGTTGTTTAATAACACGACAAATACGGGCTACATGTTGAATTGCAAACTGGAATAACACCAAATTCATAGGGTTGTTTGTCATTTCATTGTAATCTTCCAAATATCCTTGCATAATCTTTAATAATTGGTGTTCATCAGGAATCTCATCATACTGTAAAGTTGAAGCCCAAATTTATAGTCAATACATATTTTGGATTTTATCCTCATCAACTTAAATTATAAATACACATAAACATTGACTAATACCACATTTTGATTAAATAAGTGCATTATTAGGCACAATCGTAGTATGGGGGGCCCCGGGTGAGAGAACCCGCTATTTGGGTGTGTTTTCCTCTATTTCAGATTTAGTCACTCACCACCCATTATTTGTACTCAAGTCTCAAGTCTCACTAATCTCTTTTTAGTCACTCACCACCCATTATTTGTACTCAAGTCTCAAGTCTCACTAATCTCTTTTTAGTCACTCACCACCCATTATTTGTGTAGGGTCCATTATTGAATCACGGGGAGCCCCCCATACTAGGATTGTGCCTAATAATGCACTTATTAATTATTAATTTAGATTTGTTAAATTATTATCTTTAGATACAAGAGAACTTAGTTGTCTGTAATATTTATAGTTACCATGTTTTAAGCCAAGAAATCCAAAAGAAAACTCTATTTTTATTTTATATAAAAAGAAGAATATAATATTATTTTCTTTGATACTTCTATTGTAACTTTGAAATTGAGTCAAAACTATACACTCGAATTGAAATAAAATTATTTTATTTGAAAATGTAAGGTTCAACCATTTACTTAAGTAGATTAGAAAAAATATGCATTAAATTTATAATCAATGACAATTTTGATTTTGAAATAAAAGTTACGAACAATCTAATTCTTACAATACTTGGTTCCGCCCCGGGAACCATGAAGTCTCCTGCCATGTAATATTGAAGTAGTGTTGGCGTGATTTCAGTTCGTTTAACCTCTGAATGTATAAAATTGGCATAAACCTTTGCAAAACGTTCTTTAAAATGTTTTTCAATCATATCACCAACTAAATTACAAAACCAAATCCGATCAAAATCATTAATTAAACGGTCATAAAATACTCGTAAACATTCATTTGCCCATAACCGAATAACTTTATAAGAATCATCTCCAAGTTCAACGGGTGCATATTGTAATCCCAAGAAAATCTATTCAAAAATTAGATAAAGTTATAAATATTAATTTTTAATGGATGTATAAAATTTCTAAATCGCATATCATTATTTATATATATTTAATTAGATTATGCAATTTTTAATTGTCCACTTAAAAACCCAAATACTAAGTTTTCTTGTTAACTGTATCTTTATTTTTAGTTTTTATTATTTTATTATTTTTTGTAGAATGTCATGATTTTTTAATAATCCTTTCCAGAAGATCTGTATATTCAAAAGGAAAAATACTTTTGCAGTTTTTCTAAATATCAAAATATAGAAGAACCCATTGTATCAAATAAAACCAAACCTTTCCAATGTCACGTAGGTTATAAGTGTAATGTGATTTTTCAGGTGTTGGTAGCAATTCTGCTTGAACTGTTTGAAAAATTTCAATAGTCGCCGTCACCATTGCTGTTCGTAATTTTGTGATTGATGGACTATAACGAGCTCGTTTCATCCAAAAATCAACAAGATATAAAAATATTCTGTTGGACAAAATTATGATTATTTTATTAAAATTATGTTACTTTTATGCTATTATTAATGCTAGTTTATATAGAAAAAAATAAAATATTAATCAAAAAATATATATTTAAGCATATAGGAAAGAAACCTGTTCATAGTAATATCTGAAAATGCGTTTACACAAACTACACTAAAATGTCGTAAATAACGATTTGTAACTGAGTTTCTTCCTCCTCCAGGTGGAGCCATAGCTGAGACGAATTGCACATCAATAATGCTACGAAATGCAAGTTCATATCGATCATACCTAGATAATTTGAAAAAAATAAATTAGATAACTACATCATGATATTATTATTTGTATTTTTATATTGTATTTTTTTTAGTTCAATCCTTAGATATATTTACCATCCTCTATGATCCATCCATTGGCGAAGAAGTTCAATAGGTGGTTGAGCACCATATTTTTCTATGGCAGGCATACTTAGATCATCCACAAAAATGACACATTGTTTACCCTTCTGCGGTCCAAATATTCCAGGTTTTCTTTTTATCAATTTACCATCAATAATATCTTGAGTTTGATTTGCACTTGTTTGGGCGGAAAAGTTGAAAAAAACCGATTGCCACCTAAAGTTTAATCTATCAATGAATTTCAACTAAACAAAAATATACACCTATTGTTACTTAGAACATAATCAATATCAAAATATTTGAATTTATTCAATTTCATATTAATTGTAATATAAAATATCAAATATTGAAATATAAATGATTATTAGTGCTATTTACTAGAAACACATACTTTTCCGCATCCAATCTCATTAAATATTGTTTCACATAAACACTTTTTCCAGTTCCAGTGGGACCCACAAACAATATTGGCAAATTGTGGTTGATAAGAATATCCATTAAGAAGGTATACTTTGCTGAGTCAGCTGTTTGTACAATAATTCTTTCAAAATTGGAGTCAAATGGTACCATAGTGTCATCAACTAAGTCTGTCCATAAGCCCCACTTTCCTTTCATTTTACTAAACATTGTATCATACACTGATTTTCCATCAGGAAATGGAGCAGACACTTTTCTTGCATTTGTTTCAATCCATTGTGCATATTCTGGTGGTGGCATATTTGCCTACAGTAAAAAAACTATAGTTTTTTCAATAATTAAAAGAAAATCACACTTTCCAATAAATAATTATAGCTTTTTGATAATTTTAAATATTCTGTATTTTTTGTGTAATATTTATTTGAAATATTTTGTATGATACTGAATATGAAAAAAAAAAAAAAAAAAAGATTAATCATTAACATGTATATTGGGTATATTTTTTAAACTTTTATTTTTGTTTTATTTTAGTTTTTATCATTCAAGACATCTGATGAAGATATTATCAAAAAAAGTAGGGTAAAATAAAATAGCATCATCATGATAGAATGTTTTAGAATAGTTGATAACATATTAAAAATGAACTTTATTGATGATTCTAAGTTGTATGGAAATGGTATAATAAGCGGATGAAAATTTCACACATTATTTTGAAATGAAACAATGCTCTAAAACATAATCACTCACCAACATTTTTTTTAATAGATTATCAAACTTTGGACGTTCAGCTGTTTCTGTACATGCTCCTATTGTCCAAACCAAGGAAAACAAAAATATGCAATCAACCCATGCAATTTTTGTTTTGTCGTCGTACAATTCTGCTTTTGCTTCTGCTCATAGTAAACAAAAATATTAATTCATCTTGTAATAATTCATATATCACATTTCATGTATTACATTTCATATATCATTCATTTATCCAATCGTATATTTGTAAAACAACTTACTATCAGTTAATTCTGGTTCAAAGAGTGACAACATCAACCGAAGAAGACTCACAATCATATTTTGTTCCTATAATGTGACAACCAAAATTTATATTATTCAAAATTCAACATACTTCTACTTTTAATTACAAAAAAAGTCATTATTTATATTTTAAATTAATTAAATTGCAAATGAAAAATACTATGTCTTTAATTAAACATACAAAACTAAAGTTATGTAAAGAACATATGTCACAAACAAGTTCCGTATTTTTACATGAAAGCAATGCATTACCAAATACCTGCATAGCAATGGTCATTTTGCAATTCTTTTGTACGCAACGCAATGTTGGAGGCAGTAACCACTCGCCTAATTTCTGGATTTGAGTACGGTATGGGTCTTGAAGTAACTCTGGTAGGTCTTGTAACCATGATATGAAAATACAACGCCATCCCATTGCAACTGGTTCAACATATATCATACCACATCTAGACACAGTAGCAGGTGAGGCAGCTGCTAAATCTTGTACCTGCAGTGATATACTACTGTTTTAATGTATATTATTTTATATGTTTTTTTTATAAATTTTAAACTGACTGTATTACATGGAAATATTTTTTCATGTATTATTATTGATCAAAAAATGAATTTTTAATATTTATTTAAAGATATCAAAGATTTTTTCTAACTTAGCAATTAATTTCTAAATTGTGGATATGTATGAATCTACTTTCTTTATAAATATTCAGACAATTAGAATCAAATTGATATGTTTTTTTGTATTAATAAGAATCCAATTGCTAAATATCACAGATAGATATACAATTATATATCAAAATTTAGGATTATTTATATTTGATTTGACTTGATTGGTCAATTATAATTTAAATTTTTACAATTTTGTATTATTTTCTGAACATATACTTATATATAATATATATATCATGTACACACATATGTAGATAATTTTTTCTCTTACTTCAAATATTAAATTCATACGGCTAGTCATTTGAATAATTTCTCCACTCATGAGGCAAAGTTTCTTGTTGTCGTCCAAAACCTAAACAATACAATATACCCATATTTGACAAATTTAGTTTTTCTTAAATTATATTAAAAAAAAACTTCAAATTCTTAACTCACATCAAGTATACAAAATAGCTTATTTTGATTACAAATTATCATGGTCTTTTACAATTTTGATAAATATGATATTGTGTATTAACTGTGTTCATATTTTCAATCCAAATGGCATCTACAGGTCCATCAAATAGAAGCCATTGACGCTGCGGACTAGTATCAACAGACATGTCTCTGAATGTTACTGCAAGAATTCCATCCGTCCATTCATGCGATACCGGATCAAATTGACCATATAATTGCCCCATTGTTACTGACTTTGGATTCAAAATATCATATCTGATCCATTTAGCTATTCAATAAAATTTCAACATTTTTTTTATTTTTTTTTTTTATACAAATTTATATCATGGTAATTGTATGAAAATACTAAAATTTATTTGATTTTATCATATGAATTTAAAGTAGATGCAATCAAATAATAATCTTGTTTTGAGAAGATGATTTATAAATTAAATCATCATTTTGTAAAGGAAGAGCCCATCTTCGGAGGGGCTCACGGGCAGGGAGAGCGCCCGAGGCAAAGGGCGAGGGCGAAGCCCGTCATGAGCGAAAGGGCAACGTCCTAGTTTGTGAGCTTTGATAGGCAAGGGCTCTTCTCTCGTAACCCCGGTGCTCACACCATGCTGCCCATGCTGCCCAAGTTTTCCTACGTGGGGGCTTTTGAGTGTGGGAGGTATTTCATGAAAAAACCCCGGAGGTTTCCCAACACTCATTTACTAGACGTGAGGGGGCTTGAATTCCTTAACCGGGAAACTATAATAGGGAATTGCTTGAACCCCAAAGAAATTTACGTGTAATATTAAACAGTTGACATTTAGTCTGAAACAACAATAATATTTTTAAATTATATACCTAGTTATATTTTCATCATTTAAACCCTCGTGAAACAAATCAGTTAAGGCATCTGCAAGAACTTTATATGCAGCAGTTTTAGCTCCATATGAATATCCCACTAACATAAGGCCATGGCGCACAATTATCATCTCATATAATTCAAGAATCTTTCTAAGGAACACTTCACCATTTTGGTAATTGAATTTTATGCAGTTACGATTAATCATAATCAATATATTAACGTAATCCGGTGGCGGTAGTTTCTGCCATTTCAAAAAACCAACATTTCTTTGAAAGTTCAATACATGTTTACGAATTCAAAATTTGTTGAAAGAAAATAAATTATTTAAAACAAAATCTTTGCATTAGAAAATGAAGCGTTTTTAAAAGGTAATTACAAGGTTATTTTAAAATTTTGAAAAATAATTAAGATAAATGTGTATAGAAGATTTTAGCCATACCACTCCAGGAAATAAATCTGACATGATACCCTCAAACATGGGGATATCATGAGACAAAAATTTTGGTAAATTTACATCTCGTATAGCACGTAAAACTAATATTGATTCATCATCATCCCTATATCTTCTTTTCAAATTACCAGCTGCACGTAAAACAGCAATCACAGCTCGCATACCATAATCATAATGATCCTATTTTGTACAAAAATTAGAATATTAATATTTTTTCTCAAATCAATGATTTTATATACAAATTTTCATTAAAATCTTGGGAAGTTGCAAGGTTTTTCTGATTAAAAAAAAAAAAATGGTGTTTAAATTCTATAAAATTTATATATTAATCAACCAGATATAACAAGTATTAAAAAATTTATCATTATTAATCTTAATTATTCAATACCTGTGATGATAATTGTTCACTACAAAGTCGATAAGTAGCTACTAACTTTCTAGCCATGTCTCGAGCTTCTAAATATCCAAAAGAATATAATGTAATTTCTCTGGAATTATACAAAACAAGTGTTTAATTTTTATTAAATTTTAATATAGTTGAAACTATAACATTTTGAAAATTATGTATCATTTACAATAGAGCTATTCTAAATTCAGCAAAATCACCATGAATTTTATTCTCTCTAAATAACAATATAAATAAAAAGAATTTGGTAGATTTTCTACCAGAGTCGTTTTTGGGTACAAATGAGCTCAGTAGTTTTATGAATTTAAAGATATTTATCATGCGGTCAAAAAAAATAAAAAAATAAATAAACTAGATTTCTTTGAATTAAGAAACCACCAAGGTCTTTGTATATAATATTGACTCTAATAGATAAACCTCTTATAGATAAATCCCTTTAGTTTGATGAGCCTTAAATTTATTTAAAAAATAAAACTCAAATTATAAGGAAAAAACATAGAATCCAAGTCATGCTATCTTGGCATATTATACTTGCTAAATATCAATGTTTTTGTCAAAAACTTATTTTAAAATATAACCCATGTTATTTTTTACCCAATCATAGCATAATTAGGAACCATCATTGCCACTGTTCGAAACAAAGCCTTCAAATTATCTGGAAGTTCGGCTCGTCCCGCATAACCGGGATTCATGGTAATGAAACTTGTACATGTTGGTATTAGTGGTAAGTATGTTCCTTCAAACATAAAATGTGAAACATTGTCCATGATTGCTCTTTGAATGGTTAAAATTTGTTGTGCAATAACAGATAAGACTTCAACATCAATTCGATTGAATTCATCAAAGCAAGCCCATGCGCCCGATGCAGCTAAACCTTTGAAGAATTTTCCCATTGCTAAATAGTCCAAACCATCGGAGCAATTGAATACAACACATTGCATTGCCAAAGCCTATTTTATGAAAAAAGACGTGAGTTGTCTATGAAATAATTAATATATATTTTAGAAACTTTTGACTAAATAACCTATTGATTTTTATTTATTTTTAAACGTTCAAAAATACATGAATTAACATTGAATTATATGTTTGACATTTAAAAATATGACCATGGTATTTGAAATGTCTTCAAAAACTATTATATGAAAATCATTTATGAATAAACTCGATTTTTTAAAATAAAATATCTAATTTCATTTATTAAAATAAATTAAATACATAAAATAACATACATCATGATTACAAATGATATTCTCTAGTACAAGCAATGTTCTAGAAGGAAAAACAATAAAGAAAACATTAGATTGATTGTGCTTGAATCCATGTGGCCCTAAGTAACGAAGCAAAAACAATATTGGTGGTGTGGCTCCATCTATAGATCCCATTTCCAATTTTATCTGTTCATAATCATTTTTAAATACCTTTCTAAATGGTTATTTTATTTATTATTATTGGTTATTTTGTGAAGGTTATTAAGAGTTCTACATAGACTGTGTTGTCATGTTCAAGAATTTGATTGAAAGTGGAGTATTGAAGAAAGATTTGGGAATTTAATGAACATTTTAGTAAAATTTATATGAATAAAAAGTGCTAATATCTCATATTGTGCGTATTTTTTTGGTACTATATCACCTTTGCAAGATCTTTTGTTGTCTCTGTTTTTCCGGTACCAGCAGGCCCTTCTGGAGCTCCTCCAAGATTCAAATGCAATGCTCCCATCAATGTGCGATAACATCGATCGGTCAAAGGTGTAATGACAAGACGGTTACTGTTACCCAAATATTCATATCCATAATTTCGGCATGCGTTAACCATTTTGACTAAACACTGCAATTAGTAATAAAATAAAATAATTCAGAAATCTATGTACTTTTGTTTTTTAATATTAATTAATAAATAGTATGATGAATGTTATTTATTTATTTTAAAATACTCTCGAATATTAGATCTTATAATAATGAATAATAACACAATAATTTAGAAAGTCTTTCATTTTTAATTGATTTTATTTTTATATTTTTATATAGTTATAACTTCAAATAGTATCAAAAATGAATTATATGTGTTTTGATAATTTAATACATACATTTCCATCTTCTAGTGCATATCTCAGTTGGCTTAGCCAATCAAAATCTTGTTTACTATCAATTCCCAATTCTACCAATAATGTTACAACATCTCGAGCATGGACATCAATAGTTACAAGAGCTCCTATAGTTAACCTTTCCATATTGCTTAAATCTCCTCGAACCTTTGGACATAGTTTAAATGTATAATAAGCTAGTAATATGAATAAAATACTATTCATTTATATATATATATATATATATATATTTTAATTCAAATATATTGTTAATCCCTAACTTTCCTTGTGTTTTTGGAAGCTTGAAACCTCAAAACTGCGATTTTTAACCTCTATGCACTTCCAAGGGTGTAATTTTTTTTAAATGTTTTTTAAAGACTTTCAACTGTAAGATCTTGAATCTAAGCCTATTTGTAGTTCTAGTTCTAAAAACTGGCCGTTGGATGATTATCGTTTTTAAGATCGTAACATTCAAAGTTTGTGCAAAAGTTTTTTTTGGCATTGCTTGAGAGGCATTGCTTCCACGGTGCAAAGGGAGACTTGAAGATTGTTACCTCAAACATTTTGGTCATATAATTTTCATGTAGCTAACTAGGTTAGGTATGCTCATGCAAAAGTTTAGGGACTCAAAACGCTTTTTAGACCTTCATGCAAATTATTTTCTATAAGAAGGTATAAAATTGACAAAATTGTAAAACATGCATTACAAAAACAATATGTGAGCTTAGAAAAAAGTGAACAGTGAGTAGGTACCTTTATAGATTTGTAATTTTCAAAAAAATCAGATTTTGAAAAATTCAAAAATCTTGAATTTTGAAAAAAAATTAAAGGAAATACTAAAAAATTACTAAAAACTTTGAAGCTTGTCTTTGTAAGTTTTGGAGGCTGCCCTTGTAAAATTGGTAAACTTTTTGACTTTAGTCACTACGGAATTTGAGTAGTGATTTGGACCATTTGGTTATGAACATATTTCAATTTTTGTTTTTTTAAAAAGACCTAATTTTAGATTGCCCGTTTTGGACTTGAAACCTAAAATTTCTAGATGAAGGTTCTGAAATTGGAATCCGGTTTCAAAAATTTTACTACATGGACCTTACCATAAAGGGAACACACAATAAAAATATTGAAAAAAAAATATTACTTTTAACCTCCCCATCTAGGCTGCCCAAAATTTGCAAAAACCCTTTTTGGGTTTTAAGGATAGTTAGGGGTTAAATGAAATTATTGAGAATAAATGATCTATTTCAAATGATATAAATAATGAAACAATGATAGGTAAAATTTCGAATAATGTTAGAATTTGGAGAAAGAAATATTTTCATAAGTGTTGTATTATGCAATTGTGTATAAATCCATTTCTTACAAGTTGAACTAGTTCTTGTAATTGCATAGTGCATTGTTTTTCATATCTTGCAAGACCTTTGACACCATCTGCATCAACTGCCTCTTCAAGTTCACTTGTCCAATACATTTGAGAACCACACAATACAATCATACCAGGCCATATCAGAATCCATGCCCCACGTTCTTTCACAGCATAATCCGCGGCTGCTCGTTGTACCACCACCTATTGATATACAACAAATAATCCCAAAAAATAATCTTAAAATCTTATATTAAATCATTTATTATTATTATTATATATAGTATAATAAAATAACACACTAAATTATAATGATCAATTTTCTATATATGTCTATATATTTTTTTAATTAATATGTATTATTCATTGAGTTTTTATTCATTAAATTGAAACAACCACTACCTTTAATGTTTCACGCATCATGCGTTCAACTTCAATTAGCCAACGTTCAACATTGCCTTTAGCAGCTCTTGGATTAGTAGTTCTTGTAAACTCAACAATTTCTTTTTCAACACTCAACATATGAGTGATATCCAAGTTTTCTTGAAATGTTAATGCATTTATGCCTTCGAAACACTTCTTTAAAAATGGTTGCACTCGAAGTGGATCTTTAGTCTCCGATAAAATTTCCAATAGTTCATCATTAGATAAAAAGAAAAATCTTGGAAAAGCCAATCGTTTTGTTTCAAGATAATGATTAAGTCCTTTTTGTACAATGTCTAGATTTTCATTACTTGAATATAATTGTTCAAGGAGATCAGGATCTGCGGGTGCCTATGTTAAAAATCCACTGGAATTTAAAAAAAAACATACTTTGTATAGCATCTATATGGTTAAATAGAAACATATTTCTTAAAACCTCATTTAATATTTCTTGCTATTTATCATAATACAATTATGGTCTTAAAAAAATACTTTATTATGTATTTGAAGTAATAATATGACATACATCCATCATCCTTGGAAAGTTGGCTTCAGCATGTGCCATAAGTGCTCGGAATACTTTGTTGGTTACATGAAACAATGATCCTTCTCGTGGCATTTGTTCAATAATATCAGGAGATCCAAAAATTGGCTCTAAATACATCCATGACGCTTGACATCTTAACCATTCTGATAGAATCTTTTGTAATTTTACCAACTATAAAAAAACATCATTGTTTAACAATTAGAATAACTCTGTCAACAATATGCACAAAGGGAATATCCAAAAATAAAAGCTACGAGTAAAAAATACAACTATAATTATCCTAAACTTGAACGAGTGTGAAACAATTCATGTTATATCTATTTAGATTACATGAGAAATGAAAAGATTATAACCGAATGATTTTTTTATTCAATTTTTTTATTCAATTTTAAAATACATGATTAATAAATCTTTTATGTTATACTTACTGAGTTCAACCATCTAGTTAAATGTTCTTCAAAAGGTGCAGCAAAGGGTGATGCCAACATATTTTGTGTTTTGACAATGTGTTCATCCAATAATAATTGTGCTTCTTCAATTGGCCCACCTTTAAGAATGTTGCATCCCGTATTTTTGTATAATGAATACTATATTTGAATATTTAATGTTAGATATTTAGTAATACTTTATTGAAGTACATTATATACTTATATAAAATAAAATATCACAAAAACATAACTATGCAATTTTTTATATAAATTTTAAATGATCGTTATTTTCAAATTGAAGAACTGATTTATAGCTTTGCAAGTTCTTCTTTACAATTTTTTTTTTAAATATTGATTTGTAATCATAGAACCTTAGCAAGGCCGCGTAAAACTTATTTATAAATAATAATAAACAAATGAAATGAATAAAACAATGAAGGATTTTTAGTTTTTTTAAATAGCTATTTTAAAGCCCCTTGAGGTCACATTTATTGATTTTTGCTAAAAAGAAATTGGCCTTGCTGTGGTACTGTAGAAATAGATTTATATACCTCAAATATCAAAGGTTGCCAATCACTTTCCATTTGAGCAAGAGCTCGTTCCAATGAATATTCCTTACTTCCAAACTCACTTATTTCTTGTAATTTTGTAATATGCTCATGAACCTAATCAATTTATTATAATGTCTGTTATTAAATGTAACCAATTAGATATATATATAACATCATTCAATCAAAAAAATCGAATTACATCTATTTAAAAAAATTATACTTCAAATATAAAAGACGTCATTTTCTAAAAGTAAGTGTCATTTCAATTTTTTTAAATATCAAGTTTAAATTTAAATACATGAAGAATATTCTTGTGCAATTATTTCATTTGGAATTTTATTATGTTCATATTTGAGATTTGATTTTCTACTTACATTAAGCCGTAATAATTGCCGAAAATGTGTGGCATCATCATTTCTTACTTCAAATCCAACTACTTCCGATATTTTAACAAAATGTCTTGGTCTTAATCCTACAATTCAAGATAATCACGTAATTTACTATCATATAATACATTTTGAAACATAAATATATATAAATATGTTTTCAATGCATCAATTAATTTATCCTCAAATAATTTCATAAATTTATACTCTAAATTTGAAATCATTGTATATTTTTTAAAACCTGTATCTTATACAAATGACATAGCAGGTGGGTAAACCTGGATTGCACAAACATTGAAATAAAGGTAAAGTTTCCTTAAATCTCTCAATGTTTGTTTTTAACTGAGTTGCAACTTTTAATGGTTCAGGTAATTTGTCTTCAAATGATCGAACCAATTTGAATACCACTCGAAACCAATTCATAACCTAGTAATCAAAACAAAATTGTAGAATAATTTTATTTTTATAAGTTTTTTATTCAATAATTTTATTTTTGAATCATTATTTAAAATTATTGATTTCGTAAAATACATAGAAATTAAACAAGATTTATATATCATTAATTATATTAATTTGAAATCACGAGTTTTAAAATGAAATTGTCGTCAAAATGTAGTCAAAATGAAATTCTAGATCAAAATCATGACTTTTCAATCAATTATTTTATTTTATATAAAATTTATAAAATTTTATGAACTACATAGAAATATAATAATGTTTTTACATTATCAAAAAAATAAATTGAAAGTACAAATTTAAAACCATTTTATGAACTAAATCAACAAATATTAACCTCATTTTCAATTTTCTCAGAATCTAGAGTATTTAGCTTTGCTGTCATCCAATGTTCTTCATTAACTTTAAAAGCATCCGCAATGGTCCACAATTGAAAAAATGGTACAATTGCACTTGTTAATACTTGAATTTGCGGAAACTTTGTCAAAGGCATGCCAAACATCAGCTCTTCAGCATTTATATTATCAGCAACATCATTTGCACCTTCTAGTCCTTTATGCATAGCCTAAAATATTTTTCCACAAAATAAAGTAATGTAGTGAATATATAAAATATGAATGCAAGGTTCAAGTCATGAATTTGTTAAATTTTTGTTAATTTTAATAGTTTATGGTACAATGTCATATGGATTGCATGTTCAAAATAAATTCCATAATATAATCTGAAAATGATAATTGCTGGTGTGAAAGTTTTTGGAGGTTTTGAATAATTTCTCATCGTTTTTATTTTGAATGATATTTTCTATTTACTTCAAAGGTTCAAAAATGTATTGTTTTTCTATGTAGAATGTGTAGAGGAAAATGCCTAAATAGATGCTTCAATTGTGTAGGAAATTTGGACAAGGAAAAGGTTCAATGAAGGTAAAAGAAAAGGATGAATTGAAATATTTGCTTGGAAGGAGAATTCTATATTACTTATGAACCAAGTGGGGAATTCAAAAGAATATTTAAAAAAATGTTCACCTAATGCTACGAAGACGGACATTGTTGTATAGACTTAATCAGTTAGGTGCCAAACTTGAATTTACATTATAGAAGTTAAAGATTGGGTTAGAAGACAAGTTGAAGGACTCTCAATAAGACCATGGTTATAGTTGACATAAACTGGAACAACACCTTGGTATGGATTAGGTGAGAGTCCATTATTGTAGTACATAACGACAATCTTTCAAAAGCTATATAATAATGTTTTGGAAAAGAAATTTTGACCAACAAAAACTACTATAAAGGACCATTATGGTTTACTTAAGCTTCAAACACATGCTTTGCTCAAACACTTGCATTGATTTTTAATATTATAATTCAATGTCTTATGTTTGAAATATAAATAATTTCATATACTCCTATTAAAAAAAAAAAATTGGTTGTACTTAAAAGCCTACCCGCATATCTTTTCCCAGCTTTGCTGCCATCTCAATGTCTCCATAAGTTGCAAATATCTTGATTTGATCCTCATAACTTCAAAGTCAAAATATCAATAATCTATAAATCTAAAATGTTCATTTCATTTAAACATAATTTGAAGATAAATACAATTAAAAACAAAATTGTAATATTCATTAAATGACATCCGATTACGATTCACTTAAAATAATTGATATGTACCTATCTAGAAGAGCTTGAAATTCAGTACGTTTTTTCTTGAAAGCACCTTCATAATGGTCATACTCATCTTGTATTCTTTTTTGATGGACATTGAGTATTGTTCTTACGCGCTTAGGCCATTCCATTCCCGCAACCATTACCGCAAAGTCATCATCTGGAATTGGATGAATTACACCTTCTAGCCAAGCCTCTCTTATTTTATTTTCTAGGGTCATTCTTTCTAATAACGACATTTCATTTGCAGCACCTGACCAAAATCTGATAAAATTCATCAAAAATAATTATAAGATTATACAAATTTTAAATCAAAAACATATACAAAAAAATACATGTATAATATTACTATAACATTGGATAATATATGTATTGAATTGAAAAAGAATAAGATCATGACAAACTTTTTAAGAGAAGTAGCTTCTTCAACAGTTGTGGGTTCCATTGCAATATACTCAGCTATGTAATTATATTTATCAACAATTTCTTTGTTTGATTTGTTAAATGCGTCTAAAACCTGGTATTTTAAAAAAAATAAAAATACCAATTGAGTTTTAAATGATTATCCTAATAATGAATGAATTGGATTCTAATGCCTTTTATTCAACCTCTTTAACATTCAATGTTATAATGTATAATGTGTAGATTATTACATAATTATTTAAATATGGTTATAAAAAAATGCGGTTGTACATGGTTCTTGAGCCTTGTACAAACTTCTTCTGCTCGATCAATAAAGCTTTGTTTGAAACCGGTGACTATACATCTTACAAGTGTACTATCAATAACATTAGCTGAATGCTTTTCGGCTTCCAAAGCTCTCGCATGGAATTCATCTACTTGTTCAGTGTATCCTGATAATGGTTGTTCAAGCATTGAAAATTCTTTCATGAATTGATTTATATCTAATATAAATAGATCTTTAAAATCTTTATAATGATCCATAATTTTTTGCGGCCCTGGAACATTAGATTGAACAACCTGCATCTCATAAGTAGAAATTCAAGTCAAATACTTTTACAAATCCAATATTTTGATAGAGTTTAATTCTAAAAAACTAATAATTTTAAGATTAGTGGTTTTTTATATTGAACTATATGTTTTAAAAATGAAAAGTAAATAAAACCTGTCTAATAATGTCTTTAGCAACAATCACTATTTCATCATCAAGTTTGATATGTGGAAGTATTGATTTTGATGGCTCAATTTTATTACTATCAACACGTACAATACCTTGTGATTGGATTACAATATAATCAATAACACTTGTAAGTTGATCTTCTATTTCTTTAAATGATGGCTCAGTACTGCATAGTAGGAATAACATTGTATAGAATTTTAATTGGATTAAATGAAAACATAGTTTTGATATAAATCTACGATTTTAAGTTATAGAAGATATGAAAGTTTGACGTAATAATACCTAAATTTTCCCATATCATTTTTAAGATTAATAAAGAATGGAGGAGAATTGTGATCTTTAGAAGATGGTTCATCTTTTGTTCTTGGAATAAATCCAAATAAACGTTTCAATGTTTCTGGACTATATCCATATAATGATTCTTTACCAAAAGTGGCTTTTGGATCAAATTTGTACTTTGTTAAAAACCTATAATATAAATTTTGGATTATTGTCATCAAATAACTCATATTTTTTTTTAATCCAAAAAGTAATATTAGAATTAAATTTATATTTTTCAATAAGATATATTGGAATATATAATAAAAAAAATATATAGTACCTAACTATAGAAATTATTGACTCTTGAACTAAGCGACGAATTTGATTTCCAATTTGTATAGCCATAGCATCGTGAAATCCACGTTCATCAATATTCAAAGGTATTGCATATACAAATTTATCAGCAAGCCATGGAATATATTCCTTCAAAATTGCTTCTCTATGAAAATTCAAATATCAATGTTTGATCCACTCATAAATGTATTATATGAATGCATTCATCTATATATAGATTTTTCATATTAGATATTATGGTTAAAAATAATATTGTTAAAAATAATTTAATCATAAATAAATATTTTAGACCCTAAATTGATGGTTAAATCAACTTCTTCACCTAGTAAAAAATTATAATTTTTTATTGCAATTGGCATGACAAACAAACATACTAGTCCATGCTGTAAAACTTTAATTTGGCCCTTGAATCCATGACCTTAATACACTTTAAAATATATTATCAATAAATCACAAGATATAATTAATTTAGATTTAAATAAATTTGAAAGCTTCCAAATTGAATTTAATGATTCAAAAATTATTGAATAATATATTTTAATATTAATGTAATCTAAATCACATATTTTATAAAATCATATAAAGATAAACAACCTCTTATCATCAGCACGGCTTTTTTGTTCGGCAACAAATGACTTCAAGTCTAAAGGAAGTTGGTCATAAACTTCCACGGTTTCAATATTGATTATAAGTCTACTTCCATACATCCTCGCCCAATGTGATTCCATTTCAATAGAAATTGGAAGCAATCTATTCATTATTCTTGATACTGAATCCAAAGCTTTTGCAACTGCGTTACGCCACGATTGAGGTAAAATTTGAACAGTGTTATCCGGTCCAATAAATCCGGTACATATTGGTCGTAGTACGTTTTCAATGCCTTCCATTTGTAACTCTTTTCTTTGTTCTGCGTCCTACAATGTCTTGAAAAATTTCTAAATGATTAAATATATCCTTTATATTAATATAAAAGATATTAATTGCACACTATGGTTACCTAAACCTAGTGTAAATATAATTGTATACCAAGTACTCTACCAAAAAAACATATCATTTCATGCCTTGAGTTGTTTTTGTTTATTAGATGCAAAATTCCTTTCTTAAATCAAATTACATTAACTTTTTAAAAATTTAATGAATCACATAATTACAATAAATTAATATAATATAGTCATTAGAAATATAGTTAAAAGCAAGCCTAACTAAGTCTAAAATAGATTTTTTTTCAAAACAAATTAGAAAAATAATATTTTTGATGCTTGGAATTATTGCTATTATATTTCAGAATTCCTGGAATAGGATGGAGGAAAACAATTTTTTTTAAAGTACTATCAATTAATTTAAAATATATTCATTATTCAATTTTTAAACTCTGCTTTGCTGAAGGTAGGATAAAAAATACTCTATTATAAAACATCATATTCTTACACTTTGATGAATTTTTGTAATGGAGGGGTTTTTCAAATTTCTCTTTCAAGAACTAAACGGTCTATTTAATCTTGAATTCTAAAAAAATTGAAAAATTGTATTTTGATGTATAAGATATACACATTCCAAAATAGTGGATTTGAAATTTTAAAAGAAGGCGATTGTACTGTGCAACCATCCAAAGTCAAATTTAATTTTGAGAATTAAAATAGGTGGCATAAGTACTTTAATTGATTTTTAAGTAATATATCATTTCTTCAAGTAATGAATAAATTTAAAATTTTATTTTTATTAGATTTAGTCATACCTATGAACTTAAGCCATTGTCTCATTTTAATGCATTATATTGGATAATTAAAGGAATTATTGAAATTAGTTCATAAAATCAAATGATACTTCTATTTCAATTAGTATTTTATGATAATTCATTTTTGAAAATTTTGAGTTTATTATAAATCAAATCAACAAGCCCATTAATGAATATATTAATTGGTAGATAATACATATTTAAGATCTTGTGAATTTATCTACCTCTAAAACATATTCAAGAATAGCTTGGCGCATGCTTCGCTTATATACTTTATTAAGTTCTCCAACAACTGTAATCATAGTTTCATGATAAACGTCAGCCGATACCATATGTCTTGAATATTGGCCAATGTATCTTGTTGCTTTTGTTAGCCATGCTTCACGTAGAGGAGTAATAAATTTATCATGAACACTTCCGTCTAAATAAAATTGATATCTCAATACACTATCTACAAGATTTTGAATTTTGTCTGGATCTAATGGTTTTGGTCGTTTTCTTGCTGCTCTCTTACTTCGAGGACTATGAACAACATTTGGTTGAGGATAGTAACTGATTTGAATTTCCATTGGTTTTTGATCATGTGATGAGGATTTATCTTCTATGTAAAATAAATCAAGTGGAATGTCTTTTTTATCAACCTTTAAATTTAATATTATGTATTAATTAATATGATTTTGAATTTTGAATAAAAAATACTCCAAATAAAAAAATATCATTGCATATTAAAAATATAATAGAACCTACTCTATATAATTAATATTAATACCTTGTCATCTTCTACAATACCAACATTACTTGGAGAAGACTCAGTTTTCTTTGTATTGGATTTTTTAGCTTCTACACTCGATTCAATATTAAACTCTTTAGAAGATATAATAGGTGAAGATTTGTAACTTGTATTCTCTTTAGATTCTGTTTTTTTTGTTTTTTCAACAGAATTGCGTCTTGCATATTTATATGGTTCAATTTTATCTATTGCATCATGAAAATCTTGTGATTTCCATTCAATATTTCGATCTAAAGGAGTCCGCCAATGGTCAAATTTGATATCATGTGGAGGAATATAATGTTTATATCTTTTGATTGGTTGAATGCCAAAAGATTGTGTTCCAGCTCTAAAATAATTAAATTCATACCATCAAAATTTATTTGGTTTTTATTTGATTTATTGTATTAAGTTTAAAATTTCTATAAAAGATTAATATGTGCACCAAACTATTAATCAAATTGTTCAGTTACAATTGAATTGTTTATAATAATAGGATATTGAAAGCAATTTTTAAATATATTTTTTTCTTACGAGTATAATGATGCTATTCTCTTTGAAGGCAAATACTTATATCTTTCTCTATCCGCTTTAGCAATGATTGATCTTGTAAAGATCATTTCATCGCTCATAATAGAGGGTGTTTCATTGGGTAAAAAGGCCTTTATTTCCTGAAATAGAAATTTAAAAAAATATAGTGTGAAAAAATTATACTTCAAACAAAATCAATAAAATTCTAGAAATATTATTTTAATCTTTTCATATTTAAGTATGAATAGTAATCATCAAATTAATTTAATAATATTTGGATGTAGGTATTTTTACAGTTCTCCTTTTTTCCAATGATATCTCAAATGCTTCAAAGAAATCGAGCGTCATATTGATGAATATGTATACAAAAGGATTATAATAAAATTCTCATCCTGATAAAATATAACTCAAATTTGAGAAGCTTCATAAAAAACATTTCAACAAAAGTTTTTGCTTGAAAAATATCTAAAGTACTAATTTATAATATAATTTATAATTGATTTAGTGTTCTATCTTGTATTATATTAAATAGAATATGTAAATAAAATTATAATAATTCCCACTATTGAAATTCTACAAAAGCTAGTGATATAAAAAACTGTTCATTGCATCAGGGTTTATGAAATTTAAGATTTGAACATATTCCATACATGCAAAATCAACATTTGCAATTCAATATATACATTACGTATCAATAATTATTTCATATTTTTATAGTTTATTATTACAACTTCATTCAATACAACCAAACACTATCATGTACTTAACAATAGAGTTATCCTTAAAGACACCTTGAGGTTTTAAAGATACTATACTTATGTTTTGTTGTATTATTATTGTTTACTTCAAATGGTTGAGAGGCATAGAAGAGCTTCTAAGTCTCATTGTGCTTGACGTGTAAAATCTTGGTGGTTTTTTAAATCAAGAAAAACTAGTTTTGATTTTGTTTGATCCTTAAAAATTAATTATTCCTAAGTTTAAAGACCACCAAGCTTTTTATGTTTATTAACTATTCAGAGCAAGCATATAAGATTATGTTTAATAAAATTCATGGTATCCATGTTAAATACCAAATTCATTTAAAGATAACTCTAATACCATATACTAAATAACATATTGTATATATATAAGCAATGCCATTATTCAATTATGTAATGGTACACAACTAATAAATTGATATAATGTTTTGAATTCCAAAGAAATACAATATAGTTTGGCATTTTTAATTCAATGCTTTAATAAATTATTTATTTGATATTACATTATAGATCAAACATAGTGACATTTTTCTATATGCATTATCATACCTTGAAAGTTCTCCAAAAATATTAACATGCATTGAAATTATGATTTATTGGATTGAAAAATCAAGTGGAATATTTTAATTTGTTTCAAAAGATTGTATAGATAATAATAATGTCTATATATTTTTTAAAACCTTTTTTGAATTATAATTGTTATTGTTTTTTTACCAATAAAGTGCAATGTCTGGATGAATAATTGCACATATCTATATAGATAAAATAATTACGTTAAATTAATATTGAAGTGCCACATAAGTATTGAAATATTTTAATTTCAACAATTTTTTAGTATTTGCATGTTGAAAAAACTAAAAAATATCTACTAAAAATTAAAGATTGTTTATAAATGACATAGAGCCATAGTTTTAAAAGAAACACATTATTCTATAGAAATCTAAAATATTGGTGTTGAATGTGTACTAATGTTTGTTGACAAAAATTCGAAATAATCATAATATTTTATTTTTATTATTAAATAATGAAGGGTTTGAAACAATTTGACTACTTTTAAAAAGAATGTTGAAAATCATGGAATCCAACCATGATTTATAGTTCTACCAATGCGCTCAATAATCTCTACATAAACTAATTCAACTATTATGTAGTAAATTGAATCACAATGTATTTGCTAGTTTCATTTGTAAAGGTATTAAATTGTTTTGAAAATATGTCAAAATTTAAGAAATTTAAGATTCAAAATAATCTTTTATGATAATGAAAACAAAGGGGTAAAATAGATTCAAATAATTGTATATGTTAAAATATGTTAAAATTATACACTTATGGAAAAAAAAATCCACAATCGCATTGATACATAAATAATCGAATATATATTGAATTTAGAAAATTTTAATTTTATTTTATAATTTCTAGATTATAATAAATACTTTATGTGAACATGTTGCTGGTAGACAAATGAGACAACTTGAATAGAAATACATAGATCTTAGATCAGAATAATTAGATCTTCGAATACATACTCTATTATTTTGAATACATACCTTTAAATTTTAATATACATATTTTTAAAACCTAAAATACATGGTTTAAAATCCTAAAAATACAATCCTTAAACCCTAAGAAATGTATTCTTAAATCTTAGTGTATATTTTAAAAATCCTAAAATAGTTTTTTAATACTTTAGAAAAACATTTAGGATTTTAACAATATCATATTAAAGTATTTAAATTGATTTTTTATAGAAATTAGCATGAGAGAATATTTACATTTGTGATTAAATTGAAACTTGTTTATTCAACAATAAAATGTTAAGGAATAAATCATATTCTTTCATAGTATTTAACTTTGACCTTAAAAATTAAAAAAATTGAAAGCAAAAATCTAAAAACAATATATATAGTTACAATTCCCAATCTACCGTTCAAACATGATGCTTTAAGGTTGTGAATTTATTTGGAGAGTATATCTGTACATAATTATGTAATGTTTTAAAACGCTAAAATTTGAAAATTCAAATATTGTGCTTTTATATACTAAGAAAATAAATCGACGTTGAAACTTGAAAACAACAATCTATTTGCCAATAACTATTAAAAATAAGTATAGGGTTTATCAAATTACATATACATGTACTCAACATAATAACGTGTCCTAAATTTATGGTATTTGAAACCCTAAATGTAAGTCTCTTCATTAATTTTGTAGAATAGTTAGGTTACTTGACACAATGAAGGTTTTGATAATTTAAACTTAAAAAGTATTAAAAAAATAATGTTGACAACAAATGAAGAAATTGTATGTATAATTTATGCATGTGTTATAATTACGTGATCTAGCTCTTTCTTATATACACAAAAAAAATTCAAAATCATTTTTCATTCAATAAAAGACCACAATTCCATCTCTATTAAATTTCACAATAATTTCACAAACCTAATTTCTAACATAATTTTCAATTTATTTAATATTATTATAAAATTATAGAGGAGTATAAAAATATAGGATTAATAGCTTACCTTTGATATTTCAAATAAATACAACTAATCTTTGTCTTTTCATCGATAAATTTTGACAATAAATTTCCATTTGTGCCATTATTCAACTGCCTTTTCTTTCACAAATTCAATTGCTTCATTTCATATAATATGCTTTTGATTTTCTTCTTCTAGTTTACAAAGAAAACTACCTCAAGAGTATAAATTGATAGCTTCTATAATATACAATAATGTTTAAAAAAACTAAATACTTACAATGTGCTAAAACATTTACATTGTTGATTTTTATCAATTCATGTTCTCAATAATATACAAAAGACTATCTTGAAAATTTGACATTGCTACTTCAAATAATTAAAGTAAATCTACATGATACATATGTTACAACAATACATTTTTGTACAACAACTGGAAAAAATTTCCAATGTCTTGTTTAAAAACCTAACAAAATAAAAGAAGTTCGGGTGATTTGGAAGAAGATATGCTAAAAGAACATATTTTGTTCCCATGTTATGAATGATATTATACATTATGTAATTTAGAAAAAAAAATTATTTAGTTTTTTCTTGAGGGAAATTTCTCTTTTGAAGCCGTTCCCATGATAATCAATTTACTAAGTGTTTTAGAATTGTTAAATACAACAATGTCAAATGAAGGTGATTGACTTTTAGTGTTTTTTCTTTAAATTTTAATAGTAACATGTCTATTGTAACATTCACATTCTATAATTAAGTTTGAAGAATTTTGGTATAATCAATTATTTTTAAAATTTCAAAAAAATTGTAATTATTCCAACTTCAACTCTTTAACTATATTTCTAGTATCACCATAGTTGCCTTTAACATGGTTTGATAAAAAAACCACCACATAATTTTAAAATTATTATTATTGGAATCGCCTTAACTATAACTTAGTTTTAACCCCTAAACGGCCAAAGTCCTAGAATGGGCTTTTTGAAATTTCGGGCAAGTTCTTACGATGTCAATTTTGGATGTAAATTTATGTATTTTTTTGTAGATGAAGGGAATTGCAAGAGCTTTGCGGGAGTATAATTTTTTATGCATAAGACATTGAAAAAAATGTTTATGGTGTCTAAAGCCGTTTTTCCTACTTCTCGGGTAGCTCCAAAATTTTGATACACCCTTCAAGTACCTTTGGGATTTTTAGTGCAAGTAACTATCATGATTGATTTTTAAGATTAAAAAAAATAATAAATAAAAAATCTTATATTGTGAAAGATTTTCATTCTATAAGGAGCCAAAGTTTTATCATTTTTCCTGATCAAGCATTAGAAAAACTTTTTCTTATCACATAAAAGATAGATATTTTGTTCTTTTTTTCTCTTCTTTCTTTCCAATCCAAGAATAGACATGTACCTTTGTTTTGACCGCATGGATTTTAATTCTAACAAAAAATGGTTTGTCAAAAAATAACATTAGTATTGATGATAATATGAACTTGTGTTCCTTATACAATGTTTTTCACAATGCTACAGCTTTTTGTTAAATCTAAAATTTGGTGCATAAGTAAATAACATCATGTACATCATTTTAGTTCAAAACCTCCAACATGTATAGTGCAAAAACATTACTCAAAGAGAAGTCAAAGCCAACTGATCATGTTTTAAAAGCATTTTAAAAAAAAAATGTTTATTACTTCAAACTCTATAATCTTCTAATCTACGTGGTAAAAAAATTTGACTTTTTTTGTGCATGATCTTTTAAGAGTCTTAAGTCAGATCATAAGGTTAGAGATGCGAGATTTTTTATTTTTTATTTTTGTTTATTCTTGCTTTTGAAATGATAGTTTCTAGAGTGTTTTTGGTGAGAAATGGTCACGGCCGATTATGGATTAAGGCATCAAATGATTCATAACTAATGTCTCTTATTTCAAATTCAAACAAAAAATCTAGCACTAGCACTTCAGAAGCAACACAGTTCACTCCAGAAGCTATCACTTTGAACTCTACCTCTTTGGAGTAGAAAATTTACTCCAAGATGTAGGTCAATGTTGTTTGATTTGAAGTTGGATTGGAGAGATAGAGGCGAAGAGAGGTCATGGAATTGTAGTTTCAAATGAAAAAAGATGTATTTCCTCTTTATACAACTAGACATTTAATCTAAGTATTTGAAGCTAATGTAATCTATTCTACTACATTTTGCAAAGATACTACAACGTCAACTACAATAGCTCACATAAGTTCTTCTTTATTGTACACATATTAAACAAAAAATGTTCAAAGGTACATATCTTTTCTATTATCTAAATATTTATAGACTTGGTGAATACAAAGAGCACAAATTAGTAACTATAAGGGCCGCTTTATATTAAGGATGAAGGTCAAAAGTCCAAGAATCTACCAATCAAACTGTAGGAATGTTAAAAATCAACACTATTGATTGCACACTAGAGCCCAAAATCCAAAATGTGGCATCCTTCAATGCACCTTTATGGCAATAGTTTTTGTGAATTTTGGTGTGAATACAACTAATCCATTTGTTAAAGTATGCATAAAACACCATATTTGTTATGTTAGGAAAATTCCATGATTTTGATGCAGTATACATTTAGCTCAACTCAACTTTAACCTTCATTTTGGATACATTTTAGAGCTTGGAGAGCAACACAAATATTAAATTTAGAGGCTCACAATCTTCCGATATAATGAATCTGATGTTATAAAAAGACAAGAACCTTGAGCTATGAATGGCTCATCATCCTCTACAAACCATACCGTACACTATTAATCAATCCTTTCACATTCATTTGTTTCAGAGTTGTATTCATTCATATAAAGCCAAATCTCAATTGGCCATAATTTCTTTGCAATAATAAAACATTTGTTGATATATATATATATATATATATATATATATATATATATATATATATATATATATATATAATTTTTAAATTTTTTAAATTTTTTTAAATTTCAAATTTCTATAAACTCTCGTATATTCATCTTATTGATCTTGGATTTTTTACTTGAATTCTAGGCTTGAGATTTGAAACTTGACACTACCAAGGTGAAATTATTTAATGCTTTCAACCATCCAAATGAAACAATTTAAGTATCTTCTTTAAATAGGATATTTTATACTCCATAAATAAATAGATATATTCCATAAATAAATAGATACTTGTAAAATTATTTAATGTTTTCATCCATCCAAATGCAACAATTTAAATATTACCCTATATTCAAGTTTAAAAGCACTATGGACTCGAAGTCTTTGAAGCCATCAAAAAATATTTCAAGATTGAGACAAAAGTAGAATAAATAGAGCTAGAAGATAAATATACTCCAACAATAAATAGAGCTAGAAGATATCAAACAGAATTCTGACTTTGTGCAAATGTAAAGCAATTTTAATCACAACTTGAAGAGATGTCCAATAGTATGTATTTCCAAACAAACATAGATTGGTTTTTCGATGTTTGTATTTGATTTGGTGAAGGGTAAAACTTTGGAACAATTGTTTTTTATTTTAATTTATTTTATGTTCAAAAGTTCAAATGACTCATTGATGATTCTAACATCTCAAACTTTATGTCCACATATTAGGCACCTAATTTATTCCATTTAGTTGCATCTTACATGAATCTTTATTTCAACTAAAAACCTCTACAAAATAATTATTTTCTATTGCCTTTGAAGAGAAATCAAGGGAATCTATAGGATTATGTAGGATATAATGTAGAGTATATTGCGTGTTCAATGTAAAATATTACCATAGTAGGGTTGCTATTTATTGAACAAATATTTTAATTAAGAAATGTATAAATAGTATTTACTTCTCCGATAATGAATATAGGTCCAAAATATAGGATTAAATATAAAACATAGTGTAAAAGTTACAATGTAGTGCCTCCGTTAAAGTCACATAGGGCCATGTTAAACCATTTGGATTGTATAGGCCGTAGAAGTCATAGAATTATAGAAGGAAAGTTTGGAAATAAATTATTATAGAATTTAAATCTGAATTAAAATGTTGAAAACATAATAAAATAAAATACATGTTCAAATGTGGTATATTTACGTTTGAAATGTATATATTTCAAAAATTGATACATGTTTAAAAAATTTAAAATAGTAAAAAGGGTATTAAAATGACTTTAATTTGTTAATAAATTTACTTAATACACTTCATAACTAATTTTAGTTTTTTAACATTTTGGTTGCGGTTTCATTGATACATTATATTCTCAATGATGGTTACATTTTATACAACAGCAAAAATAGGAATATGTATATAACAAATTAGGTCATAAAGATTGACATATGCTCACGGTAGATTTAATTTTGTTCAAAAAAACCATTATATTTGATTGATTTAAACTCAACCATTGTTGAATCAAGTCTTTTTATATTGCGATTGCAAGCACTACTTGTTTCAAATTGTCGTACTATCATGTTATAATTTTTGATTTCGTCAATTCATCAAATACAACACTGAAGAAGATTGAAATGATGTAAAGCTTGTATCATGTACGTGTTTAATTTGAAAAAAAATTATTTATTATAATACACTATTGAATATAAAATTTGTCAATTGATTTGTGAAGAAATATGATGTTCAAAAATAAATTAAGTAAATATGTGTTGTTTTTGCACATTTCATCCTATGAAAAGTTATTTTTAAGGATCAAATTTTTCCCAAAATGTACAGAATGTGTTTGAAATAATATTAATATAACTAGTTTTCAATGAGTTGACATTACCATTATTTATTATTTAAACCTAATTTTTAGGGCTTATGGACTTGATAATATATAGCGTTACAAATTAAAGCCTTTTGATTATATTTAACTCAAAATTTGAAATGTAGGTTTTGAGAAATAAAAGTTGAAGATTCTTGAAAATAAATAACTTATAGTATTCAAAATGGAGATCGAAAATGGAGATGCTTTAAAGGATACGGTTATTCAAACAACACAAGAAGATATGTCTTCAAATACAACAATGTCTGATTTTAAGCTTACAGTTGCTGCCGCTACCGCGGCCGCACAAAAAACAGCTGCAGCACTTATGGCGGCACATGCGTCTGCTAACATAGGTCAAAATGTTCAAAATCCTAATTGTAATAAAGATAATGGAGTGGGTTGCAAACCATCAATTGTGTCAAATGGGCGCTCTACTTTTGTCATCCCAAAAAACAAATTATTTGGTGCTCTTGTTCCTATTAATCACAATTGTCCATCAAAAACAACTTCTAATGTTCTCAATAAAGAAGAAGATGTGGAGAAAAAGCCTATTAAGAAAAGCAAATGGGGCCCTGATCCAAGAGATGATCCCATTGTTAAACGTGGCTTAGCACTCGCATTGCAAGTAAGTAATTCATAAAAATATTGCAAAATACTACTTCAAAAAAATGAATTGATTGTTGTAATATAAAATCATAATTTATTTTCTATAAATTGTTAGATTTTCATACAAATATAAAACACGCTAATGTTTTTGTTATTAGTCTATTTATATAATTTAAAAGTTCTTGATTTTAAAAACAAATGTTCCATACACACATATATATGTTAAAATATCAAATCTTGGTCCTTTTTATGATGAATTTTACTTTCAAAATTTTTATTAACTATAATTTTTGCTCTACAAAGAATTAAATTATTAAATGTTCAATTACATGAAGTATAATGATAAAGCCAGGATCACCATTAGCATATTTAAAATGCAATGCATACAAGACAAAGTACATTTTAAAAAAGATGTGGTGTTATTCCACCTAAGAGGGGAAAAAATATAATGCTCATATCCAGGTGAAGGCATTTAGTGATATGGATGCCTGTTATTGGTGGGACGACTTTTGAGCAGACTCGGGCAGAGCAAATTGCAGCTCAATTGGATTCAGGATTTTTGGATATTGAGACAACGGATGCTCCGCGTTCACCATCACCTCCTCCAATTTATGATTCCAATGGACAAAGAACTAATACGCGTGAGGTATAAATATCTTTTTATAACTTATAGGTTCTTGGGTTGGTTTGAATGAAAAAAATATATGTTTTTTTGATGAATCAATTTTGTGATTCTAAATTTTTGGTGATTAACATAATTTATCAAAAGAATCATATTCTAATTCATTGAACATGTTTGGAATTTGCAACAGGGAAGGAGACGTGAACAACTTGAAATAGAGAGACGAGAGGCCATTGGTAGATTATGTTGAAAATCTACAAAATTTCATTTATAGATATTATTGATATCTATTGTTATTATTATATGATTGATTAGCAGTAAAAATTCATGTTTTTTTTTTGTGACACCACTTAAAAGTCTTTTATCATGATGAATAATCAAGTTTTCTTTGAAAATACAGGTGAATGTATGCGTTTGAATCCATTATACAAGCCACCTGCCGGCTTTAAACCAGTTTATAAAGAAGCCAAACTTTTTATCCCAGTAAGATCAATCGAAAACATATCTTTCAGTTTCAAATATGTGATATTGAATAAATTTATATTAATGCTGAATTTGTAATATATTATATAATAAATATTGATTTTTTCATTACTATCAATATCAAAACATCTTGTTTTTCATGTAGGTTAAAAATTATCCTGGCTATAATTTCATTGGACTTATTCTTGGTCCCCGCGGAAATACTCAAAAACGCATGGAGCAGGTTGTTTATTATTTAAAATTACATCAATTAATAAAATTAGAACTTCGTATCTTTATAATATTCTAATTCATTCCAAACAATACTGTTTTGATTGTATATTGTCATAAATTACACAGACTTTTACCCTTTACAGAAGTATATTTTTAAATAAATAATAAAGCTAATGATCATTTTAAAGGATAAAATTGTAAATTAATAAAAACTCTTTGTATTTGTTTAAAAAATAAAATTTAAAAGATGAAACGATGTTTTGCTTTGATTATTAATTTAGGAAACAGGAACTAAGATAGCCATCCGAGGACGAGGCGCAGTAAAAGAAGGAAAGGTAAAAAATTATAACATGATAATTTAATGACGCTTATAATCAAAATTTTGAGTGAAAATAATAAAATTTATTTAAACCCAAAATTTATAAAACTAAAGCTACAACAACTATTTCAAAAACACTTACATATATGTATTTGTGTTTTTTTTTTTTTTTTTGGTTTTTTTTCGGTCAGCGTCCTGTCCAAACAGGTCGCCGCGATAAAGATTTGGAAGCTTTTCATGATGACTTGCATGTTCACATAACAGCTGATTGCATTGAAAAAGTTGATGCAGCTGTTGCCCTTATTGAACCTCTTTTGACACCAGTTGATGTATGTTTCATACCATACACAATTTATTTATTTTTAAATTAAAAAATAAATGTTTAATCATATAATTTATGATAAGTATTCATATTCAACCGTAACATTTACTAGAAAAAATTAGAGGAACATTTCAAATAGCAAGTTTTCCAACGTGATTGTAGGAAGTTCAAAATATGCATAAACGGAAACAACTCAGAGAACTTGCTGAAATGAATGGTAAGGTGTATGAAATTATATTTTTGATTGGAAAAGAGTGGATGCTTTATTTATTTTCAATCCCAATATTTGATTAAATAAGTTTATAATCATTTTGAAGTTTGATAGATTTGGATTTGTGATTTAAAAAATATTTTTGTATATTTTATACAATGTTTTCTGATTATGTATCTTATTAACATGACTAATGCTATGATAGGAACTATGCGGGATTTTCCTAAAATTTGTTCAATTTGTGGAGAAGTTGGTCATCATGATTGGCAATGTTCAAAAGAAGCTTTGATAACTTTCCAATCTAAAGTATGTCAAATATTGTGATTGTTTCTAGATTCACATATATGTAGAGATTTGTGGTTGATATTGAAATTATTTAAATACAAATATATAGAATGATTTGAAGTAAATTAGGGATAATAAAATGATAATACAATTTTTTTAAGATGCATTAACAAAATACTATTATTTTATTGTTACAAAACTTCTAAACAAATTTTTACTAATTTTTTTATTATCAATATGTGTGGACAAAGTTATGAGTTCAGATTAAATTTTTGTGGAGGTTTAACTACTGAGTTTGTTCTTATACTAGATGTTTTACAGTCATATAAATATGATGTTATTTAGTCAGCCTTAGTTTGAAATATTAAAAAAAATTATGAATACAATTTGATAAAAAGAGGCGATATTATGTTTAGTTTGATAGAAAATTACTTATCTTTATTTTCTTGAATTTTGAATAGGTTGTTTGTACTATATGCGGAAATGGTGGTCATCCATCTATTGATTGTCCACAAAAGAATTTGAAATCTGGATCCACACAGGTATTTTAAGCAATACTTTTCTATTAGACTTGTCTTATATACGCAAATCAAAAAATATATAAAATTGAAAGACTCAACGATACTAAAATCTTTGAAGATATTTACATAATGCAATTTATTTAGATGTACATAATTCATTTATATTGTAGATATTATAATGTATGAATCAAGTCCATATGTATTTTCAACATATGCATATCTTATGATAAAATTATGAAGTTATAATTTTTTAAATAATACCTTGGTCTCATCTTTATTACATTGTTTTTCTTCCAGGGTCAAACACTTGATACAGAGTACATGAAATTTTTAAAGGAATTAAATAATGGGTCATTGGGTGTTGTCAGCAATGCATCAAGTTCAGCAATGGCAACAAACACCACTTCTTCAGGTATAGGTTTTAACAATACATGACATTTTTCTTGAAATTATGCCCATTTCAAACAATAGAACGACATATTTTTTTTCAAATTCTATGTTTTTTTTTTCAAGCATTTTTCTATTTTGAATGCAAGTTTGGTTCTTGGCATGTATTTCTACAATGATTTTTTTTACTAAAAATCCCACCTTGTACAGAATTGTCAGGTACAAATACATCTGTAAGTGGCGGGGAAAAGATTCAAGTATTTAATAGACCACCAATTACATTGAATAATACTTTAATTTCGCAACCTCCGGTACCAATGCCTACAATTATGAATCAACCGCGAATTGTTTACATACGAGCTCCAGTGCCATGGGGAGGCATAAACGGACTTCAAACCCAAGGACCTGGAACAAAATTAATACGAATTTCAAATGGAAATGCCATCCAGCAAAGACCCATGTGTATCACCCAAGTCACAAATGGACCGCATGGACCCGGATCAGGAAATGATACAAAACCTATTCCAACTAACTACAATACAACTCAACAATCCGAGAAGACAATCCAATATGTTCAAAGTCCAACTTCAACAATGGAAACTAATCAAAGTGGTCCAAGATTGCCCTACAATCCGATAAGGATGGTAACATATCCAAATGCGTTGGGGTTACGTCCTCAACAAATGATAAGACCAATATATCAAACATTGCGTCCTCCATCAGGTATACCATCTCAACCGGGATGTCAACAAATCCGAATTATTCAACGACCTTCCCATGGAATTGTCAATCCTATGAATGTTGTTCATACCCAAGTGATATTGCCACATCAACGGCCATCTTCTTTTCAATCGTTTCAAGGATCATTCCGGCCAAATTCATTACAAACTCAAAGCCAAATGTGTGCTTGGCCACAAGCTATGGCTCCCGCGTCTCATACTAGTACCGAAGCAACGAGCAGTTCCCAACAATCACAAATATTATCAAGTTCTCAAATTCCTTCTCAAAACTGGCAATCAATCCCCGTTAATTCTACAAATGGCGTACAAACATGGCATGGCAACCAACCTCATCCATCAACAAATATTCAATCTGAAAGTAATATTATGGATTTGCAATCTCAAAATTCAACCACTTTGAATCCACAAACATCTACTTTTCAAACTCCTTTTACAACCCAAAGTCATATACCGAATACAAAATCAAATAGCGACATAAATAATGTTACTAGTTCTAATTCAATGGAAGAAAATATAAATATGTCAAGTGTAGCTTTGCATAATAAACTATTCAACAATGCAAGGCATATGGCAAGTGAACAATCAAATTTGATGGTTCATTCTCGCATGAATCCACCTTCTTTTACAGATACCCAACCTGTTGATGTAGAATATGAAAAATTAATGGCTTCGGTGGGGATTACATAATGGATCGATTGGATTCAGTGATGTACGAAACTTAATCATTTAATTGCAAATGAAACTACTAACATAATTGTATGCCTACTTTTTGCATTTCCTTAGTTTCTAATAAACATATAAATAAAATATTTTAATTGGAAGGTAGAATATTCAAATTAATTGGATCATTATTCAAGATTAAATCAAAACTCACTTTTGTATGATATAAGATGGTCAAACATTTGATTCTAGAGATGGAGTTCAAGTAATCAGATATTCAAATGGAATTAAGTTTCTAAGCCTTTAAAGACCTTTTAATACAATTAATAATGACAATAGAAAATCAATGAATAATATTAAAAGAAGGATTTTAGATTGATATCTTCAAATTCTGTATAAAATAAATATGGTGTTTTGAATTGAGCTTATACACTAATATATCAAATTTCAATAAACATCTAAAAAATTATACATAAATTTAGGTATTTTATCATGGATTTAAAGATCAGCATTTGTAAAAACAATTATAATACCTACTGTAAAAATCTATAATAAACATGTGCATGTAAGAATGACATGAATTTTTAAAGTTAAAAATAAGCATAGCATATATTAACCATCAGTTTTGTAAATCAATTGAGACTTATACATCTGATGAATTGATATGTAAATTATCATAATTGATTGATGGGTGAATTCAAATTATGTGATCCATTTATAATTTAATATCAAAAATTTAAATTCAAGTAAAAAATACTTAGATGATATATTAAGAAGTTTATAAAACTATATAAAACATTTTATTACCATTATGTAAAGTATTTGATTTATATTTATTATTATGAAATATCATTTAAACAATATTTTTTCTCTAAATTCTAATTTTAATTAACTTATGCTATGATAACATTTCAATATGGAATAGAGAATAATGTTGACAGGTATATAGTCAACAACCAATTTATGATAGTTTCAAAAAATCAAATTTACAAGTTCAATACAAAATAAATAAAATAATTATAATAAATTGGAAATCTTTTAATTTATTGTTTTTCAATTATTTTTGATCAACATAAAAATATATATATATATATATATATATATATATATATATATATATATATATATATATATATATATATATATATATATATATATATATATATTAAAATCTCTTGAGTATTCAATTTGAAAAAGATTATTGGTCCTTTGTGCATGTAGACTCTTTTATACAGAATTGTGAAACTACCAAAAATTAAAATGGTCACGCAAATAATGAATCTTTACTTCAAAAATAAAACGAAATTCAATTCATTATAGCAATATTATTCAATTATCAAATGTTTAAATGTACAGTTGTTATGATTCTTGGTCAATTCTGTTGCATAAACTTTTAAGATGCAGTAATTGTAGTTTTTAAATTCTTTATTGATTATTTACATTTTAAAGTTAAATTTTTTTAGGATAATACCAAAAAATTATTATATGAATAGGATTTTTAGTATTCATGACTCAAAAGTGAATATAGTAATTCTTAAAAATAAATAAAGCTTCTATGAAAATTCCTCAAGTAGATGAATTTGGCACTGTATTTTACACATCATTTTGGTGGAAATCTACAACTACTTCAAAAGTAGATTTAATAAAAGGTTCACAACCTTCACTGGTAAATTACTACATTGTTGATCACATTTTTGCAAAGAAGTAAATTAAACTTTAAAGTTTACGAATCATAATTTGGCATATATAAAGATATTCTCTTTTTGTTGATCCGTCATATGAATTTAACCCCTAAAGCATTTGGCATGAAAACATGAAATTTTCCCTCAAAACAGCCCTGTTTTGGTTCGAAATATAATTTACCAAATTCGCACCTATTTCGAGGAATCTGACCATAGGATCTAGTAACTAACTTGTTTATGTATGTGTAAAAAAAATTCAGGTTGTAAGTCTTCACCATTTACAAGATCATAAACTTTGAAGTCAATGGAAAAGTTTTTTTCTGTACTGCCCGGCAGGGACAGCCACCATTCAAACACCAAATAAGCTAATTTTTCGACCCTTTTAGGAGTGGAGACAATGCTGATTTCCTTTCAAAGTCAGTTAGGAGTATACTCCCCAAATTTGAAGACCATACAACACTAGGAAGTATACAAAAATCACATTTGAAGTGATTAGGGTCACAAGAAACACACATACACTACCTCTTTTGTGAGTGTAGAAATGCCAAACCTGAAATTTGTATTTGCAAAATCCAAACGGTGAAAACATCCCTTCCTACTAAAAAAAAATAATGGAAAAAAAAAAACCAAAAAAAGATCAAATCCATAAAAGATATGAATTTCCTAGCATATACTGTGATTTAGTGGAGTAAATTGGTGTGGGGCAGTGAAGGAAAAATGGGTGGAGAGGGTGACCCGAGATTAGAGGTGGAAATACTAACTGCCAACTAATGAAAGTAAAATTGGATAGATGAATGCGAAGGCATTATCATGATCAATGAACTCTAATTGGAGATTTGGAAAGATTTTTTATTCATGGATATGTAGAATAGCCGTTGGCCACCAAGGAAGACAGCCATAAAGTAACCAGTGCCACCTCATACACTCCATCGGACCCACCCTCATGCGGCCCCATTCCCCAGCTCATCATCTTCCCAGCTCAGTATACCACCCTGGCTTCCCGGTCCCCTCCCATCCCCAACCTCCCCGTACGTCTAGGAAATTCCCCGCCACCCATTCCCCGGCCTCCCCGCACCTGCTCCAACGACCCCACCCCGCCAAACTGTCCCCGCCCAGTCCCAGAGCTCCCCAACTCCGCTCCCATCCGGGAACTGCCCGACCCGCTCTCGGTGTGGGAGCCCCCCGCCTCCGACTTGCAGCGCGGCCTCCCGACCAGGGACTCTGTCGCTCCCTCGTGGTCCTCCCCTTCTGCATTTCCAGGGGGCGGGTAATCCCGCATGGGACAGTGAAGCCCCCTCTACCCCCCACCCCCCCCCCCCCCCCCCCCCCCCCCCCCCCCCCCCCCCCCCCCCCCCCCCCCACCTCGCCCCACTCAATTTTTCTGATGGCCACCACCCTCCTGTTTGGGCTGTGACCCCGGAAGAGGAGCCTAGAGTCTGCACAACAAATTTTGACTCTAACAGACAGTCCCGTCTGTGGCAAAAATAAATTTAGATACTCATGAAAAATCTAAATGAATATATTTTAGTAATTTTTAATTTTTTTTTATAAAGATAAATTGATCAAAAACATAATAAGGGACATCATATGAAATAGAATATTCGCAACATATGAAATATAGAATAACGCTACAATCGAACAAATGTGTTGGTGAAGTACGAGAACTGTAAATAAAAATAAATAAAGTAAAAAGAAAGAAAACACGGAGATAAAACATATCTACTATATATCGGGGTACACTACGCGGGAGATTTTTAGATGTTCGTGTGGAACATCTCAAAGCAATTTGGATTTCTCCAACACATGAATTGGCCGTCGCATTGAAAACAGTATGTACGAACCGCCCGGGCTCTGCACACAACACATGTTCTCCTCATTTCTGAATGAGATAATATGTGAACACCCGGTCTATGCGCTCGAATAGCGTGTTCGCGGTCCGATCGTAGTTCATAATGCTCAAGAAGCTCCTCGCATAATTTAGTCTTGAATTGCAAGTGAGTCATGGGAGACTCCACAATCCTACCACGAGAAAGTTGGTTGAGATACATCACATACATGTTGACCACCGTTGTGTCAACTAGGAACCAAAAAACACGATGCCACCACTTGTGGCTTCGTGTTTGGCTGGAATATGATGCACGGAGCTGATCTGCTACATCTACGCCGCGCATATACTTTGTGTATTCCACTAAAACCGGGGATGTGGGAATATCTTCTCTAATGGCTCCGTTTCTCCGAGGTACCACAACTTGTGGCTCATTTGGAGAAGAAATGGGATTCGCATGAGAAGATAGAAGGAGGACTGGCCGCTTGTCTTTCCACATAACACAAGACATGGCACGACTGCGATGCATTCTCCACTCCAAAAATCCTTGAGGGTATCTCCTAAAATTTCGAGGAGTTTTCAAATACGTAGGAAGCCCAACGCGGTTAGACCGAGTTGTACCTGTTGCAAAAATTCCCATGGATGCCAATTCCTTGAACAAAGGCACTGATGTGAAGTAGTTGTCCATAACCACGCAATGGCCTTTGTTTTCTAAGCCTTCTATCAATTTCATAACTACCCTATGTGGAACACTTGGCCCACCCCTAGGTACCCCAACCACGATTTGTTCTTCAATATCACGACCACAGTATATATCAAAATTGTACACAAATTTTGATTTAGAATCCGCTAAACACCAAACTTTGATGCCCCATTTCTGTGGCTTCTTCGGCATGCACTGTCTTGCGGGGCAATATAAACCTTTATATCGGATCATCATCTCATCTATAGTAACATATTCCCCTAAAGCCCATTCACTCATGCAAACATCCCTAATATCATTTACGAGCCACCGAACCTGTCGCATTTTGTCATATCCTACTTGGCCTCGCTCAATGTCCCGGTACGTCTCAGGATTGGTAATGTGCATACACCTTCTCAATTCCCTAAACCTTGCCAAAGTCATGATGTTAGAAATTATGGGACAATGGAAAATAGAACCTGCCTTCTCCCAATATGTTTTCATGTTCGGTTGTTTCTTCATTCCCATGTAAATGTGAATAGCTAAAAAGGCTCTAAAATCTCCAATAGTCATTGGTATCCAATTTCTCCCCCCTAGTGTGTTCCCCACAACATCTCTAATGGAACTTGCATACCGATTGGTTTCTCTTACAATTTTGCGGAGTAAATTGTAAGGCCAAAATAGTTCCCAAAGAGTCAATACTGTAGGCATATCTTCGTAAAAACGGATTATTCCACTAACTCCATGAAATGCACTTGGAACGGGTTCATATGTATAGTGGTCTTGGCCCCAAAACTCATCCCCGTATTCATCCCGTACATTATCCTCATCAACTTCTCTCCGATGTCCCTCACTCAATCCTCCCTCACTTTCATCCCCACTTTCATACTCATCATCGTAATCCATTGAATTATCACTGAGTTCCGCGACAAAAACTGCTGCCCTTCGAAGTCTCCTCCGAATTGGTCTTCTTACAATCTCATTAGGAACTCCATCATGCCCCATTACCCTCTCTTCCCCATCAGGCCCTTGGTCATCTGTCCCCCACGCCGCTCCATCCATGCCTGCCTCTGGAAACCCACCCTCGGCAACCACCCTTTCCCTCCCCGGAATGTCACCCCCTACTTCCTCCCCCCTTACTGCCCCGGTGCCTGGCTCCACTTCCCTGTTCCGCCTCGATGGCCCCCGCCCACCCTCCCCAGTCCCCAACCCTGCTTCCCCTCCCACGGCATCCAAACTCCCCGACCCCGGTCCAGGACTCCACCCCGCCTAGGGACTCTCTGATCCCACCCCGCGCTCCCCGACCCCGCTCCCTCTCGGGAACTCACTAGAACCCCCGCTCCCTCCCTGGTACTCCCCGACCCCGCTCCTTGGCTCTCGACCTCCCCCAACGGACCCGCCATCCGCAGTCATCCCCCTCCCGAAACCCGCCAACCCATGCAGCCCACTTTCAAACTCCCCCGCCCTGTCCTCCTCTTCCATGAGAGCACCTTCTCCCGCCCATCCCTCCGCATGCATATGCTCGGCCACTGCTCCCGCCCTCTCCTCGCACCTTGAACCCCTGCCTCCCACACCTGATCCAGATCCCCCTTCTCCTTCCGCAATGTCATGAGCGTGAACACTGTCCTCAGGTTGTCCTCTCCCCTGCCCATCTTCTCTTCGAATGTGTGTGCTTTGTTTTTGACGTCGTGGCTCTGGTCTGTGGAGTAGCTCAGGAGGCCATGTCATGTCTTCTAACCCACCCCCTTGCATGACTCTCTCATCATTCTCTGGTTCAGACTCGGCATCACAAGATGACTCCCTCCCCCACTCCTCATCATTTGTATTGTCATACTCAAAAAAACCATCTAGCCCGAGTACTTCCCTCATACTCATGTTCCTTATGGCTGACTTTTCTGCTTCTGAAAGTGTAGAGGGAGGAGGTGGAGGTGTGGATTCCCTGGTAGGCGTAATAGGAGGAAGCAGAGATGAAGAAGAAGGAAGAGTTTCTTGGTTTGCAAGGCGCATGCTGCGGCGCACCACCTCGGCATGGTGCTTGTATTTCCTTTTTGGCGCCATGAAGAGCACTTACCTGTCGGCTGGTGTACTTGATGCCGGCACACCTCACTTCACTACACACTCCCACTTGTGTCGATGTCGATGCAGATGGTTTAGTCGCTCGCCGGTGATATTCCCACTTGCCCCGGTCGATGCTGCTGGTAATGCCGTCGATGCCTTGATCTGGTGCTGGTGTTGATGATGGTTTCGAAGTCGATGGAACCTGTCGATGCTGCCGCCTTTGATGATGCCGATGGTCGACGTCCGCCTTGTTGTCGATGCTGACGGTCCGCCTTGTTGTCGATGCTGATGGTCTGCCGTCGATGCTAATGTGTCCACCAAATCTTGTTCTCAATGATGTTGTCGATGATGCTCTTCTCGGTGCTGCAGATGGTGCTCTTCCCGGTGCTGCAGAGGATGCTCACCTACGTGCTGCAGATGATTCTCTATCCCAGTCCCAGATGTACCACCGCCCAGCCTCCGGTGATGCAGCTGATGCTGGTTGCTGCAACTGCTTGATGCTGCCCCTTTATGCTGCTGCTCGGTGTACTTGACTCCCGGTCCGCTGTGCAGTTGGACCCCAAAATCCTTATGTTCTCTTTGTTTGTGTACATGAGGCTGAGTTCACATTGTAGTGGGTATCTTTGAAATTTTCAGTGGAATTGACTACTCTGTCTGAGTTTACATTGTAGTTAGCATCTTTGATTTTCTGACTGTAATTGATTGGTCTGTCTATCTATGTGCACAGACTCAGTTGACATTGTCGTTAGCATTTTTAGATTTTTCAAAATAATTGATTGGTCACTGGCTTGCATATTTTCTTACCTTTTTGATGACCAGATTCTGTTTGTATTGAGTGAATGTACATTATTTGCATAATTTGCATTATTTGTTTTATGTACATTATTTGCACCTCTAAGTTGCATATGGTTTCTGCTGAGGTTTTGACATGTTCTTCACTAACAAGGTCAACCGTTTCGAATCCCATGACACAGGGAACCAAAATTAGCCCCTGCCGTCACCCCCTACAAACGCTGCCCAACCCTTTTTTCAAAGCCCCTTCCCTCCAAGAAGGGCAGAATTTCCACCTCACTCCCATTGGCCATGACCCTGCCCCAACTGCCCTGAATTGAATTTTGATCTTTAAACACGAATTATTTCTTAACTACGGGCCCAATGAATGTAAAATTTGGTCTTGTTAGAAAGATATGTCAATTTCCCATGCTGTGCCAAAGTTACAGCTTCATCCGGTAAAAATAGAATCATAGGGAGCCTGCCCAGACCCCAAATCATACCAAAAGTGTTGAGTTGATGCTTTAGGGGTTAAATTCCAATTGTTCAAAAGTGTTTCAAAATGCTTTGTAATCTTGAGCCACTACACATAAAGATATCATAAAGATATCATGCTTTCAATTTTCCAATCCATGAAATATTATGGGATGTTGTGGAAAATATGAAAGAGGTATTATTTGAAGCACCATCATTACTGTTTAATGGAAATCATGTGGTTATGCACAAGAAATTGCAATAGAAGATGGTATTTTCATAGATAGATGTATTAATTGGATTTTCATAAGTATGTACGATGATTGCAAACATGTACATTGAAAACAATGAACCAGATGGCAGCTACTTACAGATTGGTTGATTAATTTTACTAAAAATCGATTGATATCCAAAGCCTTTGGCTAGAAACCAAAATAAAATATGTGATACTTAATACAATACTCAACTCAGACAATAATTGTATGGATTGGTGTTTAAGGCAAAATATAAGCTAATCATCAAAGTTCTGAAAAACCCCTGGACATTGTTGAAACAATGGTAATTTGACATGTTAATTTTAATCCTTTACAGCCTAGATTGGTTATGGAGAAACCATAGTTGAAGGATTTTAAGAAATAAATGATTCTATTTATGATATTTAATTGTATAAAATTAAACATATGTAAATCATTTGACAATCCATTAAACCTTGGTAAGATTAGATAGTTGGATTGAAAGATCATAGTATGTCTTTGAATAATATAATGCCCACTTACAAAGAAGATTTTGGAAGGTGTCTTGACTTCAGGGTTAATTAAATTTTGGCTTAAAATTTCAAAACTAGGAGTACAGAATAACAACAATGACATGTGTCAATACCTCTCCATTGCTATCTTTCATGTCAGGAATAAACTCATACATAATTATTGTGAATTTATAAATGAGTGATTTATTGATAGTGTTCCATAGGTTCATGTATTTGGTTTAAGTCACTCTCACTTATTTACATAGAGTGGCTTAAAATTATTTATTTCTTGAAAAGTCAACTTTTAAAAAATAAAAATAAATTTAATTGCAAAATATCAAAATTTGAAATTTTGCAAACATTTTACTTTATTTTGGATGTGGCTACTTATACATTAGAAAAAATATTTTTATATCAAAATTGTAGAGACCACACGGATTCAAATTGTTTTTACATTGAAAGAGTGTTGACCACACTAATCAATTATAGATGGCTATTCAAAAGAATATTGCAAAACTTATTTCATACAATATTTGAAAATCAATTGACATATTATAGAAACAAAAGCAGAGCTTGACTTCGTTCATTTTTTGTGTAAATTTTATTTTATTTTATTTTTATATGGACACCTTTCATTTCTTACTTATTAGTTTTGAATTTTTTGGAATTTTTTTCTCAAAGTGGTCTTCAAGCAATTTACCAATAAACACTTCATTGAAAAATATTCTAATTTATATTAAAAAATTATGATTTTTGTCAACGGTTGTGCGTGACATTGCGAAGCCCTAGTGCCAATTTTTGAGATCGTTATTGTAGAAGGCGTGCATAAAGGCTGGATGTTCCATTTTCCTCCGTCTCTTTCTTGTGTGTATTGTGATATTGCATTCTCTATGTCAATGGATTCTGAGTTCATCCGTGAGTAATTAGGCTCTGAAAAAAAACCTCTCATATAGAGATTGTAGAGATTCCAAAGGGCAAATGTGGACACAAAATTTTGAGTATGTAAGAGTCGGAAGGCCATTTTCTACACCTTCAACTTCTATGCCATCTAAAATCTCTCAAAGGCAATTTCTCTTAAATCGTAGGATCAGTGACAAATCAACGTAGGAGATTTTGTCTCTCACCTTTCAGTGCTTTCTAAACATTCTGTGTAAGGCAACAATGAAAGATGTTTTTGCTATGATTGATCAATGAATCTTACCTTATTGCTGAATTTGGTGCTTGAACAATCGGACATTGTGATTGGTCATAAGCCAAATTTCAGAAATTGTTGTGGTTATCTTTATTTTGTTAACCATGGCAGCTCTATGATTCATGATTGGTTCACTTGTCGGTTTCATCAACTTGGTGCGAAGAGGAACCGGCGTTGGAGAATGGAACGTTCATGGATCATGGTTTACATGTGGGTTGGGTCGAGTTGCACGTGAACCAATAGTACTGCAATGGTGTGATGCTTAAACATGTTGTTGGGCTGACTTTTTGAAAGGTGATGTCAGATGGTTTGCATGGCCATCTAGACCGTGGCGTGTTGGTGTTGAATCATTGTTTGGTGTTTGATCATGGCTTGCTGTTGAACCATGGCTTGTTGCTGGAACATCACTTGTTGATGAAGGGCTGCATGTGTTTGTAACATCTTCTGTTCCTTGTTCGAGGCTTGCCTTTGGATCTAGAAACATTTTGAATGTTGCATGATTGAGGGCTTGAACGTTGCAAAATGCTGAAGGTTGAAGAGTTAAGCTGTAGATTATAGTGTTACGTTGTAGGTTGAAGGTAGATTATAGTGTTACGTTGTAGGTTGAAGAATTATGTTGTAGGTTGAAGAGTTATATTGTAGGTTGAAGAATTATGTTGAAGAGTTACGTTGTAGGTTGAAGAGTTACGAAGGAGCAAGTTCGTGAAGAAGAGAGACAAAGAAGGGAGAGAAACCGCACATTGAAGAAAATCAGATAAAGAATTGAGTCGGAGCAGCCACTCATATCACAGGAAGAAAGTATAGAGTGGAGCGCAGGTGGCGAGAAATTCGAGGCAGTGAGTAAATTCACAAGTGGTAGAAAAGAGATATTTAATTTAAATTCTATGACAGCGATGCTTATATTTTGAAGTTTTCTATAATGATGAAGTGATCAATCTAATAGAATGGGATGTTTTGTTGTTAAGGTGTATGAAAATATGTAGTGATTTTTTTGTGGAGAAAAATTTGGGATTACATTTCCTTCAGCTAATTGGTTGACACAGTGGGTCATATGTAGAAAAAGGAATTGTGACTGTGTAGGATTTTAGTTTTGTGGAAACAAAATTATTATGATCTCTCACCGTTAGAATTCATCATGATATTTTAGAGTGAAATATCCAACCCCTATTTAAAAATAATTGGCCAATGCCAACTCAATCCTTTTCTGAAACATCAAATCCATTTATTGAATTGATTATTTCAGTTAAAAGGAAATTCAACACTAACTAGGTCCATTATCTAATAACTTTTAGAGGAATAAATATTAACTTCTAAAGAACTTTTAAACATAGAAAATGGTTAATTTGTGGTTGTGGTTTTCATATAGCCCGTACTTAATAATTTATGTCAAAGGAATTCTAGTGCAAACTATAAGTTTATTAAATGCATCTTTTTCAAAAGTAGTAGATAATCAACCCAATTTATAGGAAATGTATGAGAATGTTTTATATTATCCTTTATTTGTTGAAGCCCAATTTTTTTTGTCCAAGCCAAATGTGTTTTGGCATCACCTATAGTATGTGTAATTTTGAGTTATGTTAACTCCTAAAGGACAATTTGGCAATGTGGGGCTTTTTTGGAGTTTGGGCATGTACCTGCAAATGCAATTTAAACTCATATTTTATGAAAATTATAATGAAAGTGGGCCTCGGTGAGAGCTTCGTGTCGATATTTTTTTATTCTAAAATCCGACGTTGGAGTAAAAATTCATACACCTCTGAACCTCAAATGCTCCTCCAAGGGCAGGTTTGCAAAGTAAGTTAGCCAATAAGTATGATAGTGGATGTAGCAAATTCTGCCAAAAACTGCCCAAAATTACCAAAATCTGCCCAAAGACGAAACTTTGAAATTCCACCAAAAATTGAGATTTTGATATTATTTAAAAATAAAAATTTCTGTGTATAGAGAAGGCAGCAGAGCATGTTCCCATCGTTCGGATTTTTAATCCAATTTTTTTTCATATGCTATTTTTATTGTAAAAAACGGCCTTTGTTTGATAATTTCAGTATACCCCTAGCGGAAAATGATTTTTTTGGCAACCTTCCACAACTTTTTTGAATAGTTTTTGGACATGTACCTAATTCACTTAGGAACAAGAATATGGAGAGACTCATTCCATATCTACTTTCAAAAATGGTTTTTTGGGCTCTCAAAACTCTGCTGTAACTTCCCTTTTTGCGCAAGGAAAAAACACTTGTTTTTCAACTTTGAACGTTACGATCTTGCAATTGGTGAGGAATAAGATTTGGTATGTGAGATTTGGTGGACATGTAGACACAAAAGTTAGCTACAAGATCTTACGGTTAGATGTACTAATTAAGATCCCAAGTTTGCAAAATCCACCTTGCTTAGAAGAGGGGCTGTTTTGAGGCAAGTTTTGATGAAAAATACCCTCAAACTTTAGAGGTTAATATTATAAAGATTAATCTAAAAATAACTTAGATGATTTTTTTTTGATTTGGCAATATTGGAGTAGGATGTTGGTCAACTGCATTGTAGAAACACCTTAATATGCTCTAAATTATGAAATTGTTCATATTTTTTTTGAATAACACACAAAATAAAGCCTCACTTTTTTTACGTCGTCATGTCCTTTGGTATTATTAGTCCTATATGGACGTGAAAAGAAAGAAAAGATTGAAGTTGGAGTTGAAAGTTGTCATGTCCTTTGGTATTATTAGTCCTATATGGACGTGAAAAGAAAAAAGAAATCGAAGTTGGAGTTGAAAACTTGAAAAGTTGTTTGAAAAGTTATATAGATTATATAGATGGCAATAAGATATTTCAAACAATATTAATATTTAAAAATCAATTGACATATTTCAAAAACAAAAGCAAAGTTCAACTTCTAAAATTATTTTATTTCATTTTTATACAAACACCTTTCATTTCTTAATTGTTAGTTCTGATTTTTTTGATAAACACTTCATTGTGAAATATCCTAATTTATATTCAAATTAAAAAATTATGATTTTCGTCAACAATTGTGCGTAGCATTGCGTAGCCCTAGTTTTTACATGAAAATAGTATACACCACACCAACACAAATCATTTTTTACATTAAAAGAATGTAAACCACACCAAATCAGATAATAGTGCGGTGAAGGTGGGTGGTTTAGTTAAATGGTAAAAATGATAAAATGATAAAAATGGATGAAAAATGGAGGTTTAGTAAAGAGAGGGTTTTTCAGAGCACAGATAGTCTTCAAGCAATTTACCAATACACACTTCATTGTGAAATATCAATATGCTAATTTATATTCAAATTAAAAAATTGTGATTTTCGTCGACGGTTGTCCATAGCATTGCGTAGCCCTAGTTTTTACATGAAAATAGTATACACCACACCAATCAAAATTATATTTACATTAAAAGAATGTAGACCACACCAAATCAGATAATTAGTGTGGTGAAGGTAGGAGGTTTAGTTAAATGGTAAAAATGGTAAAATGATAAAAATGGGTGAAAAATGGGGGTTTAGTGAAGAGAGGGTTTTTCAAAACACAGACATTCGGCAGCTGCATCAGTTGCACTTTGCCGGCGCCGATCGCTTCACTCATCACCCTCCTCCATCGCCATCGCCACTGCCACTGCCATTGCAATCGCCTTCCTCACCTGCACATTGAGCAAGTTCTCGACCGCATTTGGTTTCAGCAGCCATGGAGGCGGCAGATTTCGAGGCCCTGCCGGAGGAGGACAAGCACCGCATGTCCACCATGATCGACCACCTCCAAGTCCGCGACAGGTCCGTGTCTCACCATTCCCCCTCAATTGCGTGCTTTCCTCAGTTGGGTTCATCGTCTTTTAGGGTTTCCGATGCTTGTCTGGATTTTAGGGTTTTTAGGGGTTTTTCGCATAATGTGGGTTTTTTGAGATGTTGTATTTTTTAAATTTTTTTCTGGTGTGAATGATTTGGAGGTTTATGTGGTAGAGAGGATTGAGGATTTTTTTGGTAATGGTAGGCAGAAAGAATGGGTGTTTCGAAATTTAGTGGCATTGTGAAGGTTATGTGTGTTATGTGTTGGTTGAGTGTTGGTTTGTGTGTTATAAGTTGGCTCTTTTTTACTTGTGAGTGGTTTGGATTTATGTTGATGATAGTGATTGGTGGTTTGTGTTTTACTTGAGTATGTGAGAATCCGGTGTGTGGTCTGAAAGTTTGAATTAGGGTTTAGTGTGGTCTGGAATTTTTGTGAATGTGGGAATTTTAGATTTGTAGTCATGTGGTGTTTTCTTTTTCTGTCGTTTTTTCGTGATATGTGTTCGATGTGGAAGGGTATCTTGTTGTGCTTGGTTTTGTAGGGTGCTGAGAATAGAGAGTTTTTTTGTATTTGATCGTGATGTTTTTTAGGGTTTATGGTATGGTGACTGGAATTATCTTGGCAACGGCGTTTTTTGATGTGGTTTATCTTGGGTGTTGCAGCTTGAAGATGTACAATTCCTTGGTAGAGAGGTGCTTCTGTCACTGTGTGGAGAGTTTCCGGAGGAAGACATTGGACAAGCAGGAGGAGACCTGTGTCAAACGGTGTGCTGAGAAGTACTTGAAGCATTCCATGCGGGTTAGCATGCGCTTCGCAGAATTAAACCAGGGTGCCCCTACATCTGACTAGGTGCAAGGTGATAACCAACTGTGTTGGTCACAGGGTGCTATTTCGACAGCATAGTAGCGGCAGTGGATCCACTGCTTGAACTTAATTTATTTTCGTTATGAAGCTTAGAACTATATTTGCAACCATTGCTTATTTCCTTGAGCATCAGTTTTTGAATAATGAATGCTTTACGAAAGCGTAGATACAGCACATGATGGTATATCTGTGTGCTTTGAACGTTTGCCCAATCTGCTGAATTACTTCTCGATGCTGTACGTTGTGCTCCTGAATTCTTTGTCGGTAGTATTGAATGAGATACTCTGTTTTCTTACATTTAATTTTCATGTTCACCACTCCTAATTTCCAATGGTACGCATACATTTTTTACAGGCATGGGTCCGTGGCATTTGACCATCTTACATTTTAATAGAAAGAGCGCAGAGTACATGTGGGATTACACGATAATTGGAGGCATTTGCATAGCCAGCCCATGTGAGCTGCATGTGATAGTTTATGTCTAATAATGCTTCACCTTTAGTTTAGTTGCCATTCTATGTAGGATTGCAAGTTTTCTAAACATGATCTTATACAGAGTTTCAGCGGTCGATACCGCGACAATCCAGATGAAATAACTTATTCTTGTGGACTTCCTTGAGAACCCACTGTCCAGGCACGGGAAAGCTTTGTTAATTTGATACTAAGTGCCATGTTTTCTAGACTCAACTGCCTTCGAAATAGGTGACGTACTTATTCTTCAGGTGGTCGGACACGACCGTCACTCGGTTAGCTACTTGCATTTTCTGCAACCCACGGACGTGAAGTAAGAAATGTGACGATATGTATGTGCCTGCCATGAACTCCACCCTCCACAAGATTCTTTCAAAGCGCTTTGAAACACAAGAGTTTGGATTTCATTGACACAAGAACTTCAGTGACTTGAACCTGCAAGACCCATTGTCCCGTATCCCCTTAAGAGAGAGGCCTGAGATTCTTGGCATTGACAATAGTAGAAGCATGATTTGACAGTTGAACACACTGGAGGCGGTTGGCCATGAAAAAATGTTTTGAAGTTGTAGCTCTATGGATATGATCAGGGACAGATTAGGTGCGAAGAATAGTTATATCATGTGACACATTACCTATTGAGAAGAAAATATTGTCAAGCCACATAACTTAATGCTACACGAACTCATTTTTGAAGCAGAGCACCCGCGTACCTTATTCCATACCCGATCTGCTTGGGATGTTCACATACATATCAGATATGGCAAATGGTCACTATCACGAGCTGAATCTTCTCCTGCATTCGCAAGAACGTGTTCTAGAGTTCGACGACGAATATCTGCGTAGATTCGATTAAGCAATACAGATTAGAGTCAAGACAGCAACCAGATCACTTCATGCTGTCGATTATTTGTAGCTGACGTGAGGGATCGATCGAACTGCACACATCAGACCCTCCTGTTAATTGCAACTGCACGTATGGTGGCACAATGTGCCACTAATAGAACGGTAAATTCAATTCCTGTGATCAGTGGTAACGGCAGCTGTTATGAGACCTATACCAGAGGACCTGCCTTGACCTTGTAGAGGACATGGCTAAAGGAGCAATGCTCATTATTGAAGGCTCTCTAACCATCATGACATTCTCATCTCTGCAATGTAGCAGTCATTGTAATTAAGCTGGACATGATGAGAGCAGATGTGCACCTGGATGCTGCATGATTGTGTTGGCAGGTTTATCCAGCTTCCCAGTTGTCTCGGAGGCCCGCTCGGAGGATGGAGATTTGGCCTTCTTTGAACAAGACATCTTCTTCGAGCTGTTGTAGCTTCCGGCGCAAGAGCTCAACTTCCAAGCTCAAGTGCAGTGCCTCGCGGCTGATACTTTCAACTTCCTTATTGCGTTCCTCTAGAACGTTCTCCATGTCGGATATCCTACTTAATGCATCCGCTTGCAAAGCTGACAACTGGTCATGTTCCTTTCGTAACTCTTCGAAGCTCTGGAGCAGGGCACTATGCTGTGATTGAGAGTGCCGTAAGTCACCCTCTAGATTGAGAGCGTATTCTTCAAGCAAATCGTAGTTGAGAGCGCGCTCATCAATTTCGGTCGCCCACTCCACCATTTGTTGCTTGAACTGCTCCAGGGCACGGATAGCAGCGTCTTTTTGCTTGATGGCTGCTGAAACTTGGGCATGTTGATGATCGCTTTCTTGAATCTTAGACTGCAGAGATCGAGCAAGGCTTTCGTTCTGGGCAGAGAGTCTCACAACACATGCGTTTTGTATGCTGGCTATGGCAGCCAAATCCAGCAGCTTGGGCTCCAGCAGTGAGAAGTTAAGTGACCTCCTTGAATCTTGTGCCGTTTTCTTCAAACTTATTATAGACTTGAGCATTTGGTTACTTGTGCTTAGAGCTTCCACACGCGTTTCGAGGTTCAGAACATCTTTTTCTCTCGCTTGCACGAGCTGGCGTTCAACATAGAGCTCCTTCTTCAAGGTTCTATTCGCTGCCATCACCTCAGTCAGCTTTGCAGCGGATGACACAATGACATCCTTCATAGCATCTCTCTGTGTTGTGGAAAACTTCAACTTAGTAGAGAGCAATTTCACCTCCTCTTGCAGCTCCTGAACCTCTTCAACTCTGTCAATACACTCGGCACATTGATCATTGCGCCAGCACAAGAGCTTCGTTTCATTGTCTGAGCTAGAAGTGTTAGATTCGCTGTATTCAGGCAGTGGATGATCATCAAAATTGTCAGAATATGTGCTTGTCTCATGGCTCGCACACAGTGATTGAAAATCCTCCACCGCTTCTTGAAGCTCACAATTCTCTTGTCTGGGGTACATAACTTGAACATTGCTTGCATACAATGACCTCGGTGATATCTGGGGGCAACTCTTGACAGTGTTCTTTTGCAGCTCAATTGTAAGCCCCTCTGCATTTGTCACTTCGTCAAATAAATCTTGCACACGGTGCTCCACAGCTTTAGCTCGTTCCTTCATAACCTCCTCTCTCGAAGTCATAGTCACTACTTGAGGTAAGATCCAATCACTTTCAAGTTCTAGTTTCTTTCTTTCCCCTTGCACCAGCTTGCCATCGTCATACCCAAACCTGACATGCCCTTCGTACAGAAGATCTGAAATTTCCACAAAATTTGCTTTTGTTCCGCCTTGAAATAACCTACTCTCCCTGGATTCACTTGAATTATATTTGTTTGGCACCATGGTTCGCTGACATGCATCACCATCCTCGTCAGTGTGAAGAGTCGAGTTGATAGCCATCAGAGCTTGAACGACTTGACTCCAATACCCTTGTGCTAAGTTTCCCGAAGCCCTGTTCCTGCGAATTCAGACGGTGAATTTGTTATTTGAATTGTCAGGATGCAAAGGACTTGCTTGGCATTTGCAATATATGGTGCATGTCGTCAAGTTTCTCTTGTCGACTATGCAAAATCAAGTGACCAGGAAGTACTTACGAATAATAAGAAGTGCCTCAACCAGAAGCTCTGTATTTGCAATTCTTTTGTTGCTGTGTTGATTCTCTAGCTTTCATTAATCCCGTCGTCTCTTCTACCTGTAGGATAGCAACATAGCATGTACATGATTTGAGAGCGGCAGAAACAAACACACCACTTAAGTCTAGACTTTAAGTAATCATTTGCTGACCATTAGATTCCATCAGAACACAAGCTCTAAGGAGCTACTACTTTCAAGCAGCATTTCAGCTTCTTCAAACAGACAGGAAAAACATTTGACGTAAGCCCACTTCAAGCTTCCACTACGGTACATTGCAGGCAACTTCAGAGCCCATCTCCTTAAGAGAATCATATTAAGAACTTCGTTCTACACATTACTGGAGAACTTGGGCGCTGCAGATCTCTTCACTGCCAGTTCTTTCACAAAATCTTGGTCAACAGCATTTGCCTACCCTGGCATTCCATCAACTAGCTACTTGCATCAATTTCTTTCAAAAATTTCAAAGCTGTCACACAAGGCAGCCGCACCCAATTTGATTCCCAATTGGATCCGACAAGAGCAGATCACTATCCAACTGAACCAATTTAGCTTACGGAGGTAAAATTTACAAATTTAGGTCCAAATTTGCAAATTCTTCGTTTACCACACAACCGAATGTCTCTCTGTTTCTGTGCAGCCGGAATAGATAAAGCTTCTTTCAAAAACAGCGCAATTGCTGATGAACTCCACAACAATTTACCAACACATATCACTCTACATCATGAAGAATTTGTAAAAAGTCAAATCGAAGCAACTAAAACCCCTTAGATGAACCTTACAATCGCCAAGAGCTACGCTATGAAGCTAAAATGATTGATGAAATTTTCACCTTCTAACAGCAGCTGTCTCCTTCTACATGTGCTCAACATGAGCTTAAATGTAATAATCAAAATGCACAATCTAGGACAAAACCTCCGTGAAATTTTCTCAAAAGAAGAGAATAGCTCACCGTTTCTTCCTTGCTCGGGGAACGGACTGATGAAAGCGCATAGCCTCAATCTCACGCTGCATTAAACCATGTCCGATACCATGCACGGAATTGAAGCTACTGTAGCCAGTGTCTTCCCTCTCGCGGAGTAAGCAAGCATCGCTCTAAAGCTGCCGATCACAGTGAGACTGAGTCCAGAGTAAAATTAAGGAATGTCTGCTTCTACATAAGCTCAATGCAGGCATGAACGTGAGAAGAAAGATGCGAAAACAAGAGTATCACCTACAGCTCCCTTCTCGCACTTGGAGAACAAATCGGCGAAAGGGCTAGCTCAGCTTCAATTATACTGCATTTCACCGTCTATTGAAACAATCCAGCCAGCGTCGTCCTTGTACAGATAGCAAGCGTCGCTATGCAGCTTCCGATTGCAGCAAGGCGATGGCCATATAAAAATTGCTCTACGTCGACGTCGTGCTCGACACGGACATGAACATGAAATTCAGAAATCGCACCGAACTTTCAATAGTCTTCCTTAAACTACAGTACAGTCGCCCACCGATTCCTTCGCTCGGCAACCGAAACGATTAGAGAACGTACCCAGTAGCCTCAATCTCACGCTGCATTCAATACCATCTACAGAACCCACTGTAGCCAGGGTCTAGTACCAGCTCCACCAGAAGCACGAGCTCACGTCGATTCCAGTAAGCCTGACGACTGGTGTAAAAGACATCACCAACCTCTCCAATCAACATGGGCATGAACGTAAACATCATAGTGCACATTATGATCAATTACCTTCACCAAACCTCCACCAAACTGCAACAAAACATTCCTTTAAGCGAAAGAGACTCGGCGCTCACCAGTCCCTTCTCGTGCTCGGCGAACAAATCGACGTAAACACTCAACCTCACTCTGCATTAATACACCCACTGCAGGGAGCGTCTCTCTGATCCACCATGCATGCAGTCGAAGCTAGCGTAGCTGTGAACGGAAGCCATGCATCGATGTCAACTAGATGTTATCTTTCAAAAGCTGTTTTATTCTGATCAAGTTCAGCTTATCGATCAATTCTCTCGATATTCTCAGAGTTCTAATCCTTCAAGGACTTGTGGTACTCTGACAATAAGCTTACTAGACGTGCGACGTGGATCGAGGTGAAGGGAAAGAATGAATAAATGAATGGGGCCACTGCAATCTTTCACCAATTCTTGTCTTCTTTGTTGGCTTCGAGTGTTTCCAAAGCTCTTTCTTGTCTCCCTTCCTCTAATGTAGTGTATGTATTGTGCTGTACGTGATGTGTATTGCAATGGAAGTAGATTATTGTGCAAGGCAAAGATTTGAGAATTGTGTATACGTACTGTATGCTTCAACATGCTACTTAAAATGATTTGTAAAAAGACTTGAGAGGGAACTAGAGTTTTCTTTCATTTGTGTGATCAGATACTAGATATGAATACGTGTATTATACTGTGGTGTATGTAGTGTAAGCTAATACTGTAATGTGGTGACTAGACTATAGAATGGAAGACAGTGAACAAAAGCATGATGTGGATGACCAACAACACAATTATTCTGCTTGATTGATTACAGTATCTGGAACAAAGGAAACGCCAAAGTATTGGCCCCACTTTGTGACAAGGGCACGGCACCATCAAGCTTGATTGAATGCGTACAACATCTTTGTGAAACTCTATCAACACCATACTATCCAGGATATCAACAGGTGTTCTAAGAACGGCCCTATTGTTTTCCTTTTTGGTTGATTGCCACTGTGTCAAAACTTGAATGAATCATTGGAGCCAGAGTGGCGATAAAACATTTCCCTGAATGAAACTTGTTGACTCCAGTGAATCCAATTGGCTTGAATTCCTATTAGCTTTAGTCAAATGAGCCTATATTCCATTCCAACAATTGAATTTGTGGCTACAAACAATGTTTCAACCCAAACTATTTAGCAATCTTTATTTTTAAACTCTAAAGTTGATCAAAAACCCGTTTGTCAGTTCCTTAGATGATATCAGCATCAGGCTGCCAACCACCAGAAACAAAATGGCTGTTTGTTAGATGATATCAGATTACTTGACCCTGGTGTTGCTTTCAAATGACAATTATAACATGAACTTTCCAGAAGTTATCATAGGTGGATTACATTTTTCTAAATAATTTCATATTTTGAATTTTATATTTTATCACTGTATGAATCAATGTTGTTTTATTTGTGTCAAGAATATACAATCTAAGTATTTTCACAGTAAAGATAAGCCCATATCTGAGAAAAAATATACTCAAAATGATTATGTTTTCAGATTTGAAGCGCATACAAGAATCAGCAAAAATGATATTTGTTGGCTTTCTCACCCAAAATTTCATTTCAAACATTCATTTAAACTGTCTATACAAAAGATGAGCAATGTTGGTAATTGTGATAATATTCATAGTCTCAAGATTAGAGTGCGGGTTCACAAGTGGTGTCACAAAGTAAAACTAGATTCTGCTTCTGAAATTGCCCACGGTGAATGGTACCTGGACCTGTAGACGTGAGCAGGTTCAGCTGGACTCACGCCACCTGAATCAGCTTCTAACCGTCAAATGTACCAATATGAAGACCAGCATCTAGGATTTCACGCTTCATTTAGAACATACTTCAGTCTTCCGCTTCCATAACAATCGCGTTGGAAATTCCTGCAATCGTGTACATAATAGTATCCTCATCTGTGAAAAATTTGTTAAATGGACGATAAAGTTTCAAACTTCACAGACGTCGTAACCGGCCGATCCAACCGGCTGAATCAGCTCCTTACCACCATGTCTACCAACCGGAAGCTCCGCATCTAGGAATTTATTATTGATTCTGAACATCCTATGATCTTTTTGCAGCACTTTTCGCGACGGCGCTGCAGTTTACGCATGCAAGGGTTACGTACCGTCCCCATGCAAATTAATCACTCGATCAACACTGCACGAAACTTTTATGATTGATATTATTCTTTGATTAATTTGACTCCCCCACTTGACTCAAGTGATTCACTATCCTTCGTGAGTCGCAGGCATGATATTACAGTCATGACATGCTCGGTGTGGTTAAGTAACCTGGTGATCCGTTCGATGCTGTGAAAATAAGTTGGATCTGTCTGAGCTGATGCTGGATCTGTGGACGTATGAGGAGGAGGAAGGCCGATCGAGTTTGAAGTCACCAGCAGCTATGTTGTTGATGGATTGAAATGGTGTTAATAGGTCGTCACTGTTTGAGGGTTCATGTAGTGTCCCGCCTGCAGGAACTCAATTTATCATCAATTGGTGGCTCAGTGATTTTGCGCTGCTAATTCCGGGATTTTACTTTAATGGGGTATGTCAGGAGGTAAGCTGATTGAGAGCACTTTAGCTTGCAGACACAGCACCAGTTTCTTTGATTCTCTCGAAGTTTGTTACTGGTTTTGGTATCGATAAGCAAGTGTTGTTATACTGATTTTGCAGTGGAATAAAATGAATTTCGCCGAGAGATTACATTCTTGCAGTCATTTCCAGGCAAGCGGTTAGCATTCTTGTGGACATATATCGGTAATGCTGGATTCCGTGAGATGGATGGTATTTGTTGAAGAACATCAAAATTCAGCTTTCTTCTTTCAGATCAATTGAAATGAATTCGGATATTCTGCCGATTGTCATCGAGTGTGAGCAGAAAATGGCTGTGGAATCATGTGCTGCGAAGTCTTTATAATACCATGTGAGATTGAGAAATGTCTGGCAGACGCCGGTTGTTAAAGACTCCTAATTCACTTCAGGAAACAACAATGTTATTGGAATATCTTATTTCAAGATCTTGTGAATTTCCTCTCATTTTCGTCATTTCCTGCTGTTTCGGCATCCTTAGGGTTTCATCATGCGGTGATTGCATTGGTAAAGATCGCGTCGTCGGCTTGATGCGAGAGATCCATGTTCCAGTTGCAAAAACTTAGCCTGAGAATAATTTACAGGCCAGGATGTAGCTTCTTCAGAATGAACAGCGGCGGCATGGAGGACACCAGCCAGATTTTTCTCTGCAAGAGCGGCGGTAGAAGAAGACCAGCGTCGGCTCGCGATGCAACTCTAACAAACATCGACTACCACACACAGGTGCTGAACATGGTGGACGAGATTGTGCAAGGCAGCCAGAGAAAGGGGAATCGACAGACACCAATCCTTCCCACACAGAAGCCACCATCCGTGCAGCATCACCCGCGGAGCTGCTGGACGACAGCCGCGCAGGCCGCACACAAGGAACCCTCAGAATCCATCACATGGAGAAACACTATCCGACCACTTGACGGAAACAACACGCGCGCATCCGCAAAGCTTTGCAACACCACCGAGGAGAAATGTGTCTGCGGCCGCACACCGCGAGCGTTTCTACCTAGCCAGCGAACCCCAACCACATCACCTGTGAAACATCGAGAAAAATGGGGACATGGAGTCCCAAACTCATTCCGCAACCGAGACAACGATGAAAACTCTAGACAATCTACCCCTTCGCCCATGGAGGAGAGTCCCCGTTCTGAATCTCCAGTATCACATCTCCACAGCCGCCCACCGACGAGATTGCACTCTGCGCGACGTCTAGAGCCGTCATGCTGCTCAACACCTTCTCATCTTCCGCATCGTCATGGGCGACCTTCATCTCCTCCGTCATATGCAGCTCTGCTCGCGGCCATAGCTTCAGCATCGCCCCTGCGCACGCGTTTGCGTTCGAGGCCCCAGTCTGCACCACGGCGCTCTCCAGCTTCCAGATCGTGTACTCCGGGGTCTTTCGCAGCTGCCCATGAGCTCTACTGCTCTTCTCACCGGCAGAGTCCGCCTCTCTCTCAGCGATCATTCCATTCCAGATCTGTGCATCTCCAAGAAGGTGATCTCCTCTTCCTCAGCCCTAGCTCTTGAATCTGAAAATGTTCACTACAAAATACTCATACCAATTGAATCTGAAAATTCAACTATACATCGCCAATGACTCTAATCACTGGCCATGTGGTTAGTGCAAAGTGCATCAAATCAGTACAGTAATTCTGCCAAATTCATTGAGACTCCTCTCTCTAACCCACTTGATGACATTGGGGCTTGCTCTTACATTGAATCGGTTTCTACAGTTGGATATGAAGATGCCATGAGTAGCACATGTGTTGGCGATGTTTTATGCCGCTAGTCGTAACATCCTATCAATGAGCATTCACAGGATTGGGTTTGGTTAGTAGATGGGAATGTTTTTGTCTGGCAATTGAGTTCGTTGTATTTGCTCTTATTGGATCAGTTTGTGAGGGATCGATTTTTTTGACTGTTGTGAGCCGTGTGTTAGTGGATGTTTTCAGATTTAATTGGTATGAGTATTTTGGGGCTGGTGTGTCCTGATTGTTGAAGTCATATTTAGGATCATGGTCTTAGATGCCTTAGGAGTTGGAAAAGCATGCTTGGATTTATCGTTTTTGGGGTTTCTGATCACGATTCTCGTTGGGTACATTTGTGACGCAGCTTCTACAACGAGACGTTTCGATATGGAGGAATCAGTAGCTCCTGAGCCGCACCAGTGCTTCAAGAGGGCACCTGTTTTGTCAAGTCCCTTCAGGTTTAGAGAAGGTGCGCTTGCTCGTCGAATTAAGATTCTTTGTTCAAATGATTCTTACTTGCTGGAACCAGGCTTGTCTCATTCATAGAAATGACAAGATAACGATTATGGGGTTAACGATCATTGTTTTTTTAAATTTGTTCTAGATCTATTTTACTTCTTTTATTTCTCTCCTTAAACCACAGGAGTGAAGGACTTGAGAGATTGCCTTTTGTAGGCGAGAGGGATCTGGCTTGTAAGAGGTAAAAAAATATGATTGAGCAATCCTGTATCAGGAGAGGCTGCATATGATGGATAGTCCTAATCTTGAAGTTTTATTTTTGAGATAGTTCTCTCCATTTGCTCAACTCTTTTCCGTCAGCATTTTCATTTTCATAATAGAGAGCACTTCCCGCACTTAACACGGCCATTTTCGTTGTGGAACTAGGGCTAACTGCATTATCGGGCATGTAGTTGCCTTCTATAGGACCATGCCAGAGTACGGTGCACACATTCAGACCGGTAATGGCGGCTGCGCAGCATCACTTACGAAGTACATTTGCTGCTGAACGACGAAGTGTAACGGGAAGTTGTCCTCTTGGGTCATCACCTTCTCGTCGTAAGCGTGATAATAAACAATTCGCCCACTCAAACAGACCAATTTCAGTTCCAGGTACCCGCTCTCTTACCCCTCCGAGATGTCAATGGTGTCTTTCATACAATGGTTATTGTTTCAGTTTATGATGGATGTACCTGTGCATGTAATCTTTTCCTATATCATGTCACTGAATAGTATAAATGCATGAACTTCAAGGAGCTGCTAGTTTCTAGAGAATACAACAATTGGAATTTAGGGTTTAGCACCTGTGAGATAGTAGGTTATTGACTTACTGTTTCAATGGCTCAAATTTGGTTGTCTAATTTAACAAGTTGCCTCAAGGACCCACCGGAAGCTATGCAGAGGGAAACCTTCTCCTCATGTGTTATGCTGTGTAGACAGAACCCGAGAGATGTACATCGAGTGTGCCATTCTTTCGGAATTTGTCTACTTTTTAGTATGTGAGGATAATTAGAGCTGGATAGTGTAACCATGATGTTGAGGTCGATGTCAGTCTCTTTTCTTCTGCGAATTTAGAAGCTCATCGATCAATTTGATAGCTGGTGTGTTAAGTCAAGCCTCATTTATCTGATGATGGGCTGATGCTCGCATCTGAACAGCTGACCAAGACCCGTTACTGGAGAAGGAGGAGAAGATGTGGAAGAAGAAGCAAGCAGAATATGATCCTGAAGATGAGGCACATAGCGATACACCTATTGCGAAGAAAGAAATAGATGATGATGACCCAGCCTATTGTGTGAGTCCAAGCTTGAAAACCAGTGGGACGACCAGGTCGAATGTTGACAGCATTATCCAGTGCTCAATTGAAGACCAACTTCAAGGCGATTATTTGGATCTTTTTGGTGCGTTTCATTGACGCACTTGAAGCACATTATTGAGCTTTCCATAAAGGATTAAGGTTCACTCCATATTAAGGAGTATATTTGTTTGCTGTCCTCTATGAGACCCTGTCTGATTCGTGCACCATATTTGGATTATAGCTATGGAACGGAATATGGTGGACACTGATTTTAACGTCAACGTTAGACATAGCGTTGTCTCATGAAGCCATCCTTATGCACTTCATTGGTTTAAACCTCAACCGCGTGAGTGTCAAAAATGTTAATCATGAAAATTGGCGTTCTTACTTAGAACTTATCTCCGAAGTAGGAGCAAATTTGGTGCAGGAAACGAATTTGTGGACAAAAGCATGGAATCCACATACCAAGAAGCAAAGGAGGCAGCAGACTTCCTCAATATGTTGCAGATTCCGGTGTGTTCTGAATCTCTTCGCTCCTGATTTTGGTAATGCGAGTACGTATATGCTGTCTTGTAGGATAATGAACTGAACATGAAGTTCTTTGGCGTACTATGAGTGAATATTGAAACACGCAGAAACCGGAATTATACCTTCGTTCAGGTAGTTAGTATGTATCATTGACTGCGTAACTATTGATACAGGTTCTCATTCTTGGTATTATTTCTGTTCTATACCATCAGGTGAAGCAGTTTTCAGAATAACTTACAAATATGAATGCTGTGCTAATCTTACAGAAGCAATACCCCACTGGATGCCCATCCCGAGGAATCTTCTGCAGTCGATCACTGAACTTGAAGACTATCACCACCATCGGCTATGACTTGGATTATACCCTCATACACTACAATGTCAGGGTAAAATACCTGTCACTCATATCACAGCTCTTGCATTAAGAAACGAAAGCGCTTAGTCAGAGATTTTCAGTTTACGAATGTCTTCACGCTCCCCATTTTTAGTGTTCTACAATTAGGTTTAAAAATCAGCCGGAGCATACGGATTCTAGTTTGAAATAACCTTCTTTCCCAAGTCTAAAATGACCTTCTTAGCAAGTCTAAATTCAAGGGGAAATGTGGGACATAAGCAGAGTCTGCTTCAACAAGACTAAGGGAAATTACAGCTCTGAAAAAGAAAACGCTGAGCTGTATAGTCTAGAATGCTTGCGCAGTTTAGGCGAAATGCTAGGGTGCATATTGTTTTTAACGAGGCACAATACTTTTTCAAATTGTAAACGGATTTCAAGTTTCTGGCAGGCATGGGAAGGAAAGGCGTACGAGTATGGATTAAAGAATCTGAACTTGCAGGGATTTCCAACTGATGGACTCGAGTTTGACAATCAGATGGTAAACAATAATCCGTTAAGGCTGACATTGAAAGAATTGATGTTTCTTTCCCCGTGTAATAGTGGTATTTTCTTCCATCAGTTAGTCAGGAAGGTAGCCAGTGATAGCACTACATCTTCGACTGAGCAGTCTATTCCAAATAGTTGGATTGCCACTGATGCACCTCTAAACGTGACTATTGTCGATATATCCAGGTAATTAGGGGCCTGATTTTGGACAAAGAGAAGGGCAATCTAGTCAAGGCAGATCGGTTTGGCCATATCACGCGGGCCATGCATGGAACTAATATGCTTTCTACTAGAACCACCAGGTATTTGAATGAGAGGTCTGGTTGTCAAATTTTTTAGAGTACACATCACACCAAAGATGCTAATACTAACAGCTCGTAGAATAGACTGAGAGAATAAGTAAATGACCGAGAGAGTTGAGATGAATTCTATATCCTGATGCGTGACTCTCCTTCTAGTTGCCCGTTTAGCATAAAAATATCGAGACGCAATTTATTTATTACAAGTGTTAAACATTTTGAGGTTTAAGGAGTGCTTCGTGTGCTTGTATCAAATCAGCTACCTGGGAAAACAGGGAACTGTTGTTTACTAGCCGCATTGGTTACTAAATTTTAGCCATAACGTTGAATTTTGTGGAATTCTGAAAATACATACTTGGGTGTCGTAATTTGCAAGCAGCCAGGTTTATGGAGGCGTGTTGGTGGATTTGCGGGATGAATATCGCTGGGAGTTTCTTAACACACTTTTCTCCATATCCGAAGCTGTCTTATATATGCAGGTAGTTTTGGGATCTTGTGATCAACGGTAACACTTACTCTTTATCAGTCCTTACTAGGTGATAGCTTATTTCGACGTTTTTGCATTTTGAAAACCTGATTCTTTGTGCACAAGAGCTGTTGTAAATGTGCAAGTGTTTTTCAGTCTAGATTTTCGAGTCAATCGAGAGTCATTGCATATATTCTCCCTACTGGATGGAAGCGTCGTGCCTTTGTTTCGCTCCGTTGACACAGCCACCTAACTCATAGAATTCTCATCAGATGCCTCATTAGCATTTTTGGAAGTAGTATTCAGTCCAGTTCTTTGAACATTATTACTTAGTATATAGAACCAGTATTGTATTCTGTAATCTCATGACTATGTTCTTCACCACAACAAAATTCTGACAACTGGAAAGTTATTTTTCTTGGTCACGTCGTGTTTAGCTCAAGGAAGATCATAGTATAATATTATTCCAATTCAGAGGTCAAGTTTCATAACCGTGTTTTTAAATGGTTCAGTTGGTGGCGAAGCTTGACAAGGGACAGTTTCCACCTGCTCTGATCAAGCTGAACTACAAGACTCTCTATGCGGTATTCGTCTCTTTTATCTTACATCTGTTCTGTTGTAGGTAGATCTACAAAAGCATGCACTTAGTTTGCCATATATAAATTTCCTCTAGCTCTCATTTAATACTCAAGTCGACTGAGCCTAGTTCAACTTATGGATGTAATTTCTGGCGTTTTCAAGTACGTAATGTGGTGTCTTCTTGATTACACCCAGGCGGTTGCAAAGGCACTGTTCAAAGCTCACATCGAAGGAAAATTAAAGGTTAGTTCTCAGAACGAATTTTAGCTACGAAACTATCTTGAGTTCGTAATGGGTTTGATCTGGCAATGCGATAGGGAAACTTAGTTCAAGAAGTGCCGGATCGGTTCTAAATAGTAGACATTCTTCTCCTTGAAGAATTTTAGTGATCATAAGTGTTTAAGAGCGTCTACGAATCACACCTATTGTAAACTACGTTCTGCCTTTGTCTTCTTAGTATCTATAAAGTGTCTATACACATCTTCAATCAATGAACATGAACAACTATCCAACAGAATCAGGGAGGTGTCTTCAAAACCATAATCCATAGTTTGGTAGCTGGTAGGTTATCGCAGTCCTGGGTGTTCATTTTATAGCCCGTCTTGGTTGTCTCACTTGATGGAAGCAAATCTTGTGAATCTGATGTCCAATGTTTTTAACACAGGCAGAAATTTACAACAAGCCGGATAAGTATGTTGAACTCGACGAAGAGCTACCAACGACCCTTCTTGATCAAAAGGACGTAAGTTAACAAAGTTTGCCATTTCATTGAGAAAAAAATGCTGGATTGAGAACATAGTGGATTGCTGAGCATGACTTTCACTAACAGTTATAATTTCGTGAAACTTCGATTTTCTGTGATAGGCGTCGTCCTCGAACACTTTTGTTCGTTGAGCCTATTAATTGGCACTCAATACTGGTGAGTAGGGATGGGAGTATTCTCTGTGTCCTTAAACTTTGTTGTTGTCACTCTGTAGGCAGGAAAGCGACTTCTTCTGATTACTAACTCGGATTTCCAATACACTGACAAGATGATGAACTATGCCTTCAACCCGTTTCTGCCTGACGGAATGACTTGGCGGAATCTCTTTGACTTGGTATATTTTCTTATCTGATAACTCGGATCTAAACACGGTAAATTCTGCAGCGTGCCTTTATTTACTTACATAGATTTGTCTATTTTGTCGGATAATAACAATGAATTGCATTCACAGTGATGGAGCCCTTTCACAAAATTTAGTGATATTTGCGTTACTTTCAATTGTAGTTTTAATTGATTTAACTTCACAATAACACAAAGATTCACCAAGTGCCGGAGGATCGCTTTGTTTATGAATAATAATGAGTGCAACATTAAACGAAAAAACTGTATGAGTTGTTATCATCTCCTGATTGGCAGCACCTTCATCCCTTTGCAGGTGATTGTGTCTGCTAGAAAGCCTGAATTTTTCCAAAGATCAAGCCCTCTATACGAGATTGTTACGGGGGATGGGCTTATGAAGCCTTGCTACGAGCCCAAAGCAGGTCATAATTCGAATCCCTTCAGTTGGTCATAGGATGTTCACCACAGGGCGCCTAGGGAGTTCATGGTTTTGAGATGGCCATTCGTCATTGTTGTCACAGGTGGCTTGTACTGCGGAGGAAGTGCCTTCATGGTGGAGAAGGCTCTGGACACTCATGGAGGAGAAATACTCTACGTTGGTGATCATATATTCACAGATGTTAGCCAGTCGAAGGTCAACCTCAAATGGCGGACAGCGCTCATCTGCCGAGAATTGGAGAGAGAGGTTGTAACGACGCTCTAGTGGTGGACACTTTTTTAATTGAAATTGATCCAAAAAAGGCTAATTGTAGTACTAGGTGCTAGATCCTTGTGTGTTTGAAAGGTTCAACAGACTACGAAACTTTCTAAAATATAGCAATCTGCGGGGATGCATGTGGAATGAAAGGATTCGGTGTTAGATTTAGCATTGTGTGATCACTTCTCATCGTATCTCATCTTACTTCTCAGTACATCTTCAATTCGATTGTGAAATAGTTAGTTCTAATAAATTTGACAAGGATATGATGCTGATCCAAACAAAAACAGTGCTGCAGGTAAGGGCCATGGCTCGGGGAAGGAGCCATCGATCGAAACTTCTGGACCTCATGAACAAAAAAGAAGTCGTTGGAGATGTATTCAATCAGTTGCGGCTGGCAATGCTGCGCCGCAGTCATAGTCGACCAGCTCAGGTCTTCCCACTATTTGTACTCATCTCATACCTTAGCAGCATTTTCGATTTTCTCCTTGACCTGCTGACTCTTCTAAAACCTTAGAGTTTGGCATAATCATCCTTTTTTAGAGAAATCAAATGATAAATCCAGTAGCTAGGCTCTAGTACCATGACCTTAGCAACCTTATCCATGATACTAGAGTCTACTTCAAATTTCCACTGTTTCAAGATCCACTACGTTCATACACTAATAACATACACTATCTTCTTGGTTTGTAAGTTCTGCACCATCTCATGTGCTATGTATCAAGAAGTTGTTTGTAGACAGCAGCGGCAACAGTAGTTGATGCGGGTAAAATGGAGGATAAGATGCGGAAGATACTGAGCCTCTTGAGAAAGCTGGATAAAAGAATTGCACCAATGGTGGAGGCCGATGGCCAGCACTTCAGTGCAAAGTAATACACGATAGCCTGAGCACGTTATCCCACCTATTTTATTTATATATCTTACATTTCCAGGAACATCATTTTTTCTGAATTAGCTCTTCCTTATAGAATGAAAACATAGCATGCGTCGTTCTAGAGATTCTTCTGTCGTATTTGTATGTTTAAGATTTTGGACATAATAACAAGTATCAACACGGTTAATTGTACACTGCTTTCCGTGGGGTTGAATGCAGATGGGGCTACCTATCACGAGCAGGAGTATGGGATAAGAGCCACCTTACTCGACAGATAGAGAAGTAAGCAACTACTCCAGCTCCAAACTGCTCAAATCGAAGCAGTCACTAACATCAGCTGGATCATTAATTGCATTACCGACCGTCTGACTGTTTGGAGTGGAGACTGAACCTTTGGTCGACATAGATGAAAGGGCAATATGATTGAGAGATAATCTTTTTTTCTTGTGCCAGAGAAGTGCTGGGATTAGGGGCAACAATCATTTAAACGGACCTCAGTTTAGTAACAGTTCATAATGGGGTCGAACTTCAGCATTGATCCACTACTTCATACTCAAGAAATCCTTCCCAACTGTTGTGCAGATATGCTGATGTTTACACATCTCGAGTTGCCAACTTTGGGAGGTATTCGCCCTATATGAACTTCCAGTCGCAAGCACAAGTATGATCCGACTCTTTCCAACTCCCAGTGTCGAATGTGTCAAATATTTTTCCATTTAAATGCTAGACAGTGTGCACACTGAATTGCATATTCTAGTTTGTCATGGATGTTCTAAATCTTCTTCCCATCGGTGCTACGGAAGCCACCAGCGGATATCTAAGTGAAAATAAATGGGGCATGACATGTTATACTAACTGTAAAACAACCCCAGTTGTTTTCATTAAAAGAGGTGATCTGATGGTGATTTTCACAACGCAATTAAGTTCAGTGGTTTTTAATCTTTTTTGGCATTTGCATAATATAATTGTTTTTGTACCAAATGCAGGTACTTGGTGAAAATATTTCAAGCGAAATGATTGCTGGCATTTACAACCTGCTTTCCAAAGAGGATGATGACTGGAACAAGGATCAACGGAAACCTTCGCCGTGAAACTCAACATCAAGTCTGCTTACATGTGTAATATTATGAAGCTTTGCTTTCCGGACATCATAATCTCAGACTAGCAGCTTGTAATGCGATCAGTGCTGTTTGTCAAGAGGCTTCATTCAAGTGAAGTTGTATGACCACTACTGTGTTAAAGGCAATTTAATGTATAAGTCAGGTCATCTTCACCAACCAGAGAGCTTTATCCTTTTGGAAATTACACTTCTCTCTTTTTGCACAGGAGCTGTCCAGACTAGAATTTAGGGAGTATATACTCGTTGGATGCTTCTTCCAGATTTTGATTCAGTCAGTACTATGTTCGCAGTCCGACTGGCAAAGGAATATTCGTTAGATTCTTGCAGTGGGATCAGTTGCAGGCTTGTAAGTTATGCATAGGAGTGTAACCTTTCTGATGCAGGTTGATATCATAGTTCAAGTCACAATTACATTCAAAAGGTGCTTAACCCTTAAATTTCAGACCCAGCCTGAGGGGCTGGGTTTTTTTGAGAGAATCTTGCTCATAACTTACACTCCATTATATCAAATGGGATTTTTAGAATGCCAAAGTGAGCACCTTAAAGAGATCTATACTTTCTTAGAATAGAGCTAAAGCAAATTAAAAATAGAATCATGCTTAAAATGGAGTTTAAAAGAGATTTTGGGTGTGGTATCAGGAAAGCATATGTCCTTTAAGGGTTAAGTGTAGTGTCCTTTGATTCTTGAACACTATTTTGTTTCACTTGTGTAAGATTCAGTGTTAATGCAACCTTTTTTTTTTTTTTTTCTTCGAGAAATGGGCCTAAGATACTTCGATTTTGGCCAAACATTTTCATTCTTTTGAAAGTATCATTTACTAAAAGCTTCACCTAATACTATGGTCATTGAACGCAAATCAATATGTGCAAAATTCACAATGATGGAAACCTTACAAGAAATGGTTCCTCTGTCTTTGACTTACTAAAACTAGAACTTCATCAAGGTCACTTCTTCAAGGTGTGAAATCTTGTCAAACATAAATTGAGAAGAGAATTCTACTACTGGGCTTGATGAATGTTATTCTGCAAATGTTGTAAAGGTAAGGAAAACCAAAAACAGTGAAAATAAGGTGATTCCACCAGAAGGAATGGAGTTAGAAATTATGTCAAATTTCTTGAGATGAAGAAGAAATGATGAAGAATGCAGCTTGTTTCGTATTTTTATACCCCGTAAATAATTGTTTAGAATATTTGAAAGTGGGAAGTTCTTCAAACCTCATGGGAAGTTTTTACTCTTCCCGAACCAAATGTGATGGTAAATTGGACGTAAGACTAAGGTCAAGGCACCCAGAGCCGACTGGGTACCCATAACTGATCAATAGACTTCTTCATTTCCGACAAGTTTTCAAATTTAAAATCTTGGGAGATCCAGAAGAAAGTATCAAATATGATTGGTAAAAAGAGAATCATATGGGAATATTTTGGTAATAGCAAAGTAAACAAGTTTTGGTGACATCGTGGTCGGTTTTAGGTGGGCCTACATATCGGTTATATGTATTACAAAAACAATAGCTTTCAAAATTCCTAGTAAATTAAATATTGGAATAAGCATGAAATTTAGAGTTGCATTCCTCCTTGAACCTATTTCCTCTTCAAAGAAAATCTCCCTCAACTTATATACCTCCAAATTTAGTGAAAAATCCCTTAGCTTGTCAATTTTAGGTGCCTCAACCTTACTAAACAAAACCACAATTGACATTATGTGGCAAAACCTGATTGGTCCACCGGAACTTGACTGGTCATGCAGAAATCCTCCGTTTTCAGTCCACCATATCTATGTTTCACTGCAACTCTACTGCACGCCTTGTCCACCATATCTATGTTTCACTGCAACTCTACTGCACGCCTTGAGGGCATTAGCCGTTATTGGTTTTCCTACCTCACTACGAAACATTCAAATAGGTCCTCTGATGTTGCTGTAATGACAGTTAGTTTTTCTATTGTTGCTGTAATGACAGTTAGTTTTTCTATTGTTGACACATTGCCACTAACCTATTTCGAAATGCTTGTCAAATTATGAATCCTGCTCCTGTAGAGAAAATGCTGGTATAAGTCACACGTGAATTACGAAATTCAAGGAATATGAGTTCGCGGCAGTAGAGCTTTAATTACATAAAGTCCTCCTTTGTTTATTGCGGAACTGACAATTACACCTGGCCAACCATGGAACAGTCCACACGCACTCTTCCTCTCACGCATGGGTCATGCATTCGTGCAACAAATCGTTCAAATCTTATGTGTTTTAATCACCAAATCGAACAGACCTCAAAACAACTTCAGTTGGCAACCAAAGAGTCTAGCCAGCTTTAGTTGCGATAAAAAGTACAAAAAGGCAAAGTCCTCCTTCCAGCAGATAAGAAGCAATTAAAGCATTACGTGATCTAATATAACTTCTACTCTCACAGAGTAAATCCAAAGCCATTGGTCCGGAGATCACCTCAAATTCGAAAGCCATGCTTGGTCAACAGCACATCCAGATTATTTAAATTCCCAGTTCACTTCCTACAGCTCCTTATTCCTCAAAACATCCTCATCATCTTGAATTCCACACTCTGAGGTCCCTCAAACAGCTGAAAGCTGTCCTCTAAATGCAAGGAATCTAGTGCTTTCAATACAGAACTTAAAGACAAACCCCTGCATCCAAATTCGAACGAGTACCAACAGAGCCTGAGAGAATAAATTTTAATGTATAAAGATGTATAAAGTGGACAATGTCGGAGAACAAGCGCTTACCAATGCATCGCAAAGCGCGCTCCGCCTACTAAAACGGAATGTACTGACGCACTGTACTCCCTCCAGAACGCTGATTCCCGAAGGCTGAAGACCCCAAAAGGCACACTGGCAAGCAAATTCCCAGTTCACCGCAGATCCAAAATTCATATGGCTACACTATGGTTCCCTTTTTTTTTTCTAAAGCTGCAACTCACTCCCTGTGATAAATCCTTCTTTCCCTCCCTTTGCAGGAAATCGAATACTTATTCTTGTGCAACTTCCTCAAAATTCGTCAATCTTACTACGAGTAACCATCCTCAACCTCATGCAAGCAGTGCCAAAACATCGTCAATCCAAATTGAACGACGTCCCTGATCCTCAACCTAGCGCCTCAAACCCCTCAAAACCTACTTGCTCTTCTTGTCCCCCTTCTTGCCCTTCACCCGCGAGTACGCAAACACACCCGCCAACGCCAACCCGGTTCCCAGCCCATTCACAGTAGAAACCGGAGTCCGGAAAAACAACACGGACGTCACAATCACAATCACCCTCTTCACACAGTTCCCAACCGAGTGCGTCACGGGGGACACCTTCGCCAAAATCATATACGACACCTGCTGGTACGAGTGAAAACACAACCCCGCAATCAAAGCCCGCGTGGCCACCACCTTCACATCCAGCCCCGCCGCCGTCAACGCCTGCGGCGTAAACTTCACCCCCTCCGCGAAATACGTCACCGGCAACAACAAGAAAAACGACATAATCGTAATGATCGAGAACAAATTGATATTATCCAACGACCCCTCCTTCTTCACCATAAACTTCTTACTCAACACATTCCGCGACTGGAACGTCACATTCGACGCCATAGCACTCAAAAACCCGGCCCAGTTAAAGCTGGCCTCCGTCAACGACGCCAATGCCACACCTCCAACGATCGGCACGAGCGACGCCACCACCAACGGGTTCGGCACCTCCCCCAAGAACAGAGCCGACAACAGCACCGAGAAGAATGGCTCCATCGCCTTAATCGTGTGCGTGAAGCTCACGGCCACTCTCCCTAACGACATATTCGTGAACAGATTCCCGAGCGTGTGCACCACAGCCAGCGGCAGAATGAGCTGCAACTGCGCGGCACTAATCTCCGGCTTCCGGTGCAACCCTGTCAACCAAGTCATCGCCGCAATCACCCCGCCGACGGCGAACTGCAGGCTCGTGATCGTAATCGGGTACGGGAACACCTTCAGCACCTGCTTGTTGTAGATGTTGAAGCAAATATTAAACATGTACCAGAGCCCGAACAAAACCCCGAGCTGCAACGTCTCCGCTAGCTTCTTCTCCGGCACTCCCACGCCCGCCTGCGCCGCCTCCAGCCCCCCCGTCCCTGCATCCGCTTGTCCTCCATCGCTCGACGCCGCGCCACTACTCGACGCACTCGCTCGAATAGCACCGCTCCGCCGCGGATTCGCCCCGGACTTGGCCGCGCAAGACGGCAGGAGCGGGAGGAGCGATGATCTGAGGCGGATGTCCGAGGAGGAAGTGAGATGCAGCCTAGGTGGAGCGAGTGCGGCGACGGGGTGCAGTGGCGAGCCGTGGAGCCGGGCCGTGGTGAGGCGCACGGTGCCGGACATGGACATGGCCGTCGCCATCGCCATGGCTGCGGAGCTGCGAGGGGATTGCCGATGCGATGACGGAGAAACTAATGGCCGTGTCTGTGTGTGTGTGTTTTGTTTGGGAATGTTGTGTTGTTGTGTGGGTTTTTGGGGTGTGTTTGGTTTGGGAGGGTTTTTTGGGGGTTTTGCGGCAACACGGTGGAGATGGCTTTTCGGAGAGCCTGTCCGGTCGCATTTTGTGCTTTTTTGGTTTCGGAGTCTCGAACCCCTCGTTGGTGAGTGAGTGACCGTGTGTTTGCTTCGGACCCCCGGGGAGTGAGTGACCGTGAGTGAGTGACCGTGAGTGAGTGACCGTGAGTGAGTGACCGTGAGTGAGTGACCGTGAGTGAGTGACCGTGAGTGAGTGACCGGGAGTGAGTGACCGTGAGTGAGTGACTGTGAGTGAGTGAGTGCAAACGTTCATACATGTAGCAGGTTTATTCACAAAAAAATAATACTTTAAAAAGAAAAATTATAAATTTTAAGGATGGAAAAATGAAAAAATGAGAATGTATTTTATGAGATATTTCTCTAATATTTTTTATCCATCTACATTTGTTTTTTTTATATATTAAAAAATAATAAATTTAAATTTTTATCTTATTTTTGCAAAAAATGTAAATACTTGTTCAAGGATGAATAAATATGCTATCGATGTAAAATAATAGTTTTATCCACCTCCCAAAAAAATGCAAAAAATTAGGTTTAATTATCATAAAATTATTTTTGATTTTTGTATTGTTGGAAAGAATCATGAAAATATTCTTAGAATAGATGAGTATTATTGAACATGATTTTCATATTATTTTTTTCTATCATTGAGTTTTCAATTCTTTGATTGTTTTTTTAGAATTATTTATGAACAAAGCTATTAATCTATTACTATATTTTGGATTCTACCTAGGCCAACTTTATATATAGGGTGCAGCTAACTTTATATGTAGGATGCAGTTGGATGGAAGGTCAACCTAATTTAGGGGCGATTTACACTATGGACCGTGGACATTGACCACGGCCCTCTAAAATTTGTGATTGGCCAAGGAAGTTGTCCCAGTCCGACTTCACTTTACACTACCTTGAAAAAACGAGATTGACCACGAAGTTTGAGGTTACCAAAATGTGCTATTTTCTACCTAGTGGATAATGTTTCATGGTCCAACGAATTTTAGTCGAGTCGAGGTAAAGAGGTCGACTCGACAGAAAACAAGGGGACCATTGGGCACAAAATCAGTGATTGGCCAAAATCTGAAAAAAATTCAGCCCAAAGTCGTCCCGGTCCAAATCCACTTTACACCATGACAAGTGACCAAGACATTTAAAAAATGATTTTTTTACTTTTCATGGTCACCGCTCTAGACCAAGAGCCATGACCATGAAATCATTTTAATTCTCTTTGGGATATCTTCACGGTCCATAGTGTGAACCGCCCCTTAGAATAATTTAGAATGGTTTGAGCCTCTAATTTGACTAAAGCTTTTGTCTAAGTTTTGAATCTTTTTTAAAATCACCTACACGAAAGACACCCTTGGACATTTAAGGATTTAACTTTTACTTCTTCTCCTTTTTGGTTCTTTATTTTTTTTTATTTTTCATTTTTTATTTGTTTTTAAATTTTTGATGAGATTTTGGTTTTTTTGGATTTTAAACCTGGCAATGACATAACTCAAACACTTAAGGTATGTTCCCACTTGGCTTTAGAGGGGGTCTTAAGAGGGGGTGTTATCTCCATTAAAAAATGTGTGTTCCCACCTACATGCTTTAGTAATTACCAATCCTACATGGATGTCCACATGGCACACTTTCAAGAGTGGGTATTAGTTAATATTTAAGAAGACAAAAGAGCTTTGAGAAATAGTAGGCAATACTTATGGGGCCACCAATATTGGCAAATTCCCTAGTTTTCCTTTCATAAGAGTGGTCTTATGTATTGTCCCATTTGGGGGACCATTACATAATCCCCTTCCTATTGATAAGGCCTTTACGAACCTCATTGATTACACCTTTTCTAAAAAGAAGGCATTGCTCCCCAAATTGTGGAGTTGTTAAATTTTTAAGCATGCTCTTTGCTAAGGCCAAGTGGGAATGGGCCTTTACTCAGTTCTAACATCTAACTTGTAACATGAGAGATGCTCCCCGAAGAGGAGAGGGCCTGCAGAGATGGCGATGGCGAGTTGCACACGATGAGCTCCCAAAATGCAACTCAGCAATGACGCCACTCGGTTAGAATCGGAGAGGATTAAGTAGGGTTACAACACAAGGAGCTCACCTGCAGGAGGAGGAGGAGGAGGGGGAAGTGGCGATGGAGCGGCAGGGGATGAACTCGGAGCTCGAGGCGGAGGGCAGGCTCAGATCGCTCTCCTACAAGGTGCGGGCCGCGTCCAAGGAGTCGCAGTCGCAGCGCGCTTCCCAGGTGCTCGACTCCGACCTCCGGACACACTGGTCTACTGGGACCAACGCCAAGGAGTGGATTCTTCTGGAGCTCGAGGTTAGTACTGGCTCCCCTGACTAGAATCAGTGTGTGATTTACTGTGGAAGGGAGTTTTCTTCGCTGGGTTTTGTTGGGGGTTGGAAGAGGATTCCAACGCACTTTACCTTGCATTGTTTGGACACTGGATGAGGAAGTTATGGGTTTTTCAAGTTGTGTAAACCCTAGAGTTTTTGTTTAGATGGTTTAGGTGAATTAGGTGGTGAATTGATTGGCAGTTGATCGTCTTCCTCTCTTGGAACTAGGCTATGAGATTTTTTTTATTGAATCTGAAAGGCGGGTGAATTTATCATTGATGGTGTCAGGAAAGTGAGTATCGTTACTAGCATTGATATAATTTTACATTGGTTAGGTCTTGTTAATAATTGACAAGGGATTCTAATGCACTTTGGGGTGCATTATTTGGATACTTTATGAGGAAGTTATGGAATTTTGAAGTTGTAGATACAAGGAAAAACCCTAAAGTTGTCGTTTGGATGGTTTAGTTGGATACGTTCACAAGTGCATTGTTGTGATCGATAGGTACTTATTGTGCAGGATTAGTTTCTAGGTACAGCTCTTTACAGGGTGCATTTGACTTTTTATGTTTTTGTCATGACCAATTAAGGTAGCAAAAGATGTTGAAAAGCTAACGGAGTGATGTTGTTTATGACATTCAGGAGAGTTGCTTGTTATCGCATATTCGAATTCATAATAAATCAGTTCTGGAATGGGAAATATCTATTAGCCTTCGAAATAAGGTAAGTCGGCAGCATGAATTACTGAGTTATTCGGATTTGTTACATTTACTTTTTGCTGTTGTTTCTAAGCGTGCTTTTAATCCAGCAATGGAATGTATAGAAAAGCGTTTTGGACTGGTCCAGGATATTCAAGCATATCTACTTCCAGACCCATTTAGTTTAGATGATAGTACCAAGTGTGTGTAGAAAGTCGCAAGTTATGGCTTTGTTGCAGTCGCTTCGGAAACCATCTGACGGGAATGTTTGTGTTGAGCAGCCGGAAACATTTGTGAAAGTTCGGCCTAGATGCGAGGCACCTCGAAGGGACATCACATACAACATTGGTCACCTGCCGTGTAGATACGTGCGAATTGCTTGCTTGCGTGGGAATCCAATTGCCATATTTCATGTCCAGGTTAGTTCCTGGCGAGCTTTTGTTGTAAATTTGCACGAATGAAGTGCGTCATTTTTAATCGCACTTCATTCGCTGGTCAGCATGTAGTTAAACGTTTGTGAGCCACATTCTAATCCAGAAGTAATGTAATTTGAGATGTGTTCATCATAGTATCATTGTTTTGCAGCTTGTGGGTATATCGATTCCAGGCCTTGAACCAGAACTACAGCCTGTTGTGGACCATTTTCTGCCTCAAATTATTGCTCGAATCAAGGAGCCTCATGATGTCCAACTTCAGGTTCTTTGCAGACTTGCCTTTTTTTTGTTGTCGCTGCTTCTGAATGTGTTCATTGACGTGACTGTATCTTTCGTACGTATTCTAAATACTGTCATCTGGAATCAGTCATCAAATGTTTCGAACGAGCCTGGATCTGACTTGCTACTTTGCTCTTTAAATGCAGCTTCTTCAAGACATCTCAATCCGTTTGTCTCCCTTTTTACAACAATTGGAGGTACCATGAGACCAATGGTCTATGATAAAGTTTTCACTCCCTGAGAAATATGATGTAGTATAGAGATGCTTCCTGTTGATCATAGTGTTGAAGAGAGCAAGGGACTCAGGACAATGTGGGGGTGTGTTGGCAGGGAGACCTGTCCGTTCCAATTGAAGCTATGGATTCCACTATTCGCTTTCTTGCGATGTTGGTTGGACCATTTTACCCATTTTTAGCGTTGTTTAGAGCTGTAAGGTATGTTTCTCTTTTCATCTTTATTTTTGGTTTACTAGCAAATTTTAGTTGTTTTCTCTTCCCCCCAAAATCGCTGAATTATATGTTAATGTATATGACAAGCAGGCTTGTTTGCTGTTCCTCTATAGACCTTGTCAATGTAATGGCTTTAAATTTAAGTTATTTGATAACTCTTACTGAGCAGTATGATGTGACAATATAGAGAGAATGAAAAGTTGGCAGCTGTTGGTGGAGCAGATGAGGAGTTGGGCAAAAGCAGCCTAGCTTCTGTCTTCACAGTATCGTCGAATTTTCAGGTATCATGGAGGTCTTTCAATGAATGAGTAGCTTAGCAACATCGTCTATACTTAAGCGTGCCCCATGGTAATGCTCGAGGAGAATTTGCACTCTGAAACTGGTGATGCCTGGTAGACGCGTATGTTATTACCTCAATTGTTTATCATTTGTTATTCAACAGGCCCCACCGAAAAGGATTCGTAGTCCAGGACTTTCATCACAATCGAGTGGCCAATCTTTAGCACTGCGGCCGAATTCGGTAGTCATGCTGTTGAAACTTGCTTACAAGGATGCGTTTCTAAGCAATGTTTGTAAGAAGGTATCTACCTCTTGATCAACTGCAGCAAATTTCTTTCTCAACCATTGTCTTTTGATCATGACATGGATTTAGATTTATTCATCCGTTATATGTTTCAGCTCCTGCATTTTTTCCCTTCCTGCGACTTAAAGGTCGTTGTTGCTGATTGTAGTACACAAGGTTTGCTCACGGGTTCATAACTTCGGAGTGCAGGTCGCCAGACTTCTACGCAAGTTGAGTCTGTTGAATGCTGATGGTTTAAGAGTAACAACCGAGCTTCCAGGATCAGGCAGTGATGAGAGCACTGTTGCAAATGACACCCCTCTTATGCCAGCTGATTACTCCAGATTATTTGGAGAGGAGTATCGTGTTACAGACGATGACAGTCTAGATTTGGGCTCTGCTAGTACCCTTGATATCTCTATTGTGGAGGAAGCCTTGCTTCATTTGCTGTATGCATGTGCATCACAGGTCTGTTTTCTACTTCTCGTTCTGATGTCCTTTCTTGACATAGTTGCACGAGCTCTATATTATAATTAGAGTTCAAATGAAGCTTATTTACTTGTGTGTGTTATGTAGAGATGTCTTTAAAGATAAAGTGACTACTCCCTCGTTTCTGTTTAGTGTTAATATTTTGAGTATCTGGTTTGCAGCCACTCATTATTCGGCGACTGGCAGAAGCCAAATCTGATTTATCACCTGTTCTTCCTCTTCTACAATCACTTTTACCTGGTAATTTGTGATTGCCTGGCCTTTTGACCATGTACGACGCACGTTCTCGGCTAGAGAAGATCAAAGCGTGGCTAACAAATAATCTGCACTTACAAATAATCTGCGTGTGCTCCAAGATAGAATTTGAAATGTATATGGGGTTGTCAGTAACATGCAGTGATAACATTCTTTTCTTTCTATGTTTGTCCCTTTTAGCGGTACTTTAAAATCCTTGACTTAAAAAATGAAAACGTATTTGTGCAGCACTTCGTCCTCCAACTAGCAGTGCAGCTAATGCAGATGTTGTTGATGAAACATTTTGGCAATGGCAAGCGCCACTTGTGCAGCGGGCTTTGAATCAGGTTTGGACGAGTATTACCTTGAGTTGTGTTGTTCGTGGTTGGCTTCCATCAATGATTTGCTGGCAACAGGATTTGAGAATGTGTGCTCGTCATGTACTGAATTTGCTATGCCAGTTGACAATGCCGAGTGTTATCTGACCTTCTGACACGAAGCATGAGTCTGCATAGGAGTATCGTTTTGTTTTTGTTTTGCTTTTGTCGATTTTTATGATTTTAAAAGCGTCAGAAAAACGAATTGACGGTTCTTGTGTTACTGATGGATGCAGGTGGTGGCCCTGGTGACGGCGCCCTCGTATCGTCCACTTCTAGATGCCTGCGCTGGATACCTTTCAGCTTATTCTCCAGCTCATGTGCGAGCCTTTTCCTACCGCGTGGTTGCTGATTTCTTTCTGAGTGTCTATTCCAGATTCTCTTAAATACTTTCTAGTTGATGATACTTTGAGTCCCATGGCCACATCGCAATTAGTAAGGTGGTAGATCGGGTTTTGTATTGCAGGAAAAATCAGCGTGTGTGCTGATTGATCTATGTGCAGGCCCACTTGCGCCATGGCTAGCGGTGATTATTGCGAAGGTGACAGAAATTAACTCTTTGATACCTCCTTTTGCTATAGAAGGAAACCCATCTAGAGAATTGTCATAATTTAAGTCTCAATTTATCTTGGTGTTTACGAGTCCATATTAATTCTTTTCTGTGGGCGAAGGTTAGGAACAGTTTTACTGTCTTAGATGTGTGGAAAAGCGTGCAAATCGGGTCCGCTTGCTAACCACCAGATTGCGTACTTATGTCGAATTGTTTTCCACATAATTGTTATTTTTCGCTAACATACTCTTTTATACCCTGTGTCAGGTTGATTTGGCAATTGAGCTCTTGGAAGATCTATTGGGGAACATTCAGGTTCAGCTCCTTTTTAGGTTTCGATATACCCTTTTAGCTGTAGTCTTTTTTATATTTGAACTTGGAGCAGTAATTTCTTACTTGTTCATACCTCAATTGTAAGTTCTGTTCTTTTGTTGTTCTTGAGTTCGAGCTTTATTTTCAGTTTGATGGATTAACGACCCGCCGCTTTAATTCTATACAACAAGTTCTCCTCTGACGAAGTCTTGTACAGGCAGGTCATGAGGCCCCTACACAAGCTCGTGCAGTTCTGGTGTACCTGGTGCTAGCTCTTTCTGGTCATGTGGATGATGTGCTAAATTTATACAAGGTACATTCTCATTAAAGCCTGCTTGAACATTATTTCAATGCTAACATCAGCGTGACAATCTTGCTGAATTATGTCCAGACTTCTTTATGTTTTTATACTATTATTGGATCATAGTTTGATAAGGGACATGCTAACATTGTGTGAATTGTTCCTGTTTTCCTAAATTGATGATGACCCTCTGGATGTATTTGTAGATCGTGAAGCATAAGGTACTATTTGTAATAGAGATGTTGGAGCCATATTTGATACCAGCAATTATACCAGTAAAAAGCTCCATTGCTTTTGGGGATGTATCAGCTGTGGTGTTGGATAAACATGAGAGGACTTGTGATCTGGCCCTCGAGTTGCTGCGTACAGCTCTTCAGAAACCAACCATCTTGCCTGCAATGGAAGCTGAGTGGAGGCGAGGGAATGTTGCGCCTAGGTGTGTTATCCTAACATGATTCATTGGGCATTCTTCCTTTCTGTAGATGTTTGCATGTCCCCTATTAAACCTCTGACATATGTTTGCAAGTAGAGAGGTTTAAAAGAGGGTTAATAATTCAGTTGTATTTTGCTGCTTAGGCAGTTTATAGCTCCTTCTATCATCGTATCCACATCGGTTACTGTACCGGTGTCAAGGGGATTGTAACACCAGATAAAATGTTAGAATTCCCTTTAACCAATTCTTCGTGTACTGGTTTGTACTGGTCTGTTGATTTCATGTTGCGTTTATTTTGCAGTGTGCTTTTGTCCATATTGGCTCCACATGTTGCACTACCGCCTGGTATTGATCATCTGAAGTATGTTAAGGAGAGCGGTGTAGTAGCTGAAGGAAGTCCTGTGGACACTCAGATTGCCATTACCTTTGGTTCTGCACCTGAAGAAGCTGGAGGTACGGCAAGCTTGACTTCGCAAGCATCCGTCAATATCTGGTCTTACTCTGCATAATTCAATGTCTGAAATTTTGCATTAACTTGATTTCGGAACCTGACAATCTCGCTTGACTGATTATTTATCCTATTTTATTTCTAGGAAAATTCCACTGATATTTGCAAATTTGGTTTGTGTGAAATTTGTTGAACTCTCATTAGCATCAGAAGCTGCTTCAAAGGGGGAAGTTCAGCAGAATGAAGATGCAACCTTTCTTTTTGCCCCACTAGAGTTGAAAGGTTTAACCTTATTAAGCCTAAATGATGAAAGTGAGGGAAGTTTGACAGACGACCGGGCCTTTTTGGATATTCTGGCCAAGTTAGAAGGTAAGTCTGGAAAGAAACTGCTCTTTGACATCAAAAGCGATGAGCATGAGTGGGATCTCAAGAGTGAATACTGGCAACTTGTGGATGCCTCGGAACGTGAGCAACGAGCTTCTGACTTCATCCGATTCGCTTCAGAGCTCAATAGTCGCCAAAATGATAGCTTCGACAGCCAGCAATCTGCCGTTGATGCTCTACTCCTCGCCGCGGAGTGCCATGTAAATCCATTCTTTATGATGTCCTCCAAGGAGCATCAAAAAATGGTGACTAGGCTAGAAGGCGAGTTTCTAACAAAGACCGCTAGAGCGGCTCCAAAAGTACTTCCTGGGCCGGACTTGCTCGCTCAACTGGAAGAAGAACGAGACAAAGCTGTCTTGAACATACTGATGTGCGCAGCGGAATGGGACACACTTGGAGTAAGTGATAGCGAGGGCACGAAAATGGATGGCGAAAGCTCTCAAGACTTAGACGACGTTTCCTGTGACATTGGTATTGATGACGAAGACAGAAAAGTTGAGGATGCAGTCACATTGGTTCGTCAGCGTCAGGGAATGCTTTGTCGGTTTCTCGTACGCCAGCTGCAGAGAGATCGTCACAACCTATACGAGGTTTTGTTACAAGGTCTTCTTTTTGTTCTTCACTCTGCCACTCAGCTGTCATCAACCCCAGAGGATGTCATTGATGTGATTATAGGGTGTGCTACACGATTGAATGTTTCACTGGTCGCGTACCACAACCAAGGACCCAATGGAATTCTCTCTCTTGGACCGGGCACCTTTCATGGTGTCCGCCGCCAATGGGTGTTGTTACGCAAGCTCGTGCTTGTGGCAAGTGGCGGTGAAGTACCAGCAGATAAGAGCTTCTTGTTATCACCTTGTTCTCAAATGAGCCATTTACATCAGGACTTGATTCCAGGGTCAGCTTGGATGTCGAGAGTCTCCCAATTCGCTACATCACCATACCCTCTAGTTCGGTACATTGGCTGGATGGGTGTGGCACAGTATGCTCAGCTCCATACTGATAATGGTGTACCCCTCATCGACGATCTTCAAGATTTTACCTCACTGCTTCTCATTTTTTCTGATGAACTCATTTCAGTTGAGCTCTTGAAACACAGAGAAGCAGGTGAAACTGATATAGTTGATAAAGCAGCTTTTAATGCTGCTGCTGTTAGCAGTGGTGCGGGTAAATCGGAACAATCCAAGGAAGCTGATCCGGGAAACCTTGTGAAAGTTCTTTATCCTGAATTTAGTCGTGTTTTCCCAAGTTTGAGGTTGGAGTTTAGCCAGTTTGGGGATACATTGCTACAAGCTATATATGCGCGTATTGAAGTAATCCCTCGCAGTTTTGTCCCGGATATGCTAAGCTGGTTCTCTGAGGTTTGTCTACAGCCGTTCCCTGCTCGACAGGAGATGAGAGGCTTTACTCTTGGAAACGCCCGCTATGTTATCATGCGTCTTCTGGAGGTGATTCTTCTTGAGCATGTAGAAGCGATACTTCCTGAGCTTTCTCGGGTGTTCCAAGTTGTAATATCATTATGTTCAAGTAGTTACTGTGATGTGACCTTGTTGGAAGCGGTGCTGAAGGCGCTGAAGCCTATTATTTCTCATGCAACTTCAAGCGCTTCAAATACGGAAGGGGAGACGTCAGTTGAAATTTTATCCTATGAGACTGTTATGCAGCAGCTCAAGGCTGCGCTTTCGAAGTCTAAGGAAGAAAATGGAGCGCAAGATGCACTTGCTCTCTTTCTTGGTGGATTTCTCCTTTCTAGTGTGTCTTACACTAGACGCAACAATGTCCTGATTGCCCTGAAGTCCTGGGTCGACTCTAGAAGCTTTGGTACATATACAGGATCTCTACTAGATACTCTTTCTGCTTTACAGAAGTTACTGGACGAATGTCTTGCTCTACTTAAAGAGATTGCAGGTGAGAACTGTTCGCACTCAATAGAGAAGAATCATGTCACTGGAAAACAGGGGTTGCATTCTCTTGTTGATGGTGCAAATCCTCTAGTTCTTGGTACACCTGACTCTGAGGCGCTAGATTCTTCTCTAGGTGGTGATACCACAGAGGGTACCGTAAGTGGTGAAAGAGACGTCGAAGTTGTCAACGGGGATGTGGATGCTGTGGATGTTGAGACGTTGGAAACACTTGAACCATTGGGAGAGAAGGATGTGGAACGACCAGGATGGAATAAACCCTCTCAGGATACGTTGCTTTTTAGGCAGAAAGTGCAAGAACTGGCACTCGCTTTGGGTCCCAGTTTAGAGATATCAATGAAATTACACCCACAAGTGACATCTAGAGTAGCGGTATTAGCAGCTCAATGTTTATACTATGCCGGTGCTGCACAAGACCCAAGTGATCCAGCATTGGGTGAACAGGCGCTTGTACCATCTGTGAAAGCACTGGGATCTTCCATACTTACCCTCCAGAAAGGTCATTGTTGGCAAGTAGCAAGCACGTCGACGGAGTATTTACTTTCTTTGCCATCATTATCTGATGCATATTTTGAAGTCTGCTCGATTTTAGAACATCAATGTACTCATGCCCCAAGGGTGGCTTGGCGCCTCTCATCTGTCCATTGGTTAGCGAAGGCCTTCACAGTGGAGTCCCTGGCCGGAGCGTCTGATGCATTAGTACAGTTACTGAACACTATGCTAGAGCATCCTGAGCCAGAGCAACGTGCAGGGGTTCTACGGCAGGTTGAGAAAGTGATCGAAGAAGAGGAGGACAATTTGGGTTCGAAGACATCTGCAGGTGCTGTGGGGGGTCAAAGATCTGCTCTGGAGACTTTTGTATCAGCTATGTGGATTCCTGTGGTCACAAGTGCAACATCAGATGCCTCTGCTCGCTTGAGGAAGCAAGCTTCAGACGTTCTGGTAAAGATGGTGCCTTATGTGGAGTCTTCGCAGCTTCAGTCTCTGTTGGTCTCCTTCGATATGATCTTTAAGTCACAACCGCTCACCCAATCGGGCCTGTCTTTACTGGCACGTGTGTGCCTCTACTCTAATCCTCCTGATTATGATACCATTCCATCACGAGTTTGGGACAGCATTGAGTCCTTGGCGCAATCAAAACCTGGTAATAATATTTTCCAACCAAGCTTGTCTAGCTTACCTCATCTTTAGTGCTTGTGATTGGGTATTCTTCACCTAACTTTTCATCAAGAAAAAAAATGTGTGAAGTGGGGGAAAATAATCAGAGGTAGTCAAACAATTTTAGGATGCCCAAAATTTCAAGTCTCGTAGGATCTGATAGTGAAAGGACGTTGATGGATTGCATGGTTACCAGGATGTAGTACTGTCAACAGTGAAAGCTAGTACTATGCGAGAGTTCATAACAGAATGTTAATAGATTCACTGAAAAGATTCAGTTAGTTGTCCGAATTCAGAAAGTTAAGGTACGAAAGAGGCATGTTAATCACGCAAGGTGATGCAGGGGGGAAATTTGTGAAGAGAGAGAGAGAATTTTGCCAGGCTCTGATTCAGTTACGGAATGAGGACGAGAATGCCAAAGAGGTTAGTTGATTTGCTATATATCTTGATCAGCAATCTGCATGTGTCATCAGCAGTATCTTTGAATTTCCTATTTAGCTTTTTGTGAGCATGGGAAACATTTTACACATAATTAATTGCCCGACTTGTGCAGTATATGCGTAAATTGTTAACAAGCGCTCAGGAGAATGCTAAACCACCTCTATCATCTAATCCAGTGCGTGAGGCGGTTGTGGAAGTGAGTGCTCCTTATGCTTGCTCACAGTATATGCTGCTTCTTGGATCATGAATTCTTGTGTTGATCAGAACATTTCTTTGGATTTGCCCAGCTTACTTAAGTGCTTGAGTTCTTGTACCAATTTAAAGTTTCTGACTCATGTTCTGTAGCCCACACTTGCCACATAGAATTGGTAAAGGACTTGCCATATATTTAAGAGTCTTAGAAACTTACGTGAGTGTGTGGCTTGCCTTTCACAGGTACTAGCTAGGCTAAGTGTGCTGCGCTCTGAGGCGGAATTTCATACTTCTGCAACTGCACAAGAAGCCGTGGTTTATATCTAAGAACCCCTTTCGAAGTTTATTCACTTATTTAGTACTAGGGTATTAACATATCACGAGTAAGAGTAACTTTTTTATTAAGTAAGCCATTTAGATGTGAAAGTAACGACTTGCATGCTTTGGCCTGCAGGAGCTGGAGGAGGCAGAAATCGAAATGGAATTGTTAAGAGAAGAACGAGCTGTTCAGGGTGGAGATGGGTTAGCGCTAACTAACAATGTTGATCTGGCATCTTTCAAAGGTATGGACATCCTGTATCTCTACCACCAATATTTACAACTCTTGTATTCTGATGTTTGCCAAAACAGATGACAATATGGATGCATTTGGTTAATTAGAGCAATCTGAAGACCAATTTTCTTTTTCATATCACAAACCAACTTCCTTAGCCACTAGGTTTACCATTTTATGTTTTGCAGGTTCCTCTTCTGATAGCAGAAAGGATCGTCTGAAGCAGCTACGAACTCAAATCATTGCGGAGTAAGTAAAATTTCTAGTATATTTACACACGTCTATCTTCTCAATGTTGTTGTTACCTTGTCTTCTACAATTTCCGTTTATAGACAGTGGATATGAAAAACGATCCTTTCTAGCATCATTGTGAAGAAATCTGTGCGGTTCTAATCTCATCAATTCTCTGGATTTAGAATATTTCTTGTTCTTATAAATTACTCCGACGGGAACAACAGTATCCTCTGTATAGACTGGGCTATTGTGTTTATTTGGCTACGTGTACTTTGTGGATGGGTTTTGCAGAGAGCGTTCAGCTGCAAAAGCTGAAGTGGCTGCTCGGCGAGAAAAACAGCGCATTGCTCGCAGAAATAGGCAGCTGGCTTTCGAAGAGGCAACTTTGCGAGAAATGACACTCCTACAAGAGCTAGAGAAGTGAGTGTTTCCTCCTTTTTAATGCTATGTTCTCACAGTTGAATTTTTGTGCTCGTTAAAGCTCGCAAATCTGAATGAGTGATGTACTTCCCAAGGGTCATCAGTTGATCCTATCCATGGGTGCATTCTAAAGTGATGTTAATGTTGATGTTACTGAAGGGAAAGAGCAGCTGAAGCAGAGAGAGATATTGAAAGGCAGCGGCTATTGGAGAAAGAGCGTGTTAAAACTCGGGAGCTGAGGCTTAGCTTAGACATTGAAACAGAACGGCGTTCTCAGGTTCGTGCTCTTTGAAACGATTGAATAACCATTGAAGCGATTGAGTCGAGGCAAGATATGAATGGTGTCTGATTTATATAATCAACCGTGCGCTAGAGCTTGATGATTTTCTTACACTTTATGACTCCCATTACAATGTAACATATTGAACTCATGCTATTAGTGCTATCTTGGTGCTGGATGTGTAGAGGGAGTATCAGAGGGAACTGGAGCAAAGGGAGACCGGTGTTGTGAGGACATCGACCCGCAGGGAATTTGCAAGCAACACCACTTCTAGCAGGTACACTTCGGACACCTCTTCTAATTGTGCACAATGAAATGGGTATGATAATTCTGGCCTGACGGTACCTTTCCAAGCATGTCAAAAGCTCCACTTAGTTCAGGTATCCTGCAACAACTCACGACAACTCGAAATGGTACATCAGTACCAGTTATGGGTTCTGCTACTACTTTCCTCAAAAGTGTTACATTTCTTTATCCCGTAGCATGTCGAAAGTTTAGTTACATGTAGCACTCTTGAAATTCCCATCTAACTGGCACAGTTTTGTGAGAAGATGTTCATTGACAAGTACAGTTTCGCCGTATCAAACTCTATTGCCTTTTATGTCGTTGTTATAGACCTCAATACTTTCTTGAATGCGAGGAGTCCTGTCAAAATACCATGAGATTCACCATGTTGCTACCAAGGAATCACCAATCTAACTTCCATTATCTTCCTCACAGTCGACCGCGAGAGAGATACCGGGAACGAGAAAGGGAGGGCCAGCGCACAGGTCAGGAGGGCCCTGCTCGGGCAAACAGTGACGTGGGTGCACGTGAAACTGCAACGACACCTCCTGCTACCCCTACTGCAGGAGCCCCGGCAACATCTGTGTCCACGCCTCCAACAGCAACTTCCAATACCTCATCTTCCCGTGGTTATGCTGCTCATGAACGAGACAGGGACCGTGACCGAGACCGGGATAGAAGTGATGAGAGAGGGGGGTTCGAGGACTCAGGAGACGCTAATGGGGCCATGCCGAGGGACGCAACGGAGGGGACTGGTTTAAACGACGACGGAGTTCCAGGTGTTGAGGGAAGCAGTGCTGGATCAGCCGGCACTGGTCACAGGCAAGGGCCAAGATCAGCTCGACCTCGGCAAATTGTGGAACGGCGGGAGAGAGACGGTCGACGAGAAGGGAAGTGGGAGAGGAAGCAAACGTAAATGCTTGATATGATTCTGAAATTGCTCTATAATTTCTGATCAGTACATGGAACTCAAGAAGGGTCATCAGCAAACTTAGTGTTGGTTTCCAGAGTTTGGATTAACTGCGTAGTAATGGCCCATCTTCAAAAGACTTTGTACCAGGTATTTCCCCAGTTTAGGGATTATCCTGTCAGTTTGCTGATACCATTTCTTAGAATCCTGTACATCATGCTTGTGAAGAATAGTTTGAAGTCAAGTCACCTCCTTGCTTCTAGTGCCGTTGTGTATGTTTTCTTTCAATGATACATGCCTCACAATATGTCTTGGTTATCCCTGTCAACATTAATTAGATGTTGTTTTCTATTTTGGCAGTACGAAGATCACCGTGTTTAAGCTGAATTGGGTGGATCCTTGTAGCACATGATTTATAGTTTCAGTTGCTCGTAGTAATAGTGATCTGACACCGGTCTTTGCTCAATATTGAAAGTGCGAGACCTCTAATTGGTCGATCTGATGTGATGCAAGTATTTGCTTGTGGCTACATATTTGTTTCTGACTTCTAAGTGTGTACATCAAATCAAGGAGGATTTGTGTCCCGGGTTCAAAGGATATATTTCTTACAACTACTGTAACAAGGTCATCCACATAGTACCCCAAATCCTGAGTTTTTAACCTGTAAAAACGAAAAGCGGAGTCCACAGAAGAGTCTCATTGTAGACCCTCAGTAGAATAGAGGATAGATTTGTCTTTGATCTAAGAAACTTCAGAAATTTCAGAACTCCAGTTTGAGCTTGGCTTTCAGAAGGCAGAATTTTGGGGCTGGGGTTAACTTTTGGAAAGAGAGGAGGACCCATATATGATTTGTTTTGGTGCACATGCTTCTATTGATAAGAAAGTAGGCCAAAGGTATTGCAAATTGTTCAGTGTTAAGAGTTGTAGCGCACTTGTACTGTGGCAACCAGCCTTGAAATCTACCTTAGGTGTTCAATGTTAGTGGAGAATGGGAAGCAAACTATTTTGTATAGTACTAGACACTTGAGGAACTGTGCATAAGGTTGGATGAGTTTGTGTGACAAATCTTGTGTGGAAGAAGTTATATTTATTACAATAAAATTCACTGGAATTTGCAGATGAACGAACGATTATTTTCCTCTCATCTCTATCATTGGTCCGGTGGTTGAGTCATGCGGATAGCTATTTCACTAAGCTATTGATCGATTCTTTCAACAAGGAAATTTATACCATTATAATTTTGAGGATTCTTGTGTTTCCGAGGCATTTGTTGTCTTGCCCGAGTCCATACATTTGCATCGCAATGCTACAATGTCATTCAATCATATAGATCTCAACTACCGTAGTCTTAATAACATGAATATGAAGATTGTGCTGTAGACAAATCATACTTGCAAGATTCAAAACTCTCATGACTCTTGACTCTCTTGGGTCATTTCTCAGCATAATCTAGTTTTTAGAGCGTTCAGAGGATAAATGCCCTCAATTGTGGATTTTTCGAAGATATATATATATTGAGGCATAATAAATAATACCTAGAGTAAATTCTATCAAGATACATTTGATACAAGCGCCTCTAAAATAAACATTTTATTATGTAGAGAATAAAAAATACATCAAGTGACATAATCGATTACTTAAGTGTACCAGGAAGAAGGAAGTCCATTTGCTTCCCAATCAATGAATATCTCTCTTCTCTCAACCTTAATTCTCTCAAAGGAAGTTTAGGCCACTCAAAATTTGTCTCTTTTGTTTCTACATCAAAAATAACAATATTTCTTGATAAATTTGATACAAGCATGAGGAACTTATTGAAACCGATAACATATATGTGTTGATAATTAGAAAGTATATTGACATCTATATCAAAAATTCTCATTATGTGCGTTCTTGTCCATGTCAACAATACCTTCGTAGCCCCACTTTGAATATCAATTTCATACACTTCAAATATATTTCCAAATATGTCACAACAATATGTGACAAAAAGACGCTCGTTGCTTACAACGAATTGTCCATTATTCATTCCATAGATAAAATAATCAGGTTTGACAAACCAACCCTCGGCAAAATGCAATCTTTCCCAAAGATCTGCAACATGGTTGTACCTCCATAATTCATACTCTCCATGTGGTAAGTGATTTTCATCAAAAGCAAAACGTAAAATGAATAGAAGATTTTGAAATACAATACTTTGTACGATATTATATATCCTTGTATCATTCATTCCAAATTTGCTTGACACCTTCCACTGCTTCATAACGGAATCATATATCATGCCCATCACACAATTGTTCCAATATCGTCTCATAATAAATACCTTGAAAGTCTCGGCAATGTCATCAACAACAAGATTTATGAATAAAGCCTCGCCATCATATGAATCATATGATACACATGGCAATTGAATCTTCATGTCTTTTAGAGGATTCCACACACATAGTTGTGTACAATAACATTCATGATGACATAGTTTAGGAGCTCTCTTGAGAGCTTTGAGAAGCACAAGACCTCCATCCATTGCGACAATTTGAAAGTGTTGAGAGTCAAATAGAAATGACGTTTCAAGACCATTACGAGGTTTCACCGAGTACCATTTCTTTGAGCTAATGTCAAGGAAACACAATATTTGGCTCCCATCAATATACACTCTAAGTCCATTTTGAATGGAAGTAGTAATAGAATGTATTGCTATAAAAGGTGAATGTTTATTCCTATTGCACACATGTAGCACACTAAAGGCGGGGTTGTTGATGAGCTCATTCCATGTTTTGCATGTAGTGCAATATCTACACAAATCCGGCACGGGTAGAAAGGACAATATTCGTTCAACAATTTCCAAAGGAAGTTGACTCCATAATGCACCATTGAAAACCATCTTGTAATAACTCACGTAACAAGATCAGTTTATTTCACTTTATGAAATAAATTTATTCTATTGAATACGTGGAAGATAGTTGAAGATGGTCACGAGCCTTATACTTTGAATAATATAAAATGATCTTATGTGATGAAGATGCTATAATATGAAGCTAAAGTAAAAGAATAATAAAAGTTTCTAATTTTAAAACTGAAAGTGGATTCAAAAGCAAAAGTTCTTAGAGAGCATTATATATATTTAATATTAAAATAAGTGATATTCGTTTATAAGATGAAACAAAACATTTTATTCATTAGAGCCAAAAGCGGATTGGTATGTATATCCTCAAAACAAAAAAATATTCTCTGACGTCATGTAATCTATTAGATTTTGAAACCACAAGGCATTAACTTTAAATAGTTTAAACGTTGAAAATAAACTCAAAATTGCAATTCTTTGTTTTTACTTTTGTGTTAGTAATATTGAAAACTAGGAGCATCAAAATCTATTGTTGAGATCAAGGTCTTGAAATTATATTTTTTTGTAAGTCTCTACTAGTGGGACCCGTGCCGTTGAGCACGTTGAGCTTGAGTTGTCTAAGGCCATAACATTCAGTAGCATGCATTGTAGTAGAAAGTGGGACTCGTGCCGTTGACCACATTGACATTAGTTTAATGTTAAGAACTTTTATAAACTTCAAATAAGTTGATTGTAAAAATAAAAATATATATATTAAATGTATTTATTTAGAAAAATAGAATATACATTGAAGGCTTCAATTATTGTCTTTACTTTACTTTATTTTTTGACATTATGGGAAATTTGGGGTCACAAAGGGGCCTTCTAAGACAACCCGGATTAAGTGAACCGGCTGCCCAAAGACCCCTTTGCTGCTGGGAGCAGATGCCAGAAATGCTGCCCGCATAGTTAAAAGGAGTGCTTGGTGGCGCTGATCTGGGTGAGGTTGAATGGTTGAATATTTAGACTATGCTAAATCGACCACGTTCCCCATTGCATTGCGTTCACGTTCCTCAAGTTCCCACACGCTCCCAATCATGCCCTGTTCACACGGACCACCGAGATTCATGAAAGACGCGCTCGCGACGAACTCTCGCAATTTCTAGAAACCCTAGGCTGCACACATCCGAGCTTCGCAACCCTCGAGTTTCCTCCGGCGTTTTGGTCACGCGTGGCGAGGATTCCGCGGCCATTTTCTTCACGGCTGGGAAGAGCGAGAGGAGGGGGTTCCAACGAGCCCAGCACCATGTCAGGGCAACGCGTGACGAGCAACCCGCATCAAACCCTAAACCTGCTCAACGCTCGGAAGGAGCAGCTGCAGGAGGAGCTTCGCACGGTGGAGAAGCAGGTGGGTGCGGTGTCTGTGATGTGGCCGTTCTTTCTATGTTGTTGGTTTGTGATTTGGGGTTGTTTTTCTGGGGTTTGGATTTTGGTAGGGTTTGGTGATGTGGTTTTTAAGGTTTTTTGGATGATGATGTTTATGGTTTGATGGGTTTTTGTGAATGGCAGTTGTATGATTTGGAGACGACTTATTTGCATGATTCGAGCCAATGCGGGAATGTGCTGAAAGGGTTTGAGGGTTTCCTTTCGTCCATGAAGGGGTCTGGCAAGTAAGTGGATTTTATGGATTTTGGTGGAATTTGTGAAATGATGGTATTTTGAAACATGAAGCAGTGGATTGTTGCGGTTTTGGATGTGTTAGTAGTGTTCTGCTTTAATACTCAGGTGATTGTAGTCATGACATGACTTGTCTAGGCATTTTCTAGTGTTTTCCTATGAAATGTTAAGAGACTGATGTGAAACATTTTCTTTTAGTCTTGATGACATGCGGTGCACGCATTTCATTTCGTTCATTTGTTTTTGTCTGAGTACATAATCATGATCCTTCCGTGTGCAATTCCACAAAAGAGTCAGCTCATGAAGATGTAAATGTTGATACATCACATTTGATGCTGACATATGCGTTCTGCATTTTTTGTTGTGAAGCCTGAAGCGGCCTCGAAAATTTCAACCTGAAGATCGCCTGTTTTCTCTGTCGTCAGTGACTTCGCCGGTGGTGAGTCTCTTTATAGCTTGCAATTGATCATTTTTTTATTTTTTATTTTTTTCTGATGAAAGGGGAATGTGTTTTTATTGATTTTCAAGCAGGTGCTGCTCGTGCGAATAGTATGGTATGCAATAAAAATTATTGTGCTACCAACAGAACTGTCAACCTGCGTAGTGTCTACTACCTCTGTCAGAGTTGTGACTTGCAGGTCATGGGGAAACGAACCTGCTTGCGTTTAGATGTTGTGCTCGTTGAAGTTGCTTTTTTTGACATGAAATGTTTTTACTATATTCTAGGTGGAGGAGTCTGCAGGAGGCCGTGACGCAGGTATGTTGCGAGAGTTCAGTAAGCTTCTAGGAATGCAAGATGCTTTTGATGTCCGGTGATTCGTTCTTCTGATTGCTATGAAATGAGGCTGGGCACCTTGATGGACGCATGAGCTGTTCTTTCTACGACGTGACGTTTTTGCTGTTTGTGATTGTAGATGGAAAAATTGACGGAAGTGGTCCTGGCCGCACCAAGACAAACGGGTTTTTTGGAAATGGACCGTAAGCACACGATAACCTAGTATTGTTTGAAATGCTTTTCTGAAGACATATGTGTGTTCAATTAAACTTTTCTTCATTGAATTTCTTCCCGGCTTTTTCTGTTTTCAAATGGTTCTCATTGGTCTGTAAATATTGCCTCTGTGTGCTGTAGACAGACAAGGCAATGTCTGTAGACAAAAGCAATACATTGGTCTGAAGACATTGCCTTTGCACACAGAATTATTGGTCTGTAGATATTGCCTTTGTGTGCTCTCATTCTCTAACTCCATTCCGTCATAGTTTTGCAAATTATTCTTTATTCCTAAACTGAGTTGTACTTGAATTTATATCTAGATAGTTAATCTTGCCGTTCATTAGTCACACATTGTGTCTGGAATTATATTGCAGTGGAAAGCAGAAGCGTGGGCGAACAGCTGGACCAAGGGAAGGCAAGCGGATCAAGCAAGTCACCGATCATGGGCAGGAGGAGGATGATGATATCGATGGTCTGTTAAGATCATAGGTTGCCATACGTTTTGGTGCTTAGCATAGAAATCATGTGTGATTTACATGCTGAGTAACTAATGCTCATCTATTTCTATAGTCCACTAAAGAAACTAGATGTATCCATATCAAGTTTTCTAGATAGGGATGAGTTCTCTTTCTTTCCAGATTTGGAGGCTGCTCTGGTCACGTAATTCGGAGAGATCGGAAGGAGTGGCTTTAGAGCAGGGCTCTTGATCATATCCTTTGGGAAGCTAGATCTACTTCATCCACGATTTATTGTATATAGATCTGCATGTTAAAAGTTGGGCGCCACCCACCAGTGAGGGTGGGTAACCTACCCACATGCAACTTGGTGATTAGTACTGATTTCCTTAGGATGTAAAGTGCAGTGGAACTGCCACTAGAGTGTGTCAATTTGTCACTAAGACTAAGCTGCAGGAGGATTTTTAGTAAAAGCATATAATTGGCAAAATAATTGTACCACCATGTTCAAATGTACAATGTTAATTCCCATGTCACAATTATTTTTCCAAAATCTAATTTCAATAAAGAAATATCTATTTTACAAAATTATTTGCATAATAACTTTTCATTGAATTCTTCATAGAGGAAAACTTTGTTACTCAATGGAGTGATTTTTGATGCAAAAGATGTGTGTATGTATGTTCCTTACATATCTTTGCAATCAAATTTAAAAAATTCATCACCAATTATTTTCAATAAAATATATTGTAAATTCATATGTGTGTATGTATGGCTTTAAAAGTCCACCAAAATTTAGAATTTTACTTTTTTGAAATTGAAACTTGGTATACCTGAGTGGGATTGGCTAAGAATTGAGTGATAATTTTGCAAGATAACATGGACCAATTTTATCATATGTTATTTACAAATATTTGAAGGACTCAAGAAGGCATCACGTATCTTTGTTGTAGGCAACTGTACAATAATCTTTTTGTAAGATGTAGCTTGTACAGTACATCTTAGACTGCTAAAATTTTCCTCACATGAACAGAACTATGAAGAGTTGGTTGATTAAGGAGAAACATAACTGAACAATCCCCAAGTAAAAACAATCTTTCCTTAGAAAAGATGCTACTAGCACTAATTAACTGCTTTGCTTCTACATATGAGACCATCTTGTTTCCAGTTGTACATATGAACATCCTCATCCTTCCTTAGAAAACACAAGAAGCAAAATACACAGTCAAAGGCAATTCCAGTTAAGTCATTTTTTATACAAGGCTAATGGCAATCTCCCTTTAGCATGTGGAGAAAATTTAACCCTTATAGGAACAACTATCCCAGTTACACCCTCACTCAAGTCAACATCTTCCGAGGTATGCCATGAAAATGCATGTAAAAGGTTGGCAACCATGGATTGCAGCATGATCATACCCATTGCTTGTCCTGGGCACATCCTTCGGCCGGATCCAAATGGCAAGAACTCAAAATGTTGGCCTTTGAGATCTAATTTGGCTTCACCACCACCATCCATGAACCTCTCAGGATTAAATTCAAGAGGATTACTCCACACCTTCGCATCATGGTGTATGGCATATACATTGACAAACAACTGTGTCCTCGCTGGAATATCGTATCCATATACTTTGCAAGGTTTGATAGATTCATGAGGCACAAGTAATGGTGCCGGAGAGTGAAGACGAAGGCCTTCTTTCACTATGGCTTGAAGGTAGGGGAGGTTGGAGATATTGCTTTCTTGTACCCTTCAAACAATCATCAATAACCCCATATTCATTAAATTGGCCAATCAAATAAAACTTCTATGTACTAGCAAAGAAACAAAAATAATAGCAATTCATGTCCAATTGTTACATTGTACCTCCGACTTTGTCCAACAATAGTATCAAGCTCTGCGTGTGCTCTTTGCATAATCTTAGGATTCTGACAAACTTCCGCAATTATCCATTCAGCTGTAGCTACTGTAGTTTCCATTCCTGAACACCAAAAAACAATTTTATAGTCCTTAGCACAATCGCATTAACTACCACAACGTAAAGGAGTAAGGTTTACGATTCGAAGAGTCAATTAGCATCACTTAAACCATCATACAAGTCCTTTGTATCACTATTGAAAATAAAATTGAGCAGAACAGTTGTTGCCCATGTTGATATTTAAATCACATTGAACTTGGTGGTTTTAAAGGTTAGTACTAAAAATTACCTGCTGCAAAAATGTTCCATACAGTGCCCTTCAATAGGTCATCTGAAATACCTTGATTACTTTGCTCCTCTAAAAATACGTCTATCATGTCCTTCTCTCGCACAATATTTGTTTTCCTATCCTCAATATGTTGCTCAATAATTTTGGAAAGCAAAACATCCATGCGAATGTGAACACGCTTCATATGTTTTTCAAGGCCTTGAAGGTCTGGCAACCATCGCAAGAAGGGGATGATGTCGCGAAGATTCACTCCACCAAATACACGAGAAAGTTCGCCCGTGATATCTTTGATCTCCAAAGCCTCCGCATCAGAATTGCCAATTTTGTCAACTTTGTCATCACCCAACCTTTTGCTACAAAGTAATCTGGAGACAACATTGACCAATACAACCTCCAAATGATGAAAGATTGCAACCTTCTTGCCATTACCCACATCTTCAGCTATACTTTGCAACATATAAGTAATCTCATCCTCTCGGATATTTCGCCAATCTTCAAGTCTTTTTGTAGTCATGATATGGCCAAAGAATAATCTTTTTGCTTGTAGAGAAGATCGTGTCCACTTTGTGAATATGATATCTAGCATTAAGCACATCAAACCAAGTCAGACCCTAAATATTTCTCATATGATACTTTTGAAAACTTATCTCAAAGTTCTACACAATTTGAGTTTGAAAGAAAAAAAGAAAACCTTTCTAGATACTCAATTGTAACACTAATTGGTTAGTTGTAGCAAATTTGCGATACAAGCATCAAACCTCTTACTTGGTCTAGCAACAACTTACAAGAGAATTTCCAAATTCAAAAAAATTGAACCCATGTCTAAATACAAGACATTGTCAAATTTATTACAACTAACCAATTAGTGTACCAAGATTTATCAATGCTAATATCTTATCCATTTTGTTTCTAGAGCAGATTCTCTCATTTTCATCCACCTATTAAAAAGGAAAATTGGATAGAGGGAGTAGGTGTTAAGCAACCCTAATTGTAGTTACAGCACTAGTATTATGTCCTCTGGACACAAATATACTAACAATGATAGGATTGAAAGAAACACTCTACTCACACCAACCTTAAAAGCTGAGGTTAGAAGTCCTGTACTTCTTCATGTAAGATCTCAAGAATACAATAGCTCAACCACTGTAGAATGATAGAGTTCAAAACATGAAACATGGACCAAGAGATTGTAAATCACACACTTAGGACATTGGATTGGGGGTGGATCGAACAGACACTTCATTCACGTTGGTCTCCTTTGGAGACCGAAGTTTCTCTCTCTTTCATTCACGTTGGTCTCCTTTGGAGACCGAAGTTTCTCTCTCATTCTCTCTAAATCACACACGAGTGAGAGTGAAAGCTGATTGCATTACCTTCGGACCAAATGAAGTCACTGGCGCGGAGGGGAGGTCGGTGGTGGAAGTTGTCATCCTGCGTCTTGAGCACCTCCATTGCCATTGCAGGAGACGAGGCCACAATGCACAGCTTCTGGCCGAAGCGGACCGACATGAGAGGGCCATGCTTCTGCGCCAGCTTCGCCAGTCCTCGGTGCGGGCTGTCCCCCACCAGGTGCGCAAGGCTGCCAATTATGGGCAATGACACCGGCCCCGGCGGCAGGTTCTCCTTCCTCCTCAGCGCATACAGTAGTATAACCACCACTGCCACACAACTCCCCTACAATCACCCACCACCTTGTACTATCAGAGCACTGGGTACAGACCAAAAAAATTATGTTACAGTGTGTCAAAAGCGACAGATATTACAGAGTCAAAAGCTACATGTCGAAGTGATTAGTCTGCCTATTTTGTTTCACATGTGGAGAGGCTGCTTTGTGACCTGACAACCATGATATCAGTAAAGGAATGAATGCTGATCAAGCAACTCGTTTTTGAGATTGTTTTGTGGACTTTTGATATCTGAATTTTGATACTCCGATGGTATTTGAAGAGTATCTGCTGATCTGACTTTACTTCTACTATTCTTACGAGGCTCGATTTTGTCCATCACTGTAATCTACGTTTTGTTTTTAGTCAAGTGTTATTTTTCTCATCCGTGAGATGCAGGTATTGAATGACAAAACAGAACTCGATTGTTACGCGTTCTTCTAGCTTCACTGATCATAATTTACAGAACTGACTATTGCCCCAAGGCCTTCCCGTTTATGGAATTTCTAGTAACACTTTGACAAGGTTATAATTCTCCTACAGTTACTGGATGCCCTTCACGTTTTCATGCAAATCAAGAATTGTAATGCACTGCAGTTCTGATCCTTGCACTCTTCGACCCCATAACTGGAATCTTATGCAACTATATCCTGTGCATGTTTGTCATTCACGAGCGATTGTAGAATCTGGCCCAAACCTGGTGAGATGATGAAGGGACTCCAAGCTGCTACCAGTGTACTAAGTTAACATAGACAACTAGACAACTTAACACTTCACTCAAACGGAGGTCGAAAATTCTCAAGTAGTTTGACAGGTAGGTTCTCTTGTGCTTGCAGAAAGAAACTAAGCTGGAGGTTTGGAACATCTTTGAAACTGGTTGAAAATGCATGGGACATAAACGACAGCGACGAGAGAAGTAGGGAGTTGACAGAGGCGTACAAGTATCCATGTTGAGTCCATCGCAACTCGCATGCAGTGCTCTCTGGGACTGTCCTGTGTTGCTAGATTGTTTCAACAAGAGAAGAGTTGCAAAAGTCTCTCGAAAAGTGTCAGGTTAATCTCTGTGGCATTGAGCGTATTTATGTTGGCAGCGATGTTCTGATATTGTAGGATGATGTCATAGAATCGTAACAGAGGAAAAGGTTAATTGGTTAATATCTAGAGCTGCTTTGATAATATGGGCTTTGGATACACCATGTGATTTTCTTGATTTTTTGCATGTGTTTATGAGTTGTACATGGCAGACGTCAGGCTGTGGTCACCGCTTGACCCTGACGCACTCGGGATAACCGTGCCATGAAACTTGACCAGCCGCCTCCATTTTTTGGGTTTTTTTTTAAAAGCAAGATGCCAGGAATGATAAGCTAAAGTACTTATGAGTTGCTTTCTTCCATCTTGTGAATCACAGAGAGAAAAAAATCCTAGATCTCAACTCCGACAAAAGAAGATCTGGGAGTCTGCATGGTTACATACCTCCAACCTTATCCATCTCTATCCTAGACATACCATGATATTAATTTTCTCCAAAGTGAACCAGACTCAAGATACATGTAATCCTACGATAGTAATCGCTTGTGTACAGAGGCGTGTTAACCTCACCTGAATGCCAGAAATACCTCCCCAAGCCTTCAGAAAATCACCCTCCTCTAGAAGTTTCAAATCTATAGTTGAGGGTGAGTGATCAATTGTAATCATGTCAATATCCCCGCCCTACACACAAAGAATCAAACGAGTTGAAACTCATCAGATAGTCTGCCCTTTCCCAAATTCGTGTCAATACATACTTAAGAGTTCCTCAAGAATTGACAATGTTCTAACAATAAGTGACATCATTGTCTGCCTAATACCAGAGGCAATCAATCTAGTATTCAATTTTTCCAGCCCAGATTGCTATACAACTGATTGGCAAGAACATGCTTCAAATCATGTAACATCCAAAAGCAGAAAACTTCTGGATCAATGTCGCATCGCACCATCAAGGCTTTCCATAGCAGTTCTCGGTAGTGAGCTTCTCGCAGTGGTGGTGCACATTCATATTGAGTGGCACCTTCTGGTATATCTTCGGCAGCAAACGCAAGGTAATGTGCACATGTCTCCACATTAACACTATCCATCTGCTTTAGCTTCCTGTGAAAGCATCGAACAGTAAAAGTTAGATATACGTGAATCATTTAATAACAACACATACCTCTACACTGCCCATTAACTACTTGACATGCTCAAGCATTCAGATTACCAGCCCTAGAAGACAACTCCAATTTCTCTGCAATAATCATACCAAACATCTTCGCTCTTCTGGTGCTCATTCCAATGTCCTCCAACAATCTGCAGCATCACAAACCCCTTCCATTCAATGCATGCAAAACCCAGCGTCGACGTTTGGTACTTGTTCAAATCCTGCCACTTCGAATGCTACAAATCTTGTCCGCTATAGAGCTGGCTTGCATCTCCTCGTCCCTTATATTCCACAAATCACACATAGAAATTTAAAATTCAGGGAGAACGCATGAACTCGTGCTACAATTACATATATATTCACAATACATCACAGTTATATAATTCACCACTTCATTCACATATTAGTGACCCACATAACAACACATTACTGAGCTGAGGAACAGAAACACCAGACCATCTAGAAGCAAAGCATGACATATCTAGCCTCGGCGCATGCTTGATTCGCAACAACCTCTCCAACAAACAAGTTGAAATAAACCCTCAAACCCCTCACCACCGTATCAGAGAAATCAAGGCACAGGGTAATTGAGGGGCTTTAGCTACACACTTACCTATCCACACGGTTTGCGAACCAAGCGATCCTGCTGTGAGCTCAGGGGCAGCTTCAATTATGCTCAGAACCCTCATATCAGCATCATGTGGTGAGCTTGAACATATTCTGAATTGCAGACAGAGATTCTAACAAATACTAAAAAAATGACATCTCACCTGAAATTAGTCCGTGCGACCACAACTTCGAATGAGCAGAGCATCTCCTGTGAACGCCATCCGTGGTCTCGGTTGCTCCATACCTTCTCCAGGTACATACTATAAGCTAGATTTCGAGCTCCATCTTCTCATCATGCTCATTGACAATTCACCTGAATGTTGGTTAGCAGAACAGATCCAGCTGAGTCTAAACACTCAGAAATGAAAATGATCAATTTGGCTATTACAATTCTGTTCAAGGCTTGTCCACAGAATGGAACAAGATATCACAGCTTACTTGCAACACTTACTCAAACCTAGCGATAACATAATCTCTTCTAGTGCAGAAGAATATCGACACTAGAGTGGATGACGAGCTGCAACTCAACAAAAGCAAGGACACGGAAATCCAAGCCAGCATGTTACAATCCTCGACTCCTTCGAAGGTATACAAGTCTAGCTCCGAATTCCCTGTCACGAGCATCCAACTCAGCCATGGCTACGATTATGTTGTTTCAGGAAACACAGAAGAGGGCGAAATTCAGTGACCATACTTACATTTCTTACAGCCTCCGAAGCCCACAATCGGCCATCCCAGCGGGTTCAGGCTAAAAGGCGAACGACCTCTTTCCGAGGAGCAAACTTGAGTTCAGACGATTCCTCAACAACATTGTCACGGATTCAGGCATCCGCACACCAAATGTGAGTCGGCTAATTAAGACACACTGACGGCGCTTCTCTATTAAGGTATACACACCTATGACCGATCACTTAAGCATTTCAGCATAGTAAATCTTGGGTTTTCAATAAGGAGTTATTTTTTGCACATAGTATCATAAGGTTCATCAAGAATGAGTATTTTTTCAAAATTAATTCAGTAAAATTCAAATTACTACAAATTTTTTTGTCCAAAAGTTAGGGTTACCCATGATTGACATATAGGTGTACCAATGACCGACCTTATTCAGATCAGTGAACAAACAGATTCCGTCACACTCACAGAGGCATTCTATTGGAGGAAATACCCTAAATCTACTGTTCATCAATTATCCTTTACTGGTTTCCCATTGCTCTGGAATGGGGAAGCCTACTGATCCCTCATGGGTAAGTGATCCCTCATGGGTGTGTATACCTTAGCACATTTGAAAGGAGGTGTGATAAGGTAGAAGCACTTAAAACCAATCGCACCTAGGCACCAACCTGTACATGTCCCCAGAACGGCAACTTGGCTGTACTAGCATTGTCAGACCACTCAATCCAAACTGACCAATCAAAATACTCAAAAGCTAGTGGTTTTCGGTACACTCATGAGTGGAAATTAGTACCAACTAGGTGTGACAATGGAAAAGTCTACATATCAGTTTTGGGTCATGAAGTACTTTTGTGTTTAAAAATTTGTATCTATTTCAATATTGGGAAGAAAAATTTGAAAAAAATTGCATTCTATGAGAAACATATTTTTCTACACATGAAAATTACACCCCAAAAATAACCCCGAAAAAAAAGGCTTAAAATCTTTAAGTTGTTGGTTATAGGTGCTTCTACCTTAGTGACAATTGGGGAGGAGTTTTGCACGATGCACATCTGTTCCCTAGGGTTTAGTGATATTACAGAGTATGTGATAATCCAAAATGTGACAATAAAGGATGCAGAGTGTAACGAGGAAATTATCATTCATCCATTCGGTCGTCTCTCTCATTTCGGATCGTGCTTCAGTCTTGTACGATCTATGTCGCAGCAAATTCAACACACAGCTGCGGCATCGATCATGGCAATCGTCAGTCAATCAACCTACCTTTTATCAACAACGATCGAAGCTTCGTGCTGTACGAGCATTTTACAAGCGGCGAAGGTTTGCTTGCGGTCCTGAGAAATCTAATCTAGAGCCTCATCGCAGTTGAGGAGCAATTGAGCAATCGAGCTAGAGCTAGCAGCGATGGAGGCGCCGGGGTGGATGTCGAAGGTGACGCACAAGACAGTGAAGACGAACGGCATAAACATGCACGTAGTGGAGCTAGGCACGGGGCCAACGGTGCTACTCCTGCACGGCTTTCCGGAGTTTTGGTATTCATGGCGGTACCAGATCCCAGCGTTAGCGGACGCAGGTTTTCATGTCGTGGCGCCCGATCTGCGAGGCTACGGGGAGACGGACGCGCCGAAGGATCCGAGTTTGTACACGACGCTGCATATCGTCGGGGACGTGGTGGGGATGCTGGATGCCCTGGGAGAGACGGAGCCCGTGTTTGTTGTCGCCCACGACTGGGGGGCCGTTATTGGCTGGGACCTCTGCTTGTTCCGCCCTGATCGCGTTAAGGCCATTGTTGGAATTTCTGTTCCCTATGCGCCTACCATGCCTGGGCCTAGCTCCCTCCAATTGCACACGGCGCAACTCGGAGAAGGCTTTTACCAAAACAGGTACAATTCTTCCTACCATGTCTCCTTATCCAGTCCATCGTCCGCATTAAATGCTTCCAAATCATGCAATCAACTCTTAATTAGGGTTACAGTGTAATGCTTCCGAAATCTAGTACCCCGAAGAGTCAATTGATCAATTCTCTATCCTTCAACACTCACAGATTTCACATAAAGGTCGATCTCATTCTTTACAAGCGCATATTACACTTGCATCGTTAAGGAGTGTCTTTTTGCTCCTGTAAGCGAGTTTGCAGAGCAGGTTTAGGGTTTAGCGATGGCTCTCCAGTTTGTTATTGTCACGAAGAAGCTTGTCCACAGTATGTAGAAATGAGATGCATGTGATTTTTCTTTCTATTGAACCTCAATTAATTGTTACATAGTGATGTATAAACATTGAAGGAAAGATGGTGAAACTTAGAGTCCAATGTGTGCAGACAAAGAAAACTACTATATTTTTTGCATCTCATGTCGAAAGTGAAGTGGAATGACTGAAATTTGGCATAGATTTAAAAGTGCAACCTATCTTACTCATTTGCTTGATGACGGTTGTACACTTTGTCATACAGTAGATAGAAATGAGTGCGATTCTTCTATCGGTTGAACCTCAATTTTGTAAATGACAATGCATGTATGAACAAAGGAAAGATGGTGAACGGAGTAGAAAGTGCGCACACAAAGGCAGAACTACTATAACTTATGCATCTTATGGTTCGAGTGAAGCTGAATTAGCGTAGAGAAGTGCAACTAATCTCACTCATGATCTGCTTAATGAGGGCTGTACATTTTGTCATAAAATTGAGGATGTGATAATTAATCTGTCTGGTGAACCTCAATCGCAGATGATGTAGAAAGTGTGCCGACGAAGGCAAACTACTTCCTATGTATTTTATGTAGTTGAGATCGATTGTGCAGGTTTCAGGAGCCAGGTCGAGCAGAGAGAGACTTCGCCAAAACAGGAACGAAGATGACATTGATGAAGTTCCTGTACGCAGGAGCACGAGAAATCTTCATTGCTCCACCCCACCAAGAACTAATGGAATCAATTGCACCACCCCCCTCACAGCCATCATGGATAACAGATTTCGACATCGATTACTACACCAAGGAGTTGGAAAGAAGCGGGTGGACAGGGGGCTTGAACTACTACAGGAACATGGACAAGACTCACGAGCTCAAAGCGCCATGGCTGAAAGCTAAGCTGACTACCACAGCTCTGTTCGTTGCAGGATCCGAGGACATCACGCTCAAGCACCCCTCCTCGAAGGACTACATCTACAAAGGCCTCAAAACGTATGTTTTCAATCTGAAAGATATTGTTGTTCTGGATGGTGGCCATTTCATCCAGCAAGAGCAGGGAGACCAGCTGAACAAGGTTCTCATTGCCTTCTTCTTGGATCACACTGCATAGTGAGGTTGGTGTGATTAAAATGTTTGTTTAGGAGCGTATGACGGTATGAAAGTACTCTACTTGGGAGATGTTTGTCTTTTCAACCAAAAAATTATGTGTTTAGTACTTATAGCATTGCTAATTAGGAGGGGTTAGTAGTTTCATCATTGGTGTTATGACTTTTGGGCATATATCCAAGAATAGGTTGAATGAATGACCGTTAGCCTTACAAGAGGTTTGGAGTTCTTTCTTCTATCTAGTAGAGTGTGAGTTGTCTTGTTACACTTGAGCAAATGCTCTGTTGTAAATTGCTACTTTGAAATGGCAAATACCTGTTTGCGGTATGTACTTTACCCCAGTCTTTGAGCAAATCTCGTATCCTGATATGCTACAGATTAATATGAAAACTGACATTTAAATGTAACCTCCCAGTTGCTAGACATATTTGAGGGGATTGCTTGTTTCCAGAGGTATGTGTAGTCTTTTCCTTTCAGAATGGAACGACGGCCAAATGGAAGGGTGTATGGAGGTAAAACGAGAGTTGCAACCGTCGTATTTGAGCAGTTACGTCAAGAGTTGCGCCTGTACGCGCTACAGAACTTTTCATCGACCACCTGAATATCACGTTCCAGTCGGTTGGACTGAGTGCAGTAGGCCATCAGGTATGCTCACACAATCACTGGAGACGAGGTACTCTTCTGAACAATTTCATTGAGGTTATATTGCAGAAATCACGTACTAGAGTTTTGCTGCAAGTTTTTTTTTTTCGCACAAATTATAATGTTGTAGCTCAGTCCCAAATTTAGGTCTTGGTTTGGACTGTCGACGTTTACTCTACTATCTCACCAGCTGAGCATTTACAGAATTTTAGGTCATAGCCTAAAGGCAGACTTCCAGTTCGATCTAGTAGAGATTTGGCATTTGATCAATCCTTTTAAGAATCACGTTGTGTCAACTCATAGTGACTCACTAGATGAACGACCAAGCGAGTAAACGTTTAGTCGTAAACTGTTAGATCCGATCCTTGAAGTTTAGCTGAAATGGCCAGTCCTGAAAATATCGCAACTCCCTGCATCGGTACTCGCTAAGGCTATACTAGACGAGGTGATTGTAAGCCACAGTATTGTGTAAGATATTATGACCACCCTCTACCGTTCTTTAACTTGTATGCGGTTTTTACAGCAAATAAGCGCAGAGTTGAAGCAAGTCTCCATGTCTTAAATGGCTCAAAGAAGACCAGAGCCGGCCTGCTCTCCTAGATCCGGTGTAAGTGATGACTTGTCTTTGGTTCGTTCAATTTCAGTTAGAAGTTCTCCCATATACTGAAATCCCTTGTTTAACCGAATTTAGAGTGATACATTGCCCAAACAGTCACTCGTCTCACATCAATTCTTATCATGGTCTTCGCATGTCAAGTGGAGATCGACTCCACTTATCAGATGCAAAATTAATTTGCAGCTTCCGGACTGACAACTACACTACCCTTCTATTTCCTTCAGGAAAGACGAGAGTGCGTCTGCACGGTATGCACCTGCGGCTGCCACAGGTGCCCTCAAAAACACACCTCAGTATACACCAAATACGGCGACATAATCTCGGAGTACGGCGCCAAGTACCCAGAATGGCCCATCCCAGAGAAGTTCCAGCGCAAGGTCCCCCACCCTCCGCCCAGCAACGCCCGCATGGCCTCCACCACAACCTACTCAAACGACTACGTCAACCATCCAATCGGCCCCTCATCCTCATGCCGCCCCGCTCCGAACCTCCCAGACACAGGCCCATTCCAGAAAGAAACCACCTACAACGTCGACTACTGGGACAAGTCCGGGCAAATGTACGTCCGAGCCAAAGCTCCCCCATCCCAACCCATCGCACCGAAGAAATTCGAAGGCCAGTCCGTCTACCAGTCCGAGTACCCCAACCACGGGCCCCAACCATGCAACAAGCAGGTCATCCGGCCTAGCAACCTGGGCACTGAAGGGGCGAAGTTCGATGGCGACTCCACATACCACGATGATTTCCGGCAGTGGCAGCTGCCTGCGAAGTATGTGCACAAGGTAGATCACACTCCAGCGCCTGCAGGGAAGGTTTGTGGTCCCACGACGTACCAGTCCGACTACATCGATCGTCAAGGCCAGAGCAAGTGCCCGGTTCTCACCCGCGGCAAGCCCAGCAACGTGTGCGGAGATCACATGTGTTACTAGCGGTGTAATCCATCGTTGGATTCCTCGCGTCGTGGGCGGGGTTGCGAGATTGTTGATTCACCGGTTTGGATGCCATCGGCGTCGGGATCGAGATCGTTGTCTGGAGAGATCGTTGTCGTGTGTGCAATGAACGGAAGAGAGGGAGAGCGATGAGTCAGGTATTGTAGTCCTTTTTTCTTTTTTTAAAAAATTAGAACTGAATGAACTCTGTTATTTGGATGAGGTAGGAGAGCCTAGGATTGACATGTATAGAATCTATTCGGTTTGGAGTTTTGGAAGGTATTTTACTTTGAAGATGTGTTGTGTAGGTTCAATTTTGAGGTTCAATTTTGAGTGTTTATGTAGTATTGTTGAAGAGTGGGCTTTTGAGCATTCATGGAGAGATATGATGTTTCTAACATTGGATGCATCCATTGGTGACCATTCAAAACATGAAGTGAATCCTTGGTATTTGATAGGTAGAAAGCTAATGCACATTTGGTGCAAGAATTTTCATCCAACAATTTTGAATACGAGACTATCTTTTTCATCAAAACAATGTTTTGTGTAATATTTTTCTTTTTGAATTGCTCCAATGATTTGCTAAAGTGAATTAATTGAAAACATCATTTCTCTATTTATCTAAGAGATATGAGCATAATCCATTTCATCCTTGTCCACAATGTCATTCTAAATATTATTCTTAAGACAAAGTTTATTCATTTGATCAAAATTATATAGACATGCATTTATTGGATCTTATTTTAAATGTTCATATTGCATATTGAAGTCAATTTATTTATAGTAGAAAAGATAATCTATAGATTAAATCTGAATAAAATAAACAACTTATTCAAAAGTTTGATCAATCAAAGAATTGGATGCTCATTGAAAGGTGAGCCAGCCTATGTCTACTACTATAAAGAATGCAACCATTTGCAAGTATTGTGTAATATATTCAATATTTTTATGAATATTTAGAGGATATTTGAATGAACACCACTAGAATAGCCTATTCTCCAGCTAATCAACATTCAACCATCACTAATTGTTCTGTATAAAACCAACTTAATTCTATTCAAATACCATCATTTACCAAATTTATTACCACCACATTATTTGTGTCAAAATTATAAGCATTTACTCATCTTTTTATTACTACTATTGTCTCATCCTAGTTGCACTCAAGTCAGTTTATACGCAGCACTCTTGCATCCATTGCCATTGAATGCCACCACCTGGATTCATTGTCACCAACGACTTGAGTTTGATGGCTCATGGATGTGTTCTTAGCGGTTATTGACATTTTATGCCACCACCTGGGTTCATTGTTACCAATGACTTGAGTTTGATGGCTCAGGAATGTGTTCTTAGCAGTTATAGACATTTTATGCAGTCGCAGTCACGTTATCATTTATCGTACTTCATTCTAGTTGTGAAAATGCAGAAGCTGCAACTATGAAAAGTATCCTCAAAAGCTACAACCTACAACGAGTACTATAGTCTACCCTCTATAAATGTTAATCCTTGGGAGTGGATCAAAGCTAACATTTATAGTGTGCAATATGTGGGGAGTAAAAAAAAGTTAACATTTAGAGAGGATTAACACTTATGAGTGTAACATTTTAAGAGGATGAACTGTATTTGTGTCAAAATTAAAAGCATTTACTCATCTTTTTATTACCACCGTTGTCTCATCCTAGTTGCAGTCAGTTTATAAGCAGCACTCTCGCATCCATTGCCATCAATGCCACGACCTGGATTCATTGTCGCCAATGACTTGAGTTTGATGGCTGAAGAATGTGTTCTTAGTGGTTATAGACATTTCATGCAGTCGCAGTCTCGGGATGATTTATCATAACTCAAATTCCAATTGTGAGACACAGGAGCTGCAACTATGAAAAGTGTCGTCAAAAACTACAACCTACAGCGACTAGTATTCGAGATAAATTCAAATTCAGAGCCATAAATGTAAGCCTTTACTACATAAAAATCTGATTTCAGATTATGATTGTTTGAGAAAATAGTGTGAATTTGAAGTCTATGGCTCTTGTAACAAATTTGACATTAGATTGTCTAGTATCATGATAAACATCCTTAATTGCACTTTTTGAGCTTTACAGTTTTAGAAGATAATGTTATAGTAGTTTCTAAATCTTGGAACTAAGATTACTACTACTTTAGAGACTTTTTTGGCAACAATAATTTTTTAAATACAAATTACTTACGCATGTTACAAATATTGTGGGCTATATACTATGATGATTTTGTTGATCTTTTGAAATCATTCCTTTCTAAGGCCAAATTTTATTACTTCAAAGACACAACATTTATAAGATTAACTGATTTGGTGTGAAAGAAATTGATTCTTTAACCATGGCAGATCTCCAAGCTCCATTGAATCTTTAATCCTACGCAGTTCATAATGTTCCTTTGCTATAGATACTATGATGAAGGTAGGAAAAAAACAAAACATTTCCATTTCAAAGATGAATTTAAATAAAAAGGAACAACTAAGAGAACTAATATGAATATAAATTGAAAAATAAATAAAAATGAAAAAAATTCCTATAAATAACAATAACAATTTGTTGTTTCCAATACATACAAATCCAATTCATTTATCATTGTAATACTAAGTAAATAAAACACAAGAACAACCAATTTATCCATCGTTACAATACTATGGAAGAGAAGTAAGAACAACAAAAACATAGTGGTGCTGACGTGGCACCAGGGCAGACTATAAGCAATCCTCTGTTCCAAAAAATAAAAACAAAGCAAGTAAGCAAGTGGCAAGAGTGGCAAGATGAAGGAAAGCCAAGACTCACTCATTCACTCACTTGGGCAGGCAGAATGGAAGAAGCACTCCCTGACTGAGGAAGAAGGAGAAGTAGAAGAAGAAGAAACCTAGTAGGTCACGAGTCACGACCAGTCTCACTTCTCTCTCTCTCTCTCTCCCTCACTCATCTCACTCTCTCTCTCTCTCTCTCCCCCAATTCACTCTCTCCATACTCCCACTCCATCAGATATCCCACCATCTCATCCCATAGATTGTGTCTTCCTCACTTCACCTACCATCTCTCACTCATCATCTGGACACAACTCCATCTCAACACCTTCTCACCACCATCTGGGGACATCTGGAGGACCATCTGGGGAGGCTCATCTTAAGATCCCATCTTGTATCATATCATATGTGGCCTTGGTGTTGAAGTGGTAGAAGAGTTGGAGGAGGAGGAGGAGGAGGAGGAGGAGGAGGAGGAGGGTTAAGTGGATGGTGATGAGGGTAGAGTGATGTGGAGATGGTGATGTGAGCATGGAGGGATCCAGGTAAGGTGGATGCTATGTTGCTGTGCCTTAGGTGGACATGATGCTGCTGGAGTGAAGGACCAGAAGTTGGAGTAGGAGCAGGAGAAGGAGATTGTAAGATATAAGGTTGGTGAGATGGTGGTTTTTGGAGGTTTTGCTATGGATTGGTGATGGTGATTGATGATTGATGATGAACTGGGTTTGTTGGTTTTTGTGGAGTGGGTTTTGTGTGTGGATTGAGTTTTGTGGAGATGGGTGTTGGTTTGGGTTGTGGAGGGTTAAGTGAGAGAGAGTTCAGTGGGAAGGTGGGTGAGCTTATGGGAGGGAATTGGCTGTGTCGATCTGTGTTGTGTCGTGGTGGAAGCATTTAGGGTATGGCATCTGCACCTGGTCGGGGTTCTTAGGGTTACCCAGTTGATTTCTTTTCGTTGGCGTGTTTTTTACTTCAGGTGTAGTGTATAGCGCAATTGATAGCTTTTGTTTGGTTTCGGGTTTTCTATGGAGGAGAGATCCATTTGGATCATTGTGAGTGTCGGTGGGATGTTCAATTGATAGTCGGTAGGTTCTGGTTGATTGGGTGTGGCAATTGGGGTTTGAAGGTGGTGTTTTGCAATCTGCTCTGTTTTCGTGGTTGTTTACTTTACAGTGGAGTTTCTCTTTTTTACTTTGTATCTGCCGGCCGGCTGTAGAAAGTTGGGTCATTGGAATCTCTTTCACTTTGTTAGTTTCGTTTGATAGTATTTGTCAGGATTTGCGGGTTATCGGGTTATATCTTCTTTTGTGATGCGCTTTACTTCAGTGGTTGGTAAATTCATAATTCATGAGTTCTGTGTCAGCTTTTGGTGTTGAAAGTTGTCGACTTAAACTCGTTTAGGGTGCCCCAGGTGACCATCTTGATATATCGTCCGACCCAACCTCGTCCTTTGGAGATCTTGCCTTTTTCGAGTTGAGAATTATGGAGTCCGAAGACGAAATGCAAGACGCCTGGGCTGGAACGTCAGATGGCGAGTTTGACTACAAAAACGAGGAAGAGGATGAAGACACGGACAATTTAGCAAGTGATGACGAAAATGACGAATCTGATTATGGTTTTGATTACTCTAATGCTGACGATATGAACCCTAGTTCCCGGATACCTCAGGTATTTCCCAGTTGGCATTCTTATAGGTTTTTAAGTAGTAGGTGTTGCACTGATGTCTATGCTATGTTCACTGGACTGGAGCTGTGTGCATGGGAAGGTTGGGAAGGTTTATGTGTGCATGGGATACTTAGAGTGCTGAGATACTTTCTGCTTCTGCGATTATGTTCAGAACTTTGGCAGGGATATATGGATCTGTTTGATCCGGAGTTGATCGAAAGAAAGGATATTCTCATGAGAGGAGGATTTAGGGATATTTAGGTTCTTTATTCCTGTATGCTTCTGAAGACAATCAGTGAGATCAAACGTACGTTTTGCGCTTGAGAGTAACCTAAAGTTGTGTACTTCATCATTTTATTGCAGACTAACTTCACTGTCCTTAGTGAGAAAGACATCCGGCAGCGACAAGATGAAGCTGTATCCACTATCACCAATTTCTTGTCTATATCTCCTGTGGATGCTGGGGTTCTGCTTCGACATTTTAAGTGGTAAAGCTCTTCTCTTCTTTCTGTTTGGCTACGTGGACTAGGGAAAGATCAGCGGCTCAGTTTTTTGGGCGACCAAACCGGATATACATCTAATTTTTTTAATTTAACTGTGAAATCTCGATATTTCCAATCGTTTAGTGATCAGCAGGAAGTACCGTAATAATGTTGCAATGCCACTGTCGTTAACAAACAGGAGTGTGAGTAAAGTCAATGACGAGTGGTTTGCGGATGAGGACCGAGTGCGCGAAAGTGTCGGTTTGCTGGAAAAGCCGGCGACAAGCAAAAGACAAAGTCAGAGAGAGGTAATATTTTACGGTGATTATTCTGTTGCGAAGATTTGGCATTTTTAATATTTTTCTCTTTGCCAAGCATAGCTTTTTCGAAGTTTAGAAAATTTCTGATTTTGATGTTTTTCACAGATGACTTGTGAGATATGTTTCGAAAATCACCCCTTCGAGAAGATGAGGGCACCGAGATGCGGTCACTATTTCTGTGAGACCTGTTGGACAGGTCAGGTATTGGCGCACCATTGCATGGGAGTATGCAGACCTAGAATGTCTAAGAACTTGCTTGCTACAGCCAGCTTTCTGCGTAGGAGGATTTTAACAATATGAGTTTTAAGCTGAAAGGAAGGAGCTATTAATAATGTGATTCTCATGCGAGTTTTGTATTGAGAAGTAGGATTGGCATGTACTATTATACATAATTAGGGTTGATGGTTGTGGCTAATATAAGTTACAGTGTTCAGTGGATCACAATGTTGCAATGATCCTGGATGGGTACCGGTAGCCTGATGTGATTCGAGGCATCTTGAACTGACATGTGGATGGTGTCTTCCTAACTGGACTGGTATCAGGTTATATTCACACTGCTATCAACGATGGGCCCGGATGTTTGACTTTGCGATGTGCGGACCCATCATGTGGTTCAGCCATTGGAGAAGACATGGTATTGGGTTTAGTCTCGGCAGAGGATCAACAGAAGTACACGCGGTATCTCTTGAGATCCTATGTCGAGGACAATCGAAAGGTTAATATTCTAGTTCACTTCGGCTCTTGTTTCCTGTTGTTGTCACACGTGTAGGTTTTTGCCTGATTGCGTGTTTGTGAAAGTTTGTCGATAGTGGATTTATGTTATGAAATACATTGACCCTGGACTACCTAGTCATTCATAAACGGCCATTGCACGCTTCAATGCCTTGCATGACTGTATCACTTCAATTATGCTTTTCTTTCTTGCATAGAGAAAAGGTACAGACTATGACTTCGTTATTTCTTTTTGTTACGTCATGCTAGAGTATGTTTTTTATAAAGGACGATAGTCTGATATGAAGGTTCTGCGTTTTAGCAGGTGAAGTGGTGCCCTGCACCTGGGTGTGAATACGCAGTGGAATTCCAACCAGGCGTTGGTTCTTACGACCTTGTCTGCAAGTGTGGGTTTAACTTTTGCTGGAACGTAAGTATTTATTGGTGAATGTTTTATATCATGTTATTCTTTAAATCAGTGACACGTGTTTACGGGGTAACATAAAACTTTACCATGCTTGTTTGGTTTCCAGTGTCGCGAAGAGGCACACCGGCCTGTGGATTGTGAGACGGTGAATAAGTGGATATTGAAGAATTGTGCAGAATCGGAAAACATGAATTGGTATGTATCTGAACGCATCTTGGCTCAGTATCTTGTTTTTAAATCATTTATTTCATTGTTTATTTTATCCCTTCTCAGTCGATTGACTGTGTGATCCTTTAATAATTGATTTGGGAGGTCATTTGTGGCCATGTTTTTCTTTGAGTTCAACTCATCCTTCTGATACTATGTTTCCACTACTTGATCAGGATTCTCGCAAATAGCAAACCCTGCCCTAAATGTAAGAGACCGATCGAGAAAAATCAAGGCTGCATGCACATCACTTGCACACCACCTTGCAAATTTGAGTTTTGCTGGTAAGTACAGCACAGATTCTATGTATGCTTTGGTTAATGTCGGGTAAAGACACCTTGCTTTTAGGCTCATTATTGTAGCTGCTGGACTTTATATTAACTTAATCATTTGAAGTTCATTGTTTGACAAGACTGACTAACAAGCATCTACTCATTTTTGGACAGGCTTTGTCTCGGAGCATGGACTGATCACGGTGAAAGGACGGGAGGTTTCTACGCATGCAACCGTTATGAAACTGCTAAGCAAGAAGGCGTGGTACGTGGATATGTCCTTTGCCATGCTATACCTGGACGACATTTTTTGCGTCCATTTGGACTGTCTTGGGAGACCCTTAATGAATCAGTTTATTTAATAACCGAGATATCAAGACCTTAGCAATATTTCAGCAAGTAAGATGGTTAGTCATAAATTATTTTGAAAATCAAGAATTTTCATTATCGTGCAGCTCCTCTTCCTTGTTCCTCGGTGACACTGTCGTATTATGAGTATTCAAGAGTGAGATCAGTTTAAGTGCTCCCTCCTCGTTATTGCTCACTGGGATAGCCGCGATATTTAATCCTATTCTCTACCAGATCTTTTTATATGAGTGATACTGAATGTCATCGTCAAATATTCTTTTCCTTGGGGTATAGCGTTGTGGGGGGTTACAATCTGTATTTTTTTAATTCTTCGTTCTCCATGGGAAGTCTCGCTAACCGCATTAGTTCAGTGACTGATTTTATGTGAGTTGGTGGCTGACCATCAAACATGTTCAAAGTACTGAAGTTTCGAGTTAGGAACTGGTTACACCTGACAGGATTATGTGCCAGTGATGCCTTCTATATACGAGCTAATTTTTCCTTTTTGCTCTTGTAGTATGATGAAGCAGAGCGAAGAAGGGAAATGGCTAAGAACTCCCTTGAACGCTACACACATTATTATGAACGCTGGGCCACAAACGAATCTGTGAGTTTTAGTTTGAATTTATGTCTTCTGGTTCATCTGAGTTGATTTCGTGGTCCTTTTATTCCATATTGGAACCACATACACCATTTAGGATTTCGATTTCAACTCAATAATAGTTCATTGATGTGTATTCTCTGCTCTTGACTGTTTGGATCTCTTTTGCGTCTGCAGTCACGGGCGAAGGCACTTGCAGATCTTCAACAAATGCAGCTTGTTCAGGTTCTCTATCGCTTCCCTAGTCTCTTTAGATTCATTCAATGGTTTTCCAAACAGATTTGCAGCGAGCAACATCTGTAGAGTTGCTAGACATTTGTAACTTGATAGCCAAGCTGCAGGAAGTGGAGTTTGATGGTAATAATAAATTCAAGACTTGGAACACTTGGTTAATTTTTTGCTGATTACGAGTTTGCAGTCATTGCTTTTGGGTGGTAGCAGTGATACATCCAGCTTCAGAAAGTAATGTCATATTTAATCTGTTGAGTTTGAAACATGCATTCATTGACTGATTGTGAGTGCTGCTTGTCAATTTGTGCAGATTGAAAAGCTGAGTGACAAACAATGCCAACCTGTATCGCAGCTGAAGTTTGTGACAGACGCATGGCTGCAGGTATGACATGCTGTGCTTGTGCTTGTTGTAATACCACAGTACAAGGAATTGAAGTTTTTGAGCTTGGAGAGGGATTGACATACCTGAACATTACTATCGAGATGATCGTTTCTCGTAACTACAAGCTGCATTTGTTCTGAATGGTTATTGGTCCTGCGCAGATTGTTGAATGCCGGCGTGTATTGAAATGGACATATGCTTATGGATATTATTTACCTGAAAACGAGCAAACAAAAAGGCAGTTCTTTGAGTATTCTCAAGGTCAGTTTCTCCTCCGACTTTTTAGACATGTAGGCCGACGAAAACATGATTTTGTTGAGAAAACTAATTAAAAAAATATTTGTTGGCTGCCAGGTGAGGCAGAAGCTGGTTTGGAGCGCCTTCATCAGTGTGCAGAGAAGGATTTGATGACCTTTCTTGAGGGAGAACCAACCACCTCATTCAATGACTTCCGGACCAAACTCGCTGGCTTGACCAGGTACTCATTCATTAACAAATAAAGACGTGCTTGTTAAATTCCAAGGCTCAATCACACAGCATATCTTGTTTGTTTAGTACGAGGAGTACGCTGACGAATTGTGGTTATTGTGAAATTTCTCCAGTGTGACGAGGACATACTTCGAGAACTTAGTTCGTGCTTTAGAGAGCAATCTTTCGGATGTTGATATTCCGAAAGGGGCAGCCAAGTCCAGCAGCAGCTCCAAGGCCTCAGGGAGCTCCAAAGGGCGAGGTGGCCGGGCGAAAGTTGGGAGCTCTAGAGGCGGAGGATCCAGCCGAGGTGGCGAGGAGCCGACCCACTGGTCTTGTGAGCATTGCACATATGCCAACACCACCGCCACCTCATCAACAGTGTGCATTATTTGCAACTACCCTCGCTCTTAATTTATTCTCGTTTCAGTTACTCTTGTCCCTGACTGGGCTTTTCGGCTCTCTGTCACCTCCTGATCTTGGAGATGCACGACGTCCTGGCTTACATGCCAAGATTACATGCCAAGATCTGGAGCTTGAAGACAGTTATGCTTTGTGGCTAGTCAGAAAATCCTACAGTTCAATCCCTGCTTTAGTCTTCTGGTGCCTCCGAGACCGGTACCATAGTCGTCTACTGCTTGGATTTTTTGTTGTATAAATCTAGCCAACAAGGTGGTATGGGAGGAAGGTTGTCATGTGTCTAGGCCATATTGGTGCAGAATCTACAGGATCCTGGATCCGAGTTCCTTGTCCCCTGTAGATCGGTGTGGGATTTCCATCATCCTACACCTATTTGCACTGTAACAGGGATGAAGATGTTTCTTTGTGGAGGCAAGTGATTTCTACAATACAGCCAATGTGGTGATTGTATTGTGTGCCTGGGAATGGCGTATTGATTAGAGCTTTAAACAAAAAGCAGCTGTGACTTTGTTAGTACTGGAGATTGGTGACCATACTTTGTAAAACTGGAGAGTGGCAAGTTGCTCTATTTCGAGCCGGCCACACTTGGAATCTTGTACAGTTTCCTGTTCTCTTGCCCAAAATTCTTGACTCGGTGGAACTTGGTTGATGGTTGTACTAACTTCTGATCTAGAATAACCCAGTTTGGGTTTCATTGCAACAGAGATCTTCTAGTCAGTAGGTAATCGGTGGAAGTGACCCATTTTTATGACCAAGTCGTTCCTGATTTTTAGGATTTGTTTTCCGGATTTTCTTCAAGCCTTCTGGAATGAAGATCATTCCTTTCGTGACAGAGAAGCAAGGTTGGATTAAATCCGGGTGATTTGTGACACGTGATTAGTGAAAGAGTAAGCTCTTTTTTTATCCTTAATTTATGTTTCATGGTTTATAAATGTTATAGTTTGCAAGAAGGGACATCAATCGTGAGAGGATTACTGTACACCATGAAAATAAGGAGTTTTATATACTAAAAATGGGTGAAAATAAGGTAATCTATGTGTTTGAAACAGAAGTGGATTGGAGGATTTAGCACTTGAATGATATTTTAGGTCTTTGGTGGGCTTCCAAAAACACTCAATTAAAAATATGGATTGCATGTAGAGGGAATGCATTATCATGGACATCAAAGGAAGTACATGGGGAATCAATTGAGAAATTGGGAATGATCCTTCAAAACTACATTGTGAATAGATGTATGAAAAATTGATGTTGTAGGTAAATGCATTAACCCCTCAAATGCGCAGCCCCTTTTTTCATAGATATCCTAAACACTTTCTAGACATCTTAGTTTTTTCATACTTTTCTCTTGGAAATTTACATTGTTATGATTTTCTTTAAATATTTTTCTTCAAAAAATCATATTAATTACACCAAGCACCCAAAATTGATGAAATTTTTACCTTGAATGGAAAACACAACTAAAAACGTTTTAATATATTTGAAATTTACACAAACATTTAAATTTGAAAAACAAAATAGATATCTTATTTTGAAGAAATAATTCATTCTTAATTCCTTGAATTGGTAATTGCTATAAAGGATTCAATAATTGAAATATTGATAAATCAAAAAGTGGAATAGAAACTAGAATTTATTATTTGTACTTTGCTTGTTCAACTTAAATGAAAAAAAGATTATCATAGAAGGATCTTATGAAAACTGGTTTAGGTTCCCTGGCTTGTGGTGAAGCCATGTCCTCACGTTCCCCATGTGTTCCCAAATTGAGTTTCCAATGCATTCCTAATGATGGGTTTTGTGAAAATCTATTTAGTTTTCTCATGAAAGAGAGAAGTGTGTGAAGAAACTTAGGATACGTCTCGTTTATCGTTCTCGATTGCATTTGTGTTTGTTTTTTAGTTTTTTGCAGGGGTAATCTAGTTCTCAACCATAGCGAGGAAGAAGATCAGAGAGTACAACTCTAAATGGATCTTTAGAGAGCACTTGAAGAGGCTAACAGAATTGAGGTGGACATGAAGGCTGCGCGGGTATGTTTCGATTTCTTGGATTCATCACCTCTATTACTATTTACATAGAAATATCATCTGCAAAATGTATCCATGATGCTCATGACATAAGTGCAAATGACTGTCAGAAGTGCTGTTCAAGAGAATGGTAATGTTTTATTGTCTTGAAATTCCAAGTTACAAAAGCAATAAATTTCAACAAAATGAGCAAAGGCTCAACTCTACTCGCGTGGTTGTGAAGCCGATTATGTTATTCGGCAAGCAAAGAACATAGTTAGGTAAGCAAAGGACATAGTTTATCTTACATAGACCATTCTACTAAATTTTGATTTGTAACATTGTAAATATCAGGTGCAGATGAGCGAAACCAAAGGCATGATTACAACGTTCATTGTGGAACCGTTTGTTCCTCACAGTGACGAGTAATATCTATCGATTGTGTTAAATCGTCTTGGAGCAAATGTCAGCTTCTCCTAGTGCGGAGGCATAGATATTGAAGAAAAATTAGACAAGGTATAACAAAGCTTATGACTGTTTGGTTGTATTATTACTTGTTTAGTAGAGAGGTTTGATTCCAAGAATGTCTAATTATGGCTGGGATAGAACACTGTGCCGCTTCTTAGTTTTAAAGTTTTTTTAATATTTTTTTCACTTGTCTTTCTTCAAGATTGCACAAATTGGATACATGTTTTTTACTAATGTGAGAATCTTCTGGACTGATTTTTAGTGAAGTCCATCTTCGTACCGACTGAACGTTCTGTAGCAATCTGCTGGACATTATTTTTTCAAGAGTAGGACATACCAATGATGTCATATTCATCAGCTACATGTGAGCAGTGTCAGACTGTGCTTGTGGAAAAAGCCATTGCAGTGTCATCTTTGGGGAAGATAAAAATGCCATACTCTAGCAGCATGAACTGCCCTCTACTCCTAATATGCCTTGTTCCTCCACGGTCTGGTAAAACAAAAGAAGAATTCATTATTACTTACAGAATTTTATTAATGTGAATAAAATATGACGCTTACGGAATGCAAGCTCACAAACCACATAATCACATATTTTTCACAAACCAAACACAAAATCAAATCATGTATATACCTTTCACGAACCAGGATAAAAAAGCAAACTCCATGTCTTGCATGTCCAAATGTGGTTGAACAAAATAATTTGAGGTGATGCCCAAGGTTGTAAAACCTTTCCCTTTTGTCCTACTTACACACATTGGTACAACTCCACCATCGAGCATATTCTCCACCTCTTGCACATGACTAACAAAATGTCAGGAGTTCGCGGCATATAAAAAAGTGCTTATGAGATAATCAACACACTCCTCAAGGCAATGTCCTAAAATTATCTCTTTCATGGATTTAGACTGGTCCGTATGTGAATACCTACAAATGTAACAATTTATGGTAATATTAAACATACCAGCAAATCAGAAGGTAAAGTTGAGAAATTAAAAAACAACATTCAACATTCCGAGGTTTTGAACTAACTTTCTAAATTGATTCGGGTCATCATTTGTTTTTCCAATTTCATTCTGGCTTCCACACATGACCATGTCACCACCTTTCTTTAGTTTACCCCGTTTCACTTTTCTTTCACAAGTGTAAATGCACATACTAATTTTCTCCGTCATTTCACATTCTTGAGGCACAATCTCATCAAATAGAATGATCCTAGTGACAATTTCTTTTTCCACCAATAAGATAAAGTCATAAACTTCAGAAAGCTTCTTCACACCAACAGAACAATCATAATTTCATTTTTCATCATTAGTGAATCTATGTCCAACATCAACATGTAGAACCTTCCTCACCTTAAAGGGTATGGACACACCATGCTCCCGGAACTTCATAATTGTCTTTAAACCATGTAAACGCTTTGCATACGTGATGGATTTGGAGTTTTTCAAAAACTGTGAAACGTAGAAAGACATCCGCATGTATTCAACATTTTGAGCAAGATCACAATGTAATTTTAGAAGCCCCTTCTCCAATAGCTGTGCCTTGTGTTTTTTCCCCATTGTGATCTTTAAGCTCCTTCAACAAATGTCCATAGGTGGAACAAACCACGGACCAATTCCTCTAGTCCACTATGCACCTAGAGAAATGAAAGGAAACACGATATTAAAAAATACACATAAATGATTAGTCTTTACACATACACACACCGGAAACCATATAACAACAAGCCAAAACATTCCTTTCAATGACAATGACTATGCCCACGTGTCAAACATTCTAATCTGCAGAATGACTTCAAAAAATTACAAATGGATACCTTCCTCTGGAATTTCTTTGGACGGCTGACTGAGGTGAAGTATTGTAAACTCGTACGCTTCGATAGGAGGGAACATGTCCCAACTTTGAAGTGTCTGCTTGTGCTTAAAGAGTTGTTGTGCCTATCCAAAAAATCGCTTGTCTGGCATGGAACATTGCATATTCCACAATAAAATTTTCACATCTTGGCAACACTATAAATTCCACAATACAATCAGATAGTGAGTATTGCATTTATGAAAAATTTAAAGACTCTTTACAAACAAAAACAATGATATGCTACTTGCTTCATATAATAAATGCAAAAACATATGTGATAAAAAATCTTTATATGGTATCTCTGAACCCCTCGTCTTGCTAATGATTCAATAGCCATTTGAACAATATTCTTGAAATCCATGGTCTAATAAGTAGCAAACTACGCCACTAACATATACCATTAGTAAGAATAGATCTACTTCGTACGTTTACAAACACCTCTTCCTCACTCTAAAATCAACAATTACCAATGTATTGTCAAGTTTATTAATTATTGTCACTCGTTTCATTGTGGGCCTCAATACATCACAAACTCAACGACACTTGATGTGGACAACCTATGAACAGTATTGAGGAACCCCCAAGAAACGCCAAGCAGGTTCAACACATCTAGAGTGTTCCAAGGAGGTCCACAATTACTATAAGATCAACTTCCTAACATCATCCTTATCCTACCTCTTTGCAAAGCGTTGCATTTGAGTAAAGATAAGATCCAGTTTATTAAAACAAAAGCGGATCATATTTCTAAAAATCTTATTAAATAAAAAAAAAAATATATATTTATTAAATGTATCTATTTAAAGACTTTATGCCATTGCATCGTAACAATTTAGATTGGTAACAAAATCAATCTTAACTTTTGGATCTAAGGAGAATGTTAGTTCAACTAATTTGACTAAAGGAACATCATTGTCCATTTTATCTATTTGAAGATTTTGATATGCTATCATTTTTTATGGCATTTGAATAATTAAATTTACCAATGAAATCTATATCAATCCTTGAAAGTAAGAAGAATGATAGTTCAAACAATTTTGAACAAGAGCACCTCATCGTTTGACTATATACTTTGTCTAATCAAAGACTTCTACAATTTTTGGTGGTAACACAAAAGCTCAATTTGCTCAAACATCAATCTTCATCCTTGCAAGTAAAGAAAATAATTGTTCAAAGTTTGACTTATTATGTTCAAATATATTTTCAGATATATATTATCATTTAAAAAATATACTCCTTCCGTCTTACTAAAAGAGCATTGTTTGCTCATAATAGCACATTTAATGACAATTCTAAATTTAAAAACAAGTTTGATACTTTTAGAAATAATTCAGCCAAATTTAGAAACCACTTTTATTTTTGAGACAAATTATTTTACCAAACCATGTTCTTTTAGTGAGACAGAGGGAGTATTTGATATGGCATTGCTAATCCTTGATTTTTTTGGTCATCTCGTATAAAGCCATATCTTTGCTTTTTTAATGACTAATAAAAAATATCTAATAATGGACCCAAAAAAACCATAGCTTTGAGAAAGACCATATATCATGCAGTTAAAACCACATCTTTAAAAAACCAATTAATCCCTACTTATGTCAATCAAAATTCTTAAATATGTTTCATATCCAATGACTTCACATTCACCATTCTATTTTAAAAGCTTATTATTGTTTAAAGGCGACAACGTTCATATATAAATTCTAAAAAGAGCATTTATAAAAATAAAGATATCTTCTAACCATTGATTATTTTCCATACCATAGAATTAGTAGTGTGCAAATAGGGGGAAAAAATACATTTCACCATTTCAAAATCAAAAATAAAATAAAAATACATCACATTGTTATCCAAAATTAAACAAGACAATGAAAAACATAACCCTCACCAACCCAAAAACAACAAAAATCCACAGAAGAAATCCACAACTCATAACCGCTTGCTGTCGCTTTCAACCCTTACGTGGCTTCATCCCATTGGGCAACCCGTCCCATCACTATCACAAATTACAACTCATAACCTTCTCTTGTATCAACTTATATCCTACACCCTTAAATCATGAAGATCGAGGGTTGCGATTAAAGGGTGCACAACCGGTTATGTACGATAACCGGCTCGCCGCTACGCGGCTCGACCGGTTATCTAATACAAAGTCGCCCCAAGAAAATGATAATCCATCGTGATCCTCGAAAAACCACACCCCAAGAAAAGAAAAAAGCAAAAGCAAAAGCAAAACAAAAAGCAAAAGCCGCACGCCCGTCGCCACTGCACTCCAACTCCAACTCCAAAGCTCGACTCCTCAACCCAACTCAGTACCCGAGACGACTAGGCCCTGACATATGCGGGCCCCACCACCCGAAGCGTGTCAGAGCACGGCCCCTCGGGCAGGCTCTCCCCCAACTTACCAGTAAGTTAGGGGGCGGGCGAGATAGAAAAGCGGACAAAGGACACACAGAGCAGTCAAGTCCCCTTCACCTTCGCCCCAAAGCCTACACTTCCACTCCCATAGACAGAGCTCAAGAGCACACAGACAGACACAGAGCGGCGTCGTCGCGGAGGAAGCCAATTGCTGCGGAACCTGCCGGAGCTGGAGGAGGAGGAGGAGGAGGAGTAGGTGGAGGAGCAGGAGGAGACTCAGGTGGTGGAGCCACGGCCGTCTCCGAGTTGCGCGCGGCCTGCCGTCGTGCTTGCGGTGGAGTAGGAGGGGCGCCAGGTGGAGGTGGGAAGCAGGTTGGGGACGGACAGGGCGGAGCGGGGAGGGGAGGGGAGGGTTTGGAGGTGGCGTGCAATGGAGGTAGGCGGGAAGCGGAGGTGGAAGCGATAGCGGACTAGGGCGGGTTGCGGAGGGGAGTTTGGAGCGGCGGTGGATCTGCCGGGGTGGTTCAGGGTTTCGTGGTCTGCGGCGTGGAGTGGAGTGCAGTGGAGCTGACGGTTGGTGAAGCAGAGGAGGTGGAGGAGGTGGAGGAAGGACTGGACTGGAGAGGCAATACAGGTGGCGGGTTGGAGGAGTTTGTGTTTTGGTTTTTTGTGTTTTGGAGGGATTCTGCGGGGTTGGAGTGTTTTGTTGTGCGGTTGCGGATCGGTGTTGGTGAGGAGAGGGCGGCTGCTGGAGGTTTGTGAGGTTCGGGGGAGAGAGTTGTCGGTTTTTGTGTGGGGAGACGGAGCGGGAGGTGGTAGGAGCTCAGGTGTGCGGGGATTATTCTCGTGAGGCGCGGTTTTGGAGGTGTTTGTCAGGCGTTTTCGGGGTGTTTGTTGTGTGTGGTTTGATGGAGTGGAGTGGTTGGTATTGTGTGCCGGGGAGGTGGCGGGAGGGCGGGGGGGATTGTTCTCGTGAGGCGCGGGTTTGGATAGTGGTGCTGGGTTGGTTTTGGGAGTGCGTTGTTTGGACTGGGGATAGGGCTTTTGTGAGCCTGTTGAGGTGTTGTGGATTCGGTGTATCGGTTAGAATTCTCGACTTGGTTGGGATTTGCTAGAGTTGTTGTGTCTGTTGGCGTCGTGATTTTCTTCGCGGTATGGTTGCCGTTTCTTTAGAAGTCTATGGGATGTGTAGGAGGCACTGGTTAGAGAGGCGGGGTCATGTTTAGGTTTGTTTCTATGAGCTGGATTTTGTAGGCGACCTCTTTGCCTGGGTGATGTCGTCGTTTCGCCTCAGGAATAGTTTTTCTTGTTCGAGGTGAATGCATGTCTGGAGGCTGTTGCTTCTTACTGTTTGGTGAACTTTCTTCCCGATGCTGCGACTCTGAGATGTTTTCTTGGTGGATGGCTTAGAATGTTCCGTTTTATTTTTTTTATCGAATAATTTGTCGGACAGGGTACAGTATCTTGCCGACGAATTATGTGCTGGAGAGTGTCGGTTTCGTAAGGCAATACTTAGTGCGCTTGATACTCTGTTCCTTTGCATAGAGGCAACATGTCTCTCAACCCTCTTAAGTTTAGCTCTCTCGATCTAATGACAACCTGTTGCGAGTCATACATATGGAATGCACCAACTCACTGGGAAGATGATTGTCTGATAATGCTTTTGCAGGACGGAGTCATTCTTGGAAAGCTCTATAGCATAGTTTGAGGTCATGGTGTGAGTGTTGTGGACGGGAAGACCATCAAGCTATAAATTGTGAGTTCCTGCGTTTGAGACTCCGTATCTGCTGTTTTCATTTCAGTATTTGTCGTTGCCCCTACCCCGTTTTTTGGGGACACTCCCTTTCTCTGTAGTTTGTGAATGAGTCTTTGCTACCAGCTGTTCTGCATAGCCAGAATGACCAACGCGGTTGACTCTGCCTGAATGCAGTTGGGTACCAACCGGCGAGAAAAATTCAAGACAATCACGGTTGGGTGTGGAGCATTTCATGGGGGGACTGTCTGTTTTAGCTTCTATACAGGGGGATAGCTGATGATGAAACCTTTTGGGGTGGAGTGAGAAGCTAGGAGAGGGAGACGCCTCGAGGGCGCCATGCTTTCCTTGAACAAATTACACGGGAACGGGAGGTCTGCATATGAGGTCTCATGCAAGCTGCCGGATCACGTGATCAAGTCCAGGAGATTCGATACTAGCAGTGCAGATGATCTTGGAGCACATGCGAACGCTATTCGGTTCGCGAAAGCAGCTGAGGCGGTGCCTGAATTCCGAGCATTATTGTTCAGTGACGACGATGGTGTGGGAAGGGACCAGAGGATTAAGGTCAGGTCTTATGTGTGTATGCGCGAGAAGCAGCTGACAGGTGTTCGATATGCCGTTGCTATGTGCCGCTTGGACAGTGGACAGTTGCGAAGTATTTCGTTTCTCCGAGGCTCGTCTGGGGATGAGGAGAGTCAGGTTCTTGGGAAAGCTGAACAGTTTCTGCGCAGCGTGGCGTTCGAGAACTGGCGCAAACAGGGCTCGAAGGAATTGCTGGTGAAGAGTCGAGAACAGGCAGCAGGGAATCAGCACAATTTGGGGAAGGAGCGCGCGTTGAAGCATCCGTACTCGTTCGTGGAGGAAGATCAGGGTGAAAAGGTCGACTGTAAGTGCGGCAAGAATCGGAGTCATGGGCTTATGATGGCCTGTGAACGTTGCGGCGTATGGGAACACGCAGAGTGCCAGGGGTACCGGAATAAAAAGCAGGTGGTTGTCCCGTGCTAACGTTCTCTAAATGCCTCTTTCCTCCCTTTTCCGTCGGGAGCACAGACGTAGTGATCCATGGACGCCTATACCAACTTTGGTGCATGAAATCATGCTGGGATTGCATCAGGGTTTATGTCAGGAGCTAGAGATGTTATCTAGGGGAAGTTTATGTGTCTGTTTACCCAGGAGACAAGGGCTTCGGAGCATTGTTTTGTGTGAGCGGCTTCATTATGAATCGAGGTTCTTGTAGTTACTGAAATGACAGGCAAGTGAAGGCTTGAGGAATTGCAGCATTTGTCACAGGAATTATCGAAGCTGAGCTATGGTCTTGAGAACAGGTTGTTTTATTATCGTCGGCTGAGTCCCATGGTGGCCTTGAGACTTGAGTAAGGAACAGGAATGCAGGATAGAGATGACTGAGGTTGAGGGTGGGCATTTGAGAATTCTGTTCTTGAGGATGGACTGGAGGGATGTGTTTGGAACATGCAAGAAGTACGCCTGAAGTACAACTTTGTCCGTATCTTGCAGATCCCCGCCGAGTACATCTGCTCAGCCTGCGTACGAGCGGAGAGGGAGGAGGTGATTATCATCAGATGTGAGGAACAGGTTAGTCTCAGGAATATGCAACAGCTACCATGACATTTACGCAGAGTGCTTGTTTACTGCAAGATTTGACAGGAAGCCCTGAAGTAGTGGAAATCTTCATTGGGCTGGGATATTTTCACCCAGAGGGCTCAAGTCTGGAATAGCAGCCGTGCAGCTGTCTTAAGTGCCGATGAATATTCATTGTTATAACCAAAGAGGAGGATACAGGAATGTCCGCTGTATAGCGTGTTTCTAGCTCAGAAAACAGATTTGTGGAAATGATTATTCAGTACATCTCGGGATGGAGTTATGGCATTAGTGAGGTGCTCTGAGGATTTGGAGCCAGAATTATCGGAGATCAGCACCACCATTACCTTTGTGATTAATGTTGCAAAGGTCGCAGCAATAGAGGATTTATTGTCTCCAGATCTATACCTTGGAGGTTAATGCAAGAGCCCTTTGTAGAGACATTTTAAGATGACGTCAAACATCGACAAGGTAATGGCCTCCAGATGCCGACTGGGTGGCTATTATCTAGTTGCCAATGTGGTTTGGCTATCACGGGGGTGGATCCACACGACATGTCCGTTTTCTTCGCTTTATTTACCTGAGTTTGCTTGCATTGGTTGGACGGTGCAGGGAAAGTACTGGAGTATGGGTTCAGAGGATACGCATGCCGGGATGACCTTGAGGGAGCAAGAGGATCGCTTATCCGCCTGTTGTGTATGTGGTTGTGAAGATAATGAATTCTTTGAACCCCTGGTAGGTTTCATTCCTGATTTCAGCTCAATGTCTATTAAACTCTACTTCGACAGTGATTGTCCTATCGCAGGAAGTGGTCAATGATTTGTACGTAAACAGCAGCAGAGTTGCTCATGCCATATGAAAATTCTTGAAGTAGACTGCGATTATTGAAGCTATTCTTGCTTCGATTGCCTCTCAAATCAGTGAGTGTGTGCGTAGAGGGCACCTGCATGTATTTATGGTATCAAACTAAGAATAAATCACAAGCCCTCAATTGTTGTTTATCTACGTTCACAGGTTCAGCCTTGTAGTTGTGCTGGGTGCGCCCTGCTTGCTCATACTAGCTGTATCACCACGGTTAAAGGTGGAGCTTCGCAGAAGGAACAACGCCTTCAGAGATCCGGAGTATGTTGTTTCTGCGGTACTTCTGTTAAGGATGGTGTTAGCAGCGATTCCAAGTTGCAGAAAGGAGGTCGGTGGGTGGAGGAGGTCCCCGATACTGGAAATGGAAAGCTAGTTAAGGGCGATCAACTGGGTGTGGCCCGAAAGCGTTTGAGAAGTACCTCGGGTGGCAGTGCAGTACCATTTAAAGCCGAGCTTGGAGAGAAGCTATCTATCAAGAGCAGTAGGAATGAAAAGGGTTCGAATTTAGTGCACTCAGATAAAGTGCAACCTGAAGTGTCCCCTACGGATTTGAAGAAGGTGCGCTGTTCATTCACCTGAGAATTTTGTTTCTTCGCTTAGTTTCTGGCCATTTGTCTCTTTCTGCTGTCGCATATTTTGTCAGATATTTTTTACATGGTACAAATTTAATGTAGTCACTATGAGAGAAATGGTTCGCTATACCTCAGCAGCGAGATTTTCTCTGTACGAGATGATGCTTATGCAGTCTGGCAAATATCATTGCAGAGTTCTTCGCCTTTTCTTGGACGCCGTTTTAGTGATGCAGCAGCAAATGTACCAATCAAAAAGCGTAGAATACAGTTGGAAATGGCTAGGTCGCCTTCACCTCCACCAGGAACCTTGAAGCATGAGCCTGGAATTGCAGCAGTTCACGAGGTTATTGAAGTCACGAAACCGTCTGGTTCTCAAACCTCAGAGGTCAATGCGCCAGTGGCAACTGAGTTAGATGGTAATGGAGGTGGCAGTTTGGAGTCTTTCGCAAGTGCAGAAGTGCATAAATTCGATCCTAAAGCGCCTGAGGCAGCTCTTAACATTTCTGAGGAAGATCTGATTAAGGGAGATAAACAAATGAGTCCTCCCGTGACTGCTCCTGAGACATATCCAGAAGGTGGTGTTGTCGTTGGTCGAAGCTCCCAACTGGGGCAATCGAACTCGTTTGTCGGTTGCAAGAGTGAGAAAGGAGACGCTGAATCGGAACAGAGGAAGGGAAACAGGTGCATCACGGAGAATGGGACTTCGCCTGCTGAAAACCGAAGGACAGAGGCAACTAGCTTGATATCATCACAGGTTGATGTGCAATCGCAAATTCTGGCAGTCCATACAGGTAGCACTAGTCCTACCAGGGAAGGACAGCAAGCATGTGCTATACAAATAGTGGTCATGCCTGAGCACCTTTTAAGTTCAGGCCTGTCGGAGGTGGGTCGTGCAGGAGAGCAGTCAGAGGAGGTAGTTACGGACTCCTCCAGGGATGGAGGGGCTACACTGAGTCCAAATTCCAAGAGAAAGTTTTCAGAAACTGACATGAGTCATCCTATGCGGGACCATCTGGAAGAGTCTAGCAGGTCGAGACCTGTTAACAGAGCCGGAAACGTGAATTTTCAAACATGTATGGCAGGCAGCATGGAAGAAGAACACGTCCATACCCCGGCACCGCACGGGAGTGGGATGATGGAGGCATCGACTCAGGCTGGAAAGAACAATAGCTCGCGGGATGTCAGGCTCCACTGGGATTTGAATATGGATATGGAGGAATGGGAAAGACCATCTGAAGAGGATAATGCTGTAGCGTCGGTGCAGAGCCTGTCTTCGATTCCAAATATTGAAGTGAAGATGGAAAGTTTACCTGCAAGGAAATTCGATGAAGAATCACACGAAGGTGCTGCTGCTAGTACGAGCACAAGTTCTGAGGATGGAAGATTGGAGCAGAAATGTCCACCACAAGACAGTTCAGATGCTGTCAGGAAAATCAACGCTGCAGAAGTCGGCGGTGGTTCTTTGAAGTCTGAGATGAAGGTTGAAAGAAAGGATAAGCTAATTCTGACGCCTTCAGACTCTGCATACTATGCATCTTTGAAGCTGGGTGAGGACCAACTAAAGGAAGCGGTCCCAGCAATACCTTCTGGGGGTATTAGTGGCACCCATACAGTCAAGGAAGCTGAAGGTAAACCTGAGGTAGTTTGCTATAGGGTGGAAGGCGACAAGTCAACATCAGCGTTGCAAAAGGATAATCGACACACAGAACTCGAAGTTGCACCTGCCTCTGATCAGGAAGCAGAGGCTCTTCATAGTGAAGGGCTGGTATCAGCGGTTGGTCCTGTTGTAGATAAGGAAACAAAGGGTAGGGTGTTTCTGGTAGCGGAGAAAGGTAAAACGGATGTAGATGTTTGCAGGTCTGAACTCACAGATACTAGAGCGGATACTTCTGTGCATGAAGAGGAGGATACTTGTGGCACCTACAGCTTGACAACTGATAATTTTCGTGAAGAAACTGATGTGCTTCAATTAGAGAAGAAACCTGAGTCTCATGTCGAAAATGTTAGCCATCTGGTTCATTCTGAAGGAACTATGATCCCAACACCGGTACCCACATCTGCCGTTCCTGTAGCCGAGTTAAGTTCCATCAGGAATGTCACAGGACTACAAGGGTGTGATGACAGCGATGCAGCTTCTCACGAGGACGAGAAGTTGGTTGACAAGGAGGTTGTGGAGGAGTTCGTCACGGATAGAAATCAATCGCCAACCTCGCCTTCAAGACAAGCAGCACCTCTTAAATGGGAGGGTGATAATGGGGAGGATCTTGAAGCTGAGGATGTGGATTATGGTGATTCTGATTTGAGAGAAGGGGACGACCATGACATGGAAGATAGATTACAGCGAGGGGCTTCAGAGGTCGAGAGCACATGGAACCCCTACGGAGACACGAAAATTTCTGAAGTGCAAGGTGGTGCCACAGCTCCTCAAAGCCAGAAGGGTAACGCAGATGATTCGAGCAACGTAATGGGTACGAGAAAGAGAAGATATGGAAGCGAGATAACCGCTGCTGAGGAGTTCCAGGGGATGGATGTCGAGAAGGCCCATGCTGTACATGTGGATGATCTAAAGTGTGGCTCCATTCCTGGAAAGAGCTCTATCAGTTCAGAAATGAACGGAGGTTTGGCTGTTGAAGAGGTAGTGGACTGTGATGCAACGGTTTCTTGTCCTAGTCCATCTTCCTCTGAATATCTAGGTGGTCAAGAAAATATTCGTTTCTAGAAAAAGGGGTATTTAGATACTGGGTTTAGACAAGAACATGACGTGGAATATGTTGGATTTGACCTATCTAACGATATATTTCTCTATTTCTTGATGCAGGAGAAAGTTAGGGATGACCACGGTAATGGAAGTGCTAGCGTTGCGACCTCCGACAGTCGTCGTGCTTCTTTGGAGAGAACAGAGGACTTGATCGGGACCCCTCGTAGTGACAAGGCCATCAGGAAGTCGGAAGTTTGGAGAGAACCTTCTGAAGGCGGTAGTCGAGTCAGGACAAAATCGGGCTGGGACCAACTTCCAGAGGGTTTCCAGAGTGCTGAAGAAGCACTGCAAGCAGCTAGACCAAATGCAGGACAGACAGGCTGGGGGTCGCACTACGCACCTGGTTTTTCTGGCTGGAATGGAAGTTCAAGCATACATTTCAACCCTAGTGAGAATCGTTATTTGCCAGGCCATGGCAGAGGAATGTTGCCGGGGCCAGCTGCCGATAGAGTTTCGTACGAAAAAACAGGATGGAGTAGGGGTGACCATCCACGCAGAAGCAGGTGAGTCTAAGATTTTGAAACCTCAACTAATTTATTTTGTGGTGCAATAATCATGTAAGATCTTGACTGAGTAATGATAGACGTTATCCAAATCTACGACTTTGCTATTGTTTACTAACATGTTCTTATCCTCAGAGTGGATGACGGCTTGGAGATACATGGCAGAGTTCCTGTGAACCAAGAGTTACGACAGAGCAGTGGGAACCGGCCAAGACCGTCATCGCTTGAGCCAGCCCATCGCCAGAGGCGGCGAGGTATTTGGGGTGAGGATGCAGGTGTGCCTCCTCCTATGTGGGGGTTTGGTCCAGGCAGACATCTTTCACCTCCAGGTCCTTCACGTGAACCATATGGCTTTCACCCGCACAAGACCAGGAATGCAGCAGCCGTTGCTGCAGCAAAAGTAGAGAGCAGTGGCCTTGTTGTAGCTCCAGATGGGACTGTTATTAAGGCAGGGGTTGGAGCCCCGGCTCCTCTTCGAGGTCTGGGTGGGAAAGGGAGGGGAGCTGGATTCTCAAGCATGAGTGACATGACTTCCAACGGAGTTATGACTGGGGTTGGGAATACAGGCCTTTCACATTCGCTCAGGATTGCAGGAGATGTGGATTTGAGAAGCAGGGAATGCTTGGGCGTAGATTCTAGAGTTGCAGGGGGTATCGGTATGGGTATAGACCCTCCCCACTTTAAGCGGGTCGGTGAAAGATTTGGGGCTTCTTTCCCACCTGGGATGGGGAGTTCAATGGCTCGTGGTGCATCCCCAATGCTGGGCACTTCAAGTAGATACAGGTGGACCCGGGAAGAACGAAGTTACGTTCCCCCAGTTGAGCAAGAAGACAGAAATTTCCCTGGCAAACGCCGTTCAGTCGACAGAGGTTCGCTGCCCCAGTCTTCGAGATCCAGGGTTAGCACACCGCCAAGGCCTACCACGAGCAATGAAGTGATTCCCGACGATGGAGCAGCTAGTCAAGCAAGGAAAAGTAGAGTTTCAGAGGTTGTTGATGCAAAATTGGAAGCTGAACCTGAAGTCGCTCCGGCTGCGGCTGCTGCTGAGTCTGACTCTCAAACTGCTCTTCAGGTCGTGCCACCACCGCCCAAGTTACCGTTGCCACCACCTCCTCCCAGGGCTCAGAGGTCCCCACCAGCTGGCCTGAAACGACTAATCAACAAGAGAGAGGATTGGCCCCGAGGACGAGAGAGAAGTAGGGATAAGGAGAGGGAATGGGATCGGGAGAGGGCCAGTTCGCGAGGTCATTATTCGCCCTCACGGAGATCCTCCCCACACGTCATTCATGGTTCAGCATTGACAGATGAGCGTGACAGGTTGCTGCTGGCAGGAATCGACAGGAACAGGGACGGGAATAGAGACCAAGGGGCATCTGCGTCCATTTCGGGGGAGGATGTGCCCTCTTACAGGGGAAGGTCAATGGAGGACTCTCATGAAAGAAGAGGTCGGCACTATGACGGAGACGCGGCGGTCAAATCGCGGGCACAAAGTAAAGACTCCACGTACAGGGGCGGTGATGCTAAGGAATCGAGATCTGACACGGACTCCAAGAGTGACAGGCGCAGAGATTGCCAAAAGTCTGGAGTGAATTACAAACATAGTAGCAGTCGGGAGGGTGAGGATGACGTTGCCCCCAGGCGCCGTAGACCATCGTAATTTAGTAGGAACGCGAAGGCAACATTTGTTAAAAAGATTATTGAAGCTTGCTACAGGAATCTTTCAAAGACAAATTGATTATCTCTCTCCCACTCTCACTCTAAGGTTGGTGCTTTCTTTTTAACATCTGATTTTTCAAGCATGCCTTGTTTCTTCACGGTGGTAGAGTTCTCAATGGTTTGTGTTGAGAACCCGGATGGCTGAAGCCGTCTCCCTTCTCCACAGAAAGAACCTCCGAGGCAGAGTCTTTAGGAAGGTGTAAAGTATTATGCTCTCAACGGCAGGGAAAAAGGTATTTTGCTCAGTTCTATTCGAATTCATGTACGGTATTTACCTTGAATGACAAAAACCCAGGATTGTCAGGCAGTGGCTGAGTGTCAGATTGTTTGTAAGACGTTTACAAATTATATTTGCTTATTGTACTGTGTACATATTGATGACTACCCATTACAAGGCTGTCACATCTAAACTCTTTTGGAGAGCAGCACATGATTGCTAGGTGTAAGAATTGATGAGGACTACTAGTCTTGCAGGGTGTGTTCACTGTTCAGGTTCCGCTTGAGCTTTTTGCCCTTGGCTAGAAGTTACCGGTTAGTAGTGTAAATGACTTAGCGATCATATTTTTTAAAGACAGTAACCAATCTTTTTAAATTTATTGTTAGTGGGAAATTTTTTATCTGCCCGTTTTGATTTCTGAAACAGGAAACACAATTCCAGACCAAGAAGAGACTTGTGAGAAAAAGTTGTAAATCGTTGGTGGCTTCCTACCTTTTGACGTGTGGTTGTGTTGCGTTACTTAGGTATGTTCCTTATCAAGTTTTGAAACCAGAATGGTTCATGATGTTCAAAGTCCTCCTGTTTGGTTCAACTAGATGTCAATCTTGTCCCATTTTGTCATGGAGAACTTCTCTGTGAACTCATTGTGTCTACTTCATGGTTTTGTGCTACAAATTAGCTGGCAATTGTTTTGAGCTGCCAAGCACAGGTTCTTTTTCTAGAGAAATTGCTGACATGTGAAGTTCTGGTGTAAGCAACCTGGTATATGAAAGCTTGTTAGTTAACTCAATAATATAATATGCAGTCTACACATATACACTCAGCAATATAAAAGCACCCAGCAAAATAAAAGTCATGGTTGGAAGTAAAGTTTTTATGAACGATAGGTTTGTCATGACCCTAAACCTATCGTTCATCTCTCAAATGAATAAATGTTTATGACTATAGATAAAAAAATTACTCCAAAATAATTTAGTGAATTGTTGAACTTTTCTATTTATAAAAGTTTAGGTTTTTTGTGCTTTAGTTTTTAGGATTTTCTTATGATGATCTTACTATGGTGCTTTGGTATTTGAATCATTGATGCAACAAAATCTTTGCATGTAACAATAATGAATTTAGATTTAGAAGATAGAATTAAAAAAATATCATAATATCTTCACAATTCCTTACTTTTATTTTTATTTTCAAATTACATCTATAATTGAATAATATTTTTACTATTTGAATCTTCTTAATTTGAGTATTTTTAGATTCTGAATGTTATCAATTAATTTTAAAGTACAAAATGAAAGGAAAACCAAAATATGGTCTGAAAAATCCACAAATTGTAAGGAAATTTTTTTTTTTTATCAAAACAAAGTTCGTATTTTGAAATGAATCAAAAATTTATCATTAAAAAAAAGTGTAAATTAGGTACATACCTTATGGATGATCATTGTAATTAGAAAGTCACCAAAAATGAACATCTTACTACTTGGATTTCGAACTTCTCAATTCTTCTCATGATTTTTTCTGTTGAATTTTGAATTAGAAATTAGCCCCCTCAAAAAAAAAATTAATCAAATGAAAGAAATTTGTTCAATTAATTATACGTATTTAATGAAAAATATAATTATTGAATATTCTTTTATGCATATGAAGACTTTGCAATAAATATTCAATTGTCTGAAAGTATTTTCATTTTTAATCTGTTACCTCTAATATTTTAAAACTATTTCCAAATATTTTGTTGTAACTCTCTTCGCGATTTGATAACTCCAATTTCATCATTTTATTCTCATCTACCCATTCAAATGAAATACCATAGATTAGATGTTTTAATTTAATGATAAATACATTTTAATTTAAATCTGAACTATTAAAGATCATTTTTTAATAAAATAAATTACATTAATTTATTATTTCAAATTCAAAAAAACACCTAGCATTTTTTTAGCTTTAAAATCTTTGGAAGCAATTGATCGTTTGAGATCCATTATGGTAGCAATGTCATCTGCTCGTGATTCTCGGCTTTCAAATCGCTTCTGTAATAATAAGAAATAATATATCAAATTTTGTATATAAAAATAAATTATAAAGCTTCAAAATTATAATCCAAATACATTATAAATTCAAAATTAATATTTTTTAAAGCTAAATTGTTAACCTGTAATGCAGCAACTTGTTCTTCTAGATTAATTTGTTTATTCTTGCATTCAATCAATAAAACAATTTTAGTTTTTCCAATTCAAATAAAAAAATGATAGTGAAATGTGATGATTTTGATAAATTTATAATTAATTTCTTAAATTGTTAGAATTCTAGTAGTATTCAAGGCAAGATGAAGTTTGGGTAGAAACCTTATATTGTATAAGTTTTTCTTTATAAGAATTGATGTTTTCTAAATGGTGTGTAGACATGTCATTTATCATATTTGTTGTTTTATTCTTAGTTGATCTTCGTTGTGCTTCTAACCTTTTCAATTGCACATGTTTTGAAATTGTAACAAAATATATAAATATTGAGTGAAACTCATGTGATAATACATCTATTTTAATGAAATATTTTGTATTTACATCTATTTTATTGAAATAATATTATGTGCGCATAAGAACTAAAAAATAATTAATATTTAAAAAATAATGATTTCTTCATATGATCAAGTGCTTACAAAGATATTATAAGAATGTTATGGTTATCTTTCAAATTGTGTTTTTGTCTTTCTAAGTCTCTTAAGTTTATTGGCAAAATGTGAAGATCTTCAATTCGTTTATCCTAAAATGTTTGTGTATGTATTAGATTAAAAAACATTCAGATGAATATGAACAAAATTGTAATATATTATAAAATAAAACTTACCTTAAATGACTATTCTAGATTTTGTATAAAACAAAAAGAATTGCAATAGTTATAAAATATAAATATTTGTGCTTAAATGGTTTCTACCTTTTCAAAAATATACAATTCTAATGTTCTTATTCTATCATCCAATAAGTCAATATTTTTAGTGTACCTGTGTTTTATCTGATTTTAACATTGAATTACATGATATTAGTCTTTATTCTTAATATACTTCAGAAATTGAAAATATATACAATAATCCTACTATTATTATCATTGTTATTTTTTAACAACAAATTACATATTTATTTTGGCATATTTCAATTGATTATATATTTTATTAATAAATAAAGACATTACTTTTTCAATTTGTTCTAATTGTTGATTGTGGATTTTATACATATTTTGTTCAAATCGATGTTCCCATTCTTTTGCACAAATACTAATCATAGTACAATGTTTTGATAGATAGTCCGAAAGAATGTGTTTGTGAGTATCACACATATTGTCTAATTTTTTATTTATATTTGCGATATATTGGTCATTTGACATTACATGTGTATTGTAGGTTTTTGATAAATCTTCATTCAAACTCTATTTTCAAAACACCAAAAATAATTTTTTATAATTTCTAAAAAATTGTCATTAATTCAACTATATGGTCCAAATTGTAATCATAGTGTAGGTACTTTTAAATTCTAAATAAAATATATTAATTTCAATCATGAAACAAAATTAGGATTTTATGAGTCAATTCCATTTCAAATGTGTACCTTCAAACAATGCATGAAATCTGTAATTGCTTTTGAAGTTGATGCAAGTATGGATTTTACATTTAAAAATAAAGCAGCATAATATGAATGATATGTAGAAGTTTCTTTAAAGTAATAATTCCACAATTTGTACTCAGATGATAATGCATGATTTATAATCTTTTGAATCCTAATGTCCTATTCAATTTTACAATAATTATTAATTGACAATCGTGTGTTGAGACATATTTAATCTATTATAAATTTTAAAAAACTATTCCATTTTTTAAAAAAATTACGTATAGAAATTTAGCAAATAAGTGTGTAAGAAAGTGTTTGAGATTTAATTGATGAACAAAATTTATTGATAAAATTTATCAATATATGTAACATATTTGAGTTTTTTGCTTTTATTGCAAAAATAAACTTTCAAAACAACATATGTGAAATATTTTTTCCATCATTGAAGTCAAGATGGAAGGCATGAATGCTGAATTCTTAATCATACACATATTTAATGTAGGTATCTTAATCAAAAACATGATCTATTTTAGAATGTGAGATTATCGATCAATGGTAATTATAAAGATTATAATATTATTTTATTAAATAATATGATCATTGAAATACAAATATTAATATTTTTGTGTTTATTTATAAAAGTAGAAATCAGTGTTTTATTCTATGTACTTATATAAAAATTATGTAATCATATTTCATACTTTTAAGCATATACCGTTATTCTCTTCATTGATATCAAAGTTCGTTCCAATTTATCCTGAAATTTATAAAAAATACATGATTTAGAATAATTTGCAATTTTATTCATACTATAAATTCAAATAGTAAATGCTTAAATAATATATTTACCATTTTATAAGAAGATTATTCACATTCTATTAATTAAAGTATGACTCAATTTTTAATTACATTAAAAGATTCATTTATGCATCTACCTCGTCATTTTCGCTGATTTCTTTTAGAGACTTGTGATAATCAAAGTTTTGTTTTATAAACATATTATTCAATCTGCAATGATTTTAGTTTTCTTTCAAGAAGTCATTTCTTTTTCTTTTTCTTTTACACACACATATATTGATTTGTTTTAATAAGAATGATGATTTGTAACTAAAAAATTATTTAATTATAATGTTTGAATCATATTTATTAGATTTTTAATTTGTAGGGATGAAAAGATATTATGAGTATAAGAATACAAAAATAAGAATTGAATTTAACTCATCAAATCTTGTGGAAAAGATATTGCAACATTTGATCATGTTTGTTTGATATTTTGATTTTTGATAAATGATTATATCTTTTATATTTAATAAATCATTGAATAGTTTTTGCATGTTATCTTCGTTCTGCTTGTTAGGAATTTAATAAATTATTTTGATATTGAATGTTATTACAAATACAATTATAAAGGATTACATTCCATTCAAAAAATATAAAACTAAAAATTTACAGGTAAAACACTGTAACTATACAATTCTACTAAGTCTCTTAAATTCCTTTTATTTTTTAAAAGCAAAATTACAAGTCACAAAGATTCACATATACATTTGTAATGCTTCTGATTTTTAATAATAAAAATTGTTCATTCAAAATTTTGAAAAACATTTACCATGCTGTTTGAATAATTTGTTATACTTTTGATATTGGTAGCTTTGGTTTCTACGTTATGTAACATAAATATAAATAATTTGTATGCCTGTAAGTTGGAAAATATATAATATTTTTATATAGAAATCTACAAAAAAAAATCATATGAAATCAATCTATACTTTCCATGCAAAGAAATTTGTGTATACATCTTTAATTTATATAATTTCATTTTTTAGTTGTATAAATGATTTGAAATTATGTATATTAAATGAGAAATGTACGAACCTCTCTTGATTTCATTATATGGGTTGGAATGAAAGCAACAAATGATTGAAGAGCTGATTCAATATGTTTTCCAAATTTCATAATTTTCCCAATTTTTTCTTCTATATCTATGATCTATTGATAAAACCAACACCCAAGTTTCAATTTGTTTTTGGGTATTTAACCTCAACCATAAAAGCATAATGAAAACATGTATATTATTTATATATGAACTAAAAACATTGTTGAAGATTATGAAAGAAATGAATTTACTTTGGAATAGCATTTCATAGTACTTGAATCAATTCCATTTACACATTCTTTGGTCTCACTGTGTAATCTTTTGTGTGCTTTTAAATATTCATTTTTAATTATCAACATCAATGTATCACCTTCATCTATAAAATTAATCACAAATAATTCAAAGCCCAATATTAATTTTTTCATTCAATAAAGACAATGCAAGGTATAAATCATAAAGGCACTCTATCATGAACACAAATTTCGAAATTTCACTTTTTTCCATGTTATGTTTTATTTATTTTTAAGAATTATATTTTATTTTTATTGAAATTTTTTCTTTCTCATGATATTTGAATATTTGTCTTATATTACTTCAATATCAAAAAATTATGTGATTAACCTGCTGAATGAGGAAGTTATAATAGAGATCAAAAAATATGTTGAATATCAAATTACAACTATATTTTTCAATTTAAATGGGTTTTAACACGAAGTACTATTCTTTTAAAATTATAAGATTACAATAATCAAAGCTTACATATATGTTTTTCAACAATATTTTCAAGTTGTTTAATTTGATAAGTCCATTTAATAGCATGTTTTTTGAACTGTACAGAAGGATAAAAACACATAATTCTTCAGAAATCTTTAGCTTCAACATCATTTTTTATTTTTATTTTTATTTTTATTTTTCAATCACAATTTCGATTCATATTTTATAAATGAATATTCAGAATTCAAATACATTTTTATTCATACCCATGATCTATACGTATCTTTAAGAATGACAAAATTTGTGTCATTAGTTTCTTGTTGTTTTTTGAAAGTTACATCAATAGCATCGTATAAGAACTTCATTGAATGATTGATCTACATGTTGACAATTAGAAGAGTGGCTCATGTTTCTTTTATACAAATATTATCTAAAATTGAACCATTTTAAGATAAAATAAAAGTAATTCTTTGATTTACTTTAACTTTTTTAATTTGAATTTCAAATGTAAATATAGGAAAATGTTTAGTAATTATACTTTATGTTATAAACATTTTTAATGAAGATGCATCAAATTTATACTTGTATAAAATACATGAAACTAATATTAAAAAGATTCAAGAATCCTTTCAAATGCTTACAGTATTCATTGTACTAAGTATTTGTTGAAAACTCTGACTTTCAATGTGTTTGTATTTCATGTCGAAGTCTATTTTCAGTTTTTTATTTTCTTCATTTTTTGCTTCAATTTCATGTTGTAATGCTGTTAGCTGAATTTAATTTTTTATATTATAACCATTTTCAATGAAAATAATATATATTTTAAATATGTATTTATATTCACATTTTATGGAGTTTTAAATTTTGTTTATATGGTCCTTTAGAGGATGCCATTCCTGATTAAGAATGATTTTTTAAATCTACTAAAAAAAATTATGGATACACGGAAAATACCTTGTTTGTCAAAAGTGTGTTATTGAGCATCAAATCTTGAATATTGATAAATGATGTTTCAAGATCACGTTGTAATCTTTGAATCTATAACGTTGAGCTATCATTTTAGAGAACTTCATTAATGTAGTTATATAAAACTATATCATAAAGTTAGCACAAGAAGTTTTTATACTCATATGAATACATAATTAGAAACCAAATACCTTCTTTCTTTCACCGTCGAGTGAATTGTTTTTTATTCCATTAGACAACTTTAATTCTTTCAATACATTTCTTGTAAGTGATAATTTTTTTCTAGTAGAAGATAATTTTTTTTCCTATAAGATGACATAAACAAATGGTTTTAAAAACTATAGTATCAAAGCCAAAAATAACATAAGTAAAAGGAAAGACAAATTAATATGTTAAAATAGGCAATTAGTCATGTGTTAAGTTTTTTGTAAGTTATGTGATACGTTTTTAAAACACTATAAGGTACTTGAATCTTACAAGTAGAAAAGATGATACAACAAATCCCAGAATTATGTTCCTACATACATTAACTTTGTTTTTGAAACTTCTTTTAGACATTATATTGCTTTAAATTCTATATTTTTATGATATTCTTCCAAATATTAATCATACCATGTTCATATTCAATGAAATACTTATTTGATATTATAATGGCTACAAATTGCAAACATGTACACAATTGATACGAAATAGATATTACAATTTTACTAAAACTGTGACATGGATGTTCTCAATTCTTCAATAACAAAATGAAATAAATTAACATAAAGTAGAAATGATATAAGTAAGATAATGTATGACACAATCACGGCTTAAATATATGAAATTATTTTGTACCTAACTTTTGAACTAATATCATTTAAGACGGATGGTAGTTTTTCTATATAATTTATAAGTTCTTCTAGGAATCCAGCCTTTACAACACACAATTCAATTGAAATCATAAAAATCAAAATTTTATATTTTATGCAATAATAGTATAGATGAAAATATAATTAAAAAACCAATCTCAACAGTTCTTCTCGATGATTAGATGATGTCCCACAATTTCAATACATTCTTAAAACCATCAAGTTCATGACTTCCAAAACAAAATTGGAGAATTAATAGTGTTAATTTTTACTCTATTACAAAAATATAATTCAGATAATATAATTCAATCCAAATAACATAGAAATCATTATCTTAAGAACCAATTCGACCTGGTCATGCCATTTTGATTCCACCATTGAAACATATTTGCAACATTCTTGAACGCTATTGTTAAAATGTTCCTGTAGATTTTTGCTATGTTGTATTTAGTGCATTGGTAGAATATTTGCTAAAAATACATGCTTATATAAATTAACTCTGTTATAGTTGATTAAATTTATTTTGGAAAGATTTAAATTTTTTATATTTTTATGAGGATTTACCTTAAGATGCTTGACTTTTGCGCTATGCTCAATACGCATATCCTTTACAACAACAAAAACTTGTGAGTATATTTCTTAAATTAGAATGTAATATATAGGTCCATATATCATGCAATAATGTATGTTAGTAAACGGAAATATGAATTTTAAATTTAGATTATGTACCATATATGTGACAACAATAGAATCTTTGAGTGTGAGTATATTATTCAAACATTTATATTGTAATTCTGATATTGCATTAAAGTATAATTATAAATATTGTTAACAATGACCTCAATGCATTTTGTTATCATCATCATTTTGAATTTCTGTCCTTTTTGGTAAGATTTGATTTTATCATTGAAATTATATGAATATGTTGATATTTCTTTTTGGAAATGAGAAACAATATCATTTATTTCTTCAGTGATTTGTTTTTTCTCATCATGTATCTATAACAACATTTTAATTAAATTTCCAAAATTACGAAATAAATATTTTTATTAATAGAATGTAAAACTCAAATTCATCAAGTTTGGATTCAAATTTAAAATTAATATTTTGTTTTATTAAGTTCTACTTCAAACAAAACTTTACCGTTTGCATGATAATATAATGTGAGTCCTCATGTTCCTACACACATTAATTGAAGAAAAGAAGAGTTGAAGCAAACATACGCAGCCATAAACAAATGAAATTTGAGTTCTAAATATATTTTTATTTAATTGCTAGTCCTTTTGAAATGAAAAATTATTCAATAACATTATAGTGGATGGACCTTAATAATTTCTTTTGATTTCTCAATTGCCTTTTGGTATTCATTTGCTTGTTCACTTTGAATCATCATTAGATTATCTTTATCTCTATTATTCTTTATAAAACAATATATTAATTTTAGATTAATACAAAATATAATTAGATGGATAATAAAATTAAATATAATATAACTATGGTGATGTGTACTTGAAAGATTTTAAATTGACCTTGTTTTTTAGAATTTGTTACTTTATGATTTAACATTAGTATACAAATATAGATCAGTCAAAATTAAATTGAAAGATGTTATAAAGTTCAAATCATATTGAGTGGTTCTTTTGTTTTTGTATTTATTTATAATTACTTTTCGAATCATTTTAAATTTTAATTTAATATATGAATTTTCCACCTTTGCAAAATAGATATCATGTTAGACGAGTGTTCTTGATATGATTCAAATATTTTGCGTTGACAACATTCACGTTTTTTCATTTCCTGCACAATCGATAGTTACAATGTTGGAATTTTTTTGTATTCAATAATATCAAAATTACATTATTTTAGCACAATCTTTTAATGATGAAATTTTGATTTAACATTTAATCATAAATCCAAAAACCATAGTTTTGAAAATTGAAGTGAAATAACTTAAACTGAATCAAATATTTTAAAAGAATCAACAAAATACCGATTGATTGAACCACAACTCTTCTTGATGCTTCTTCTTTAGAGCATTTTGTTCTTTTGTGAAATTCTTCATAAAGTAAAATAATAATTTAGAGTATAATCTTAGTAAAATTATTGATTTTAATGTACAACCATAATAATTAATTTAAATAAAAAATTAAATACTTCATAGAAATATTATATAGAATGATATCTATTCCAATCATCATTTTGTAGAATTTATGACATATGGATTAAACTATGATATCGTCTACCTTAGTTTTTCAATAGCTACGAGTAAATAAAAATATTAAAAAAAACAAAATTCTCATGATATTTATTTATTTATTTAATGAAATACCTCTAACAGTTCCGTGTCGTACGTCTCTTGAGCATTGTAATACATGAATTCTTTGAAATTTTGAATTTGAATTGAGGCATCTTTTAATATATTTTGTATCTCACTGCTTATTTTTCTAGGACTCTGCATATATGTTTGTAAATGAGTTCTTTATTTGTTCATTTTTTACTTCACTTACTAAATTTATATTTTTAAAATATCAAAGTTAACATAAGTAACTTATCGACATAACACATGCTTCATAACGTAATACCTACACCCTTTTGGCTATACATTGGCAAATATTTACTTTCATTTCTATTCTAAATTATACAGGTTCAAAATTTTAAAGAAGAAATAATTATTATTATCTTAATTTTTCTTCATTCTAAAATACAATTTCTAAGTAAATTACATTGTAAAAATTAATATATTTAATGCCAAAATAGTAAAAGTTCCCACCATATCTATAATGGTATAATACCGGTATGGATTTTATAATATTTCAATATAAACATTACATACATTTCATAATATTTGTAAATATTATTGTAGTATTATAATTCCAAAATTATTGATGTAATTAAATAATTATGTAATATATATTATATGTATTTTTTTAATGTTTTTCTTACCTCCGGTAGTTCATCTTCAGCTGAATCAGCAAAGTGATGAAGTAACATTGTTAATTGACCCAATTTTTCAGTAAGTTGATCTTCAACATGTAACCAATCATTTATTACTGGTGGACTCATTCTTTTATATTTTTTTGGTTTTCAAATTTAAGGAAATAAATATTTATTCTTTTGCTGTATCAATTTGAAAACTATGTAATTCATGTGAATGGAACACAAGATTGAACATATCAATGTAACAATGTATAAAATTCGAAATCATCATTGCTCATGAGATTTAGGGTTATTGGAGATGTTTTAGGTTTTTGGAAATACTTGTTGTAATTTTCAACATTAAATTAGACAAAGTTATCGTGAATTGAAATTTACATGATTTAAATACATTAAATTGTAAAAAAATTCAATTAGATCATGTGTACTTGAAATTGTTTTGTTTTTATTGAATGTAATGATCATACAAATTCCATTTCTATGTCTAAAACCTCAAACCTGAAAATGATGTAAAAAATTATATAATTAATATACGTATCTTTTTTTAAAAAAAAAACTATATATTTTCAATGTTATTGATCAATAATAGGTAGTGCATTTCATCATGATTTCCAATGTTTAGTTCCTTAAAAAAAATAATATATATATTAGATGATGAAAATGACTCAAAAAGAAAAAAATAAAAAAATAAAAAAATCTAAAAAATTGAAGTCATTTGATTTTCAAATATCATTTTTCCATTCTTTAAGAAAAGATTTATAAAGGACCTACAAAAAATCTAGAAACTTTAATAATGTCATTACAAAAAATGATTGCGACTTATTTTTTTTGAAAAATTTATAATGTTGTAATGAAAAATGTTCACACTTTGAGCAATCAAAATATGTTCACACTTTGAGCAATCAAAAATGGTGTTTGTTATGTCCATATTTTAAGGACATTATCAAGAAAATCTTTATACACAACAAGTTTCCTAGGGGTATAGCCTTAATACAATAGTGAGACCTTTGTGACAAAATAATTAAATGTGAAGATTATAAAAATCATGAAGGAAAGAAATTGGCGTTGCTATTATTTATAAATCCATTCACATGCATATTGTAATTGTTACACAACTTCATCTGATAAATTTTAAGATAATTCTAATTTTTATGTTTTTACAAACTAGAACAAATACAAAGGGAGTATATGATATTTTTTTTCAATAATTTTGTTTTTAATGATGTTGTACTGTAGGCATATCGTATCAATACATCTTTTGTAATTGAGTCTTTGATTATTGTTTATTTAATTTTGTGGGAATAGCCATCTATAGCTGTAAATTTTGGATCATAAGAGGAGACGCCTCTGTATTATACGATATATCTGAATATTTTATTTATTATTTGAATAAGATCTTGGTATCCATTTCCCAACACTTTGCAAATTAAACTGAATAAGCATGTTTGTCTATCATCAATTTGCATGTGCTTATTATTTGTGGAATCAATTCATAGATGTATCTACCCAAGCATATCCAATTAAATCCTCGTAGTTTATTTTTATTTTTATTAGTGAACACTACATAAAGCTACTCAGTTTTTTTAAAATTTGATTTTAAAATATTTATCTAAAAAATTAGATTAATATGATGATATTTATTAATTAACCCCTAAAGTTCTTTGAGACCACATTATAATCACAATACTTTTAGGCATGCTATTTTAAACTCTTAGATTTTCAAAATTTTCTAATATTTTTATTATACATAGCTTTCACCAATAAATTTCTAATGGCACAATTTTCAGAGCATTTGAAATTAGGATGCAAAAGTTATGGATTTAGATGAATTTACTTTAAATTTAAATTTTCATCTAGACATAATATACCTAATCCAGTTTTTGTGACATGGCCGAAGGTCAATCCAAAAGATCCACCATTAGGAGAAAAATGGGGTCCCAAAGGAGCCTTGTAAGACAACATGTGTTAGGTGAACCGGCCGCCCAAGCACCCATCTTCGTAAAACCCATTAGTGCATTTTGCTACCCGCTAACAACGTCAGAAGCTATAGTGCTGGCAGTACAGTAATGGCAATGCTGATAATATTAATAGCGCTAGCAGCGTCAATTGGCTGTACCCATCGCTGGACCTACAAAACTGCACTGCTCGTCAGCCAGATAGCACCATCGATGCCACCAATAAAAATGCACGGTTTGGATCCAAATTTTTTAGCACGTGTGATTGTGAAAGGCCCCTTTGAGACTACAGATTTCTCTTAATGAATTACCAAAACTGTCCATAAAAATTACGATGAATTACATCATTTGTACTTCATAAATTTCTATAAATTTGACTTATACTCCAATTTCATAGAATTTTTTGGTGATTCTCTTTCTCATTGAAAATAATATATCTACAGTTAAGATTTCTAATAAAATTTGTTTAGATTACCTTTTTGCAAGTTTCACATTTGAAGAATGTAAGGCATTTTCAACACCACCCCATTTATAAAAATAAGGATTTTTTCTTTTTCCTAAGCACATAAAGAGCTCAAACTTGATAAGTGCATACTCAACTTTCATACCTCCAAGAATTGATAAATCTCCATGCATCGAATGTGTTTGCAAAGTATACTTTTTGGACATTAAAACTCAAGTATACTGCTTAAGTAGTGTCAAAAAACAACTTTTGCAGTGAATTCAAAATACAATCTCCTAATCCATAGGGTGATTTGTACTCTAATTTGTTATAAACCTTTTCAGACAAGATAGGGATAAGATCCTACGTGTACTGGGGGGAAGCACAATAAAGTGAACCAAAAAAGTGCTTATCTTTTCCCCAATTTCAGCCCCTTTCGTAAACACTAGAGAAAGGGGGATCTCCGTTAAGTCAACGCAAAATTAAGTTTGGGATACGGAAAGTAGACTTGATCTTCTTGAACTTCCCAAAGTTGTGGGAAAATAAATTGAGTTTACAATGGAAAACAAAGACGCCGAAGTCGGGCAAAGTGAATGTAGTCATTTGGAAAAGTGAACATAACGGTTTAGGGTTTTGTTTGAAATCACTTTTGATGAAGTGCAGCCCTCTGTATGTGTAAGAGGTATTCTAAAATAGTAAATTCATATACTCATTAATTAGTTTAGGGTTCCTAAAGTACCGCCGAGATGTTTTTTAGGAGGGTCACTTTGGCGGTACTTTTTGTGTGTTTTTTTTTACCAAACATTGTTTTTTAAATTGGAAAAAACATCTTCTAAAGACAATAGAGGGCTGTAAATGAAGAAATCAAGACTTTGGAAAAGTTTGTTTTCATGATTTAGAACTAATGGTCAAATTTAGTTTCAATTCAGGATGTTCTTTTTATGAAGGTGTGTGTAAGACACCTTATGACACCTTAGAAAGTGACTAAAATGCTCAAAAACTACACCAAAATGCTCAAAATCAGATTTGAGCTTTGAAAAACAGCACACTTCATAATCACTTCCAAATGATCACATGCGTCACTTTGTGGTCCACTTTATTGTGCTCTCCCCCTACTTATTCCAATTTATGTTTATGTTTGGAATTTATGTTTATGTTTTGCATGACCAGAATTTTTGGTCAAATTGGTTACAAGTGACTAGATTATGACCAATTTGACAAAAAATTCTAGTCATGCAGGACATGGTTTCCACTAGTGGTTAAGTCAATATCAAGTAAGAGGTGAGTTACACTTCCCCTATGACAATTATATCAAATAAATGGTGGCTTCTAGAATCTCCATTCTTGTAGCATCATTCTCTTTTTGATTTACTAATAAGAAAAACAAAAAACATGAAAGACTTAAATCCAACAAGACATATGCACGATGACTAAAATGTTTGTCATGGATGCAGCTACCTCACCTGCTATTAAAACCTTTCCTCCACACGGCTCTGCTCAATGAATCCAGATTTTGAGAAGAATTAGACTCTGGTAATTTAGTAACTGTAAGGTATAAACACCTATAACCGATAACTTAAGCATTTTAGCATAATATATCTTGGGTTATCAAGGAGTTGATTTTTGTGCGTAGGAAAATAAGGTTCATGAAGACTGAGTTTTTTTTTTAAAGAATTAATTAAGTAAAATTAGAATTAATAGATTTTTTTTTTGTTCAAAAGTTGGTCAGAACCCATAACCAACACATAGCTTCACCCATGACCAATAAAAACAAAGAATAATGAACAAACATAAAACTATCTATTTCCGCAACTTTCACAGAGGCATTCTATTGGAGGACGCATCCTAAATCTCATGTTCATCAATTCACTAGTAGAAATACGGTTCTTAATGACTCGTCCAAAATGACTTAAATGGTCCAAAATGACTCAAAGTGAGACATTTTGGACCATTTAAGTCATTATGGACGAGTCATTAAGAACCATATTTCTACTAGTGATTATTGGTTTCTGGTTTTCCAATTCACAACAACCAGGAAGTCTACTGATCCGTGATGGGTGTGTTATCGGTTATGGATGTGTATACCTTACTTAACTGATTATTGGAATCAACAAAACCAGGTCTGACAAATTGAGACCAACTAATACAATTTGTTCAGAAGCTGCAAAGTGCCTCTCTCGACGTTGTCACATGCAAAATCCTCCGAAAAACGTCACCGACATGATCGATCATCAGTCTCACATGACATGACCTGAGATGACCAGGAGACGCAGAAGCACAACATTCATATCACGCTGCACACACTGTACTGTACATACACGGAGCACACACCATCAACACGGATCCTTCGTAACAGTACTAATATCAGAGACTATCAATCCTGCTGTAATCAATACTTTATTATTATTTTCCACCTTACCATATAAGTTTGTTTATTTCATATATATTGTATTGTAGTTCTAGTTGCCAGTTCTAGGTGACATTCCAGGAAGGCTCGGACGTGCAAGTTGCCCAGGAGAAGCGACCCAATTGTCGCGTTGTTCGTAGAAGTGGCATCTACGTTATTTTATATGCCATCGACTAGGTTGCAAATTTCCGGCGATTGGGCAGGTTATAATATTAAAGTAGTCGTCGTGCAGTGGATGCTTATCCTCCGGGACTGCAAGACGGAGCCGTGACCTGGCTCCTTGTTGTCCTTTTCACACCAGGCTCATAAGTTGAGGTGGATGGCTGAGTCACGATCTACTTGTTGCATTGGGATCCAAAGCTCAGTGCTTAGGTTTGCTCTTACGCTTCCTTCTTTTCGGGCAATTTGCATATACACTTCACACTGTTATTCTCGTGCAGCATCGCATTCACAAGTTGTGAATCAAGGGGGAAATTATATTGTTCTGTTCAGCACACTTCATTGTGGAATTTGGAACACCTAGTTGAGAAGAGGGAAAAAGGATCTAAACAGAGCAGCTTACACTGCGATAAATTTGATAAATTGTGTTTCTTCAAATCTTTACTTTGTGAACATGAGGCAGTTTTGTTCTGTTCTGTCTACTGCATTGTTGCCAAAATTTTGACAAGCTGACATTAGGCATCAAGTATGCCCTTGCTTGAAAGAATTGGATGCAAGCAACTGCTATTCTGAAGGACACTCAACATACTATCCAATCCAGAAATACAATATGTAATGTTGCTTCTGGCATCATTGAGGATGCCCAACAGAATATTCAATAGACTTCAATTCTCGAGACCTAAAGTATATTCAGTCGATGTTTTAAGTATTGTAGAAAGATTCAGAATGCAAGAAATGAAGGAATTAAACTCACATCTACTACGGGCAGGCAATTTAAGTGATCACTAGTTGCAGCATGGTTAATCAATCAGAAAGACTTAGGAACAACTTGCATCTTCAGATTGTAAAGGATTCACTGCAAGTTAATTGATTTTTAAACAAAATGAGAGTGCTACCTTGAAAGCAGAGGACTCACCTCTGTGGATTGGATTCCCCGAAGAACAGAATCACTTGAAAGCAGATGATCACTGGGTGTTCTACGTCACCGCCATACTCCAGAGTACTCAAAACTTCGACTCCCAAGGACACAACAACGTGAAAAGACAACATGGTTGACAGGGTCCACTAAACCACAGCCGTCGTGATTTAACCAAAGAACAAGCGTTCGAAATGATTTGTTTGAATAGAAGAAATTGGTGGTGATCATGTATTGGTCAAGAACAAGAAATCAACTAAAAGCTCAAATCTCTAGCTACTTGGGTCGAGGTTCGTAACTTGGCCATTAGTCGGTAAAGACATGATTAAACCAATCTTCGCACTCATGATACTCCCAATTGATCATGCAAAGCTTAACCAGTGACTGACCCAGAGAGAAGAGCTGCTGCTGCTGCCTTGATCCCCAACTAATCAAATGGTGATTAAGGAGGTAAATTGTTGTGATTAGCAAATAATCAGCTGATGGGCGACCAGTAACTGCGATCCTTAGACTCCGAAGTAGCCACTGTACTGCTCGGAGACGGAACCGTGCTGGAGGTGTAAGCTTCAGATTTTGCAACCGTCACTTGCTTGCTAGATCGCGCAGTATTGGCCCCGGTATTGGCCTCGGAAGCTGGAGGCGCGGCACTAGCACCACGCTGGTCTTGGTAGCCCGGCGGGACCTGGGAGATAGCGGAAGTAGTAACAGCGGGCGCGCTATCCTCCGCCGCGGCCGTAATTTCGTGCTGGCGGTAGCGGGTGATTTCCTGCCGCACCGCATTCAGCTCGGCCTGCAGCGCCTGCGCCTGCTGCTGGAGCGCAGAGATGGCTCCCATGCACCCGTAGACGGGGTCGCGGATGCGAGCGTTCGCCTCATACACCAGGCTACTGGCGGCGTCAGCGCGCTGGTTCTCCGGGACCTCCATGAGCATCTTCGACACATTGCTGGCGCCGAAGATTTTGTGCACGCACGCGAATTTCTGAGGCTCGTGCGGGGAGAAGTAGGGCGAAAATGGACACTCCTGCGCGCATCGACGCCGGAGCAGCTTGCAAGCAGCGCAAGGCGTGGATCCTTGCCCTCCACTGCCCAGCATCTTCAATTATCGCACTCTTGCCAGCATCCGAAAAATCTAGGTAAATACACACAATCACAAGTCCAAAATAACGGTCCTTGTGATCAGTTGACAGTACCTGGTTGCATCCTGGCTGCGCTCCCTCCAAAGATAATCTCAAACCGATCCACACCCCAAACAGTCACCGCGTCGCTTGATCAAACTCCGACACCAACCGAACCCCCAACAGCCACAGTCGTAATCATTTCGAAAGCCTAATCCTCGAAGCGCCTTCCAAATCCATAACCAACAACACCCCGACTGACCACCCAGTCCTCACTTAATCCCACTCACTTCCTTTCAAACGGCTCACGAATATTGTCAAACTTGCATCACCCGAGATTCTTGCACGCACGGGTATCTGGACTCGCATGGCCACCTGACTAGGAACGAACTCACACGAACGACGTGAGAAAATAGTATTGGAGTCTAATGATGATACCCGATGACGATAACGACTAGTGGGCCATTGCGGTTCCTAGAAGAAAATTACAGCGGAGGAATCTTGGTGTAAGATAGTCCGACATCCAAGTAACAGAAAGCTTACAAGACAAACTGCGGCTGTGCCGTGAATCACGATAAATTAGCTAGTGTGCACACAAGGGTGTGGGTTAAGTTGCCTCAAAGCAAAGTCAGATCGATTGAGCGGGAGGAGGAGAAGAAGTTGGGCGGGGGAAGTTGAATTGACTGGGAGAACGAGGCGGTCCAAGTCGAGAAACAGGGCGATGTTCGATCGAGATTAGGCGCGGCAACGTGCAATAATGGAACATGGTTCCCAGGGCGAGGGTTTTGTCAATAGGCCTTTGGGGTTTTAAATGGCAAGGCATCCAGCGGAATGCGGGGTTGACCCGGTACGAGCGCAGTTCCAGCAGGTCAGCGAAGATACCGTAGCTCGCACGACTTCCGCGGCCCACTCTCCACGTTCTACAGCCGCTCATCGCCTCCAGCTCACCTACCCTCTCTATTTAACCCATATTTCGAAGGTCCTTCCCCCATCGCAACCGAACAACGTCCAACTCCAAACCAAAACGATTGCAAACCACCTGCGAACTTAATCCAAAATCAACTGCCAGTACAGTACATCGATCCATGATCCCTGTCGCCGCCACCAACAGCTGATCGACCCACACTCTGATGCTGCAGAATCCTGATCCCAATCCCAAATATCCCAATCATCTCTTGAGTAGTGTCGGTTCGATTCAAGCCGCGATCAGTTCCAATAAACATAATTAGATACTCTTCCCTGCACATACTCTGGATCGAACGTCGTCGATGGAGTCTTCCAAACACGGTGACTGGCAAGTACATGAATATCCAGTAAAAAAGTTCCTATTCGCGAAGCATGTGTATGTCACCTGTGGATTGCGTGTAACTTTCCAAATAATATAGAATTTTAAGTAGTATGGTCCAGAGTGCACCACAAGGTTTAATCACAACTACTGTTCAACACACCACCTGATCGATGAACCAGGTTCATCACCTCACAAGAAGTCCGCTTCACGAACTCACGTCCACCAATAACCATCTGATACATGGGTCATATCTCGGTGATACTATCCTAATACCAACAACGATACCCGAACAACACTAACTCAATTATCCCGAAACAGACCAAAGTTACTTCCCTATAAGCCTCTCCAGCCTCCTTGCGAATTAGTTCCACAAAACGTGATTAGTTCAAGATCACTACTCTGTAATCGCATGCAAGTTGATCGTATCAGTAACAACACAACAGAAAGCAATGACCGACCACCGAAGATGATTAGCATTTTCAGCTAGCACTGTTACAGTACTAAGCACGAATCGACGATTCCGGTTCTGATTCACAGATGCGGAGAGCACGCAGATCTCGTGATGGTGCGAAAGGGGAGAATACTAGGCAAGTTGGGTACCATGGTACTAAGCATCCCAGCTAAACCGATGATGATTTATTTTCCACTCGGTTCAAGTGTACGTCCTCGGTGCGATTGTATTCCAAGGTTGGTTCCAGGCAGAAGGAGCAGGAGAAAGCGGCAGAGGGCTGCGTCTCCCGAGTCCACCATCGCCGAGTCACCGAACATGCCAAATGGGGGACGGTCCCGAATCTCTTCTTTTCTACTGATTTCTTTTTCTAGTTTTTCTTCCCCAATCCCCGATGCGGTGGCGCTGCAGGTGGGTCCTCACCGGGTCCACGTGGGATGGAGGCATGCAAGTTATGCAACTGCCAAAAGGATGTTTGGTTTTTTTGTTCAATTGTTTAATGTATTGTGTGGTTTTTAATGTAGAAATTAGTTTTTTTATATTCTTGTTCCAATGTTGGCATTTGGTTTTTGTTGACCTTCTGACACCAGTGGGCATAAGGGCTTTGTGATTCTGTCAGGATGCGGTTGTGTGGGGATGAAGTTGTCTAGAAGGTGGAGATGCCTTAATGGTGTGATAAATTAAGGTATTTGTACTGTTTTATAGATAGAGTATTAATAGGGTGGTAATTTTCTCGTGTTTGGAAGTTATATTTAATGGGGATGTGAATTTTTAGCATGTATTGTTTTCAGTATTAAATTTGTATAATTTTTGAAAGTGAAATTAAGTAAATTTCATGATTAACTCTAACTCCTTTAGTTTCTTGGTGTTTTTGGAGCCAAAACCATCAAAAAAAAAAATCCTATTAAAACAATACTTTGAATGTAGGGCTTTTCATGTTATGACAATTCATTTCTAGAAAATAAGTTTTTCACATAACTGACATTGGCTTGATTCACAGTTGGGAATGGGTTCACATTGACTCGACTCAAGAGTGTCAAAGGGGGAGAGCACAATAAAGTGGACCACAAAGTGCAAAATGTGACCACCAACAAGTGAATATGAAGTGTGCTGTTTTTTAAGGCTCAAAGCTGATTTTGAGCATTTTGGTGTAGTTTTTGAGCATTTTAGTCACTTTTTAGGGTGTCATAAGGTATCTTTTATACATCTTCATAAAAAGAACATCTTCAATTGAAACTTAATTTGACCACTAGTTCTAATTCATGAAAATGAACTTTTCCAAAGTCTTAATTTCTTCATTTGAAGCCATCTAGTGTCTTTAGAGGATGTTTTTTTCAATTTGAAAATCAATGTTCGGTGAAAAAAAACGCCCCAAAAGTTTCGTCGAAAACACTGTCCTGAAAACGTCGAAACGACACTTTTAGTCCATCCGAGGTTCCAAAGTACTGAAACAGGTACATTTATATAACCCTATTTCAAAAGCGGGGTGCCTAGCGAAATTAAAAGTGATATCGGACAAAACCCTAAACCGTTCTGTTCACTTTTCGAAACGAGTCAGTTCACTTTGTCCGAGTTCGACATCTCCGTTTTCCATGTTAAACTCCATGTCTTCTCCCGCCACTTTGGGACGTTGAAGTCCATCAAGTCTATTTTCGGTATTCCAAACTTAATCTTGCATCGACATAACGTAGATCCCACTTTCCCTAGTGTTTACGGAAGGGGCTGAAATTGGTGAAAAGATAAGCACTTTTTTGGTCCACTTTATTGTGCTTCCCCCCCAAATTATGGTTGTTTGTTGTGGGATTAAAATAAGGATGGATTCTACTACCTCAAGTAGATGTAGATTGCCACTGCCAAGTTTCAGACATTGACACCATCGATTCACAACTTGAATTTTTAGCCGTAAGGGAGAGATCCATATTTGCATGAAAGCTAGCGTATCTAAAGTTCACTTAGCTGCTCTAGACTGGTATAACTTACTATCCAGAAAGTACCACATTCACAAGTCTATTTGAAATCAATCGGCTTGATCCACACCTTAACAACATAAAAGCTTCAGGGGACATACCATCATGTTACACTTTATACATTTTAATTACCCAGGTGCAGTTTTCACGGAGTGATACACCACCTAAGCTCGCACATGTATGAAACCGCTGGAGGATCAAAGTAGATGACACCATCATAAGGAATCGGGGGAGATATGTCCCATCGGTTTGTAGACGCATTGCACACCCCAATAAACTTATGCTGATCCTCAGGATGTTTCTTACAGTTGCCAAGATCGTAGTTGCGCACGGATCTGGAAAATCTTCTATATTGCTTTTATAGGCTCTTAGTTCTCTCAAGTCTGATCTGATATAACAAGGTACATGAAGTGGCCCCGCTCAAGTCCAATCTGTGTGTACAGATGTAGCACTAGCACACAATTAATCCTTGGTCACTGAGTAATGTAGAAATTCTTCCAGCGTTGCAACAGAAGCAGTACATGATCTAAGTTCAAATGGAGCTTTTGTTGTGCAATCGTAAATATGTGCAATCGTAAACAAAAGCTCCATCAACAGATACTCTTCCATCATCTTCAATCACCATAAACGGAGCTAGCAGGATCCTTGCAGACCCCAACTTGTGTAGCATACTGTGTCATCTTCTCCCACAAGTTGCACCATGATCATCTGTCTGTATTTAAAGTCATGATCAAGTGTTACAAGAGGCAGAGCATTGCAAATGGGGAGAGGTTATCGAAAGCGGCTCTGAGATAACAAAGCAAACTAGCCCTCCATCACAGGAGTACAGTGAATTTGCATAAACAACACCTAGGATTAGGGTTTAAGGTTCACGGTTTAGATGACGAAAGTTTGAGCCATCCTGTGGAGCGAAATGTTTTCCTGAGATCGGCGTCGATGGTGTATGAAGCTGCGTGACTCGGATATTTCTGAGCTTCTTGTAGTCATCATATTTCACATAATCTGATACTGATAGTTATGTTACTGCTTTTCACCAGCTGATACTGATAGTTATGTTACTGCTTTTCACCAGCAAATGCCAAATTGAATTATTAGGAAGCACAGTTTAGCAATTGCTCATTCGTTTCGTCATGGGTCTGTCTGACTTTTGCCAACACCACTACTCTGAGTTTCAAATCCCGCAACATTAAGAGCTAGCTTCCCACTTGTAGGTAGAAATATGACGAGCGGGATTCATTCACTGTGCTTTGTCAAACAAGTCCGTTCACTGAATCACTTGTAGAGACTACACTTTTGAAAAGTTTGATTTTAAGCAATACCTCCACAAGCTGTTAAGTTTTAATTCGTGCTACTGATGCCCTTTGACAAAAACAATGGACAAGTGCACTCAAAACTAGTACACTTAATTCTAGTACTTGCATTGGGTGCCGAACTTGTGCCGCAAGTAGTATACTTACGCAGGTGAGAAAGTGGTCCATTCCTCTCTGTAGCAACATCATGATGATAATTTCCTTAGCATTCTCTAACAATGATACGTCTTTCAACGCTGTGTGCCCAATATTGTGAGGCCTCCTGGTAAGTCCGCAGAATGGTCCGTTGCCGACTATTGTTTATCCACTCGTCCACATAGCTTTGAGTATTTTCTGTCTGAAACGCACTGGGAACTTGGATGTCAACCTGAATTTGGACGCAACATGCCCGGAACAATTTGCAGACCGTTACCAATGCATGCGCATCGCTCTTCGTGTCCTCGTGCACAAGCTTCAGAATTTCGTCGGGATCGTCCACATTAGCATCGCTCGGTAGCAGATGCTTCAGTTTAGTTGCGATGAAGTCAAGGAAATTTGCAGCTGCATTTATATACTCTGCGTACACAGGACATCATCCAAATTGGTATGTGACAAGACTGGATCAGAAAACTAACTCTGTACATAGCTCCATCAATTCAAATTGATGTTTGTGTGCTGATTCTAAATACCAATTCAAAAATCCTGGAGCATAACATTGTACAGATTCAATACTAAAGATGTACAAACTTGTAGCATGCTGGAGATTGTGACATAGACTTAAAAATATGCAGCACAACTTAATACGTCTGCAGACTTTTCTCTAGATTTCAAGCCCGCAGTATGTGGCTCCTTCACTTCACCCTTTTATAAGGAGTCTATGCTTAAGACCATAGCAGGAGCTGGATGCCATTAAAAATGAGGATTTAATCTGTAGATGCACCTGCAAATGAAGAAATGGCATGCTTGTTGATTTTCCGCAGTCCCTCGAGGCCCTGCTCAAGCTTGCCGCATACAACGAGTAACTCATTCTCGGTTGCCTCACAATTATCGGCAATGCTATTCGCGAATTGGTACAAGGTCGCACCCATGACGCCTGCACCCATAACCGCAGCAGTGGCCGGAGACACTGCAAGTAAGGTTGATACCTCCAGTAAGGTTGCAAGGAAAGCTCCACCTGCACCCGCATTGTGATTTAGTTCAACATTCAACATAACTTACTACTTGTTATGTCTGTATTGAATATGGCAATTTAAGTTCAAGCATCATCATGGTTCCAGGATAATCAAATATTATACATTGCCTCAACTGGCTACCTTTGACATAAACTGTAGGGATATGTAGCCAGTATTAGCATCAGAAACAAACCCATAGCGCTGCTCACGGCGCTGACAGGGCCCATTGATGATTTGATATCTGAAGCACTCTGCTTCAAGCAATTTGCACGTGCGCGTTTCAGATCTAGCTCCTGCTCAACTATTCTCAGTTTAGCCTTGCCTTCGCTTGCAGTCTTCTTCAGTTCAGAAGCCAATCTGACGTATTCATCCTTAACAGCCTCGGCTCGAATTGCACTCGATGTCAACATACGCTGGAGGAGGGGAAGCATAGTTTTGAAACGATCAAAAGATTTCTCAAGGAAGTATTTGTGGAGAGTGTCCTCTACAATGCTGATGTTATCAAGCCCGAGAGGAAGGTGATGGACGTTGTAAAGTAGGAGTAAATTTGTCATCTGTGCCCGCAATGCAGTGATAACTTTCGATGCCGGCTTGCCAATTGCCGCCTTGCTGGTGGGTAGGTCCGTGTACGAGCTTTTCATTAACGACACAAACTCGAGCATTCCATATGTTGTTGTCTGCAAGTTCGCTACCAGTCCCTTGGATTCGGATTCTTCACCGGCCTGGACCCATACATCAGATCACGACCCCCACATTAGATTTAATAAAGCTGGGACTCTAGAAATCAACGTGATTTTATCAACGTGCTTGAAGGCTGAAGAAGATTCTATTAACATGTGCTTGAGCCAAGAAACCCAGCTAGAGACCAATCAGCAATGGAAAGATTCAGTATTTTCAACAAGCCCAATATTTCAAACATTCTTTCGAACTTGCACAGAATAATCAAGCAAGGTTACCGAAGGTATAAAGCATATCTAGACTGCATCTGCAAAATAGACATGTCACCGTGACCAGTGTTTAAGCTTGAATCCGGTAATGTACCTGCGGATCATAAACAACGATCTCGAGCGCCATGTTCCACACCCAAGTAATGCTCTTCTTGTGAACTTCGAATTCCTCACCAAATGATATGGGGATAGTGTTTAAGAAAGGAAGAGCCCCAGCACCAATGGACTTGTCTGCAGTGAGGTAATCTGGATAAACCATGAATAAATGGAGCATAATATCAGATGCAATGTGAGACAGGTGCTCTCAAAACTTCCATCGAAACTCCTCACTTCATCTCCCTGAGAGAATACTGAACGACAACCATCGTGAAGTTGTGAACTTAGCTGAAGAAGCTCTCCAGTCTTGTTGGATGTAATAGCCACTCAAAATTTGAAAGCGCAATGAAATCGCCGCCTTTGAACTTGCAAGCAATGCACGTTCAATTATGAACTTTGACCGCCTCCATCATCATCGCAGCAGGTTAGCACGTTCCTTGTCATTTAATACTAAACTCATCAAGAATTGTTACAAAAAAGTTGCATCGTAGTTCCATTCACTGCACAGTACCATATAAACAATGATCGCATAACCCATTTCGCAATGCAAATCTCTCTCTGTGCTCCTGTTGACTCAGATGCTCCTAGTCCGTCATCACCAGACTGAAGTGCAGATGTAGACATGGAATTGGAACAAGAGCAGCAGAGGGAGACAGAAAATGAACTTCACATGTCCGTCACACAGCAAAACGGAATTAGATGAAAGAAAATCACCCAAAAATTGAATAAATGGCATCATGTTACAACCGATTGAAAAGAAAACGTCTGAGTAAACTAGATGGCTCTTCTCTTTTCCGATTGAGAGACCACCTACACCAGACATAACTAACCAATCAATAATCCAGCCGCATGGGTAACTCTAGTGATGTACACCTAGAACAAAGAATCTGCTGATGACTCTAAGCATCACCATCATCAAAACAGGCAATAGCGTCCAAGTTCACATGGATACTCCAGGCTTCTATTTTCGGGAGTTTCTAATGAACTGAGGACTGCATGGCCATAGCTTCGTCAGGTGACAAAATTCTAGGTAGGGGGATTACCACTTGCAAGGGTTTCATGCTTGATCGCCACTGACCAACACCAAATAAATGATCATTAGATCACAAGGTGTGATCATCTAAATTTTCAGAGAACTTTGTAATGTAATGTACACAAATATACATTTTGACAACTAAGCATACCAGATGGAACCACTCTTGCGAGGGTTTATGTATAATCGATGTAGATGAGTCTTCTTCATCGGTTGGGAGCTCTAACAAAATAGAAACTCAAAGAGAATTGCCTGCTGGATCGACTGCGTTGAAAGAAGGTTGTCGAGCAGCATAAAGAATCAATTTCCTTCTTGAAGACGAGCAAGACTGATTTTTCCTGAATTGTTCACATCAAGCTGGTCGAACTGGTGAGATATGTCCGCAATTTCGTGTGACTGGATGCTCCCCATCTCTTTCAGCTTGTACAAGACAAACTCAGCTTTGCTATAAAGTCATCACACAATATACATGCGGTCAGATTAACAGGAAGTCCCATTCAATCGAGAGCTAGCTATTGTTGATAAATCCAACCGAAAGGTACTAGTGCCAATCCTGAAGAGCGCGACACCTTACTATCCCTGCATTTATTAATCAGTTCATACCATCCTTGTGTGCCGACTCTCGTAGGAACTTAAACTCCCAAGCCATTTAGTCCAATAAATTATTAGAAACAGGTCACACATGAGGAAGTGATACCATACTCTAGACAATTTAGGGGAAAAGCAGCGGAATTACTAATGCAGATCTGGACCCACAAGTGATTGATTACCATCGAAATGTTTTCATCGTAACTCCTTTAGCAGTTACCATTCTAATCCATCAAAACTATGATGTATACTCACAGCAAAAAATTACGTGACTGCTGTAGAATGTACTCAAAAACCCAGGCTAGAAATTCTGATGCATTGTAGGTGGGATCCGAACAGATCTACGAATGCCCGCATGAGTCAGCTCTACAGGAACACTGTTCCGAAGGCTGTCCTAAACTGAAAATGAAACAATTACTGTAATGAAGACTGAAACCAATGTCCAAGTACAACATCCTCCATTTTCAACACTATGTTCTTAACTTGAGCCACCATTGTAAACAGACGTCGCTAAACTTGCTAACGAATTCTTGTTAATTGTTAAAAATTCGTGATAGCAGGATGGAAACACTCAACCAATATGACACTGGAGTAGCAATAGTGCAGCTCGTAGGTAGCTTCGGTAAGGATACGGTAATTCTTTGATTTAAAATTCAAAAAACTAAAAAAATTCTCGCCAGCTATGGCGCTAGTTGAAGCTAGGTTTCGATGCGGTGTTTGCCTGGAGGGTTCAAAAGAAATTTAAAAAGAAATTCTGATAGCATTAGCAACAAGGATTGTTCACAAGGGTTAAGATGTTTGCCACGCACCTGATGCAACCATCATGGTCAAGGTCAGCTTGCACCAAATCCCCAACAGTGAGCTCCCTCTGCAGGACCCACTTCGCAATCAACCGATGGCGCTTGTCAACTCTCGCCTCCGCCAGATACAAGAAACACCGCGCCACCGCCAGAGTACTAAACAGAAGCCACAACCCAGCAAAAAGGCGCCCAGAGTACGTCTTGAAGGTATGATCACCATACCCCACAGTCGTAACCGACATAATGGTACAATAAAACGCATCCAACGCCGGCAGACCCTCGAACTTCATCATCACCAAGGTCCCGGTTAAAATACACAACATGGGCATCACCAACGCCATCGCGACCTTCATCCGAATCCGCATCCGATTCCCATGCTTGGCATTCAGGAAATACTTCTTCGCAGTGCGAAAATGGCTGCCCTCCACCGCGCTCAACAGCAAGTGCTCCTGCTTGTCTAGCACATAGGTCACCATTCCACTCACCAACGCATCGATGAACCCGAATCCGATCAGCACGAAGATACATGAGAACAGCTTTGCAAAGGCCGTCTGGGGGACGATGTCGCCGTATCCGATCGTGCACATGGTCACCACGCAGAAGTAGAGCGCGTCCACCACCGAGAACGTCTCAATTCCGGCAAACTCTTCGCTCTTCCACGCGTAGATGGCCACACCGAATGCGAGGTAGATCATGAGCCCTATCCCGGCTTGGGTGACGATCGCCGAGCCTTTCTCGAACTCCGGCCGCTTCAGCTTCTCCTTGGATTTGATGGCCTTGTTCATGGTCGACATGGCTGGGGCGGTCTGGCAGCGATGGAATAGATGCTTCTCTGCGCCCTTCTTAGGGGTTACGACAACCTCGTCCTTGAGGACGCTGGCGAAGGAGGGTAGGCTCTTGGCGCTCGGCATATGAACTCGGCAATTCTCCAGATCCCTGTTCCGATCCAAGCTCCGATCAAAGCTTCCCACGACATGCCCCTGGCTCTCCCACGTCCCATAGCTATGCTCCTTCTTCCCATTCGCAAGCAACCCATCATGCTCGTTGTGGTCGTTGTGTTGATTATACTCATTGTGCTCGTCGCTTTCGTCGTCACTCTCGTCCAAGAGCGCCTCCCGAAGCTCATCGCTGCTGTCGTCCTCGTCGTCTGGAAACAAAAACCCCAGAGTGAACGAATTCTGTAGCTTCCGCCCGAAGTTAGAGGTGTCCAGAGACGACGTCCAGGAAGATTTTGGTGATTTCGGTGACCTTGGTGAGAGCAACGACCCGAGTTGCCCAGACTCAGCTCGGTGCCACGAATGGTGCTGCGGTACTACGCCATTAGTAGCGCGAGGCAAGCTAGTAGAGCGCGTGAACAGCTGCCCATCCTCCGGAATTGGGTGGAATATATTGCTCTCCGTGAACGCCACTCGCAGCTGCCTCCGCCCAGTCGACGATGGCAACTCCGCATCATCCGCCATCACTGAACCCCAAACCCCTCAAATCTCTCCACACCACCACAACAGCCCCACGTAATCTCTCATACCAACACCAAAATCCCTCCGGGCTCCTTCACCCCAAAACCTCCCAAAAACCTCCAAAACACCAAATTTCAACCCCCAAACTAAACCTCCACCTTCCTCAACAACTCCTCATCCCAAACATCCCCAGAAACCTCAACAATCTAGAAAAGAATACACTTCACCAACAACCAGTCTCCGTCAAAACTGCAACTCTGTACACTTCTTCGGCACACTTCAAACTTCTTCTGTACACGTACACATGCAGATGAATACACTTCCCACATTCACAAGACGCTAGCTAGTAGCTGATGAGATTGTTAACTTAGCACCAATGTTCTGAGATCAAACAAGCAATCCACACAAGAGGTGCATCGAGGCGACTGTGGGATCTAACATGATTCTAATATGCTATTCTGGTTCTGAGTTTCCGACTTGGCGTTGGCGATGTGGAGTTCTCTGTCTGTCAATCTAGTTCGGAGCACTGATCAGTGACCGACTAGATGCTTCAAGATGGAGATTGGAAGGCGGTGGTGGTAGACGTGCGATGGTTAAGTTGATGGCGCGGCGCGTCCTGCGATGTCTCCTCGCGCTGCCTGCGAGTTTTCGGGGACCGGTGCATGATTTCAGTGACGCCTAGTGGCTGCCCGGGTGCTCATGATGCTTGTGAATCTGGAGGCGTATTGGGCTGCGCTTCCAGTTATTCTGGCTTCTCTTTTTGTTTCTCAATTGTTTTTCTCATGAGCGTGATGGTTTTTTGTTTTGAAGACGCGTGGAATTCTTTGTTTTTTGGTGATTTGATATTTTGTTGGAATGTTATTTTGACTGAGTTGTCTTGAAACACTGAATTGTTTAATCTCTACAGGATCATCAGAGAAAAAGTGTCCAGATCTGTCTGATAGAGCTATCCTTAAAGTCATTTTTAATTTTTATGAGATACCATGAATTTGGTTATATTGTATTATTTGTTTTTACTCCAAAAAGTTTGGAGGCATGTGGAAGATCTTGCTTGTTTTGCTATATTTAGTGTGGAAAAGTTTGGTGGTCTCTAAAGTCACGGAAAATTAGTTTTGCAGCTTGCTATTATTTCATCTTCAAAAAACTAGTTACTTTGAGTTTGAAGACCACCAAACTTTTGAACATCAAAATTCATGGTATCAAAGTCAAATACTGAATGCCTTCAACCCATAATGTAGCTAGTCCATAACTTACTGCAAATTTAGGTTTGGTGACATTTGTGAGAAAACTTAAAACATAATCAGGAGCCAACGTGTAGAAAACTGGAATGACTTGATCCAGGGTACTACAGTAACTTGGAGTTTCCCAAAATTTTCAAACTCCTTTTTTTTGCAGCACAAGGAACAATGCATTTCAGTACCAATGAACACAGTACAGTTGCCCAAATTTAGGTGTTTTCAAAACAATACAGGTGCTCTGAAACGTTGTAATAACAAGCTCACGAGTAGCTTATTATTTGAGTTATTATCTAAGGTGGCAGTTTTTATTGTTTGATAAAACCGGATAGAGCTTCAACCAATATCACTTATCCATACTGGACCTCAATTGCCTACACTTGTAACTCGGCACGTTAAAACTCCCCCCATTACTTGGAGTTCGGTGGCCTTCCTTTGTTGGTCAGAAACTCAAGATTTCACGTCAGCTGGGCAAACGAAGCAGTCTCGTGTCTGCAACTCAGCACATGCTCAAAGAACTGTTCGCCTCATGTCGCTCACTGACCCACCAACGAGTCAGGAGCTGCCATTCCACTGTGAGCACTACAAAATATGCAGCATTTAGTGGATCGAGAGTCTACACCAAACCGTGTCCTTCAGTGTCGTCTACCAATGTTAAACCGGAAGTCTGTGCGCCCATCCGGGCTCAACGCTGAGGTTACCTCATGGTTTTTGTTTCCGGATCCGGAGTCAAAAAAACTTGACTACTCCTCTGAATGGCAGAGAGCTCCGAAAGAGGTGGAGGGACTTTGCAGATTAGGGTTACAAATGGTGCAAAGTGGACCGTCCATGCTATATATACTAGGACCCCGGTTTAACCCCTAAACGGCCAAGGGTGTTTTTCATCAAAACTGCCTGAAACCAGCCCCTCTTCAAAGCAAGGTGGATTTTGCAAAGTTGAGGTCTTAATTAGTACATCTAACCGTAAGATCTTGTAGCTAACTTCTATGTCTACATGTCCACCAAATCTTACACACTCATTCCTCACCAATTGCAAGATCGTAACGTTCAAAGTTGAAAAACAAGTTTTTTTCCCTGCGCAAAAAGGGATCAGCAGAGTTTTGAAGGCCCAAAAAACCATTTTTTTCCATTATGGATTTTGGGGGTTTTGATGCACGTCAAAGAAGACTGAGTTAGCTAATTGTGCTAAAAAAATAGTATTCAAAAAAGTTGTGGAAGGTTGCCAAAACAATCATTTTCCGCTAGGGGGTGTACTGAAATTCACAAACAAAGGCCGTTTTTGGACAATAAAAATAGCATATGAAAAAAATTTGGATTAAAAATCCGAACGGTGATAACATGCTCTACTACCTTATCTACAAATAGAAATTTTTATTTTTAATAAATATCAAAATCTCAATTTTTGGTGGAATTTCAAAGTTTCGTCTTTAGGCAGATTTGGGCAGATTTGGGCAGTTTCGGGCAGTTTTGGGCAGAAATTGCTGCATTCACAGTGGCTGAGAGCCTGCCCGTGGAAGGGCGTTTTATGCTCAGAGGAGCATAACTTTTTCTCACTTCATCCAAAAAAAATAAAAAAAATATCCCCATAAACCTCTTGAAAATACCTTTCACCACAAAAAATTTCAAAAATTTTCAAGTAAATTTGAATTTTTAGGAACCTGCCCAAATTTCAAAAACACCCATTCTAGGACAATGGCCGTTTAGGGATTAAGTTCGGTTTATGATTGCGATGAATTGGAAGATGGGTGAGCACAACTAGATGTAGTGAGGTAGTAACACCTTAAACCGACAAAATAAGGGAATCGATAACCGGGGAGTGCAAAGAGCATGAAGTGAAACCATTAATGTCTTAGCAAATTGGAGGCAAAGTGTTGGGCCTTGGAATCAAAATTATAGGACACATGAACAATTTTACAATTTTTTTTGAAGTGAAGGTGTTGTAGACACTTAATCAAAACTGTAGACTTACCCAAAAGGAACAAAAGAAACACTTGGATAAAACTTATCAATGCTTCCATCTTGGTTCCACCTCATTGGTTCTAGTGAAGTTTTAGTGAAGTTGTGGTCAAGTTTAGATTAACTCCCAATCACTTTGAGGTGAAATTACAGGATTCGAAATTAGGTACTTGACAATTTATGGTGTTCCTACCTAGTCCAATTTAAGGAATTCACCGCAAGACGAAGTCCAATTCAAAGACATCACTCTGTATTGCACAACGAGATACATCATGTTGTGGTAGGGTGACATGGTCGGTTCCACACTTTGAACCGGAGCAGATTTGCAACTATGACATGATCATTTATCATTTTGCTGACAGGCAACTACCGTTTTCCAGAGGCTCTGGCGGCAAGCAACATCCAGGAAATGAAAATTGTTGACAACAAATGTTTCCAATATAATAATCGATCTAGTATGTACTTTGGATTAGTTGGGGGAACAGTTACAATTTCAGCAACCACTTTTTAGAGTACTCATCTACCAACAATTGTACCTCAGGTGGTTCTGCTGAGCGTTAGTATGTCACCACGTCCTTCTCTTTAATTTCGACGAAGTAGTGGACACATTACAGTTATGTTCTTTCACCTAGCTATTCCTTTTTGTCAAAGATGTTAATCCTGTAGCACTAGCTTACATTGTACTAATTGAAACCTCTTTCAATTCAAGGGACAAGGTGTGGAGAGGCTAAGCAGGGTGTAAAGCTCTGATCATCCTGTTACCACTAGATGGACGACAAATAGTGCAAAATACATATGGGCTAGTGCAAAGCTTCAGTCTAATCCAACATAACAGGCTCTGAAGCTAAAAGGGTATGATGTACAATCTTGGCGTCAATTACTCAAGAAATGAGTTGAAAAAAAAAATTCGAAATCCTAAAAATATATAGACTCAGCACTACTGTTACTGTGATTCCGTAACTTCAGCCTTCCAAAACTGTTTAGTCGCAACAAAAATGCGTACTTTACCTCCGTTTCCTGGCTCGCTATCAAAAATCTCATATGTCCATTGTATAGCTTTAGCAATTTTGGAAACTCGCGCAAGCATGGTGGGAGTGTCTCGAATTATAACTGTTCCTTGCGGTCGTAAAATCCGATCCATCTCAACCATTACCTCAGCCAAACTGCACCTGAACATTTAGAAAAAAGTGGGTAAGAATCTTCCTATCTCAACTGGTTACATGTTCCAATAAATAAGAAGAATTTACGTTCTGTACAGACAACAATTTAGGGATTGATATACGCTACGATGTGGCCACACTATCTGACCTATTTTGTGTCCACAGACCACGCTCGGCAACTCAAGCCGATGAGAATTCACCTCCACAAAGGCAGAGAGTAAAATTTTGTAACTAATGCTATTAAGAATCCAAGTTTAACATTGTACTAGAGGCCCCTGCATCGTAGAGATATTATCTAAAGTGGAGTACAGCCCATCAAGGTTGAAACAGGACAGATGCAAAAGTCTTTGGCAACAACTCCTTCAACGAGGTGGTGAAAAACGTACCTCTTCTGTGAGGTGGTGAAGGCTTGAAAAGAAGCCACATGCAATAAGTCATAAGTTCGTGGATATGTCGAGAACGCTTCACACCTGGCCTCTCAAACAAACAATTTGTTAGCCATTAATATTTATTTTATTATCAACTAGGATCCAAAAAAGAACTTTGAATACACTCTAAACGCATCGGCAGTTGATAATTCCTCCAACACCTCACTTTGTTATCCCTGAAATTCTAATCGACACTGCGCAAACGTGACCAATTTCTTTTTTTGAGGTCTCAAATCATAAAGTCTAAAGAACTTACCAGTCATGAAGGACTCCAAGAAGCCCTCTATCAGAGATTATGCCCAAAGTATTTGGTAAAGATGCTGGCACTACATTCATCACCCATGCAGGATCATCGACAGCAATCAGACTGGCTGCAAAACCCCCGTATAGTGCATTCATGTCCATCACATTGCGATATTGAGAGGTTCCGAATCCCAGCTTCAAAGTCTGCATTTCCAACACAGCAATAATTCAGCTGCATCCCATGCATTCCTAATCTAAGCTGCCGCTCCAACTCAAGGTGAGATAAGTTAGTCCAGGTCTGGCTGATATTGCATTGCCTTCACATTTCAAAATATCGTACAGTCTAAGACCTTGGAGTCTGTTAAAATCTCGTATGTCTTGGAGTCTCAATCTGATAAATCTAACTTCTTTAAGTCTCTGCAAGAAGGTACTATCAACAGTAAATGAGCTATCACACCTCTTACATAGTATCCAGTAACCAACTACATGAGAAGGCTGCTAATGACATCAAGCATAAAGCCCTGAACACACAGTAAAATTTTGTCCCCCAAACATAAAATATCAGGTAATCATGGATGAAGGGCCTAAACCTCAAAATCCTAAAGCACACCAAGAGGCACCTCTTCCAGCAGATTGGCACAAAAATACACTCAATACGAACCTCTTTGTAGTGTCGAATCCGATGACGCCATCTCCTTCTATCCCTACCGAACATATCCAAATCAATATTCGGCAATTCTGAAAACCTCTTTGGAACAGTTTCTAGACGTTTTCGCCAATCTGACTTCTCCAGAAGGTCATCAGCTTTCGTCGCTGGCAGAGGGGTGATGCAATCGCCCAATTGAACATTCCTGTTAAAGAAGAAATTGTAGAGAAACTCGTTATTTGGAGATACAAGCAGGTACCTTAGTAGCAAGGGGCTGCACGAAACTCATAAAAGTTAACGAATTTCAAGGACCAACCAGTAACATAAAAACTGAATGGCCACAACGCGTAGAGGAAATTTCTTACCATGCATTGTCGGAGTCATCCACTTCGCAGAGAGTAGGGATCTGTTTTTCACGAGAACGATAACATGACTTATTTGTGGGCTTTTGCCAGATAGCTGTTTTTTCTACAGTAGCAACTGCAACGTAACACATCTTCTCAATGATGAGTTCCCGGAGAGCCTCATACTCCCTCTCTTTATCCGCATAGTTGACTGGAGATCCTGATATTACAAAGTAGCCGCCAGGTCGCAGGAGTCGATCCACCTCAATGAAGTAAGAACCATCTGCAAAAAACATTTGTAAGACTTTCTCCAGATGGCAAAAACACCAGGAGTACAATACCTGATATACAAAGCTGATCTATCCAACTCCTAAATACAGCTGCTGTAGAAGAACCATTCCTGGCAGTGGTTATTCCGAACGAGGTCATTTATGCTATTGCTGTGATCGGTTCAAAGCTGCAACCGATCAGCTGCAGCTGATGGACACATGATTTGATTAATTACGGCATCTTCTCAAATTTCAAATCCAGAAGTTTTTAGCATCAAATAGATGCATAATAATGTCCATAAATCCACAACAAAAGATCGTAATTACAGAATTGCTATCAAATGGAAGTAATGTCTATGCATATGATGTTAAAATATGCAAAAAAAGATGTTGAAATATGAAGACATACTGTAAGCAGCAAAGGGGACCAGGCAGCGCGAGCAGTGGATAAGATCGAATGACGAAGAAGGAAACGGTAGCCGTTGTGTGCTGAATATGCCAACCAATGCTGGCAGGCCTCTTTCCAGAGCGAACTGGATTTGCGCCTTAAATGAATCACGTGGAGCTATAGACATTGTAAGTACCTCCTTCTTAATCAAAGAAGCCCCAAAGCTAGCGACCTGTAGATTTGCCACCTCATACCATTAGCAACAGATAACCGAATATCCGTAAAGGTTTTGATCTTGCGAAAATAATCAATTTAAGGGCTTACAAAGGTAACAAAAAATTGGTGCGAAGGAATTAAACTCAACGACTAGATGCAGGACTACAACAAAGATGTTCCATCAAACTAAACTAAGAAGAACCCTGCACATAAAGGTGCGATGTCGCAGCATTCACAACAAATCATGTATAATTCAAGTCTTACAGGAAATGAAGGGGTAAAAAGAAACGGGAAAGGGCCATACCCCGCAGCCTATATCCAACGCAGTGCGAATGGCGCTAGTTCCCAAAGGAATGTACTTGGCAAGATTCTCCACATACCCATCTGCACCTTCTGGAAACATAGTACCGCCACCTGGGAACATGAAATAGTCATCCTCTTGTAACATCCAGCCTTGATCTGATTTCAGCTCCGCTATATTGTTGTGTGGCGTGTTATTGAACCATATCTGCCAGAATCCAACAGAACATGGATCCCTCAGATGCTGGGATTCTCTCTACTAAACCACAAACGAAATACAAAGCATTGAATCCATTGAGCAGCACGTAAAGTTCGCAACACAAATAAAATTTGAAGCTTACTTTTCGCAGGCTCGTAGGCCATCGCACGGGAATTTGATAGTCAGGAGGAGGAGGAATAAGACATTTCAATTTTTCTCCGGAAGGAGGGCAGTGGCGTTCTCTGTAGTGATTACGCTCTTTTGTGAAAGATCTTGCTCGCTTAGGGTCATGACACGGCATGAAATCAGTAAGTCGAACCGGGCAAGATTCAACGAAAAACCCAGATTCCACCTGCTCCCAAAAACCTGAAAGAAAACCACTAGTAAGTGAGTCGATTACTGCATAACAAACGCCTAAGAGACAAAAACAGATCCATTAGACTTTCACCATTACATCGGGATAAGATTTGCAATCCCTGAAGATATATCCAGAGGTACTAAAGATCTTAATATACTAGAAGGCATATCGAGAATAAGGAATTCTGTGAGGTGGATTACAGGGATTCTATAAGAAGTTCATGGTCCTCACTGTAGATATAGCAAAATCGAAGATCAGATCATTGACTGTAATAAATCTCTTCGACTTCAATGACAGGAGGCAAATTCCCAGTTCAAGTAATTTTCCTAGGGGAAATTTGCACACAAATCCCTAACCAGCACCTTGCCGTTCTACAACTGATGCCTGTACATTTAGACATTATACCTAAAAAGAGTTTGAATAACTTGAACCAAACACAAGAAGCTTGCATGTGGACTGAAGCTATCGCATGTGTGTCAGAGAAGGAGCGGACATAACCAAGTAAAATAAAAAACCACTGTAGAATCTATACTGATTTGCCACTTTCTACGAAGGATTTTGTAGTGAATTCAAAGTTGGACAAGAATTAGAGTAGTGGAATTCCAGCATAATGCTTCTACGGCGTAAATTACTTTTCAATTCAAACGTACTAAATGATACAACCAATAACATGTGAAATTGCACTTGATTTCACCACAATGACATGTGCTTGTGAGTCACCACAAAGTCGAAACTTCAAAACTTAAGTCTTCTCAGCAGAATGAAATGTGTCTCCGAGACAGACAACCTAGAAAAACACGCATGATGTAACTGCAAGGTTCAAGCAGTACTCACCAGAGCCAGAAGGGTCTGCTCGTGAATCCTGATCAAGATACCGTTGCCCCGACTCCGCCAAGGAATCCCCAAGAGGAGTGAAAATGAGCAGGAAAAGCGCAACCAACGCACCCATCATCGTGAAGCTGATCACATCGAGTAACTTCCATTGCTGTCCCAACGGCTTCTCCTTCTTCCCCGTCATCTTACACCACCCAGAATTCGCTCTCCCCAAACTGCACCGAACTTCCCAGCTCACTCAATCTCCCGCATTACAGGTGAGATGCATCCTGAATTCCCACCTCCTGCTCTCCTCACTCTAAATCAAAGGCTCAATTCATCACATACTTCCCAATCCTGTCTGCTTAAAATGCCGCACCTCGTTGCCCATATTGTGATCCACTCTACTGAAGCAGTCTGGAGGCACAGGTCACTATGTTAGATAAATCTACAAAGAGAAATACAGAGCCGAGAAAAGCTCCCTGGCAAGATATGAAACTAAAACTCAACGACACAACGCCAAGTCTGTGTAAATAGCCGAAGTTAGTGGCTGACTGCCCACATGCGAAGAAACAAACTGCTTCGAAGGTCAAGGAGGCAGCTGCAAGTAGTTAGAGTTCCTGTTTCGTAAGCTCTAGCTACTGAGATTCAATAAATGAATCTAAGTTAAGCAGGGTCACCGTGCAGCGAAATTGACCTCCGAGGTCAGTGCATCATGAATCCTGAGATTAACAAAACGGCAACAAAATTCACAAAGCGTCTCCAGAAGCGCGTCGTCAATTCGTTTCCAAGGAAACGAACAACTCCGCGAACCAGTCTTCACCGTCAACGACCGAAGTCAGTAACTGAGGTCAAACTCGAAAACCTCAACAACAGTATTAGCTAGCAATCCTGAAGTTCCTCCACTGTTACTTGCAACTAAATTGAAACCCAAAAGTCCCACATTGTTCTAGAAACCCAGATCCTCACACCACACTCACAACTACCTTACAAACACCGACTTCATCATCTAGGGTTGCAATCAATCACAAACGAAAAATCTAGACCTGGAGATATTGAAGCAAGTGCCCATCTTTCAATCAACTCCTCAATCCCCGGATTAGAATTCGAATTAACATAAGAAGGTGATGTTGAAATGGATGCCGGACTGAAGTGGCGTCTAGATCTGTACAAGATTGTAACTGGCGAACGTTGTCAATGCTCACCTTGCTGTAACGCTTCGAAGGTGAAGAGATGTTGCATCCATTACAGGATGAGCCTTGCCACCTTCACCTGCATCATTCAGAGCAAACATCTCCCGGTGAGGTGAGTGAAGACTAAGTTTGAGCTTCGATGCGTTCAATTATTCTTCTCCGGTGACTCTGTGCTCTGAGCCTATTTTCAGACATCTGGGGATGTGTAGTGTATGATTGCTCATCTGGGGCAGGCTCCTGGCTCTGTGGTCCTTTTTTACTGCAAATCCAGGCTATTTATTCTCCTTCTTGTTATTTCTTTGTCACTGGATTGGCAGATGACAGGGACAATTATGGTGATAAGATTGGGGTTTCACCTACCGTACTACCTGGAATATGTCGCTTTGACGCGCTTTCAGCCATTCTACTTCTACAAAATATTTTTATGACAGGAATAGTATATGACAGTATGTGGTGATTGCAGAGGTGATGCTGCTTTTCCGACGTGGGGATTGCATCAGCTTCTCTTGCGTGTGAGTTTTTCTCCGGAGTGGCAGTTGATTGTAATTTGTGTTTGGATGGGTTCAAGTCTCAAGGATTTCAGATCAACTTCTGTCAGGCTTGTGAAGACTTGAACTGACTCAAATTATGTGAGTGTCTGGAATCTTCTAGGACAACTTTTAACGTCTTGCAGAATTTTTAAGCTTTTCTGAAGGAGATCGGTGCATTCAAAACTGTGCTTTGTGTCAAAAAGCTTTTCATCTGTGCTTTTCAGTCTCTAAGTTATTACGGTAAAAGAATACTACAACGTCCGAGAAAATAGAAAAGTGAGTAAGATTACGAACTGAAGTTCGTTGACGATGAACTTGTCAAGAGAAGTCGTTCATTATCATATCAGTGTTACTGCATATAGCCCATGTGGGCCGTAGCCTGCTTTTCACAAGTAACTTAACCTTCCCTGCATGAAATTTGAAACATTTCGAAGTCTCTGCGCATTGCAAAACCACTGTAACGGAATTTACTCTAAAATAATTGAGTCAGCTGCACAGACTGACAGTTTCGTCACCGCGTTTCTCAAGACTAATTTGGTCACGCTCTCACATTTCACTCGATGTTTGCTACTTGCTGCATTGGAGAATTGTGTAGAAATTGCAGGAACATCATTTGAACTGTGAGAATACACATTAAGCTGTTACTTTTTCCTTGTCGAAGCAAAGGCTAGGCGCAAGAAAAGCAAAACAGCCGCCCCTTATCAGCAGAGGAAGCTCACCGAGGGAGTAACATAGGTAATTAGATGTCATTTCAACACACATTCTCAACAGTACGCATAAATTGAATGTTCAGAGAGAATATTCTTATACTAATCTACTCCCTCACTGTGAACTCGTAGAGCGAAAGTTCATTCTTGATGTTAACTCCACTAACTTTCAACCATTTTGGACTCTACCATGTACCGAAAATTGAGCTGTCGATGCAGATGGCGTGTGCCTCCTCTAACAAAGTTTTAACATAGCATTAATAGTACGCTAATTCCCATTCTTAGTGCACTTGATTCTTGCATGGAGCGCGTCAATGTTAAATATCTGCCGGCAATGTCGTGCATATTGTACATATTTAACGAATTTTGCTACTATTCGTTATGGTGGTAAATTCTTTGAGAGCATGGTAAGAGTTTCTGTCCGAGCAATACAAAAGCAGTGACATATTTTTCCTTTGTTATGAAATCTACTATGAAAGAAATATAAGCAAGACATGACATCGGTATTATAATGAAGGTCTTTGTACAATCTGTAGATTGAAAAGAATATTGACACCTCCGAGAAGGTGACAAAAAATTGTTTGAAATACTCGAGTTCAAAGCAGAACCCACTTCGTAATCGAGCTTCATATGGTACAGGATATAGAGACGAAATTAAACTATCTTCTAAACAGAGAACATGAAGACACGATATGTAGAGTATGTCCACTGCATTGAGTGATGCATCACAAGGTTGTCTCAAAGAGTTGATTCCTGAACATTGCTCAACCTTCCACACTCAGCCCCTCTCCATGGTTCCCGGGAACAACAGCATCCATGGAAGAGTTAGTCTTCTGACTTCCCTTCAAAGTGGGATTCGCCCTCTCAACACAATTGTAAGTTCCTCCATTTGATAGAACAGTCGAGAATCCATCGGTGTCGGCCAAAACCACTTCACTGTTCTGCTCAAAGGCAGCCTTCAAGCACGCTGCCTTCACCTCCTCAAAGCGTTCATGGGAGAGGGAAACCTCAGCAAGTAATTTCCAAGCATACTCCTCAGTTGCAAGCTCGAAGTCGGTCCTTCGCTTGAGCACAATGTGGCCGCTTATCTCCCACACGGCAGGATTGACTTGTGTGTCTAGAATCTCTTGGTCCACTTCACCTCGGGCTTGTCTCTCGGCGAAGCACTGTGGGAGAAGGAAGACTCTGGAGCCTCTGTCAGTGATGAGCACGTTGTAGGGGATGTTTTCGTTTTGGAGATATATGCAGGCGTTCGAAACGGCTTCGGACAGATCCTCCATGCTGTTGCAGATCTCGAAGACTAACCCTCTCACTGGGAACTTGGTGAGCTCATACACTTTCACGCCACCTTTCTTTCTGCCGTAAGCCACTCTAGTGGTGGGTGCTCTCTCGATTGGAAAAGGGGCGGCCAGATAGTATGCCTGCAGAATGCATAAGGCTTAGTACTCTTAATAGCCTGTTGAAGTAATCAAGTGAATTCTACCATTCACCAAGGTTCGACGAAAAATTACCGAAAATTTACTTTAAGAGGCCTTAGCATCATCAAATGAAAACCGTTCATCATTATAGTTATTGATAAAGAATCACAGAGAACCCTGGGTCAAAAAAATCACTAAGTTATCTACCTGGAAATGTAAGTGATTGATCGTGGCGAATGCACCCAGGCTGTTGTAGCCCAACCGAAAGTAAGGATTGTTTGCCTCTGCAGCGAAGTGCAAAGCCAGCAGGAATGAGTCCTGGTCAATTCGTTGAGGCAAACGATCCAATACGCGAGGAACCAGCAGGACATGTCCATATTCAATTGGACTCACCTGCACAAATTCCTTTAATGTCAATAAAACAGCAACGTAAAATTACACTGACACTGCTCTAGAATTTAAATAATTCCTGTATAATCGTCTAAAACAACATGTTGGATAGAGATGTCCTGTAACCATAATCATTGACGACTAAATCGTTGCAAGTTTCTGAACAAATTACTTCATATGTAGTCTAAAGCACCACGGATTGTAGGAAAATTAACAATAAATCAGTATAAAACAAGCCATGAAAATCTAAGTGGGATGAACTTACGTTAATTGCAACCACATTGGGGCTGGCTAGTACTGGAGCTTTTTCATAGTACTCACTGATATCATCTTCGCTAGGCCCAAACTGAAACAGAACCTCCTCTTGGCCTACTTTTGTGAAATTGAACTTTTTTGGATCAAAGGTCTGGAGGACTTGATCGACTCGAAACTCTGTTGGACGCTTCTGCAGGTGTCGACCTTCGTTCAGCTGAGCAATGAATCCATGTTCCCCAGGAAGCATCTGCAAGAAGATTCAAGATATTCTTATTTTCGTCCAACACTTTCCTGCTTCTCTAAATAAACTACTCTCTTCGGCTATCACTAATTGAGCACTTGGCAGGAAATCTCAAACAACAGCTTGCTGTAAGCCCATACCAATCTGCTCAATCGTCCTCGACTCATCATTATACAGTTGTTAAATTTCATATTTCCTAACAGTCGAACCTTAATGACTAAACTAAGACCTGAGATAGTTCCGTCTCCTCAGAAATTACTCACAAAAATTCTAAAATATTATTGACTTAGCTATGAAACCTAGTGACCAGAAAGTGTTAGGATCTAGTCATTGTCTTATCCAGTGCGCATTATATACAGGGCAATTGAATCAAAGACGAAATCAGCAATTTGGTGTGTAAAGCACTAACTCACTAACTCGAAGAATGTCCAGGGTTTTACCTTAGTTTCGCAAGCCGTCACGTCATAACGAAAGAGTCCTCGGACCATTCGATCCTCCCACTGTTAAGAAAAATGGAGAAGTTAAGAAGTGCTATAACCAGATATAAGAAATTTACCAACAGAGAGAGGATGCGAAAGAAGAGCTAGCCTCACATAAAGAAACGGATGAAACAGCACATCATTCGCATCACTGTGTTGGAAACTTGCAAAAGAGGCAACACCTGTGCAAGGAGCAGCTCATCGAGAAAATAATTGTCTTGCTGGGAGTCACTGTTCCCGTAGTCATCAGAGTCTCCGGTATCCTCAGGTACACAGTGGTCGTCACTTCCAGAATGCGCCCTTTTGTTGAAGCCCGAAGTTCGCTTTACACCGAATGTGTACAGCGGCAGCTTAGCTCCTACACAGCGATGCATTCAACAAAATCAGCACCTATGCTCTGATGATAGACTGAGAATCATGCACAAGAGCAACAATATTTTCTTGCTAAAATAAACCACTATCAAAAAGGAAAAATATATCCATTTCCGCATGTTCAGTCAATCACCCATCACCGTCGACACAAGCAAATAACTTGGTATACATGAATGGCATGGTAAAGAAAACCTCCGTGTGATGTTGTGACCTTGCAATCAGAGACATTCACTACCACTTCCAAAATGGGAATATCATGAGATTGGTAGAGCAGATAACAGATAACTTCGCAGAGTGAGAATTTACTGACCAGGAATACAACAGTTGCCGAGGCAATCCCGACCGCACCCAGGGGCTTGATCCAGCTGCTGGTTGATGGAAACCACTGTCTCCACTCTCTTGATAGTCAACATATCCGATTGTTTGCTCGTCTTCTCCCTTCCTTCTGATAAGGGAAAATGTCGATCCTGGTGCGTCCTCTGAGGGAACGCTACACAGGATAAAGTTTGATTGACGACCTCCTCCGGCTAAAGCAGAGAGGTCCGAGGGACGACCGCCTTCGCTGGGGGTGGCCCCCCGGCCGCCGTGCAAGGAAGGAGAAGACGAGAGAGAGTGGGACAGTGGAATTCCTGAGGGGTAGAAGTCTTCACTCATACGGACGCGGTGAATTCTTTGCAAAGCCGTGATGTCAACTCAGGCAAACACGGGGTGATATCTAACGAGCCAAGCTTGTTCCCTTGAGTTGCCAGTGTTGCTAACCGTTTGCACCGACCACGAGAAACTGCACATCTAGCTAGTCTCCAAAAATCATCGACTCCCAGATGCTCGTCTGAAAATCCAAAGCCGAGTAACGCCCAGTTGAGTATGTGTAGAATGTTAACTTCAGCCTCTCAGCAACCAAACCCAAACAATTCGGAACTCGGTAACCAATAACTGTAATGCTTGCTGCCTGCACAGAGCCGGATCCAAACGACCTTCAGACACCCTGATTGAGACTAGGAGAGCTCAAGGACGAAACGAAGAGAGCTCAGTGTCGACAGAATATGGCCTCTCCTAGATGCTGTATCACTAAACACGAAAAGAGCACTTATATTCAAACTTCAATAAAGCGAACTGAACTGACACACATGAATTATAACTTCTATTCGCTTTCTGAGCATCGAGAAAGTTCTCATGACTTCGAAAGAGCCACAGATGAAGAGTATATGCTAGGGAGGTGACCCAGCGACCCTAGATTTTGGCCCTCCTACAAATACACGGTGGTTTGATAAATGACCAAAGGATCAGGGAGTGTTGCGTCGAACTGGTTCGCTACAAAAGCGCAAGCGCTGAGATTTATACCCCACGCCTTGATGCACAAGCAAAAGTAGGCAGCGATGAGGGCACTCTATGCATCGAGCTCAAAGGTCGGCATATCCAACACCACAGGATAAATTTGTGGACCTACGGAAAACATCGACCACAGATATCCTCTTTACAGTCGACAGACCTCACTGCGTAATCAAGGACTCTGTAGAAAAGACGTCGACCTCTGACAGCACATCAAACAACCGAGCTTCGTACGTAGCTCATAAATCAGCTTGTATGGAAATAATGAAAGGTCAATACGGAAAGGACCTCGGAAGGGCCCCGTAAAATATAATAATCACACTCCTTTACTTTCTACGAACATGGAGATCATTTCTGCAATAAGCGTGCTTATGCCCTTGATGACATCCCAAGCTTGCTTATAACTATCAATGGTATGAACATCAATGCAAAACACAAAACAATAACACAAAATACCTCACTGAAACAGAGAAGCAAACCGTCCACCCACTTCACCGTGTAGATTCCACAAACGAAGCTAACTTATTCAACTGCCAAGCAAACCAACACCAGAACTAGACGACAGGAAGTCTTTCGGTCAAGTGAGACAATACGGAATAATTCGAAATAGAATTCCCCGAACGATACCAAAAATAATCCCTAATTTAGACACACGAGGGCTCCAGAACCTCTGACACACCGAAAATCCATCCCATTCCACCAACCACATAAAAAAATATTAAAAAGGAATCTGATCTTTATGCGAAAGGAATATGATGACTGGAAGAAAAACAAATCGACGACAGGAACAAGAACTAACCTCCACAACGAAACGTAGATCGAAATCCGGCAGCAGAATTCTTCACCCCATCCTCGTGAACGTGCAAGGCATCATCACAGCATCAACTTCATAAACTCAGAGCCACATACCGAAAAACTCCTGCCAAATTCTTGGAAAACTCCCCCACGAAGCCAATCAATGCCAAGTCGTAAATTTCCCGAGCACCAGTCCTGGTACAAAGCCTAATTGAATTACGGCCCCACCAAACCACTGTCGACACTCCCGGCCACCACCTCTACGAAAGCGAAAAGTGGGCACCCTCTGAACGTTCCGGACAATCTTCACCCAAAGGAATGAGATGGATCATGAAAGGCGCAGGTACACCACCTCACCTCCCACCTCACCTTCTCCTACAACACCATCCCTGTTCCAACAACCTAGCTGCAGGCTTGCATTCACCACGTCCCCAAAGTAAAAAGGCTACAGTTTTCTTGCACAAAACACCATGTTAAAAAGCAGGATCTTGTAATATATGATATGAAAAGTTGCTAACCCAAGTCAGGACTGGAGATTTGCAGTGATGGTAATGTGATAGAGAGTGACTTCTTACAGAGCTTGTAATCAAGTGAGTTAATCAGGAGGGTGGAGTGGAGGAATGATGGTAAAAGTGGGGAGCTTTAGGAAGGGGCAGTTCAAACTTCACAGTGGTGATAATCAAGTGGGTTACTCAGGAGGGTGAAGTGGAGGAATGATGGTAAAATTGGGAAGCTTTGGGAAGGAGCAGGATGTACACTTGCTGATGATCAAGTGGGTTAATCAGGAGGGTGGAGTGGAGGAATGATAGTAAAATTGGAGGTTTGGCAAGGGGCATGCAGGATGTATCATGTGTGTGTGTGAGTTGTGTGTGATGGCTGTGGAGTGATGGTGATGGACAATGGGAATGTGATGGGGGAATATACGGAGGGGAGTAGGACAGGGGAGGGGAGAAAAATCTGGAGGGGCGTGGAAGGGCAACTGGGAGCTTCGGCGGAGCACCGGGACAAGCGCCTCGCATAGCTCGCGACCGCTGGTCGGACACTTTATGCGGACGGAGGCAGTGGTTTCTGTGTGTTTGGACGTTTGGACTTTCAGTCGTTTGGTGGGCTGTGTGCTTTCAGGGAGGGTATGGTATTTATATAAATATAAATAGATAATAAATTAATCTATGGTACGATGATACCACCGTGAATAAAGGGGCCTTTGGTTTGTGAGAATGATGTACATTGTATTTAGAGTATTTTGAAATTATATATCATTTTTTATATTATGGTATTATTGTTAGGGCATTGTGTTTTTAGGATATCAAAATGTATCATTCTAGTGTTTTTTTAATGAACTTCAAGTCTTTTTTCTTTTTTTTAATTTTTTATTCTTGAGGCTTGATCAATGATTATTTTAATGAATTTTTATTTTTTAATATCTTTTAATGGTATGAAAATAAAATATTTATCTAAATTGTCATTATTTTATATCAAATATAAAAAATGTGTATATCATACAAGATGTTGTGGCTGAAAACCTTAGAGCATCTCCAACCTTAGGTATTAATTGGACCGCTAGAAGAGTGAGTGGCATGGCTATGATTAGGCTTGGGACATTCTCCATTTACAAGCAGCCTCGTCTCTGCCTCAACCTCACCACCCATCAAATCAACTCCTTTGATTCTAGCTCAAGATCTTGCCTCTTCCTAAAACCCTCATCCATACTTTGTCTTTATTCACTCCACGTTCCAGTCCTAAGGATTTTTTTCCTTCTTTCATACCTCTAAATTGGATTGGTGTCTAAAGTCTATTTCTCCCTTTCTCTCCAACCAAAATTCTAGCTTGTTTTTGCAAGTTTGTTTCAACTTCTTCTAGAATCTATATTGCCAATGGAACATGGACACAATTGTTTGCATGTTACATTCTCCTCAACATAAATTTGGAGGATGAATATGATGTGTAGGGGCTTAAAAATATTATTGGAAGGCTAATTGATGAAAATGTGCCACTATGTAGAAGCTTGTTTTTTAGAATAGGTCGTTTTGGAGTAGGAGGCTTGTCTTACACTTGCCCAAGTGCTCATTTCATATACTCCCTCTATAACACTCAGCAATGCTTGTAAGGAAAATCACCCCCTTCACATCATTTTGGAAAAAAAAATTGTACGATCACTTCAAGGTGCCCAATGCACTTGACACGCTCCTAGTCACCTCCTATACCTACGCATAGACACCAATAAACTTGCTTACATCTTGTTTTACATTGCCTTTTTTGTTTTTAAAGGTCATTGCGACTTCAAATCTACACGTCACTACTTATTATAGTGCTCTAATAACTTGTATCAAAACACTCCAACTCTTTGTTGCTTGCCAACAATCCAATAATATTGCTACACATGCAACAAAAAGCAATACAATTGCTCTTCTTCTACACGCAAGTAGACCTTTCAATTCACCCTAGAAATACACTGGCATGTCCACCTTACCAACTCTTAGAATTCGTCGTTTCATTCTTTTTTCCATAAGGAAGTCCAACAACAAAGAAATAAAAAAAACTGTCAATACTTGTGAGATTCAAGGCTTCTATATCAAAGGAGCCCTCATGACATCATAATAATCAAGTTTATTTTTTTGTTAATCCTTTTTTGACATGGAGCATCAAATGACCAAGGGTGGAAAACCCCATGTAGATTTTGCTATAGCATCGGCTGTTGGCACCAATAGTAGGGTATGGGGTACCTCCCAGGACTGTCCCGTTGCTTATCCATGTCGATCTTCCGGACGATGGTGTGTGAAGATGGATTTGAAATTGACTTGGCTAGTGATTGTTATAGATTCCAATAGCATTGTTGATTGTAATAACATTGATTCTACACACATTCGATCACTTCTTACATTCCTTCTGAGTCCTTTAGCTGAATATTAGGAAGTTGTCTTCGTGAGACCGATTTCATCGAAGGAATCATCTAAAATAGTGAAATTTACTGGATTGAAACGATTTTTGGATATATTATAGGTGCAGTTGTGTAGTACATAGATTTCCAACTTGCAAACAGAAAGCAATGGTTAATTTGCAGATGTGAGCAATCATAGTTGAAATTTGGGCTGATTTTTTTTAAGGAGTTCAATGTACAGCGGAAGAGTATATTCCAAGTTTTTTTTTGCAGATTCAGCACGAAGTCGATGCATAGGATGGAGTTGTGTAGAAATTGCAGATAAAATTTGTGTTCATGCATGGTTGAAATTAAATGCATTGAACTTTGTTCGTGCAGGACACACTGTCAATGCAACACATTCAGGTAATGTTTTGAGGTGCGGTGTTCATCCAGTGCAAATACCTAAATTGATAAACACGGTTCCAGGTTTCTCTTCCTTCCCCTCCAAAACACTTGAGTGCTGCAAAAAATCAGACTTCTTTCTTCTCGACCTTCTTTACCATCTTAGTCGCCCTCACTTGGTTTCTTTTCACCAAAATCCTTGCTGCAAACTGAGCCTAGTTGACAACGTGGTTCTTAGATTGCATAACCAGCCCTCTGGCAAACTCAAGACTGAGCTCTTTATTGGATATCTTCTCCTGCAAATATACACTTTGGTACAAATCAAGAATAAAAGATAACACTTTAGCAGTAGTGTATTTTCCAAACTTCCAGCTGTTCGTCCAAGATTTGGAACCAAAGAATGTATAGATCTCACTCTGGGTCACGTCAATGTCCAACAACTTACCAACATTAAGGTTTACTTTAAGTAGTTGTTTGTGAGTGTGAAACCACTTTGCATCCTAGATTGGTCCCTCCATTTGCCCCAAAACCCAACATAAAGAAAACCGCCATTGCAACTCAGATCGGTTTAAAGCTCAAGCTAAGATAATTTCCTGATTTTGAACATGTAGCTCTTGGTATAAGCAAAAAGACATGTCACATGGCAAACCAGAAATAGACTCAACAATGACTTAGAACATATAATTGAACGTGCAAGCATCTCAAACAACTATAAGATGTAATCAAACACTCTCTACAATCTTTAGAAAATCCTCTTGGATGAAAATGGCTTAGAAGGATCTACTAAGATAGGAAAAATTTGTGAGGTGAAGCATTTCAAGAGTATAGGAAAAACAAACACATGTAGAATCTTAACTATATAGGACTCAAGAATGTGCTCTAATATGCATATCCAAGTTTTCGACTCTGGTTTGAGCAGAGACAAAATCCATATAAAATTCATACAAAAATCAATAGTACACTAGAATATGACTGTATAGTCCCTACAAAGACAGGATGATAGCCCTTGTCCCTCTCACGATCAAGCTCTTTCCTCGGCACATTCACATGCCACACTACCCGGTTCAAAACTATATTGTATCTGCAAAAATACATAGTAATACTAAACAGTAGCAGATATCAGAAAGTTTATACGTTTCAAATCGTTACATTAGTCTTTATTGGCCTTATTACAATGATAGAAGATTCTAAATATCACATTTGTACAAGTCATGCCGCAGCAAAGCACTTAAGTACCTCAGATCAGAACTAAAAAATACTAAACAGAGAAGGACTGAACAAGAAAAGAAGTAGCACCTAAACCTGTAGAAGATTGCCAACATGCGAAGACCTTCGGGAGCACGTCAATGCACACTTCTTAGCTAAGAATCCCTGCCACAAACTCTTCAACTCCGACGCACAAACAAACAACCATACTGAAATCATAGATTAGCACTCCCAGGCACGCACTCCAAGAACCAACGGTAAACCGTCCAATTCTACCAACAACGCACGCTGTTCAAGAATGGTCGAGAGATGACATTGAATTTTCTATGCTGGAATTTTCTTGGTATAAGCAAAAAGACAAGGTGAATTTAAGGTTTATGGCAAATCTTCATTATGGAATTCTGGAACAGATCACTTAAAAGATCACTTAACAAATAATTTGTCTTAACAAGGTCTCAACCGAGACAATTTGAGAAACGATCTAGTTCATGCAACTCCAAGGCACAATCTGTTACGAAAACTTTAAAATTGACATCAAAGAGTAATTTCAGAAAACATTTAACTTTAACTGCATGCAACACAACATGTAATATGTGATGACGTTAAAGATCAGCAAATCTATCTGTTTGCAGACTCAAACGCAGAACCCCACATTATGTGGAAGGCAAGAGTAAGTGCAAGATCCAAGAGAGACTCATCGAGACAAAACATCTAAAAGGTTTTCAAAAAAGCATTGATAACACTTCAATGTGAAACTACATTGCTGCACTGTATTCGAGGAGAAGGCGAGATACCCATACCATAACAATGTCCAGTAGCCATGCTCTTAGCATTTTCAAGCAAGTGGATTTTTCAACTAAGTTCTATAATCATTTATCGTGTCCATTCATTTAGGTATTTTTTTAAAAAATGTTAAATTAGGTTTGTTTATAAGTTTCATGCCTTTTAATTTTAATTTTTTTACCCTTAGCCAAACAAAACAACCCCAAAATTGCAAAACCAACATTCATTGTTCACTTGAATTTGACTTTCATTTGATACAACGTAGCCTACAAGTGCTTTAATGCAATTTTATTATCAATGAAATTTTCTCAAATTTCTATGCTGCCAGGGGTTTTATCAACACACATATACCATAGTATTGGAATGATATTGATAGTAGAGCCTTACCAAGGCCCCCAACAACCGCAACGAGGACAAAAAATAAAAACACCAGCCCTTGTAAGTAGGGCTGGAGCGGCTAGATGCAAAGCTATCCTCTGCTTCCAGCGGCCCCAACAACTCCAGCCCTGCTTTCAAGGGCCGATGTTTTTATTTTTTGTCCACATTGGGATTGCTGGGGGCTTTGGTGTGGCCCTCCTATGTGGCAATACTTTGGCGACAACATATTAGTTTTTAACTATATACCTCTACATTTCTTAACTCTTTGACTATTTTTTTCCTCCTACTTCCAAGTGTCCTTTATAAAAACTACTTACCAAATTTCAACGCAATAATTTAGCTATAAATAGCTGAAAAACAACTGGATAGCATACCCAATCCCCCGGCAATAAACCTCACCCTTATCTTAATGACAAGGCCCCCCCAATTAGGACTCCCATTGAAGAGGGCAAAAACCCCATATAATTTGCTTGTTAATGAAAATAATTTTTTTTAAATTAATTTTAAAAAAATTAAAAATATATATAAACTAACTATAAATAAGATAGTGGTTCCCATGCTAATTCGAGGCCCCAAATTTCATTAAAAATATAAAATTTACTAAAAATTTATTGTCCGGGTACCCTGCTCTGTTTCTGTAGAACATACCCAGTTTCCAATGCTTAAAAAACATGCATAATGTCAATACAGTCTAGACAAGTTAGACCTAATCTTCTGCAACTGGGGTACAAGTAATTCAAAGGTGTTGCATTTGCTATAAATGTTGTCTTCGTCTCCGAACCTACAACAAGTGCCGATGCAGACAAAGCACACTCCAAAACTTCTCAACATCTGTTCATAGTGATGTGTAGTTCACAGCCTACTTCTTCCAAAGGAAGTGTTGATGTTGGAGTTTACAGATGACAACATGTTTAGATTATCTGAAAGCTTCATTCCTTCCATTTGGGATCCCACAATGTTTGATGATTCTGTGGAGATGCCCTGTTTGCATAATCCATGTGAGACATGATCCTTACAGAGCTTCACCTGAGCATACAAAGTCTGCTAATTATGCTTTGTACAAAGCTTCTATACCATCAATCAGAACTTTCAATTAGCATAATTAGCAGACTTTACATGTGAGGATCACAATAGTGTTAATTGAAAGTTCTGATTGATGGTACAGAAGCTTTTCTACTGGAATGAGTTTTGTGAATCTGAGCCTGACAGTCTGCCTGAGTAGCTTGTTTTCTGAATGGTATTCTACAGTTGTTTTTTTGCTGCAAAGAGTTATCTTTGTGATGGAGCTGTTGCAGAATCATCAAGGCATTGGGGCGTGGGTGAAGAGTTATTGAGAGAGAGAGAGGAGGCAAAGGGAGGTGAAACGTGGGATTGCAAGGAGCGTTACTGATCATCATGGCCCACTCTGTCTGTACGCTGCTCCCGCTTGGCATCTCTCGGCCTGGACCCATCGCCTACATTGGCTATGAGGCAACGGGGTGGTCCTCTGCTGATCTGTTGGGGACATTGGTGGGAATGTTAAATTGGTAGCATGGCTTCCAACATGACCCTTATCACAGATGGTGAGTTTTGAATTCATGTCTTGATGATCCTGCCCCGGTGAGTGATGCTTACAACACATGAACTCTTGCTTTGGGATGTAGAGATAGTTGTCCAACTGTAATGTTGATTAGTGGGTAGGGTTGAAGAATTCTGACATCGTGCATATTCTTTTATGAACATTTTGGTAGATCATTTCAGAATTGGAGTGACCCACACAAGCTATGGAGTGACTCACACATTGAATGTTTATGGTTGCCATGCGATTATCTCTGAAATTTCTGTAATTTTCTTTAGGGTGATGTATCATGTCCAAGAGATTTAACCATGGGTGTGGATGGGTATTGACAAAGGCCCTTAGTAAGCATAGCCAATATTTCCTTACAGAATTTCTGAGGAGATGAAAATGTTAGGTTTGCTGAATCATTTGAGCTTGACGAGCTTTGGAGCAGTCTTTATGTTCTATTTTGTTCTGTTAGGATGTGCTCTAGTGGCTGTGAGGCGTTTGTCATGTATTGTCAAAATTATTCTTAATCTTCTCACTGCAGAGATGATTGGGTTGTTGGTTTGGCACTGCAGGTGCTTCACATTACTGCGAAAAGGTAAGCTCCCTACCATTTTCTTTGTTTACCTACCATCATCTGTGTTAATTTCGTTTAACGTATTGCAAGCTCATAAATTGAGGTCAAGAGTATGTGAATTTGCCATTCTTGTAACAATGAAGTTGAGGATTTAGCTTGGCTCACAGATGTTTGAATGAGAAAGAGGAAGTTCTGTAAGGGTACAGGCACGATGGGCGCTGGAAAGAGCTGGTGTCGCCTACATAGAGACCAAGCATGTGGTGCTTTTGCACATGTTGTTCACCAGGTTAGGGTTTCCTCAACTTTGTTTGCACAAAGAGTACTAAATATTATCTTTGCCATCTCGACCTTCTCATTTGCAATTTTGTAACGATTGCAGCCTTTCTCAGGAGTTTTTGTGTTCTGCAACGCTTGCTGTGCAGGGGTTTAGGAGCGGGAACAAGTTGCCCGAAATTGGTGATGGGGAGGAGTTCAGAGAGAGTTGTGCTACAAGAGTCCCCGGATATCTTGAGATTTGCTGATAAGAACATACGGAACGAAGAGGATCGCTTATACCCTGATGACCCTGAACTTCAGAAACTTGTTCAAGCTTGGGGTATGGCACACGTACACGTCTGAGCAAGCCTTCACATGCGTCTTGATCGTTGTTGAATCTGAGGTTGAATTCACTTGGCTTACACATTCATACAGAAGGAAGAAGAGTTCGAGATAGCTGGTGTCCGAATTGAATTTGTGTAAATATCTAATCAATTCAATATTACTCTGATGTAACATATGTAGCAACGTTGCTGTTTGTAGTTATCTGTCAATACTTCGCCATCCTGTGCTCTTTTTTCCAGAGTGAATGTTCTTGTAACCCCTGAAAAATAGGCTATACGTGTCCTGGTTGAAAGAGTCGACAAGTTTGTTCGTCAGACCATTACTATAGAATTTCTTTTCCCTTAAAAACTTCTCGGATCAGACTATGGTGAATGAGAATAGTGCAATTTGAGTTATCACCCAGAGACGTAATTCATAGACGAACCCTTCTTCAATAACACTAGTCCGTGGAATGTGCAGAATGGAGATTTGACAAGCAATTGGGCCCCCATGTGCGGCGGTGGTCGTATTGCTACCTTCTGTTTGACTTGTGTAGTTATAATTTGTTGACGCAAGGAGCACCATTGCTGGAAAGGATATTTGCTTGGTTTCTAATGCCATTTTTACGACGCATCGTCTACAGCGCCTTATATTGTAACAAACCCGGGGCCAAAGAAAGATCCCTGCAAGTTGTTGAAGCCATTTTCAAAGAGGTAGTCTAATCTTTCCTTTCCCATCATCCCAACATGAAAGTAGTGCTGTACAATGTGTAGACCAATCTCACTTGCAACTTCGTATAATTTTTATTTATTTATTCGCCCTTGGCAGGTAGACGAGTTGCTTGCAGATGGTCGACCCTACATATGTGGGCGTAGATTCACTGCTGCGGATGTTACATTTGCTGCCCTTGGTGGACCGATGGTGGCTCCCCCAAAGTAAGACTTCCTCTCCCTTCACATCGCAGTTGTGGATTAACCCAGTTTAGTTATAATTGTTCCTTGTAAACTTTGATATTCGGTGATGTGATACTAATCTGATACTGATACGGAACCATCCTCAGATACGGAGCATGGATGCCTGTAATCGAAGATTGCCCTCGAGATATGGCTTCGACTATGAACGGCTTGAGGAAGTCACTTGCTGGAAAAGTGTGTTCAATTCTCCATTCTTTTTGTTACTGATGAAATTGTTTTGATGGATATCCATCATCAGCCTCTGTGTTGATTGTTATGGAATTTGCTTAATGTAAAATAGAAGTTGGCTCTGGAGGATATGCTTCATTTCTCATGGTTAAGGAAGGATTGTTGTCTGTATGTTGTAGAATTTTCTTCATTAGCCTGGAATTTGCTTAATGTAATAGAAGTTGGCTCTGGAGGATATTTTATTTCTCATGGTTAAGGGAGGATTGTTGTCTGTATTTTGTAGCACTATCTTCATTATTATGGAATTTGCTTAATGTAATAAAAGCTGACTCTGGAGGATATGCTTCATTTCTCATGGTTAAGGAAGGATTGTTTTCTGTATTTTGTAGAATTTTCTTCATTAGCCTGTTTTCTAACATATCCATTGTGTGTGGGATGGTGGCCACTCAGCATATCCTGAAGATTTATGATACAAAACGGCATAAGCCACAAGAAACTGAGAGAGGGACATGCCGAGTAGGATAAAAGAGATATGAGTTTAGGTGGCGTATTTTTGAGGTTGGGATATTGAATCAGGCCTTGTTAGTGTTGAGATTCAACTGGCAATGCATTACATGAAGCTGGGTTCCTACACATGAAGTACATAGATTCAGTTTCTGTAGAGATGCTGTTGGTGTGTATATTGTACAATAATAAGTATTTGAAGAATAATGTGCTTGAAATCTGAGAAAGATACCATGATGTTTTCTGTCACTAAGGTCAGCATGCCTATTCTAAGGAATTCTCATAGTTCTACACAAATGGGCAACATGAACTTTTTCTCTTACAATAGCAAATACAGTGGCAAATTATTCCAAGTTGAATCATAATTTTCTAAGTATTCCTCCATTTATTGTGAATTTCCAAAGTGGGGGACAAGTAGATGCCTCTTATTGGACATAGGTGGGGCATGAAACTGTCCACTTTCCTTTTTATTCTCCATCACATGTCCGCCCATTTGTGAAGAAGAATCATCCAACGAGAAAAAGGCACTTAGGAAGTGTGTAAGACACAAATAATCATGAGGTCCACTTTGGATGTCCAGAATTATGCTCGATTTAATATGGGTTAGTAGGGCTCGAAAATAGGTGGTTGCTCGAGAATAAGCAGACTGACCTTACAAGAAAATCTATCGTTCTTCATTCATAAAGTGTCGCCCTTCACTCATGTAAAATGAAGGAAATGGCACTTTTTTCTAATCCTATGTGACCCAATTGACTCATTCAATTTCTAAAATACTTGAAATAGTAAGTGATGAGGGATATGGTTGCTATTAGTGTATGTCCTTTAAGTAGTAGAAGAACATTTTGTTGTAAAAGAAACAAAACAAGAGCTTTAACCAAATATATCAATGCAATCTTTGCTATTGATGGACTCTCAGATGCTTGCAATGAACGTGGTCTTGTCATCCAATGTTTAAATCTAAAACCTTTTTTGGTTTTTATATGTAGTTTTTTATGTGTTTAGAAAATATTTTGATATTAAAATGTATTAGAGCATTTGTAATGTATGTGCATATATCATGCATTTGATTGAAATTAATAGTAAAGACATCTTAATATAGAAGATGTAATAAAGATTTTCCTTTGTATTTCTAATTTTATTTGAAACTTCTACATATATAGATACTTCTACATTTAAATTTGTGTTTCAATACAAATGATGTTTCATAAGTGGTCTTTTCAATTTTCTTTTAAGGAATTTTTGATTGATTCATGTATATTAACTCCCAATTAATTTATATTTTATTGCTTATATTTTAGCTGATTATTGTGGAATTCTTTTATTTAATTCTTTTGCTTTTTCTTTGAAGTTACAATTGATTTGATATTTTAGAAGAAATTGAGGACATGAAAAAAATAAAAATGTGTATGGCAATAGTTTTAACTTGGACCTCCTTATATTGCAAAATTATTTTGAAAATGCTACACACCTCTATCACATCTAAAATTTGGTATACAAGACTTAATATCAAGTGGATTGTGATGGTGAGGAATTACAACTTTGTATAGTACAAATATTTAAATGAATAAGGACTTGAAACAAGATGACTTGTACAAAATTATCTTCATTACTTAAAATGCTATGATTTTGTAAGCCATGAAGTATTGGATCTTCTAAAAGTATGATTCATTTGATATTCTGAAAATGGTTTCTAATTTTAAATTATTAAATTAATTTTTTTATAAAAATGTGTTGATGATTGATTATTTTCTAAATCAATTAAATAATGAAGAAAAAAAAGTACTAAAATTATATGGACAAACATAATCTCAACTTTTACACTTCACAATATGCTTAATAAAACATTCTAATACTTGATTATTGTTCTAATAATGCATTTTTTTCCATCAATATTTTCAAATGCACTTTTTTATGGTACATGAATCTTGAATTATCTTTTTAACATCACATTATAAATGGCGTTAAAATCATTTGTAAATGATTTCTTTTGGCACAATGTATAAAGCAAAAATCAATTTTATATCGTTTTCAATTCATAGAAACTTCTAAAGGCCACAAAATAAGAAAACCTCAGTCAGAAACCAAAGTTAGTTGAAGTTATTTCTAGTTTAGATTTTCAATGAAGAAGACTCAAGTCCAAGAGATTTGGGACGTGAAATAAAATATAAGGTAAACAAAAATCTTGAGCCAAGGTTCAAAATGAATTAAAGAAAACCAACAGCTCTTGAGCCAAGCCTAAAACAAACACACTCCAAATGAATATACAATTCTTTCAGGCTCAAGACCTTGTTTGAAAGTTGAACCAATACATGTGCCTAAAATTCTACACTAAACTTCATCCATATTTAAAGTGACCTTAATAAATGCTTTCCGGTAGACATTTTTTCACAGCTGTTTTTTGATCATTGGTCAAATTTTTTATTGGAAATTTTATTTCAAACCTCAAGATGAGGTTGCCTTTCTTTCCGGGCTCTCGGTAAATAGGCATTCCTTCCTTTTTAATGGTCTTTTCAAAACCCGGACGAATCATTCCATAACAAGGGATATTCAAAATTCTATAATCTGGAGCTGTTAATGTTACTGTGAGTCCCACAAGAGCATCAGAGAGGTTGATTTTTTGAATGGAGATCAAATCATCTCCATCGCGTACAAAAGTAGGATGTGGTTTTTCATCAATCAAAAATACCAAATCTGCAGGTATTTGACCTGGTTGTTGGTTGCCTTTCTCTGGGAAAGTAATTTTAGTACCTTTTTTCCAACCAGGTTTCACATCAATTGTAAGAACATCTTCTGTTGGTATATGTTGGCTGCAAATCGTTCACAAAATTTAGTTCATTAAACTTATAAGATTGAATCTTTATTGAAAAAGCTATATATTCACGCTAAATAAGATATTATATTTTAGTAAAAATGATAGTAGTCAAGAAATAAGTTCTTATTTCACGTGTAAATTTTCAAAACTAAAGAAGCCTCACCCTTCTTCATCCAATGTAGTTCTTGCTACTTTGATTTTTTTTATGCAACCGAGAGTTAGTTCTTCAAGTGTGCATTGTAGTTGATTTACAATAGGTGCTGGTTTTTTGGGCACTTCTATAGGAACAACCACGGCACATGTATTTTTTGGAGGTGGTTTAGGAACTATTGGACGGAAGCATTTATGACCTCGTGGGTTGAGATTACCGGCCATTCCGGCAAATGGACTCGTACCTCCCCAAAATTCAACAAATACTTCCTCGGCGCTCCGTGGTACAAATTTAAACATATTTGTATTTCCTCCCATAGAGAAGCCTTGAGTCCCTGTGCCCACCTCTGGGACTGGACCCTTGAGACCAGATTCACCATAGTTGTCAAATATTGCACGTTTGTGGGTGTCACCTAAAACCTAATATCATTTACATTTTTTCAATTTAATATTTGTATCTTCCACAATTTAATGAATATTGATAATTTAATCAAATATGATAGTTGGATTGTCAAATACCTCATAAGCTTCATTTATCCTTCTAAATTTTTTCATTGCTTTTTCTGGATTTAAAGGATTTTTAAATGGATGCCATTTCATTGCCAATCTTTTATAAGATTTCTTTAGATCATCCATGGTACAATGTTTTCCAACCTTCAAAACTCCATAATAGTCCTTATCTTTATCTTTCTTCTTTTTATCCATTTTCAAACTATAAGGTTTATGTGATTCTCTTTCTCTTTATATTATAAGAATTTCAAATTTTGTCATGGGAAAGTGGGATGAAAAGTCCATGAAAAACACCTTTTACAACCATAGCTATGAAGAAAATAAAACCTTGATTCATGATAAGATCTTTTTATGTTTGAGTCACAAAAAGACCTTATTACTGGTGCAAACTTAGTATCAATTTCATAAAGAAATTCCATAGCATTGTATATGTGAAATTATGGGTAAACAAAATTTGATATATCAATGTGTTAATTGTAAGAATGCTCCAATGATGACTATTTAACATAACTTGGTTTACTTAACATTGTGTATTAAATATTCAAACAGTGATGCAAAGATTTGAAAATGGCTACTAGAAGATAAACAAGTAATGCAAGATATTATAAATTGTTTCTTTTTAAAATCATTTCAAGCATCTATATGCCTAAACCTTCTTTAAAATTGCATTTAGAGCACAATATCTCAACATCATTAATACAAGAATGTTTTCTTATTGAGGAGATAGCCTACAAATATTCAAAATAATATATCATGTTGATATTATTTGCCATATTTTATGAAACTGTAGAATTAGGTTGAATTTGAAGATATGTATTTTTCATTACAAGTTGTAAAGTCTTTGAGGTTCCATAATCCAATAATATTGGTACATATGATGTCAAAAATGTTTGTAAATAAGTTGGATTCCACAAACATTAGACTTGATGGTAGTTTAATTATTTCAATTTCATTGTGAATTATAAATATCTGGTAATATATCAAATATCACTCGGATCATTACTAATAATACGAATTATACATGAAATTATGACGGAAAATTATTCATTGGTTAAATTTTAATAACTTATAGCAAAAAAGTTCTTTAATTTGACTGATATATATTTTTAAATATTTTTAAACATTACCAAAATAAATCGAAGTATGCCATGTTAAATTAAAAAATTATTTCTTTGTTCAATTTTATAATTTTAAAACTGAAGGTATATTATTATGTCTAATATGGATGAATAATAGAATATTGATATATAAACAAAAATGTAGATTTTGATTTATAACTAATTTTTTTAAATTCTAATTGTAAAAATGAAATCAAAATTGAAAAAAATAAAAAACCATATATATTATGGTTTAATAATCTAAATCTATTATCAATCAAATTAGTTCTCAGTATAGTGATTCTTTGAAGTTTTAAACAAATTCCTTTGGTGAGTTTAGTTTTTAAATTGCACTAATTAGACTGGAGATCCATATACTAATTTACTCATAACATACTTATGATATTTTAATTATCCATATCAGCATAAATCAAATTTTCAGATTTATACAAAAATAATGAAAAAATGATATAAATCAACAAAGAAATTGCATAAATGAAAATATAAAATTGTCGATCGGTAAAAATCATCATATAAGGGTAAATTTTATACGTTGAAAAATTAGTTCTAAATTTATCCAATGGTCCATGTGGATCCTTTGGTTTTAGTTTGAAATAATTATAATCTTTATCATAAATGAATATTGACCACCACAGTTCATTAGTGCATGGGGCACCAATAAAATGCATTTTATTATCCATTATAAATTCATCAATAAATTCAAATGCTCTTACAATCCATTTTATTTTTGCATTGACTAGAATAATAATCTTAAGTTCATATGACTCACGTTTAACATAATATTTAATAATACATAATAGCTAAAAAATCACATTCAAAAACACGCATTTAATGTGGTTTTCAAGATTTAAAAATCTCTCCAATAAAAATAGAACAAATATATATCAAAATTTATAATATACAAAATATTGTGTAGAATCAGGTCTGAAGGATCATAACACAAACTTGCGCACATCGACAAGGTGGCTATTTTATAGCAATTGGATTTACAAATTTTACAGAATTATCCAGCATGATGAATTGCTGTTGTTTATTTTTTTATTATGTTGTACCCATCTCAATAATGCGAATCCGAGGCTTAATAAGACACAGATGTGTGCTCATGATTCCTTTGAGCAGTTTCATGCTTTGTATTTGGCTGCCTCCTCCTCATAGTAAGTTGGAGGGGCTTGATTTGCGTAAGCCTGATAAGGTCATAGATTTCTTTGTAGAATATTGGATTGGGGTAGATTGAATAAATACTCAATTTAAGTCCGTCTCTAGGAGACCAAAGTTTTTTTCTCTCTCTAGAATATCAAATATGAAATGTAAATAGTTGTGGCAATTGCTAGCCTTGCCCAAATTGAATGGGTTTAAATGATCTAAGAGCCGGTTCAGACTATGCCCAAGTTGAGAGGACAACCGTCACTTTTCTGCACCAAACTATGTTGAGAGGCCGAGCTTAAAGGGAAAAAAATTCGGCCTCTTGATGGAAGTTAAGGTTGGACAATTTGCTCGTCCCCAAACTATTTCTCGAGAGGTTGTCGCCCTGGCACCATAATTTTCTAAAAATGTTGCCACGTAGAATCTTTTAGAGGCGAAGTTCTTTGGACTTCGACCCATAGGGTGAATGCTGAGAGGCCGGACTTTGGGTGTTTCAGCATTTTCATTGGTCCAAACCGATGGCCTCTCAAAGTTTGGGCATAGTTTGAACCGGCCCTAATAAATGCATGAGGAGTAGGCTGCAATGGAGGTCTTTGGATAAGGTAGAGGATCATATTTCCGACCAGTTTGTATTCCCAACCCCTACTATTCTGGATCTTGGTTCCAAATATCACCTAGTCTGGTTCCAGAAAGTACTCCAAGATTGTTCTAATTCCGTCCATGCCATGGTAAATTGAGTGCTTCTGATTGGTTCTTTATCCTCAGAATTCAACCTCTCATGAAAACCATGACCTTATAGTCGGTTAATGGTCACTATGCCTACGGACTTAAAAATTCATAAAAACTTTAAAAATGCTCAAAAAATGTGTTTTCTGGGGTGATTTTGCACTAACTTTGCGGAGCTTCCAAAAGTAATAAACTGTTTTTTTCATAGGTCTAAGTATGCAAACATGAAATTTGGTCGGAAATTGGTCCCACTACCTTAAACTCTTTCTGGAAGCCTGGCAGCTGGTCAGTGGGTGCCGATGAGTCTTGACTCTTGATCAAGATGGAGCGTTCTTCTGTTCAGTGCAGGTGAGATGAGTGTGCCTGCTGCCTGACAGGAGTACTGTAGTACAATTCTACAAGAAGCTTTTAGTAGGCTGCCAGCAAATCATTTTCTTATTTTTTTGTAAAATTCAGATGTAGATCTACTTCGTGGAGGCATCTCCACATGGAAATGATGGAGCATGTACTTACAACAATCTGCAAACCGCCAAGGTTTTCCAAGTGAAATTTACCCGAGTTCCTAGGCAGTTAGTTGTTTCTACGAGCAGTAATGTTCTGGAGAGAAGATTCATCTGCCGATGAGAAACTGTTGTAATTGCTTAGAATTCCGTACTGAAATCTGTTCAATTCCGTTGTTCCTATACATGGCAACAAGAATTGTTTAACAGCAAATCCAGTTGTGATGATCCTAACCACAACCTCCTTCTCACCGGTTGCATATGCACATAGCTAGCTTCTGAATGTAACTTACGAAGGAATCTGCTTCTGGGCTTCATTTTCACAACTTGAGCAACTGAAAGCGGAGCCCAAATTTATCTCACATCCCCTGTTTAGCAACAACTAGATCATTCAGGGTTGAATACTAGTGTTACAATTGTTGTTAATAATCATGTGTCCGACCAGGTATAGTCAGCACTTGACCAAGTTAATGCCAAATGTTCTGAAAGGTTTTACACGAATCGATCAGGATTGCACCGAGCTCTGAAATTTTTAGAGTACATCTAGTACGTCAATGGTGGCAGCCCAATGCAACAGACCGAAGACGTCCATTCCATGCCAGTGCGATCGATCTGCACATCGACGATCAGGCTAGCTGGTATGCAACGTCGGTGATCAGTACTCGTCGAGATTGTCTTCCAGAACTTCCGAACCTGCGCGCGAAGCTACTTCAGATGGTTAAATACCAGCTCACTGGATTGTCTGATCGACTATTAACTACACTAGCAATCAATTTCACCGTCTGTTGCAGCAGTCTCTCCCGCAAAATTCAACAGCCCAGAGGTCCAGCAATATCTCAATAAGTAAAGGTACCATCAGCTTACAAAATTTAGGTGCAACATCACCTTCAAGTGTCTCCTCCTGTCCAACTTCCGACATCATTCTGTCTGTGCAGTTACCAGTACCGCAATCAATACAGGCGCAACTGGCAGACATGTACCGCACTACCAGTAGAACCTTCGAACACTCCATTCTATTGCCAATCAGTGTTGTCCACTACCAAAGTCCCTGGGATTTGTACACATTACGCGTTAAAAAATCCCAGCTCAAACCTAACAAGCAGCCTGACAATACTCGTGTAGACATGAACGCTGTCCGCGCGCCGCACCAATATTAAACAAGTACTACGGCCTGATTAACCCGACGATCGATCTCAAGCTTTGCTAGATATAAGACTAGTGGCCACCATTCCCATGTGAATATTGTACCGCAGTCGACATAGTTGCCGTTGAGCTGCGTTTTGGTCATCAGCGAACACTTCGTGATCGATCTGAAACAATGGGGTCACTGGGAGTTGAGTCATGGAACCATGCGCCACATGTGGTGGTAGCGCCCAACGCGCTATCCGGGCATTCGATTCCATTCCTGCAATTCGCGCGGCGTTTGGCAAATGAGGGGGTTGTGACCACCATTGTGGCAACCGACAGGCATGTCCTGGAGCTGAGGAGCTCGCTTGGGGCCACGGATTGGACTGCCCAGGGGGTGCCTTTGAGGATTTTGGGGCTGCGTGATGGGAAGGCGGAGCTTACGCACCGGGAGTGGACGGAGAAGATGAGGGAGCGCGAGGTGGAGCTCGAGGTGGTGAGGTTGATGCAGGAGTTGGTGGTGGATGTGAGCTCGCCGATGGCGCAGCTGCTGCGTGGCGTGGAGCCTGCAGCGGCGCCGGTGTGCGTGTTGCATGATATGTTTGTGCCATGGGCGCAGGAGGTCGCGGACAGGTTGGGGATTGAGAAGCATTTGCTGTTTGTGTCCAATGCTTCGGCGCTCTCGTTGGCATTGCAGGTATGAATGGCTATTAATTCCTCCTCTCCCTCATCAATCTAATATTCATTTAAAATACAGTCATTTACGATTATCTACAATGAGTCACATGTGCCACTGAAGAAGCGATGTCGGAAGGATATTTTTGGGCTGGGTCTGAGGATTTGGAGTTGCTTGACAGAGGATTGAATCACCGAGTCATTGTATTAGAAAGTAATGAACGTTTAGAACGAATCCTGAAAGTATCATCACTTGTATGGCCACTGTGAGTGTTCAGTTTTTGGGTCTCTTACAATGCTGATGTTTGAGTTCATTCTGTTGCAGTCCACGAACCCTCAGTTTGCAGAAGGACTTCTCCCCATCTCCAAGGAAAATCGTGACCTCATTATATCGGACATCCCTGGTCTCCCACCGATACCGGCATTGGAGCTCCCAGATCCATTTCTCGTCGCCGGACTATTCGACTGGATGCAGATCCGTCACAAGAAATTTCGGAAGGCGGACGTGATTCTAGTCAATACATTCTATGAGCTGGAGAAGCCCGTGCTTGATGCTTTACAGAACGAAGTCCTTGGGCATCCAAACATGCAGGTGACTCACACATTTCACCAAAACCTAAGTTGATACTTTGCTCTACACTCTGTTTTTTTTTTGTTTTTTTGTCTTGTTTTCCGCCTTCAACTAATGCGGATAGGAGAGTTATATTGCAGGCAAAGTGTATTCTTGAAATTGGGCCATTGCTGCCCGAGTCTTATGTCAACGATGACGGAAACTTTGACATTACGACAAACGGATCAATGGAAGAGACGGATCCGTGTATTCTCTGGCTCAACACGCGACCTCCGAAGTCGGTTTTGTTTGTTTCGTTTGGAAGTGGTGCAACTCATCCAGCTCCGCAGCTATTGGAGATGGCTTTCGGCTTAGAAGACAGTGGGTGCTCGTTTCTGTGGATTGTGCGACCTCCAGGCACGCCCGGCATGTCAGCGACCTCTGAAAACCCAGGGTCCGTCACGGAGTTCCTTCCTCCAGGTACGTCATTCTACGAGACCTAGTGTATGGCTATTTTGGCCATGGATAGCTTTGACAGATAGGGGACGATGGGTCACTTATTTGCAGCATTTTCTCGCATGTGGTGGGTTGGAATTAGGCTTTGAGGAGCGGATTATGGACAGAGGAATGTGCTACTCTGGATGGGCGCCGCAAATGCGCATACTCAAGCATTCGGCAGTAGGTGGATTCTTAAGCCATTGCGGGTGGAACTCCTCCCTTGAGACTGTGTGCGCTGGAGTCCCCATCCTTGCATGGCCGAAAGGGGCAGAGCAGCACCTTAATCGCAGGTTTGTTCCCTCTCTCACACATTTATATGCTTACAGAGAACATCGGTTATAATTGAAATCGTACTATCATTCAAGGTGTCAAAGATACCTAGTCAAGACCTTCAATAGGTGAACGGTAGCTGTTACTGATCTGGATCCGCCAATTTCAGGTACTTGGTGGACACATCGAAATTGGCGATTGAGTTGGAGGCGGATCCATATACGAAGGAAGAACTTGAAGGTGATAAGGTGAGGCCCGAGCCGTTTTACTCAAGAGAGGAGATAGCGAAAAAGGTGAGGAATCTGATGCACGAGGCGGAAGGTCAAGCTGTTCGAAAGAACATTCAGCGACTCCGGTCTGCTGCTCGTGAAGCGGGAGCACTGGGAGGGTCGTCGCGAAGAAATTTCGAAGCCTATATTCGTCTCCTTCACAATTATGGAAACTGTAACGGAGAGGGCAATGGACACAGTGGTGGACACACCAATGGACATAGCGTTCTGATTAAATGAAGCCACATTGTTTCTAAAGTTTTGTACAGTTGGAAGGGCGATCCACGAGCTTGGAGATTATTATGAGATGATTTAACTGAAGTACAAGATACACTATCTCTGCTTTAGGAACTGTTAACATTTGGTGACCATCAACTCATTTGTAATAATTTCCTTCTAGATAGTACAGTCTTTTTGTTGCTCACATTATACTTTCATAGTTACGTCAATGCAACCTAGTCTAGCAGTAATGCTAAAACGAAGTCTTTGCATAAAAACAATCTCCATGTCTAGATAGTAATTACCGTCCGAATTTCAAAGATTTTCATGCGTTACAGGACCATTCTGCATCTAGGGAGCTCGATCATCCAAGTTGTTCACTGAAGCATCCAAGAGAATGGTTGTAGACCGACTATGCATTTACACCGAAAGCTCCACCCACATGGGATGTAATCTACATGAAACTTGTCATGCATCGCCCACTAGGAGCTTAAAGTGGATTCCCTGTGTGTTTCCGTGTGTATGAATTTCATTACACAGGGAATTTGTAAAGAGTACACAGGAAAGAACAAAGACACACAGGGAATATTGAGACACACAGGGAAAACTGAGTGTTCCCTGTGACTCATTTTTCCCTTTGTGTCTCAGTTTTCCCTGTGTGTCTTTGTTCTTCCCCTTTGTCTTTTTACAAATTCCCTGTGTATGTCGGGAAAACGTCACAGGGAATCGCATATGAGACCCTTGTGGCCTCAGATGACATCAAGAATGCGATCGACACCACCAGAATAGAAACTTACGTCAAAATGATCACTTATCTAACTCGATCTACCAGCCCACTATCATGTATAAACCATATATACATCAACAACAATCAACAGCTGATGACGCACTACGTTCACAGAAGTGACACAATGCACCTGACGACTTCTGAGGACGTGCGATGCATGATCACAGCATGAGCCAACTCATGCATATAATCGAGCAATTCCCGGACTCGTCGATAGCATCTGAAATATTATCCTCTCAGCACCGAAGGTGTTCCGTTTCAAATGCATGCAATGAATCGGTCGACATCCACAAACCACTTGGCGTGAAAGACTCGAAATCAAACATTCGTTTGAGCAATAACAGATTGTTGAAAAGCTACTTCAGCAGGTCCAGCGAAGTGCTTCGGCAGTGAGAACCGCTTGCTAGTAATAGCTTCAGTCATAGGAGCTGCGCCATACTTCGGCGGTGAGAATGAGCCAAATTCTGTTGCTATATTGAAGCCAAGTTTCTCTCTGAGCTGCAACTTAGGAAGCACTGGCAGTTTGTTCGTTTTCAATAAACCAAAACTTCAAAAGTCCACAGCTTAATTACTATTGTAACTGGCAGTTCGAGGTTGACCTTAAGCTTCAAATCCACCGGCAGATTCCAGATGTGTCGTTATACTGTAAGTTGATCTGTTTATGGATTATGAGCTTGTTTCGGGACTGAGGAAGATCATACAGATCCTATATACGAGCATGTTTTGGTATGGGCTGAATGGTGGCTGGAGAGTAATAATGCCCCCTTTCCACCAGTGGGCAGAAAATTTGGCGGACCTCCCTCGTAGCACTGTAGTGCGAGAAAAAACCCGAATTCGTTCACACGGGGAAAGGGGGGTTCAGGCTTTGTTGGTGTGGTGTGCCACGTAGGTGGGGTGGCATGGCCCATCAGTTTCCCATCGGAGTGGACAACCACCTACGCAGTAACACTAGTAGAAAATTTTTGTCCATATCAACACAATTCTAACAGAAATTCGTTGATTCGCCCTGTTGAATAGGTCGACTTGACTTGGACAGTACTCAACAGGGATTTGTTGAATTGGCTATGTTGTTTTGGTCATCTTACAACCCTTTTCCCCGATGACTGTGTTCGCCATGTCATCAAAATATGTTGACGTGTCACATCCATTTCTGTAAATAAAAACATTTTTATCCTTCGCCATGTCATCAAAATATGTTGACGTGTCACATCCATTTCTGTAAATAAAAACATTTTTATCCTGCTGGATATAGATTTCGCAGTAATTTTTTTGACTAATTTCTTTCTTTAGTGACTATTTGCTGTGCATATCGAAAATTGAAATATCCAGACCTGATTTACTGTCGATGCTAGAATTAGTGATCCTGCTTGTAATTTAATTTACTTTTTTTGTGTGCTTCCAAGGGTATAACCTCGCATTCTGAAGTTACATTCACCTATACTATATAAATTATTTACTGTACGTCACTGTTCTCCACGTGTACAGTTCTGTTCGGACTAGAATATTAAGCTACCCTGTACATTTTCTGGATCACACATACATGCCAATTATAGGTTCACTCGCAGTAACATTCAGGGAATCACATGGAGTATGGCCAATCATGGTTTAGGATAAAAACTGTTTCCGGAAATTCTTAAATAATAAATTGACGTAATTTACATGCCCCCATTAAACGAATGCAAATCACTTGCTACAGTGCCACCCCTAATGTAAACTGGTTGACATCGTTACTATGCTGCCGATATCCGCCTACACCAGAATGCTCCGTTGACGTATTGCGGTCACAGGAGGCAATTGATATCGCCTCTCAAAATCTCGGAAGATATATTACCAACCAACTGCAGAAATCCCCTGCAAATGGCATCCGAAAGTTTAAGACCATCGGTGTTTGACGAACAAAAGAGAATATTGCACATGACAATTACTTCACAATCAACTCGAAATGGAAGGGGGTTTACGGGATGCATGGGTTACATACCTCAACCTCGACCTTCGAACCAACCTCGATGTGCCGGACACACCCACACATCTCCCTTCAAGCGAAGCTTGTCATCTGGTCCGAGCATTATCTCCTCGTTGCTGGAGCTGTTGAGCAAGAACCGGAGGTCACTGAGCTCCTTGTTGGAGAGCGTGCCGATGTCTGCGAGACGGAGGCGCTCATCAGATATGGGGGTTCCCAGTTTCCACGACGTGCTGAACAGGCGCCAGTTAGCTGTGAAAGCATGCAATTCAAAAAGGTCCTGCGTCTCCCATGGCTTATCTTCCTTGCAGTAATCATAACGAGCCAACCTGATACACGCCCATTCAGGACTGCCTTCGATGATTTCCCGGAAGAGCTTGCACGTCGCCCTGGCGTTGTAGACATCCTTTATGGTGCATCCCTGCAGCGGCTTCAAGGGTCCGAGTGTTGGCGACACGTTATCCCATGGTTCCACAGGCCGAGCCAGCTCTGTCAGCAAGTTCAACAAAACCCGCTCACACAACACCCTCTCCCAAGCACTCGCCATTCTTGAAATCAACGTTCTGTACCAAAACTCAGACGGTGTACTAAGTCCCTGCTACAAGACGTGATGTGTTGCACAAGAAGCAGATTGAACCACCTCTTCGACACTTCTCTCTCCTGTCTACCATGTGCTCTACCTTACAACCTCTACAGTTGTTATCTCTGTGAGTGCAGAAGAGGGAGTCCTATTATGTAGCAGACACGGTCCACTCACTGCGTGGAGGACCGAGACTAAATAGGCATGCATTTCGCAAAGGTACATTGGATAGGGCTGTACCTTAGTTTTGGATGACCAGGAGGTGTAGATACTCTTCTGAATCCATCATAGGCGCCAATGTGATTCCCTTCGAAACTTCCCGTCTCCCCTCCTAATGCATATTTTTTCCACGATGTTCTCTACCACAGGGCCCATCTCGTCCATAACAAGAGCCACAAACTGAATCATGTCCTTGAAACAACTATTCTAACAGCAACTCCAGAAAGTAATGTAATACATGTTTCTTAGACATATCCGGCCGTGGCCACTAACATTCTAACCAAATCCTGCTTCTCTAATCTCCCACTTAACTGATGTATAACAGTTTAGAGATAGAAATTACCGACCAGAAAATGTATAGTTGTCTACAGTACTACTTGCGATACACTTAGTTAATAATAGAGACCATTTAAAACCTTCAAACAATGTATATTTCTGCCAGATGTGTTTTACTCCCATTGCCCAAGTCCTCCAATCCACCCACTCTATTACCAACCTCTATTCATATTACACTTACATGATTAAAAACCTGATTAATATTACATTCACAAAAGGGGTAGCAGTATCGGATAGACGAAAACAGTACTGATTTATCAAAATCTCCTCGAACCGCCAGAATTTACAGGACTTCAAAAAAACGAAGTTATTAATTGTCTGACCTCGAGCCTTATAACTGCGTACAAAAGAAGTTATGGGCTACTACATATTCAAATCTAAAGAAGTTCTGAAGATTGATCATCACAAGAACAGGGTTCATGACAAAACAAAGTGTTCATTGTCCCACAAAATAACTACGCCTTAGTTACAGTCCTAGCGTATTCCATTATAGCAGCCGCTTCCTGCATGCATCAGTAACAGACACAAGATTGCCGAGTCAGGAACATAATACCCATACACATATATTCAAAAACAGGTATGTTACAAAATAATAATAAAATCTCCGATTACGTATGCGAAAGCAGTCTAGAGGCTAAGCAGGGAGTAATGACTTAGAGCGACAACAAATATATAAAAACGAAAAGGAATTGAAAATTGGGTACCTTCAGATGGTCTTGGCTCGCTGTGCTGGAGTTACCCATATGTTGTCAAGCAGCTCCTGACCATCTCCAGGGTTCACCTTCACAACAAGAATCCATCCGGAGGAGAGTAAAGTGAGCAAAGAACACAGCTCCACGTTCGACAGATCACCCAGGGGCGCGATCCTCAACCTCATTGGCACGGGATTAGGGAGACTCCATGACTTGGAGAAAGTGCTGACTGCCCTGTCGAAGTCTGCCAAGGGGTTGGAGCCGCGTCGACGCAGCCAATGGGTATTCCAGAATCTGCTCTTGTTCAGAGACGACGCAGCTCGAAGAGCGGCGTACTCCATCCTGGAACGCATTGCCGCATTCCATGCCTTGGACAAACATGCGAGCCGCGGAATGAGCTCCATAAGAGCTTGCCTGTCTATGTGCAATCGGTCGATGCTGCTCCAAAAATCCTCAGGCTCACAGGCAAGATCAAGGACGTGGTCGATGATAACGTGCTGAGCCACCATCTCGAATCGTCCTTTCTTCAATTCTGTGAACTGCGCTGTCCACCGGAGATCCGACATTTTGGGCGATAGAATGAAGATCGACTAACACACGGACGAATAAGAAGATAACGCGCCCACTGTTGAACGAATGCGATCGCATACAGGAACCACGAAAACAGGGAATATGCAGGAAAACAAGTGAGAAAGAAGGAGCGCCTTACCTTGGGCTTCAGGAGATGTATAGGTGGTCGTGTTGGAGAAGATGACAATGCGTTCCTGTCAGCCGCCACTTAGCCGACAAGTAGCCCACCTCCCTCGAGTCATCATGATCCTTCATGATGCTGATTTTACCTCCAGCCATCTCACGTCACATGTGAGAGAAAAACCCTGATTAGAGTGAATTAGTAGGTAATCATACCGTGTAGATCATCATGGTAGTAGCAGCATGCAGCAGCACGATCCTGTCGAATTGAACAATCATAGCTCCTGAGTTGACGTCCACCCATCACATCAGCTCTCACATTTTGGCTATTTTATAAACTGAGTCTTAAAACCGTGGTTTTTTGCAAATCTAAGTTAATAGTGGATGGTCACACATGATATGAAGCGCAAAATATCAGTCTACACTAGTGTTTATTCATATAACTGGTAATAAGCAGAGTTTTTAGAACACACCTCGCTTCTGTTGTTAGAACAGACCTTCCACTTTCACTTGCTTCTGCAGTATTATTCCAATTCTGCAGCCATCTTTGGCAGTTAATTACAAGGAAACAACAATTCTAACAGCAACTCCATAAATATTCTAGTATGAGTATCGAGTAACATGTATTTCGAGAATCATATAACTTGACAGATAAAGAATCACGTCAATAATTGAAAACAGTTACAGAACAGCATACTGTGGACCCATTGCAATATTAGTTAATTTATAGGGGAGGTTCGGAGTAAATTCCCATTCTAAGCCAAGCTTCGATATCGAAGATGAACTTTGAAAAAAACATCTTATGAACTATATGCTCCAGATAGCTAATCGATATCCAGCTTCTTCACACCGTTCACTGTACGATAATGCCAGTCACTTCATTATTCCTGCACCAAGAAACTGCACCTATATACGACGAGATTGCATATAAGTTTATCAAAATTACAGAAGTCCAATATGCGTATCGTTTCCGCAACAATTGATGTCATAAACTTAGTTGGAAGTCCATAACTATTTAATACACAGACATGAAGTGGACGCAACTAATGTTCCTAAGTTGCATGCTTCAAAATTGGTGCAACACACTTACAGTCCGAACCAGGCATGTAAGAAACAAAACTTACTAAATTGTCGTACTTAATACCTAACTTAAACGCTTATTATTACTGAATCCAAAATCGGCTACAACCTGATCAACAACTTAATATCCGTAAGTCTCGATTCCTTCCAATCTGTTTTAACGCAAATCAGCGTCGCCTAAATTCCACTTCTCGTCATCGGTTATTCCCATTGCAGTTTCTGTCTTCGGTTCCTTCCGACCGCACAATGCCCTCTTTTCATCCTAAATTTCAATTTGTAACAAAATTATCATTAGATACGAGACCCCGCCACTTCTACATAAGAGCACATGTTACCTCAATTGACTTTCGAGAAAACAGTGTCTACGTAATAGTACAAATTGAAACTGGAGCTTACCTTCACTTCTCCGGTGCTCATGAGTGTTGTACTTGGATCTCATCCCTGTACCGGCTGTTAACCGGTCTATCTCAGCCTGCAACTCCTTAATATACTCTGCGCTTGCTGTATCATGTTCTTCAATGCTTTTTGAGTTCCTCATGCTTGACCCAGTACCTCCTGTACCAGACTGCTTCCCCATCTCCTGCAAGCCAAAGACTCCTCGGAAATGATGTAAATAACTATGAATATGTTGGAATACATAATGGCAGTGAGAAAACACAGATCCAGGCAATTTATCTAATTTAAGTATGGTCGTCGCTCCACAATAACCACTTACGGTATATAATTTGTAGTTTACATGTCTATTAATTAATTGTGCCTGTACAACGTACCTTCCTTGTCAATATCTCTTCCTCGTTCCATGGATCGCGGTCATCATCTTCACTCTCGCTCTGACCAGACATAGGACTCTGGCCGCATGACCCTAGGGATGTATGTCCGAGTTTCTTCTTCGAGTCTCCTCGAATTCCCCACCGTCCTCAATGTATTTTTTTTTGGATCCCATGAAGCCCTTGTCACGGTTCATTTCAATTTCGATCTCTTCTGGATCTGGTGACCTCTTCAAAAGTTCCCGGAGTCTCTCTCGTACGCCATTCACGCCACATCTCCCAGTCCTTCCCAGAGTTTTCCGAGACGCATTTGCCCTTTTCCCTAGTTCAGATTTTTCGAAACGCTGTCTGCTTCCCGCCAACTTCACGAGTCGCTGCCACACCTCATGATCAATGTGTAAGGGTTGAGCCTCTTTTCTGTCGATCGCTGCAAAGAATTCGCCACGCTTCCTCGTTACCGCCTTCCCCATCATTGCCCGCAGGTAATCAGCATTAAGGGCACCCGAGTACTCAAACCGTTCGTTCAATCGCTCCTTGAATGTGGTAACTGCTTCGTATGTCTGCCGGGCAATGTGGGTGCACGAGGGATCGAGTCCTGACGCCAGCTTAAATATTTCGGCAACCCAGGCTGGTCTTCCAGGACCGTACGGTTTCCCATCCGCATCTAGAGTTAGATAGAACGGTTTCTCCCCATTTCGTACTCGTCGCGCCATTTCTTCCTCTCGAACGGCTTGTTTGTGCCGTCGTGTCCTCCTATCCAATGCTGGCGATGGATACTGCAGACTGTCTACGTTTACAACCGATGAACTTCTATGTTCCGTGGTCCTCTCAGCGTCTGAATTCCTTCGAATGGAATTAGTATGTGGCGATAAGTGAACCGGGCTCCGCTGCTGCGATCGTGGAGTACGTCCTGGTGACAGCGATCTTCGGTGACTACTACCACCATCGGGAAATGCATGCCTTCGGCTCCTCACCGGCGACCGAGTCGGCGACCTCCCATACCGTTCCGAACCTGCAATGTTTTCGCAAACTAATCAGAACATCGTAGTAGAGTCGTATGTGCAGACTTCAATTGTGTTATTCCGTCCATAAATCATAAACATACAACTATAACTCTTCAAGGATGTCACAGCAAGTCCGTCAACTACTACTATGTTTTTACTAATGGTGTGTACTCCCCATATGATGAAAATACCCCATTCTCGTCTAGTATGTCACTGTACTATATTTATTTACCAAAGTGTGCAAGTGCGTTCTTAGATTACCGTATATTGACTAAACTTCCATTCATAGAATTTAGCTGACCACGATGGTTTCTCAATACAGTAAAATAATATTTATACTTACTCCGAACATCCCTTGAATGATATTTTCTGTACTTTGAGGATTGTGGTTGCATATGTCTGTCACTGGAAAATGGAGGAGTCGTCGACCGACTGTGACGTGATCTCCTCCTACCGTATTCTCGACTTGACCCGTGACGATGATGGGGAGGGCTCCTCGAGCTGGAGTAGTGATAATGTCTGTGGCTCTCTCTGCGGTCCGATCCAGGCGAATCGTCGTATGACTCATATCGTCTGCGTCTTCTTCCAGGATTCTGCAACAAAATTATCCAACAACAATTTATGTCACCCCACATCCTGCATAACCATAAACAGAACTTCCAATACCATAAACAACAATACAATGGCGAGGAGACAAAGCTTACGGTATTACTGTAGTAGTTCGTCGGCGACTCACTGCGCCTATACCGTCTCCTTGCATGATCCCGCCGTTCTTCACTTGATGTTTCATAATCCCTTTCGGTTCGGACACCGAGGTGAATCTTCTCGCGAAGAGTGGTGCTGTTATTACGACAAGTAGTGTTCCGTGTCTCCTGAACCTCCACTTCTGATCGTCGGAAACCGGGGATGTCGCCAGCTATTCTCTCATGTGCATCAATTGTTTCCTCCACAGCATCATTTACATCGTCCTCGCCAACGTTATTAGGACCTGAACATTTCGAATAACCATTGTTTGTTAGCCCATACAGAGGCAACGCATACAATTGGTCTCATGTGTGTGACCCAAACTTACATGTGTCTCACAACATCTAAGTTTTCATTAAACATCATAGTATCAAAAACCTTGGTTTTGCTTTGTCTTACATTCTGATTCTGGAACCACCGGAATAGTTTCCAAACGATCACGAACCGATGATGGCAGTACCGGCGTAGACTCAAGGTTTTCTTCTCCAGTTTGAACAGTGGAAGTAGTAGTGCGGCACTGAGTTGCCTTCCCTGGGTTTGATACTGTCCTCGGAACTCTGCCACAAGCTAAAGCATCTTCTTCAGTCTTCCTACGTAGTTCTTGCACGTCCGGTACAGCCTTCTGGGCCATTCCTAGCACCACAGCTACGCTTGCAGCACCGATGGTTTGGGATTTCTTCGGGCCTTTCGTAGTATCATGCACCTTCAATTTCAATTTCTTCCGTCCTTTTACTATCCCACCGGGCTGATTCAATGGTGCGGCATCCTTTGTTGTCTCCACGGGGAGAACTGCCTTAGATGCATTTCTTGTTTCTCTCGTCGTTGCGGGTACCGTTTTTTTTTTCTTCAACCATGGCTGGGGACGGTCTTCGTCTGGTAGACTTCTTACCATTGTAGCTCGGCCACTCTGTTACATGTGAATATGTACATTAGTAAGCTCTCCGTCACATATTCAAAATAAATGATTGATTAAAAACCACCCATGTTTATCTATTTACCGAGTACTGTATTACTTGATCTTTAAGACTACCTCCGATATATTTTATAATTTTATTCTTGTGAAGGAATGGAATGGTTTCATATAAATCCCTATTTAGGTGCGAGAGAAATTCTAATAGTTACCTGGGGGGCGTTACGTTTGGGCAACTTGCACAGTCCACAGTACTGCAGTTGTCCGCTGCCCTGGTCAGTCGGCTACATTACTTACAAGAAGGTTAGATTCATCTCAACTTTCCATATGCAATGAAACTTTATTGACCAGGTGGTTACCTTCAAGAAATAATCCAAACAGGCTTGAAGAGGTCGACGTTTTCTTACCTGTGCTATGGGTCCATGAACTGTGGCAGGAATTCCTCGGCGCTTTACGTGTTCAGTACTTCTCCTGAAGTGCAAAAAATGTTGATCTCTTATGTACATTGCATGGAGCAAAAAGTATAACATCAAATGGACTCCATGTAATCATGTGTAGTGTAATGGGGGGTAACGGAGTTCATTCGACACTATCGAGGTAGAACATTCGTGCTATTCACAATAAATATATAGATACTGAAAAATTTGAGCTCTGTCCTAAGCAAAGACAGACAGATGTAGAAAAATGTTGTCATCACTCTTACAGAGGTAGACGTTGATCCTTAGACCCTGCAAACTTGGAGGGGGGAACTCCTGGTGTTGGGCACGCTGGTAGTGACTCTTCTGTTTCGGGATCGTGTATTTCTTCCACTACCTGCTAGAGTCCAATTCCAATCATTACGAATGAGAAACCCAAAGCATTGGAAGTTGCCTATATTTTGAAAGCTTCAGTATCATGTGTGAACTTAGTGATAATCGCTTGTGCCGTTAAAACGAATTCAGTGCATGTACAATATCCTTTGCAAACAAAACTTGCAACAGCATCCAATAAAAAACTTACAGGTACTGTAATGTCGTTGCTTTCGCTGCGGCGGTTACCTTCCTCCTCTGCAAAACGTACCTTCTTCTGAATACATAACCAGTCAGAATGCAACAGTATGTTAGGGCACCTTCCTTATGGAAATACAAAAGCAAGACCTTCCGTCATCCACTACCGCGAAAGCATCGGCTATCTAACTATCTGAAATGCAAATTCTGGTACTGTACAATTGGTTTGGCGTTCGAAATCTGATCTGCTGCGGATGCCAAGAGGGAGGTACTGGTGTGTGTCCTGTGTTGCCTTGTTGGTGGAAAGACCTGTGAACTTCTCTTCTTCAAGCTCGTCGTCGAAGGTTTTTCTTCACCAGTAACCCTAACCTCGCATGCATCGTCAACAAGCTCAAAGTGACGTTCAGATCGAGTAGCTGCGCCTCTCCCCGACGGTAGTTTTCCAACCTCTCCAGGTTTAACGGAGCTGCACACTTGGTGTACCGCTGCGCCTTCGCCTTGCAGTACTTGCGGCTGAGACTTTCTGACAGTGCTTGCCTGCCCCCCACCGTCAGCTTTCCCCTTCGAAGCGGCCGCAATATCCCCTTCAGAATCGGGAACTGGTGCGAAAAAAGGTGTCCTCATTCGCCCTGCTCTATGGAACAACTCGGCATCAAGGAGTGCGCCTTTTTTTACGCCATAGTACCTTCATGGCAACCAACAAACAATCCTTAGCACAACAGTGTAAAATTAGACATGCCACGACTTCGATTAATGACGTAGAAAGTACGTGGTGAGCAGTACCTCAACCATGCGAGCCCCCTCCCTCACCTTCACAGATTTTGGGCTGGACTAATTAGAGTGATCGCACGGTGAAAACCTGATGAGCAGTCACCCCCGCATGCAACGCGACCAACTCCAAGTTCCCCCAAAACCCGAAACATGCGCGATTACAACAGACAAAAAACAAGGTAGAAATCGCCACATCGGTCACTGTAACTTCGCTAATGTGAAGACGACCAAAACAAGAAAGGAAGCATAGTGGGTAGCAATGCGAGAGTGAACGCTGTCCACTGTGAGACAACGACTTTCATCCAAAAATTAAATTAGGGTTTGACAAGGCACGCCGCCCCATAACATAAATACAGAGGCGCTGCACGTCTTTTTATTTAAAAAAAATTTGCTCTTCTATGCACTTTGAAATCATCCCCTTCTCTAGTATTTACCGTACTTTGATTTGGTAGGGCATGTCAATTCTTTCACAAACAGTTGACCAATGCGGCATGGTTTTTCTTGTTTTCAACTGTGCTGGAACAGGTTTTTCCGCAGCCATCAATAACGCTCTACGCCATAAAAAGTATGATCGCTGGATCGAAGTGCGAGCAATTCTCTATGCTAAGTTTCCCTCGTATTTCACGTCCTTTTGCGATATGGACTGTATTGCGAAATTTCTGTTTTCACGTGAAAATAATCAACCCGATTAGGACTTGTTGAAAACCCTGTATCTCATTAACCTCGTTGTTGATTTTTGAATTACGTCTTGCAGATCATAAGGTCTTCGTGGAATTGGAGGCTCCCTGTACCGCATAAGTCTCTACAACGAGCGCTTTAAGAGGTGGGCACTTGCGGGCGCGATTGCTATTTCAAGGAAGCGTCTAAGGAGCCATAAGTTCAGCTCCTACTTCCTTGCTTGTTGACACTAGAAAAGACGCTTCAACTGAGCAGAAAATCACGCCATGCAGCACACCAAACTCGAATTCTACACGGTCCAGTTGCTGCACCACACGATGCCAATAGGTGTGGTTCTCACTGAATTTCCTTGTTTTTTTATGCAGTATTGACCAATCTTTATCAGGTGGTTCTGACTCGTTGAGGTTATGTTTTCAGGATATCGCTGTTGTGCCGAAGATGGGGATTCTGCCCAACCTGGAAACTGGGGTATGGTGAAATTCGTACTCTTTTACTACGGATTTGTTTCATAGATGCAGTAGCCACATCAACAGTAGGGATTCCTGCAATTTGCGATATTATCCATGACCTAACGAGACGAGTGGAGACTAGAAACTCCAGTCCAAATTACAGTCCAGCATCTTAACTATTCGTGGCATAGATTTGAAGAGAAACCTCAGAAGATTATGATTAAGATCAGACTTGTCATTGTATTAAATTGTCGTTTTTTCAGGAGACATTTCGTATTCTCCCTTGTAGTCATCAGACTTGTCATTTCGTATTCTCCCGTTCTAACATGCGGCATATGAGCCGCCACTGTTTAGCTCAATTTCCATTTGTGGCCATGGATGCTCTCCGAGCCCCTCAATAACGGTTATGAAGACATAGGTTTCTTTCATTAGATGGACAATTACACGAATTGAAGTAGAAGCTATGTGGCAGTCATATAAAACATATGTCAGCCATAGAGAACACGCACATTTGCACTCTATCTACCTTTCCGTTCGGTTGCTAAATAACCTATAGTTCTGTAGTACGGCGTCGCTTAATTCGTTGTACCTCCTCGAACCTATTAGATCGTAGGAGCCATTCTTTCATCCTCGATTTTGGGGAACATGGGAGAGCCATGCATTCATTGTATACAGTGGCAAAGTCTTCTTCGTGCCCAAATTCTTCTTCCACTGTAGGCTTCTGTGATACAAACTCCTCGTATGTTAACTCCAAGTAGGTTAAATCTGGATTTGAGCTGATGTGATCCAAATGATCCTTGTACCTGAACTGTGTGCTTGTGTTCGCAGGAGTGTCGCCAACGCTAGGTAACGCTGCAGGACTCGTCGCATCAGCCGTTGGAATGGGCGTGTTGACACTCTCCGAATTCTCGGCAGCCGGTTCGCTGTTGCTCCCTCCTGTCGAACCCGTTTGCTTTCTGAAGCTCTTCAACCACTGCGGGTTCTCCTCCCTGGGGTGCAGTTTGAACATTCTGCTCCCACAATATGCAGGTGGGGGCTCCGGAATGTCTTCATTGCTGTGGACAACCGGATCCTGCTTGGCTGAGAAATAGCTCTCCCCGTTCGTGTACGGCCAGGTATCCCAAAAATCAGATGACTCTTCCTCCGAATCCGACATCTTGAAACAGGGATATTTCTAATCAGTATAACTCATAAACTATAATCCACGATTCCAACTGAACGATATAAGTAATGTGGGAAGGAACTCACAGCGTAGTAGTCGTACCTTGTATTATCGATGGCGCCTCCCCCTCAGAAAGTGATGCTCCTAACTGAAGGCGTTAGAGAATTGGTTGCTCAGTTCAGGTTCATACAAGTTCCCTGGTACAGTCTGCTTCACCTTCGTCCCTTACTTATCCGTTTTCTTGCGTTTAGGTTTGCAGGATCTTCGATCTCAACTGGTGCTCCCAATTAGGTGAGGCCGCACTTGGAGCCGAAAATGTTTCACCTGTATGCCAATTGGTGGCACGTCTGGCGAATTTTACGATCATGCCGCTTTATGCGCTGCACTAATTACAGTTCGTCCTCATCGTTTTCGACTTGACAAATGATTCACAATGTACTAGTGAAAGGATATACGGGAAGAGGGAGCTGGGATCTTAGATGCCAGAAAGTGTGGAAGAGAGTTGTATTTCTGTTTTGTTTTTTTTGCCTGCCTAATCACCGCGTTCTTGTCATGCAGCGCATGCAAATCGGAAGGGCGAGTCAGAGGTGGAGATGAGGTATTTCATGCCCCTTCGGAATTATGACCTTTTCGTTTTTTACAATTGCTGAAGTAGGAAATCCCCACTGTGTATTACCTAGAGGTATTTCTTCCATAATGTAAAGGGGCGAATCTGGTAAACAATCAGCTCCAACCCCGAGATTGTCGTGGGATTGTGATCACGTGGCAGGCCGTTTGCAAACTTGGGCGGCTTGAGCTTATTTTGTTTCTGCAAATGTACTCACCGCGACATTGCGGACTCTTCGTCCCACAGGAGGTTCTCCTTTGTTCTGTTCGGAAAGAGGTAGGACTGCTTGACAAAGTTGATTTAGAAACATATGCACTCTAACTTAATGCCTATAATCTTTGTGGAAAACAAGTGTACGATATTCTGTCTCCTCACCTCGTAGTTGGCTTCATAATCTAGCGTGGACTTGGCAGGAGGAGTTTGGCGGACGAGGGTTGCGTCGTCTGTTATTCAAACAGGACTTGAAGCGCCTGACTTGGGTTACCTGAAGCATTTACTACTCTTGTTTTTTCAGGCAATTTCGGAATAATCCCGGAGAGAAAGCTCGTGAGAAGGCATTGACCAGGTGCTGTACCTCGCATCCTCCCTCTGCATGCTTAGATCATTGAAATTACAGGCAATGCAAAGAATTTTTAGTACCTGTCTCCGGATGCATATCTGAGTGCTCAGATAAATAATGCTAGAGAGTTCTTCATTTTGGTATGACACACTTTCTGAAATTGCATGTAATTTGTACGAGAGTATTTTAGGACCCACTTCGAAGCCTGGTGATAGCAACAAAGCTTGAGAAATATCGAGAGCTTCTATATTCATGATTAATCCAGCTGATTAAATGGCTACAAATTTGGTGATTTCCCCATAGTTTGTTCCACTGAAAAGAAAATACAGCTTTAGTGTTGTGTTTTGACACTGGATTATTTCTTTTGCGAAACAAATGTATTTTGAACTCATTGTAGAAGTGACTGTCTCATTGTGAGGTGACTGTACATGTGTTCTTCTGAGAAGCATATTTACATGCTTGCACTGTGGACATTGTATTACAGGAAACTAGTAACTCCGAAATCAGTTTTAGGTGTGGAAAGTATGTAATTGAAAACGAAAACTTCATGCAACAAAGCCAGTGACTAGGCACAGCAAGCGTAACCGCGTGAACGAGGTTGGTGAATCCGCTGTGACTGTGTTCACTACTGTTCAGGTATGTAAAACTGTGTACTAAACTTTGAGGTGACAACATGTGAAATAGCTACGTGCAATAGCAAACTGTTAGACCCCTGTTTTATGCACATAAAGGAAGATGGCGATGATACAATACTCATCAATGTATAATAGATCCATAACAAAAGAACATACGAATTTTTTTTTTTTTTTTTTATTACTTCCAGAAATCTGAGGGTTGGGGGATTAGTTGCCGATGTCAGTATTTCTAATTGGGGAGGTTAGGAGGTACTTTATATGAAGTTAACTAATCAACGAAGTAAAACTGCAATGTGGAGTATGATGAAATTGAGAAAAAGTGACATTCAAGGTGACGGAGGTGACATCTAACATAACTTGAAAGCAGGCTTCCTTTGGGACCATATGTCGTATACAAGGTAACGTTGACAGGAGTGTGAAACTTCATTGTGCAGAATGAGGCGAAGATTGTCTGCGGCATATCACATCGAGCGTTCATTGGCGAATAGATTGGGAATACCAGAATACCCTTGTGCCTGCATTCGTTGTAGAGGCGCAAGGATAAGAAAGGTAGAGACAGTGGCAAGGCACCATATCGCATACGGACGAGACCCATACTTGTTGTACCCGGTCATTGTGAGTCCAACATTCTCTTGGTATTTAAATGTGTACAGAAATGGCCGGGTTTTACTCTGAATATTTCCGCTTCCTTCACAAAAATTAAGTATGTCAGTTTAAAATTCTACCGTATGCTATAGTAGTGTGGGTGGTTGGAATTCATTGTATCCGCGATGAGATTACCTTGGCGGTTCAGTACAAAAACGTTGTATAATCATACAAAACTTGCTTGGTTTTTCCTCGTTTACGTAGTGCCACATGATTTTATGATAATGTAGTTTTACTTTAGGGCAAATTGAAACTAATTTAGTCTCTATATTTACAGACAGTTGATGGTAGAAACGTGCGGGGTCCAGCACGACATCCAAATAGAGAAAGAGAACGATACCGCCCCCGAGAACGCGATGGTGGAGAGGGTGGATTCACGTGGCCAAGGGGAGCAGCTGTGGATTTAGAGAACATGGCACGAGATGCTTTTAACCGGTTTGACGACATCCACAACGACGCAATTAACGCTGAGGACAACGCGGCAGTAGATGGCGACAATGATCAAGAGGACCAGCAGTGGAATGAAGTAAATTTGGAGAACCTTGTAAGAGAGTCCACCCAGCGTGTTTTCGAAGGCAGTACCAAAAACCGATTACAGTGTAGCATTGTATTGTTTTCTCTGTGCAGCCTATATTCTGTGCCGCATACTTTTCTGGATGCAGTGTTGACTTGGATAGCGGGAGATTTGCTGCCGATGTCGAACTGTTTTCCACGAACTACTTATGAGATCAAGACTATGCTTATGAGATTGGGATTAAAGCATAAACAAGTACATTGTTGCCCGGATGGACACATCTTGTACGAAGGTGAATATGAAGACCTACAGTCCTGCCCGAAATGCGAACAACCACGGTACATTGGCGGGGGCAACAGAATTCCTCAGAGAGTAGCCCGCTATTTTGATGTAATCAAGCATTTGTTGAGAATGTATAAGTGCCCGGAGATTGCATCGCATATGACATGGTACCATAGCCATAAATCTAGAGGTCAACTTATGAGGTCTGTATCCGATAGCGAACAGTGGAAGACAATAGATCGACTGTTTCCTGGCTTTGCAGAAGTCCTTACGAACCTGCGTCTAGGACTGGTTGGCGATGGTATCATCCCATTCAAGAATAACGCCATCAAACACTCAACGTGGGTGCTGCTCATTACGATCTACAATCTGCCGCCTTGGTTGCTAACCAAAAAGTTTTTCATTTCACTAATTGTGCTCATACCAGGTCCAAATTCTCCAACAGCAGATAATATAGACGTGTTCTTACGTCCAGTTGTGCGGGACCTGTTGACTCTATGGAACGGAATTCCAGCAATTGATATGAGCAAGCCAGAGGGGGAAAAGAGATTTACACTCAGAGCCATGTTGATATGGACAGTAAATGATTTTCCTGCTTTAGGGCTTTTATCCGGGCAACAAGTCCATGGCTACAAAGGGTGTCCTTTTTGTGGACCGGAAACATGTGCTGAGCATGCATTGCTATTGAAGAAAATGATTTATTTAGGGGCTAGGCGATATCTGCATGGGGAACACCGATTTCGCAGGGCACGAGTAGCGTTTGATAACCACCAGGAATGGCGCTTATCACCGGAATCTCCAACAGGGGAGGAAGTCTTGACGTGGGGGACGCAGAGATCGGAATTTCTACGCGCTGGTGGCGTTGAAAACTCCAATGCGGACCCAGTGAAGTTGCACGGAGTCAAACGGCGGAGTATCTGGTTCGATTTGCCGTACTGGAAGGTACTCATTCACTACCCCTTTAGAAAAACATGTATTTGACTAGAGTAATCACCAAGGCTAGATGTAAGAGTATGCGTTCGTCACATTCCAACAAATTCAGTTATTCATGCTCTTAGATTTTCATATGCCTCACCTTTTGCTACCGTACAAATATTGAAAGAATAAACTGGAACAGAGGAATTATTTCACTGTGGTTGACATCACCTTCTATCAGGAGTGATCTCGAAGTAAGTTTAGAGCTCGGGAACCAGCGTACATTTTATTTTAAGAAGAAGACAGTGCTTTTATTTACTTAGAACAGAGTAGCAGGGAATGATCTAACTGTGGGAAAAAAATGGCCTCTGAATCTACGTGGAATTGTCATGCATAATAGTGAATAAAATGAAAAGGGATTTACATACCGAAACGAGTAAAGTAAATCAGTGTCATGCGTGTGTGTACAGGATCTACCAGTGAGGCACGTGCTTGATGTAATGCATTGTGAAAAAAACATTGCAGAGAATATATTACGCACGACTTTTGGAGAAAAAGACACCCCAGCCGTGAGGGCAGACATGCAAGCTCGCAACATAAGACCCCATCTGCATCTACGACCAGTTGGACCGAACGGAGAGAGACTGTATATGCCGGACGCATCTTACGTGTTATCTCCAGAAGACCAAGGCAAAGTATTGGGCGTGCTGAAGTCACTAAGAACTCCCACAAACTATGTGTCTGCTTTACACAAGAAAATTAGCAAAGGTAAATTAACTGGACTAAAGTCACATGATTTTCATGTATTGTTACAACAAGTATTGCCGTTGTGTTTTAGGAAGGTGTCAAATAAGTCTCTAGCCGGGGCTGTCATACGGTTAAGTCGAGTGTTCAGAAAATTGTGTGCTAAAACAGTTAATGCCGAAGAAAAAGAACAGTTAGTTGCTGACTCGGCGGAGACTATGTGTATGTTAGAGAAAGAGTTCCCTCCGGCATTTTTTGACATCATGTCCCATTTGCCGAACCACTTAGTGCAGCAGTTGTTTCAATGTGGCCCTGTTCACACAAGGTGGATGTACCCCTACGAACACTATTTTAAAAATTTAAAAGGGTATGTACGAAACTTAGCCAAACCGGAAGGTAGCATAGCACAGGGATACCAAGTTGAACAGGCTTTGGGGTTTATCACAGAATACATGTCAGAATACAACATAACATCAAGAAGAGTATGGGACGACAAGGAAGAGCCGACTATGGTGGATGAAATCTTGGAGGGAAAAGGGAAACCAAAAATGCTGTCGGAGGAATTGAGGAACGCAATGCACTGTTTTGTCCTTGACAATGCTTCACATTTGGAACCATACCGTGAGTAAGTTCACTCTGACCCACGTATCCTTAGGTTCGACATGGCTTATTTCATTGTGAGCCTTATCTTGCACATGGTGATGGGATGAAAGATGTAGGGGAACTTAATATTGTTTTATTGCTGTAATTTCCAAAACAATGAAGTACATCAGCAGATGCAAATCCGAAGCAACAATCCTCAGAAATGTCATGCAGCAAACTTCCATTTTATCCCTGTATGGTCTAGCAATTTGACCACATGTGCATCGTCACGTAAAAGTAGATATTGTGTTCGATTGGACCGGGGTATTTGACCAGGCAAGACCTTTGCAATTAAGAGCTGGTAATATTAATTACAGTGGACGTGTATTTGGAATACAAGCACAGTACGTTACTGACTCGTTTGGGCGATACTTGTCATGAACTCATACAGGAGGTATCAAGCAGTGTGGACTGAAAGGAGGAATGAGCGAGCAGAATTTAGAAGACAACACCCACGGAGAAACGGCCGGCCTGCGGCACCATTTCCGGCCGGGATGGGAGAGATCCCATCGTTTTCATTATGGCTTGAAGCAGACGTGAAGGAGGCAATTGATGCGGGTTCGGTGGTTCCAGAAGATGTTAAGGCTTCCTCGAAACCACCAAGTCTTCAGGCAAAAAAGTACCGAAGTATGTACTCATATGGGTATCATTATCGAGTGCAAAGTGTAGAAGACGGCGCCCATAATACATGTGATTCAGGTGTAGCTGCTACTTTCCGGAGACCTTGCCGATCAGGGAGGCGGGACACAAACCCAGTGGACGCCAACTTGGAGTACATAGGTCAGATACAGGAGATTGTGGAGTTGAACTATGTTCAGCATTGCACAGTGGTACTAGTGTGCGAGTGGGTGAAGGCTAACTATCGAGGTAGAAATGCGACAGTTAAAAAGGATGAGTGGGGCTTCACATTGGCAAATTTCAACTCACTTGTACCATTTGGGTACGAATCTTTCGCATTTCCATTACATTGTGAACAGGTATTTTTCTCTAATGAGGAGGACGAGCCGGGCTGGAGGGTAGTTTTAAGAACCGAAGTAAGGGGCCGGAGGATTGACAGCGAAATGGAGGAAGAGGAAGAGGCACAATTGTTCGCGATGGGGAGGGATGTGGATTTCCAGGGGCTACGCGCTGCGACCGAAATACTTGAGACAAATCCAAATCCTCTCCCAACTGGAAGGAACATACGTATTCCAGAATTGTTAGTCCCAGTGGCAGAAGTAGAAGCTGGTGTATTCGACAGGGATGTAGGAGAGTCTTCGGAGGAGGAGAACTAACAGCGAACAAAGCTTGGTAAGTTACGTCTTCCAAAATATCAGTGATAATTTTTGGATCAGTATAACTAATATCTAATGTGCAAGGAAAACAGGTATTTAGTATGTTCATGAAGATGCCTTGACTGTATTCAGCAGAGCATTTCTAAAAAAAATTGAGTTACTTTGAAATTTTATAAAGATTTAAGGAAGCCCTTCCTCTTTCGGCCGTTGGTGAGATTGCGTGACCTTTGCATTCATTGGAGTTGTATAAACCTAGGGAGTCCATTGCTCTCACTTTAAGTTTCCTTTTTTAAGACATGAAGGTGTACGATACAAACGTCAAGAAGGTGATTCTGGCGATTTTCATCAAGAACCTTGGACTTACATCATCGTTGCTGAGAAGGCTTTTGGATATAAAACAATCATGCTGGTAAGTTTATTGATGACAAGCTTTATATTAGCTTGTTGTTCAGCAGCTGAAGTTCTGAAGTGTAACGGTGAACTGTGTTGGATTTACAGCCGGTGGACGCCCAAGTTCTTGCAACCAGAGGAATTTCACTGAAGCCGTAGGTTCGTATGTTCACTTGTTTGTCGAAAGTCATTCTCTTGTTGATGGATAGCGCACAAACAGTACTCGTGTGTAAAGTAATTTTGGGAGGTTATTCCAGGCGTAAGTATTAATTGTTTTTTAGTTTGTAAGAATTTCTGGTCAAGTTATTTATCTTCCTTTCAACTGCAATGCAGAGCCCCTTCTGTTTATTGATCTAAACGTTGGATTGCTTCTCTGTTAGGAGCTGAATGAAGATTTTTTTTTTTTCGGCTCTTGGGTGGTGATGTCATGACTATTCCCGGCATTTTCCATTAAACCAAGGTATGTGTAGACATGCTCTGTTCAGTCTTTCTTAATATTGATTTCACAAAGTTTACGTGGTCGATGATATTTGACAAGCTTAGAAGACTCTAACAGGATTAATTGGTGTATCAAATTGCAGCGTTGTACATGTGGCCGAAGATGAAGTCAATTTCCGTCCTTGATGATCCCAGATGAATTAGTTGTATATCTGTCAAATTTCTATTGATTTTGCATTCTCCGGTGAATGGGTGATGTTATTAACAATCATCTTGGACGTTGTGACAGTGCTGGGAAGCCTGCAGATTGTATAGTCGATTACGGGAACTTCTGGACGCTAAGATTCCAGTATGTAGCAAAATTCATACCCTAGTTTCCCTGCCAAATAACCTGAGTTTCCAGTAGGTAGTAGAATACATACATGCTATATCAAAATGGCATACTCCATACAGAGGGAAGAGGAAACGCCCAAATTTTATGCGACACAATATTTTGGGCGACAAGGCTGTAAATGATAGTTTCTGCAGTTATCTGACAGTGCAGCCATAATGTATCATTCTGAACTGTACATGTGAAAATGGATTTGTTACTCTCAAATGTTACATTAGTAATTCAGTGAATGCTCTACTGTGTTCTGTTTGAGTACCGTGTGGGTAAAATTAAATTACTCTCAGCAAATTTTAGAAAATTGCATATTTAGAGCAAAAGTAAGAAGCGTAAAATATTAGGAGAGTAAACTGTAAAACATATGATGGGATAAAAAAATCAGGGAAATAAAATGAAAGGAAGTCACGATTTTACTGGAATGCCAGAATGCTATTATTGATTTAAACATCATAAAAGTAACTCATATAAAATCACCAATCAAAATTGGCGAAATGAATGCAATTATCATTCATAACTTTAAGGCACATGCCACATCAGCTCATGAAAATGTAGCTCTTTGTAAATGAGGAGAAACCAAAGTACAGTACCTAAATCAACTGAAAAGAGGCCAGCATTTTGGCATTGTCAAACAAAAAAGCAGAATTTGGTGACAATGGTCGATGCAGTGCACAAATCAACAGAACTTTGTTGATTATCCGTTGATTTGGAATGGATTTTCTACTAGTGTAACAGCGACAAGTAATCATGGATCCGACTTACTGGGGCGAAGTGACAGTTCATGCAGAGGTCTCGTTCTCGGGCAGAAGGGGCAGAGGGTTTTCTCAATCGGGCAGTTTTAGTGCACCCTGACCGTGTCTCCTTCGTCTTCCCCGAATGAAGCTCCCCCCTCAGTTGCAACGTCTCGCATACGCTTGTACTCTCACCGCCGTGTCTGTTTTGAGTCCACCGAATGCTCCAATTGTTCTCGCAGTGTTGATGTTCAGACCGAGTGTCGTTCATGCGATTGTGGGGATCGGCGTCTGTTCGAGAAGATTTCGGTGTCGATTAGGGGATACCTGTGGGAGGCAGATAGAATGAACGCTTGCGTTTAGGTGATCTTCGGCGGCAGCTCTGCGTGTTGCTGCGTTGCGGATCGTCCTCGGAGGCACCGGTTAAGGTACGCATAGTAACAGGAACAGAAGTCCTCTGGTTGCGCAGCTAATTTACAATTCCGTGTCAATGTACACATGCATCGTTGGGCTGTTGCCTTGTCTGCGCGGCAAATTGTTTCTAATTTGGAATTCTTGTGCGTTTTCCATGCAGCTCCGGTCCTGCTATAATGCGATTCCTGTTTCCATTCGGTGACGGCAGCTGGGGGTTTTGCGGTGAGGCCTAGGACTCGCGGGTTTCTGCACGCAGGTAAGTTTTCTGGCAGCCACCGTTCTGTAGAGTCCGAACATCACTTTCCGATATCAATTGCAGGGGGGCTGCCTTCGTCGTGTCCAGCAATCGTCGTTGTAGTTGTCACCGTCTAGGGTTTTCCATATCCTTTAGACATCGCACCCCGTCCGCCTTGATGGACCATCGTTTAAACCCAGACAATGTGGCGTTTTTCTTGCCGTCCCTCGTCCTGCTTTTGCAGAATGTTGTCGATAGTATGTTCCGCCGTGTTGCATCAATTCCTCCCGATGAAGGGGATGTCCGGGTCGAAGTAGGGCAGGTCCATGAGACTCTGATAAACCTCAATACTATTGTTGCGTCTGTACTTCATGACTTTCGTATAGCTCATGCGACAACATTACTCGACCAAGAGCTGGGGTGGTGGGTGATGCCCCGCTCTACATCTTGGTTTAGTAGGTTCTGTCTGCATGAATTCGATGACAACAGGTGGTTAGAGAACTTTAGGATGAGCAAGGCTGCAGTCTTTTCTTTGACGGGTATTCTCCGGCCTCACATAGAGCGCCAGAATACTCACTACAGACAGGCAATCCCCCCCATAGTCCGTGTCGCCTGTACCTTGTTTAAGTTGTGTCAAGGGGCCTCCCTCCTGCTGTGCTCGGAGTTTTTCGCGATTGGGACAAGCACTGCTTCTAAAATCATCCGGGAGGTTGTCAAAGCCATCAACGACGAACTCAGGCATGAGATTGCTTGGCCGCGAGGAAATAGGCTCCAATTAACCATGGCGCAGTTCAGAGAATTCAGTGGCTTGCCGGGGGTGGTGGGTGCCATTGACGGCACCCACTTCCACATTCGTAAGCCCAACCATAGCCCTGAAGATTATTTTTATTTCAAAAGTGGAGGTTACAGTATGCAATGTCAAGCAGTTGTCGACAGGGAGAGGAAATTCATTGATATTTCGGTGGGAATGCCTGGGTCTACTAATGACGCCAGGCAACTCCGGCGATCTATGTTATACGAGAGGGCAACGGCGAATGCATTGTTCGATCCAGCAGACAGCGTGGAAGGCTTCATCCCGTACTTGATAGGGGATAAAGGCTACCCCATACTCCCTTGGCTCATAACTCCATACCGGGAACTCAATGGGGGCCGCAGAAGCGTACAGGAACAACTCTTCAATAAGAGACTCTCCCGAGCTCGCAGTGTAGTAGAGAACGCATTCGGGATTTTGAAACAGACATTCCGGGAATTACATAGCGCAATAGATCTCCATGTCACTCTCTTACCTGATGTAGTAGTTTGTTGCTGCATTTTACACAATTTGCTACTGGACCAAACAGCTGATGAGGTCGACAGGCTTCTCGCTATGTTACAAAGGGAGGGGATGGCCCCTGTAGTTGATGACGATCCGGTAGATGATGGAGAGGCAGAGGATGCAGCGCCCCCGAATGAGGTACATGGCGAAGGGAAACGAACAAGGCTTGCTGCTTTTTTAGTTCAGGACCGGCTATGACTAGATTTGTGTTGTTACTTGCTGGGCGGTGGAGGAGGTGGAGGGCGGGTGGGTTTCAATGCGTCATTGAAAGTCATGAATCAGGTCAGTGGACGGCGCCCTTTGTTTTAACCAACGATAAGCCAAAGTTTTATTAATAACAGTGGCTCATCATCTCGGTGGAGAGATGAGCCGAACAGTACATTTTTTTTTTGGAGGTCTGTAAATCATCTACTGATAACAGGTCCCGGAAACTAATACAAAGTCGAATATTGCTGTGCAGGTGAGATGGTGGTGTGCACTCGGCATTGACGCACAAGGGGAGGATACAAGCAGAAGCGTATACAGTACACTGTGTTCTAGAGAGCATACTACATACAGAAGAGGAGACTCAACATCGGAGAGAATGCGGTTCTTACCACTGCATTCATGGTAAGTGACCTGAACCCGGCAACAGTTCGTTGGTTTTTTTTTTTTTTTTGGTTTTCCCTCTTAAACAATGAACATGATACTGTGCTGATTTACCTTAGAACGATTAATGCTGATGCAGTGCTCTACTGGGCTGCAGGTTCGTCGTCGGCAGCGTCTCCGGTGGCTTCCTCGGTCGGAGCGGCGGTCTTAGTTTCTATGGATGTAGAAGGCGGACCCATGGGTGATACAGACCGGGTTATAGCATTTGCCAAACCAGCAAGAGCCTGCACCACCATCCCCTGGTTGAGCAGGCTCAACCTTGTATGCTCTTGGGAGATTCTGAAATTCTCGAAGGTCACTCTATCTCTCTCACGTTTGTACTCCAACTGCTGTGCGAAATGTCGGGTTTGAAGCTCAAGTTTCTCCTTCTCTGTGCTTTTATGTGTGTCGTTTATTTCGCTCAGCACCTGTACCATTTTCTCTGCACTTTCGGTTACTCCTTCAGCTAAAGCACTAGAGTCAGCTGTCTTCCTCTTGCGATGTCCTGTGCTGCCAATAGTGCGTCTCAATTCCATGGCAGCTGATGTTGCTGTGGACGAAAGGATGTGAATCTCCTCAGGTCGGCGTCCCTGCCGTGATACCGGTGGCACTGTACCGGCAGGAGGAGATGCGGCGGGAGATGTGTTTGCTGCTTGCGGCCTAACAGCAGGGCCGGAAGCACGACCACCTTCTACTAGAGATCCGCCCACACCAGGTGCGACATTGAGGTTGAAGTCCTCTCCCAACCGGCGTGGCAGGCGTTGAGAAGGTCCAGCTCTTCCCACCTCGGCTGTCGATGCGGTATGGATGGGGGGGCTACTGAAATCACCATGCATTCCAGGCGATGTAACTCCCCGCATGCTCCTCGCTGAGGACACCGCAGGTGAATCTGTTGAATTCACATGAATTGGTGAACCTATGCCTCCCCCTGACCTCGGCCACATGGCCTCCCCTGCTATGTCCGATGAATTCCATGCAGGGCCCGAGTCCTCTGGAATCGGAGCATGGTAATTGGAGTCATTCGGATTCATTGTGTCACGAGCATGGGGGGGGGCCAGAGTAGCTTTATCTCTCAGCCATTCTGCCATATTCTTATACGCCACGAAGTAGAAGGTCTTGGGCAAATTGTGCAATTTCTTCTCTGCGGGTGTGGTCTCCCGGAAGTACTCCTCTGAATTTCGGCCAGTCCTGGAGTGGAAGTCCCAAATCTTCTTGAAGTCCGCCATAAATGTATTCCATTTGTACTTGCACGAGTCCCGGTCTCTGTGCACGTCCCCATCTCCCTTCGCTGCGTTCAGCAGAACTGCAATCTTGCCCCATTTCCCAAGCTCCGGGCACATCAACTCCCGGGGGTCGTCAACTGTCAATTCGTCCAGATGTTCTTGACGCTTGGCTTCGATGAGCGACAGTATCTTTGTCTTTGCCCAGTTTGGATCTCTGTCTTTTTTGCTACGAGCACCTGTATCGTCCTCGCCTGTCCTGACTCTCTTGCCAGCATTCACGGGAGCCCTTCTACGCTGCTGGCCTCCGGAGGTGTTGCTCTCTGTAAGGCAGATTCAACACATACTTTGCGTTAGTTTCGCTGTTTCTTTTCATATGCACTGACTTGCGCGTCGGAGTGCCTTTGTGTGTGTGTGCAGGATGGGTCCGGGTCGCTGGTGCACGGGAGAGGATGAGTTAAGTCACTCTCACATGACAGTGATAATCTCAAAGTGCAGCGGCCCTGCTGCACCAGACCGTGAGATTCTACAGCACCGAGGGCTACCCATGCAACGTCACCGCAAAAGCACTACCGGAGCCTCCGCACCAGAGAAACGTAGAGGAGAGCAAGGTACAGAACCGAACCGAAAGTACTGGTTGTTTGCCATAACAAATAACATGCTTGCGACTATGTTTACGTCCTATGCTGCATATGTTGCATTCACTTGTAATTCTTAATAGGACCACAGTAACATACCAGTACAAAAGACCAACAAGAAACACTCACCTGTGGGCACTGTGTCTGCAGGTACACTTGGAGCCGGGGCCGCCATTTTCCTCGACCTCAACTGCTATGCAGGTGTAGCCCACCTCCAGCTTCGACGACGACGGAGGAATTCGCTTCCAGTACAAGTAGAAAGCAGTACCGTAGATAGAATTCACTATGCTACAGTGTAGAAAAGAGGGAAGTTTGTAACGTGGGGACGCCTTTTGAAGGCGTCAATATTACTGCCCATGGGCAGTGCATTCGGGCACCCCTTCTGGGTAGCACAACAAATGCCGGATTTTTTTCTTTCCATGCGTGAAAAACTCAAACTTGACTACTCGGTTAATGGCTGTGCCGCAAGTCCTCTCCCTGCCACTACTTGGAACTACGTTTTTTAACTATTTTAAGTATAAACTGGCCTTCCGTGCCACTTTCCTGCCACCGTTATCCCATCGCTCTAGCACAGCAGTTAAGCTTGAGTTAAATAGTAGTTTCCCTGAATGCTGACTAGGTTCGGGTGGTAACACACCTGCATGGTGTGAAACCACCGTTCCCTGCCACTGCTCAAGCTAGTCGGTTACCCACACCCCGCCCCCTGGTGGAAAGGGGGCATAAGTACTTTGCAATTGCTTCCGGTTGCTCTTAGTGGCCATTACAAGCTCAACAAAAATAGGAGACTGTTGTGGGACGGGTTTTAACTGGTTGGACTAGTTGTCCTTGCTAATATAGTGCACCCTTATTAGAGCATAAGTAGAGTAACTCTTTTTAGAGCATTTTTTTACTGTACATATAAGTAAAACAAACATTTCATCTGGAAAAAAAAAAAAAAAAAGTAAAGAATTTAAAAAATCTCTATTCTATGGTCCAAAATACAATTTAACTTTGAACTATAGTCTATCTTCCATGGATATTCTCTTTGAAACTTAGAAGGCGTTGTACAATAAGATACATTAAAATCATGGTTCCAATGTTACTAGAGTTTCTTTTTGTTTGAAAATTTCTTTTGAGATCGTCAATAAATCAATTTTAACACTATAAGTCTCATGCACCGTCTCAAATGGCATTGAGAATGCGATCGACACTACCAGAATGGAAACTTACGGCAACATGATCACTTATCTAACTCGAGTCTCGACCTACCGGGCTCTCTGTCATGTATAAACCATAAACCATAAACCATACACCAACAACAATCAACAGCTGATGACGCACTACGTTCACACAAGTGACAGAATGCACCTGATGACCTCTGAGGACGTGATCACAACCTGAGGTCCTGAGCCAATTACTCATGCATTTAATCCAGCAATTCCCGAACTCGTCGATAACATCTAAAACACTATCCTCTCAGCGCCGAACTTCGGTGTTCCGTTTCAAATGACATCAAGATTCAATACCTGCGCCATGCAACGAAATCGGTCAACATCCACAACCACTTAGCATGAACGAGAGATCGAACATTCATATGAGCAATAACAGACTTTCGAAAAGCTACTTGAGCAGGTCCAGCGAAGTGCTTCGGCAGAGAGAACCGCTTGCTGGTAATAGCTACAGTCATGGGAGCTGCATACTTCGGCGGTGACACGGTGAGAGTGAGCCAAATTCTGTTGCTATATTGAAGCCAAGCCTCTCTCCGAACTGCAACTTAGGAAGCACTGTCAGTTTGTTCGTTTTCAATAAACCAAAACTTGAAAAGTCTACAGCTAAATTACAATCGTCACTGGCAGTTAGAGGTTGACTTAAGCTTCAACTTCACTGGCAGATTCCAGCTGAGCCGTTACAAGTTGATCTGTTTATGGATTATGAGCATGTTTCGGGACTGAGGAAGATCATACAGACCCTATATATGAGCATGTTTTGGTATGGGCTGTTGGATGGAGAGTACTATGGAATTGCTTCCGGTTGCTCTTAGGAGCCAGTTCGGTAAAATACATGCTCAACAAAAATAGGAGACTGTTGTGGGACGGGTTTTGAATGGTTGAACTAGTTGTCATTGCTGATGTAGTGTACCCCTACTAGAGCACAACTAGAGTAACTCTTGCTAGAGCATTTTTTTATTTTACATGTAAGTAAAACAAGCAACCCATTTGCATAAACGATTGGATTAATTTAAAAATATTTCTTTAGAAAGGTCCAGAATACAATCTAACTTCGAACTATAATCTATCTTCAGTGGATTTGATCTTTGAAAATTAGAAGACATCGCACACTTAAACACATTAAAATCATGGTCCCAAAGTTACTTGAATTTTTTTATTTTTTATTTTTTGTATAATGTAATATAATTTATTGATAGAGTCCTTTGAGATCATCAATAATTTTTTTATTTTTTTTTAAATTTGATATAATTTTCTTTTTATATCGTCTATTAATTCTAAGTATTGAATTTATTAAAAAAAAAACCCAACCCTAACCTTGTAACAACTTAGACATAAAAGATAGCTTAGAGACAGGGTTGTCTATTCGGACGGACATGGGCAAAATTTCCGGACATAGACGGACGGACGGACGGACGGACCGGTCGGTCCCCGGACATAATCGGACATTGAGGGGAGGAGGAAAATTACTAAGTTAGTTTTTTTTTTTTACAACTTACCTATAGGGGAAACATATTGATGACATGGACAACGAACGATGACGGGGAATTCCACATATGCAAAAGGGGTGCCAGCATGTGTAGGGGGCGAGAGCGGGTACAGGGGGGGGCGCGAGCGGGTTCAGGGGGGCGCGAGCGGGTTCAGGGGGGGCGCGAGCGGGTTTAGGGGGGGCGCGAGCGGGTTTCTCGTGCGGCCCATTTTGTAGATGTAAATTTTTGACAATGCAAAAAAACCTAACATTTTCATCAGAATAATATATTGGGGCTAAGCGCAATGACAAATGTGTAAATTCAGATACTCGTGAGCCAAAATACATGGACTTTGCAATGTTGTATACATTTAAGAAAGTAAAAGCATTTCATTACCAATTCAAACCAAAACATTACAAAAACTGTAGTATATGAAAACTAGTCACTTAGTACTAAGTTGTAACTATTCCTATTCATCTGCATCTACTCCCGCTGTGCCACTTGGTCCCGCTCCATCGTCCAGCGTCAAGCTGCGCCTGGCTCTCGTCCGTGTCCGCTGGAATGGGCCATCACTTTCACTGAGAGAACGCAAAATTTGCGAGTTCCTCAATTCTCTCAATGTACGCAATGTCTGTGGAGAGTGTTCCTCCAGAAGAAAGTCAACAGCCTCATGTTTGAAAATTAACTTCCACTCCGAAAGAGACATTTGGACTGCATCTCGGGCGGTCAAAGTCATGAATTGACCTTCGAGGTCTGTAACCAATTCCCCGTCCTTGTTCCATATGAGGCCTTTTGGGTGATTACCAAGTTGGAACTTCCTATGCTTCGGATCCCAGTATCCATTCAAAGTCTGATAGAAGAAATTTCGTTTCCCTTGGTCCTCCTTCTTTGATCCAATTATCTTCTTTGCCACCCTCACAATCTGATTGGGGTCATCCTCCCACCCCAACTCGTCACTTACATTGCTCTTGAAGACCGAGTGAGTCTGGGCCCGCCAACTCCAAATCAAATCTTCCCCCCACATGTTGCGGTACTGTTCACCTGGTGTGTTTTCGGGATTTCTCTCATGGCTTGGTGGCATGTATGGAGTGAGTCCAAAAACCTCGTACAAGCGTTCATGGAACGGGGATTTGCACACCGGGCAAAATCTCCTTACCAAAAAAATGTTAATTAAACACATTGGATGGAACATGTGGGTACATGATCCAACTGCCCATCCACCCTCAGGACCAAATGTATTTAGACACACACTACATTCTTTTGAACCATCCATCACCCACGGTTGAGGATTTGGCCAAAGCTTTCTGCTATTAACTCCTTCCTTCATTTGAAGATCATGGCACGAAGTTGCGTTCTTCACATCGAAATTCAACTCGGCCCAATCTATGAGTTCAGGATTCGATTCTTGCATTGGCATGTTATCTGGATACATATCATCTGCGTTAATCCATGAAGTGAGGCCAAAATTCCTTCGTCTGTTGTGTTGCAAGTACGATTCGTCGATCTTCTTGAACTCTAATGCAATTTGGCGACCGCGATCAACGCTGAGAATGGTTGCCACTTTCCACTCGTAGTATGCTTTAGCAAACTTAGAAACAAGGAGCCGCAAATCATTATTGGCTCTCTTCAATGTCTCCACTTCTCCCGTTAGAGCATTGGGTGGAAATGACAAGGAATCTTGACTTAATGGTCCATCGATGTCCACATAGGGTCGCGGGTATGGGGCTGGTGGAGGCAATATCACTCCAACTCGTCGTCGTTTTGCTGGTGTGGAAATATTCTCCAACACACCGGCCGTTGCAACATCAAATGTGTTGTTGATGTAAGATTCATCCACCAACATTGGATCTTGAACTACAGGTATATCATTGGCTTGAGAAGACTGAGGTCTTTCTCGTTCTTGCAATTGAATGCGCAAATCTGATATTACTGCATCTTTTGCTGCTGATTCCAATCCTAGTTTTCGGATGGTCTCTTGTAACTCTGCAATGAAGCCATCCTTTTCTATAACCTGTAATTGCAACTCCCCGACCTCCTCGGTCTGGTTAGACTGGTCATTTCTAACTAGAACCGGCATGCCAAGAACCATCGTAGGTTCAGTTCCGACCACCTCCAAATTAGCTGCCGTATTTGGATCGTTTTCCACGAAGATGGTGTTCGCATCGTCGTGAGGTTCTATGACGTCCGCTGGATGGTTCATTGGAGGCTCTACAGCCATATTTGCTGGTGCTGCAATTCTACGTGGCACTCTTTCTCCACGACGACCATCGGAATCAGAATCTGGTTCAGACTCTGCTGTATCAGGCTCCCGCACTTGTGTTTTTTCCTTCATTTTTTTCCCCAGGCCACCATCTGCGTATTTCCTTTGTTTGGGAATGTCACGCTCTGTCGGCGCCCTAACACTCGGCGTGGATTTGATGGTGGACCAATCCACCACTTTGTGAAGCACCACCTCAGCATACACCATTCTGCAAATGAACAATGGTACTTCATTGCGTTCAACACATCGTTGCTTGTATAGATGCTGGTAAACTTGTATAGAACGTTCAACAAACTCCGCATTCAAGCAATAATAGAGGTTAGCCTTGTCTGAGATCCTGTGTTTTCTGTGCCGATCATGTGGAAATATTTTTGTGATGTGGCACCACTCAATGAATTCCTCGCATGTGGAATATTTCCACGGTTCCGGCTCATCTTGCCAACCTCTAAATGCCAACTTTGTCGGGTTGTTCAGCACATGAAGCCGCTTCTTCATCTTCTTACCACCACGCTTCCGTTCACGATCTCTGATTTTTTTCTTTTCGGCCTTGGTGAGTGGCCTTTCCTCCGCCGGATCTGGGTTTCCCTCCATCGTGGTGTACTGGTAAAGTTTTGTGTGTTAAAAAACACACCAACTCCTCAAAACTTCCCCCAATTGATTTTACAATTTTCCTCCGTGGTTGATTATGGTATTGTAACTATACTTTGTGGCCCACCCAAGTATTCAGCAATAAGCCACCGTGAGGTAGTTTAGGGCCCGAATTCCCGGATGAGCGTACAAAATACGGTAGAACGAGGTACGTGGCGTTGTCAAAATGCTGTAGACCCCACCCAAGTACTCAGCAATAAGCCACCGCGAGGTAGTTCAAGGCCTGAGTGCCAAGGTGGAGCTTAAAAAGTGGGGGGGGGAGGGCGCCCCCTTCACTTATTTAGTCGGGGGGGGGGGGGGGGGGGCGAGCGGGGTTAGGGGGGGCGCGAGCGGCTTAGGGGGGGGGGCGCGAGCGGGATAAAGGGGGGGGGCGCGAGCGGGTTCAGGGGGGGGCGCGAGCGGATCCGTGGGGGACTATATAAGGTGGGGAGAAGCTCTCGCCCCCCTCACTCCTTCCCACTGCGGCTCCTTGTCCTGACGTGTGAAAACACGCCTTGCTTGGAACTGCTTATGTGGGAAGTCTTCATTGGGGCGGGGGGGGAAGTTGTTGATTTTTTTTTCCAGGGATTTACTTTGCGATGTCTTCTAGACAAAGCTCCGGCAAGCGGCCTATCTATGAGGACTTGGATGCTCCAGATGCGGTGGACCCTATGAGTTGCGTAACACCTCATGGTTCTACTGGTTCTACTCCTTCATCTAGCTCGAAGGGTAAAAAGAAGAAGAGTATTCCAGCGCACGAGAAGGATGACGGTTATCCACCATTGGAGTATACGCATTTCATCAGGAAGGTGACCGTCGAGTACTACAAGGCCCGTACCATACGAATGTTGAAGGCAATGTACCTTGATCACGGAGAGAATGGTATCTACAACCTCCAACGTGATTTGGAAAGGGAATTTTGGAGCGCATTGGAAGGATCAGAGATGTACATGGATTGCATGACGAAGTATTTTCACAGCCCGAAGTGGTTGACACAACAAGTGAGTAGTGCTACGACAAATGTCATTCATGTGTTTGAATCACATGTCAAGAAACCACAAGGCGAAGAATGGAGCAACCAAGACAAAGTGTTTATTCAAAAACTGACAACGGTTCAGGAGGCATGTCAGAGATGTTCTAAGGGGAAAACAAAGATTATGCCTTGGAATGAGCAAGCACTGAACTCAGCATTGGAAGCACACATGTATGGTGCATTGATATGGATTCCGGTTACGGCCAAGGTTGTGCCATTATCTGGCTTCAATGCCGAGGGGGGGTATGGCAAAGTGCGAAAAGTGCGAATAGCCAATATGAAGAAAATTCCAATTCACATAGAATTTGCGGGTAAACTTTCCAAGGCTAAAACCGAAGTGAAGCAGCGAGACGAACGGGCGATTGAGGCCACGGTTAACCCCGTAGAGCATCCGGGTGTGATAAAATTTTGGGCCATTCACTCGAAGACCATGGAAGCTTATACCCTGTGGTGGAATGGAGATTGCCTCCGCAACTTCCTCAAATTAAATGAGAAGGCAAGCGAGGCAATAGATTACAAAGAAATTTTGAAGTCGAGGGATATGCCCATGGAAGAGTGCCAAAGAATTGTTGCCTATCGAAAGAACCGGGGAATGTTGGCGTGGAGTCTCATCTACGTTATGGACATAGTCCATAAGGCTAAAATCCTCCACAACGACTTAACGCCATCCAACATTCTACTCCACTTTCCACCTCATGACAAGGATAAAGTATATATTGGTGTGTGCGATTGGGGTGTGGCAAGCAGAGTCATTGAGAAGAAGGCCTCCCCTTATGGTGTGATGGACCCCGATGAACTTGTACAAGTAAAGGAGAGGAGGGTAGGAGTTGCACCGGAGTTGTTCTTTTTATATGGCAAGAAAGATGATGAGGAACACAATTTGGAGCGCATGAAGAGGATGCATCCATGTACGACGCTATCTGATGCATTTTCGGTAGGCCATTTGGCAAAGAAGATATGGAGAGAAGAAGATTGCCCAGAACTCTTCAAGGATTCAATCTCAAAGATTGTATTCTCATCAAAGTTGGATGGCTTGCTTAACGAAGATCCTAAAAAGAGGCTTTCACTTGCAAAAGTTGTGAATGATTTGATGAGCCCCCCTTACAACTTCCAAGCTCCCAATGGTTGTTTTAGATACACATTGTAGTTCCATAGTGAATTACGTTTGGAACATTTTGATTGCCTATGTGGCCTTGTTTGCACATTTCTAATATTTTAATAAATCGTTTTTTCGGCGTATACATGCCTTGGTGGAACATGAAATGGTATAGGTGGTTTTGTAATGGAATGAAAAATTGTTTTTAAAAAAAAAATTAAAAAACTGTATGGCCCATTCACCGGGACTGCCCCTCGTACAAGGGTGCCTCCCCCCTGAACCCGCTCGCGCCCCCCCCCTCTGGAAGCTCGCGCCCCCCCCCCCTTCCAGAAGCTCGCGCCCCCCCTCTGAGAAGCTCGCGCCCCCCTTTGCAGTAGGTTGCGCCCCCCCTTGGAGAAGCTCGCGCCCCCCCTGGAGAAGCTCGCGCCCCCCCCTGGAGAAGCTCGCGCCCCCCCCCCCCTCTGGAGAAGCTCGCGCCCCCCCACCTGGAGAAACTCGCGCCCCCCTGCAGACGCTCGCGCCCCCCCCGCCTGGAGAAACTCGCGCCCCCCCTCACGAGTATAAATGCCACCAACTTAGCCCAAGCCCAATATCATTTGAAATCATGGCCTCTAGTCCCGGAACTCCTTGTGGGCTCCTTGCTTGAGACTATGTGCATCACATTGGCCTGTGGTTGATGTCTACACATACCATTTTTTTCTCACATGTGTCATACTAACACTCGCAGACAGGAGATCATTGTATTTTTTCAGAGACACGGAGAATGGCAGGTCAACAGCGTCAGTCGACGGCTGAGTGGGCTCCGTGGTGGACGTTCATTGATAAGGACCATGTTAAATGTGTGTGGTGCAATTTCACCTTTCGTTATAAACGACAAAGAGCTTTCAAGCACTATGGATGGGGTGAAGGTTCAAGCAAGAGTCATTGTACCAAGGCCCCTGCCGCCGTATTTAGGCGCTTTGCCAATTGTGGTAATGTAATACCAAAAAGAATGACACATGCGGAGATATACGGCACTGATGGTGGTGATGGCGAGGCACACTTGGCACACCTGGCACCATGTTCTAGCCAGTCTATGCCTGCTGAGCAATCTACGGAAGTGCCTCAGAGAACGGAGGAGGTCCAAGAGGAGAGGATTTCCCAAGTTCAACCGTCTCAGTCAACTCCGCCTATAAGCAGAGGCGATTCATGTACACCAAGATCTATGCGGCAACAAAGTTTTACCGAGGCCTATCAGATTGGGATGCGCAATGAATTGGATGAGAAATGGGCGTCCTATTTTTACGAAGCGAATGTGCCTTTCAATGTGGTTAGACATCCATCTTTTATCGCTGCTGTGGAGGCAACATCGAAAGCGGGTTTTGTGTACCGTCCACCAGCATACAACGCAATGCGAACCAAGCACATCCAGCCAACAAAGCAGCTTCTCAAGTTGAGAATAGAGGAGAAAACGAAGCAGTGTATTAGCTTGTACGGGGCAACTATTTGCTCGGATGGATGGGACAACGTTGTTCATCGGCAGTTCATGAATGTCATGCTTGTGTGTCCAGCAGGAGATATATTCCTGGGTTCCATTGATACAACGGGGTACAAGAAATCAAAGGCATACATAGCTGGGAAATTGAAAGAGTACATCAAAGAAGTTGGACCGCAGAATGTGGTACAGATTTGCTCCGACAATGCTAGTGCGATGTTGGGAGCCATGGACCGTTGTGGTTGAAGCTTATCCTCACATTTACAAGCAAGGTTGTGCAGCTCACATCATGGACCTCTTACTAGAAGATTGGGGGAAGGAAGCAACCTTCAAAGAGCTGATTGCCTTGGCAAAACGCATACCAAATTTTATACGTCGCCGTCATGTCACCATGGCTTTGTTTCGCCAATTCAGCCCGAAGTTGTCTCTGTTGTTACCAGCGGAGACAAGATTTCGATGCCAGTACTTGATGATTGTTCGATTGCTTGAACTGAGGGAGGCACTAATCCAGGTGGTAGCCAGTCCGAAATGGGACGAATATGTGGGTACTTTATTTAATCGGTCAAACGGGTATCGAGCTCACACCTTAGCATGTCAAGTACGGAGTACCATTCTCGATGAGACATTTTGGTTACGTTGTGAGAATCTTGTGCATGTTATGAAGCCGGCTGTTGTGACCTTGAAGACATTTGATGGACAAACACCGGCAATGGGGAGGGCATGGTTGGCCATGAATAATTTGAAGAAGCATGTGTTCCGTCTACGGGGTGATCCTTTTTTCCTAGACCCCGCTATAGCAGGGCGCTTTGAGAAACATTTTACGAAGAGATGGAAGATGATGTTGACAAATCTCCATTACGCAGGCGCCATTTTGAATCTCTACATTTTCCCGGAGAGCCACAAGCTATTGACTAACAGTGCTGCGAAGCGTGCACTCCTGCAAGTGCTAATTCATTTGAGTGAGTCCCTTAAACTGGACCACGATACTGTGTTGTTCGAGCTAACACAGTTTGAGGAACGCACCGGTCCATTCAGCCCTTTGGAGGCCCCAAACATTCGACAGACTAAGATGCTACCTCATCAATGGTGGCAGCGGGTTGGGGGCGATGCGTTACCGTTGATATCAAAGCGCATCCTTTCGTTAACATGCTCGGCATCATCATGTGAGCGAAATTGGAGCATGTATTCCTTTGTTCACAGTAAGGTTCGCAACCGATTGGCCGTGAAGAAGGCAGAGGACTTGGTGTACATTTACACGAACAGTAAGCTCCTTCGAGAACGACGTGGAGCGGATCCTGTTCTTTGGTACGAGAACCAACCGTTCTCCGAAGACTCGGATGAAGAAGTGCCAGCCATGTACGATGAAGACGTATGTGATGATGATGGAGATGAAGGATTCCACGACGGACTTGAAGTTAATGAAGGCGATGGTGATGACGGTGGAGTTTATTACACTCCTGCTACTATGGATGATGAGTATCCAGAGTTACCCGTGGACAATGGTGATGGTGACATGCCACGCACTGAACCCGTTAACCAGCCGAATGGAGTTTTTGACTGGGCAGGATTTGATGAAGAGGCAGCTACTTCGCCTCACCACGTTGTCAATGAAATACGAACTAGAGGCGAGGTCGCATACGATCGGGCAGACGATGATATTGACGATGAATTTGAAGTCGAAATGACTCAGCATCAAAGCGACGATGGTGGCAATAATGATGACATTTACCCCGTTCGTAGCGTTTCGAACAATGACAATGAAGGAGGGGGTAACAACATGGGAGAGCAAATTCCAATTCCAGAAGACGTTGAGGGAGGAGAAGAAGTTGAACAACTCCAGGGCACACAGCCAGTAAATGTTGAGGAAACAATGAGGTCCGGAGGTTTGGATGAAAGCCCTCCAAGAAATGAACAATCAGAGACAGTCAGAAATGGACAAGAAGATGAAATTCCTATTGGCCGATTGTTTCAAACACCCATGCCCCAGAGTACACCTTCAATTGGAGCAGTACTTGCAGGGTTGGGTCGACCCCCCCCCCACCTCGTTCAAGCACTTCTACTGGGCATGGTTCATTAACTCCAACACCGAATACAAGCATTCCACTCACTTCTTCTGGACGAAGTCTACCAGCTGGACCTTCTACGACGCGTCATGGAGTGATACGGTCACGGAAAGGTCCAACAAACGTTCGCCCTTTTTTTTCAGGATATACTGTTGGGACTACCCCGTCTTTACCTGTGGCTGTGGGTAAACGTAGATTACCCGTAATGAATGTGGACGGAATCACTGATAAGACCAAAAGACGGAAGATCAAAAGAATTGTGACCACAGTGGTGGATGGTACAATTGACCACGAATTGCGCAACATTCATTCCACGGTGGAGGAGTGTGTGCCTAATCAGGGGGGAGATGGAGATGACGAGGGGTCGAAATCCTCAGAAGGATATTACTCATCAGAAGATAGCCGTGAAGAAGCACCTGATGATGAAGACATTGTTGTAAGAGTACCATTGGGTATGCCCGGTACTCGAAGGAATCCAGAGCGGCGCACCGCCAAAAAAAACAAAAAAAAGTGATACATCTATTAGCATATTATATATAGAAGTTATATAGAGAAAGTATAATATATATGTCTCCAAAATAATTTTAGAAAAACACAAAAAAATATAATATATATATATATATCTAAATTTTATACGTAGATACTTATATGTTAACCTTAGTCAATGTCCATAAAACATTAGCTAAGGCTATTGAATGTAATTTGTTTCGACATGAATTGAAACTTCTCTCATTTATGTCACTATGAAAAATTCAGTCATGTCTTAATTTCCTTCAATGGTTGATTCTTGTTCCCAGCTCGCGCCCCCCCTTCGCAGGCGCTCGCGCCCCCAGCCTAAACCCCTTGCTCGCGCCCCCCTGCAATCGCAGGCGCTCGCGCCCCCCCCCCCCCCCTCGCAGGCGCCCGCGCCCCTCCCAGTCGCTCGCGCCCCCTCGCTCGCGCCCCCTCGCTCGCGCCCTCCACACTCAAGGCGTTGGCGCCCTTCCTCTTAGCCACGTCATCCCCCGAGTCAACAATATATGTGGAATATTTGGTGACATGTCAGACGCGTGGCATCCTAGGTGGCCAAGGTAACTCCCATTTCACCATTTGGGTGGTCAACCGTAAGTCCTGGTCAAACGGACCTCCCCTGACCCCTAACGGACGAACGAGCGGACCAGACGGACGGACCGGTCCTTTTGTCCCATGAACAACTCTGCTTAGAGATCACACATAATGTTGCCTTGATTATTTTTTTATTTTTTTTTTGTTTTTTATCTTTTTTAAAAGAAAATTGGCAGATTTTTTGTGAAATTTTAGATTTATAGAAAATTGTTACAACCCGACTTGCAATGAGACATTCTTTACCTTGTGATATGGGGTAGTGAGGTCATAGTGATTGACTCAATTTGATTGGAGGGCAAATTTAGGATTTGCTCTCAGATGAAGATGACACGATCATCAAGATTTACCCTTTTCTATATATAACCAATTTAAACATTTATAAAACTATCAAAGAACAACATTGAATAGACAAAGTTGTTCACAAATATAAGATTATTATTATAGTAGCAACGTAGTAGGTTCATCATAAATTATTACTTTTTATAAACCTATGTTTATGAGGAAAAAAACTAATAAATACTATAAATTGTATTTGTAATATTTTGTAATATCTAAGTCATTTAAGGTCATTTCTATTGATTTTCTACAAATAAAATTTCACAAAATCCGCTTTTGGATAACAAACCTTTTTTGTTCAGAACAAAACATATATTGGAGAGCCAAGTGGTGAAATTGCTAAGGTGCTATGGTATTTCTCCCAAATTTTTTCCTAATGTTGTAGTACCATAGCATGTTTGCCTTTAAATAATTGTAAAAATGGAAAACATAAAAATTATTAAATTATAAAAACCAAATTAATAAATATATAGTTTAAATTTAAAAATTCAGTTTTTGAGAGGTGAAACTTATTTTTTCAAAAGAAGTTAATATTAGTTTGCGGACCTGCTATGGTGTTACTGTACTGGGTTACAAAAAATGTAACTCTAATGATTCATTATATCAGAGTCGCCCTTAGTTAAAAGTTTGTAAGTTTATGATATTATGTGTTTTTACAATTGCACCAAATTTGCGGTGAACATCATCAAGAATCTGCATCTAATTTCTTGAGCGAACTGCTGGCAGGTGGAATCTGGACGGAATGGAAGATGACAACACTGTAGAATGAAATCCAAATAAATTTCCACATCAGCTCATTTATGGTGGCTTGCCCCATCTCCATATTATTCTATTATATCTGCCTTAATTTACTGCTATTTCTAGTGGGTCCAAGACCTTGGCTGCAAAATTCCAAGATGCCTCTGAACTTATTGACAAATTTAGCACTCCCCTTCAACTTATGTGGATGTGTTCTACGTGTATTGAACACTATACTGTATACATACCGTTTAGCATGCACGAGATATTTCAGATGGAATAGTATGGATTACTGAGGGAGAGTTTATACGAAGAAACTTGGGTTCCAACCCAGACACAAGTGGTAGGGTTGTTTTTGGATGAGAGTGTTGTAAGCGGGACATTATCTTTGAAACAAGGGAGTCATGAGTTAGTTGTGGTACAAAGTTTTGGCATAAGTCGTAAAGACGTGATCATACTCTATAGTAAAGTAATGATGATAATAGGAACATTAAAGTCCAAAGACTATTGTAATTATTTTTCTTTTTGGAACGAAATTGCAAAAGTCCTGATTATCCATATTTATTTTCCAATAATTCTAGGTTAGAGTTTTTTGGTTGGGCTTAAAGAACAAGCTCCATGAGGCGATAACTTGTAAGATTACTACAGTACATCGAATGAGTTGGAGCGGAAGGAAAATTTATGATCTACTTTTGTCATGTAGGATTTTAAAACCGACTTTTCTCTACCCGTAAGGAATGTCCCAATAATTGCTGATGGAATCTTGAATCTGGACGGGTGGTTTATAACAGTCTGGTAGCGGTGGAGGGAGGTTTGATTTTGTGCAGAGCCTCCTTTGCTGATGTCACCTTAAACAAGTTGAACTTGCTGACATCACAGTTAAAATAGTGTGCCTGAGGAAGTTGGCATTTGAAAGGATCATGAAAGTCTTACATTGCGCTTGACAGCCTGCAAGTTGCGGTTTATTGTCAGAATTACATAAATTGTGTCTCAAGTTGCAATTTGGGCCTCTTTGAGATGCCATGAAAGGTCATATTCATTAAAATGGTCAATCCTGATTATATTGGCCGCGCAAATAGTGTGAATTCAGTTCATTTTCTCTCCTTATTTGAATAGTGTGGCGGCCAATATAATCGGGAGTGGCCATTTTAATGAATATGCCCTTATGAGTAAAAATCTTTCGAAGGCCGGTGTGTAATGGGCTAAAATTGAGAAGCAGTTGGAAATTTTAGCTCAGGACATCGGAGTGATTTAGAGATAATAGTTAGAATTTCAAAAATACGGCAAATTAAAAAACATAAAAAAGGGAACACAAACAAGAATAAAATAAACGATAACAGCTCTTTTCTTCACCTATTCTAATTATAGTAATATGAATAATGCAGATTAACACATCAGGTTAAGAGTAAGCAAATGTATTTTGGTTTGACGGAAAGCACGGTAGTCAATGTTATGGTGTTTATGAGCCCACAGAATTGTGTAGTTTCATCTTGACAAAGGGTTACTCTCTACACAGTGATGACAGATGCCCCAATTGCATCAGGTCTGCTCCGGAGTCCGTACGACCTCCGAGCACCCATACAGTCCTACGGTAATACGGTCGCACCGTACACATCTGCAACACTTTCAGAGCTCAATGCGCTGCATGCAGCATTGCAGGTCTATCTAGCCCAGCAAAGACTCCAATTTTTAACATTTTTACTATATGAAGTAAACAGATTGCCAGGCTAGTTCCATGACGATGATTGGAGCGCTCCCAATATTAAACCAGAATGGGACTCGCAAGCAGCTTCAAGGTGTGCAAAAGTTGGAGTGTTTTCAACATCGCCAGATTCTTCATTGACAACGGTTCATTGCTAGAGCCTATACATCGATCATCCCAACTAGAGCCTGCAGTTCTACACATCGATCATCGACACAATAGAGTACTGCAAATTTCCGGCAACAGAACTGCAGCGGCCACCCTAGACTGTCCCGGATCATCACTTAGTTGACCACCTTCATCGTCTCAAGATTCGGACCGCCAAACAAGTTGAAGCAGTTCTGTGAATTTGATGTAAATGAAGGAGCGGAAGCGACACGGTCGCTGCGACCATCAACTCCAGGTTGGCTCTGCAGCGAAAAAACGGCTGAGTCTCGAGACGCGGAGTTTTACGAGGAATTAATTATTACTTGCCTCCAGTTACTGTCTTACTTGAATCAGAGAAGACTTTGGTGTGGGAAGATATGATGAGGGTGAGTCCGTTATTTGGGTGGCTCGCTAGAAATGTGTCGATCTCATGCGAGGCAAGCTGGCTGGCTGATGTTGAGAACCCATGCGGCATGGTGGAGCACCAAGTTGCAGCAAGTGCCGGTACCTGAGAATCAGGTTCACCATTCGGAGGGGAGAAATTGTTGGCACTCGAGAAGGTATGGGCTTGCAGCCCGATCTGGCACCTACTCCGGAACACCAGGGCATCGTCACTGGCTCACTGGATAGGGAGCCGGCCAGGTCCCATGTGATCCTCTGCTGACTTGGAACTGCCCCCAGTAGCGCAAACTTTTCGGCCGGAAAAACCAGTATCTCCGGGACAACGATTTGCTGAGAGGGGGCTGCTAGTGTGAACCCAGCCCCAGCTGCGAGGTTCGAGGGATTTTTCCTTCGTAGGATTGCGAACCTGTTGGCCTACTAGATTTGCAGTTTTATATTTCCTGTGCCCCCCACGTTCAGATTCTCCAATATAAAAACCTGGGATGCCACTGTTCCACCATCACTATCATCACTTTTAGTTGACTGCTTCGGGTTACAGTTCTCTCTTGGGTCCATCCATCCTCCTAAGTTCAAAGTCTGTCTGTGCAGACTCGAGCCTGGACCTTTACCAGGACCTTATGAACTTCAGACTCAGTCGGTTGCATGCAGCTGAAACGTCGTCTTAGGTGAAAGAAGTAGATATGACTCTTTTGAAGTTCTGACTTACAGTGATTGTGAAGGGAAGCTTGTGATTGAAATAGAGTAGTCGATTGTGAAGGAGATCGTTCGACAGTTTTGAGGTCATGGCGGGTGGTGGCGTGGTGAACGTTGCGGGTGGGAAGGCCGCGCAGTATGAAGGGAGGGTCACCGTATTCGTGGTGCTGGCTTGTGTCGTTGCAGCCAGCGGTGGTCTCCTGTTCGGTTATGATATTGGTATTTCAGGTATGAACTTGTGATCAAACTATTCAAACTCTATTTGACTTCAATTGCATTCATGAGAAGAATTTGAATCACAGCACTTAGGTCTTAACAAGAACACTGATTGATGAGATATTGATGATGGGGTTTGTGGGAACAGGGGGTGTGACGGCGATGGACGATTTTCTGGTGAAATTCTTTCCGCACGTCTACAACAAGAAGCACTCGGGCACTTTAAACGAGAGCCATTACTGCAAGTACGACGACCAGGGCTTGCAGCTCTTCACTTCGTCGCTCTATCTTGCCAGTCTCGTGGCGACGTTCTTCGCGTCCTTCGTCACGCGCATGGGGGGACGCAAGGCTAGTATGCTTGTGGCTGGTTTGGCCTTTCTGGCGGGCTCCATCTTGAACGCCGCAGCCCAAAACCTCGCCATGCTTATCATTGGCCGCATCCTCCTCGGTGTCGGTGTCGGTTTCGCTAATCAGGTACCTAAATGCTCCGACTGTTTAGTTGCAACATCTCATTTGAGTCTCGTATGTTCTTAGTGCATGGGAGTTTGCTTACATATATGTGCATTCAGTTAGTTCTTGCGTGAAACTATTCTGCTTGAATTTTGTTGTTGACACGATTGTTTGAAATGGGATGTGCAGTCGGTACCCTTGTATTTGTCCGAAATGGCGCCTGCGAAATTGCGAGGTGGGCTTAACATCATGTTTCAGTTGGCAACCACGATTGGAATTCTTGCTGCGAATCTGATCAACTACGGAACCGACAAGATGCACCCTAACGGATGGCGCGTCTCGTTGGGTTTGGCGGCTGTCCCCGCTGTCATCCTCGTGTGTGGTGGGCTGTTCTGTCCCGAAACACCGAACTCACTTATTGAGCGTGGCAAACGCGAGCAAGGTCGCCACATCCTCACGAGAATCCGCGGCACTGAGAACGTCACAGCGGAATACGAGGACATGGTCGAAGCCTCGGAAATCGCCCAACGCGTGAAGCACCCGTTCCGTAACATCCTCCAGAGACGCAACCGCCCGCAGGTGGTCATGGCCGTCGCCATCCCCTTCTTCCAACAAGTGACGGGCATCAACGCCATCATGTTCTATGTGCCGGTCCTTTTCAATACCATCGGGTTTGGCCAAGACGCATCCCTTTATTCGGCCGTCATCGTGGGGGCTGTGAACGTGGTGGCCACGCTTGTCTCGCTTGGCACTGTTGACAAATATGGTCGTCGTTTTCTCTTCCTCGAGGGCGGAGTGCAGATGTTCATCTCCCAAATAATCATTGCCATTATCCTGGCGCTCAAGTTCGGCGGCGACCGAGCGCTCTCGAAAGGCGAGGCGATGGGAATTGTGATCCTCGTGTGCATCTACGTCGCGGCCTTCGCGTGGTCCTGGGGCCCTCTCGGATGGTTGGTCCCGTCCGAGATTTTCCCTCTGGAGACTCGCTCGGCTGGGCAGTCGATCACTGTGGGGACGAACATGATCTTCACGTTTGTCATTGCGCAAGCCTTCTTGACCATTCTGTGTCATTTTGAGTACGGCATCTTCTTGTTCTTCGCTGGATGGGTGGTCATTATGACCATTTTTGTGGCGTTGTTCTTGCCGGAGACGAAGGGGGTGCCCATCGAGGAGATGGTCTATACCTGGCGCGCTCACTGGTTCTGGAAGCGCATCATTCCAGCTAATGATCTGCCTCACCATGAAGCTGAGAAGACTCCCAAGATCGTTGGCTAGAGTGAGTTCAGATGGTTTCTAATTCGACTCGCATTCCGTCAATTGCCTGTCCAAGGACATTGCAAAAGCTAGATTTTGATTTCGGCAGGATTGTAATGTACTCCTCAATCGACTCAATCATCGATCGATCGATTCTCTGTACTTTAAATGTCTTCGTTGTTTTAGATCATGTACATGTAAATGAATAAAAAGTTCTCCTGCACGACAGTGTTGGAACACAAGATGGATTGTCCTCGGCTCTGTTTTGAATGATTGTGATTGCTGTTCGTTGTCAAAACATTCAGCTATCTAGAATTAAAAGTCTACCGAAATCTTTGTGGCAAAGCGATTTGAGAGTTCAATTCTTCTGGCTATTAATATAGTTCGTGCTGAATCTATCATCACATCCACGCCCTCAAGCTGCAGTGTAGTCGGATTTCGTGCACAGTAATACTGTTATCCACGTCTAGTAAATTTTCGGAAAATATGAGCGGACTGCAAACGGATACAATTGTAATTATACCAGTTTGGATTTTGCACTTTAAAGTTTCTAGTCAGAGAGTGCAATCGAAGTTTAATTCTTCGCACTGTAGAGATTGCATAGACGTTGCGGTGAAGACTAAGATCATGACACATGGGCCATGAGGTTGACCTCTAGATTCTCCGAAGAGCAGTTATTAGTACTACGGAACAGCCGTTTCAGAATATTGCCAAGAAGTTCTCCCAAAGATCCTCTCATCAGCCACCTTGCGGATTGCGCCTTATCCCTTATTATATTGTATTTTTCCCATCTTGTCTGATGACCATGATTAATATTGACGGGTGTGAGCAGCGTGCGGCATGATGGAGGTGGCGCTTTCACAACTGAAATTGGCGGGCACCTCAATGATCTTCAAATGAGGAGACCAAATCCTTTCTGAGCTTCAAAGTCTTACACGTCTATATTCTCATTTACCCTGCGTCGAGCAATGAGCATGAGGAAAGATAAAACTGCGTCTCAGACTCCAGGCTTTATCAAATGACTCAAATTATAGTACACTATATCAGACAGTAAAAAGAAAAATAACATATCATTTTGAGCTGCAAAATGGACTTGTGTCACTTCATTTACCTGCGAATTCTTCTCAAAGGAATTTCTGTGTTTCTAACACTGCGGGGTGAGTCAAAGATAAGTTAGTATTACTCGTCACTGCCAAAATTTACTGTGAATATCTGAAGAACATGAGTATCAACTTCTACACGGGTTATTCTTTTCAAACAATTGGACATTGCATGTAGTTTCCAATTGCTTTAGTAAATTTAAATCTGTATAAAAAGCAGTAAAATCGTGAGGGAGAAATAAATTCACATCGCGAATATCTCAGCCAATGAAAAGCCTTTCACAATTGAGCAGTATCTTCCAAATGCAGAGGGCGTAAAACATAATTATGAATATACAGATGGCTTTAACTATTTGATTGAGAGTCCTGGCATCGCCTTGAAGCCTTCCGTTGAGCTCTGACATGGATGAAGCTCCTGGAGCTTCATAATTTCCAGTTACAGTAATTTGCAAGCCTGCTACCGTATAAGCCTATAATAGTTCATTCTTCTTCTTCACGTTATTTCATGCATTACGAATGTTCACAACAGCAGTAGTATTCTAGGCTGATGATTCTGATCGATGTTTGTATAATGTGAGATGCAATTGGGTTTTGTTGTAACGATCTGGACTTGGGATATTTGTGAAGTGTGCGTGGCTGTTTTGAAAGAGCGCTCTCTTGTCCTTGAGTTGTTCGTTGGCCATTTAGGAGTAATTCGTGGTGTGGCAGTGGAATGTGTAAATTTTAGCCAGCTTCAGTTATGGTAATCTTTTATTGGACTGTTTAATAGTTGTGATTGTTGCTAGTCATTGTAGCGTGGTAGATTACTCTGCATAGGAGGTTTCAACTTCTGTAAATTCTTAGCGTCGCTTTGCTTCTCTACATGAAGGAGTATGATCAGGTCACGTCATTCTTGCTTCTTCTACGTTCTTCAGGTGCAGGTTCAAAGTCGAGCATATTTGGGAGTGCGAGTCTAGTTCTAAGTCTTCTCTACTCAGATGACCTCCTGGAAGTAAGACATTCACTCTCCAAGAACATCACCCTTGAACTCCCTCTCTGAAACAATTTCTCTAGGGCATTTTCATTACCCATTTTCGCTGGTGCCTGCTTGGGCTGGCATAAAGCACACTAACTTGCCTGTAAGCGGAGGCATAAAGATGAAAAGTCAGGAGTTTGCAAAATTAGTCCAACACTCAAGGACACATGAAATGTAAATGTATTTTGGTCCAATAGTTACTCATAGAAAAGCAATAATGAGAAATTTGGAATCAGAAAGTCTTGATTCCAATCTTCACTTCACAAGGAATGAACTCATACCACCTAAGAGAGGATGTATTCTAATACTATGTACTACATTATGATATGGAACTACCATTTAATATCTACAATTTTTGGATGAGAAATGTCCTGAGGAAAGAAACTTAAGCAATAACTTCACTTGGATAACTATTCTACTCTAATCAAGGATGGGAATTGTTGGAACTGCTTCAATAGTCCCAGGCACCAGAAGAAAAGGAACTGTCTTTCCTACCAAAGATGACTTGTTTGCCACTCAAAGAAGACTTCTTCAAATCAGGCCTTTGGAAAGCAGATTTTGCAGAGGAGAGTGGTGCATAACAACTTTGAATAACATCCTCGCAGAATTTTGTGAAGCTAAATTCATAAATTTTTCTAACTACTGGAGAATCATAAAATGTGAGCTTCATCACTCGTATGAGGAAACTCACAATTGCAATGAAGCAAAGGAAGCATCCTAAGAATGTCGGGAAGAACAACAAATCAGATCCAGGGAATGAATACTGATCCTGCATTACTACCATTGATGCAGCTGCAAATGACAAGATGATGCATACAATTGCCATCAATAGTAGGTATAAAGAAAATGACACTATGTGTTGTGCCCGTTTCACTTCAGAGAGCACACTTTCCCGGGGCATAGGAAGAGATGGTACCACTGCCAAAATCACTGATGTCATGGCAAGATAGAAGGCAAGGCTGTTGGTCACCATGAACATTCTGACAAGTTTCACACTTGTGTGTACTAAGCCATCAGGTTGAGTGTAGTTCATCGGTGGTTGCAAAGGTCCAATGTAAGATGTAGCAGCCACCAGTGCAGCAACTACAGAGAGAGCACTTGCAGCGTCATTGAAACTCTTTTTCTTTTCAGTTGCATCTTTCAACACCATATCGTACCACCATCTTTGGTAATTCGGATCATAATTTGGGGCAATGGTTGGTGCTTTTCTGAACATATCCTCTTGCGATAAATCAACACCTGCTTGTAACAGCAATGATATGCATGCTTTCCTTTCCATGATAATAGGACTCTCCAATTTTTCCACAGCAGACTGCTTCTCCGAGTCCCTTGAAGGAAATATCCTGGCTGTTTTCATCTTTTCCGCATTCCACTTATTTTGAACCCCACACAAGTCCATGACTGTTGAAAAGCAATATTGAACCATAGGACACTCCAATAAATCTGCAAATTCCAGTAAAGTTGGATCGGCTGCATGATGAAGCACAGTTCTAACACTTGCATCAGGAATTGTGAGATCAACCTTTGCCTCCATTAGCAATAATAGAGTTACTTGATGTCCAATAGATGAAGCAATAAAAGGCATTGCCTTAAAGTCAAAAAGCTTCATCTTCAATTGGTCTGGATCTTTCTGCAAAATCGAAATGTAGTCAAATCAAAATTAATTATTATATATTATTATGACCTGAAAATTTTATGATAATATGTAATACAATGTGATGCAAGTCCAATAGTATTTTGACTTTTTAAATTGATCTTAGATCATAAAATATAGCATTTACTTAAGAAACCAACTTTTATCAAATAAGTGTAGTTCGATGCTAAAAAAATATAGTTGTGTGGTTGAAATCATTTTTATTTTACATAAATAGCAAAGGAATATATAATCACATTAACATATCACAACTAGATAGTGATTATCATACATATATCACATTTAACATTTAGATTCATTGAAACACAACCTAGTAATGAAATTTATTGGACAATATACAGTGTAGAAGAAATGTGGTTTATTTGAACTCAAATGTACAGAGAATGATTACATACCTCAAGAAAGATAGACAAAATATGTTGTGCAACTCTTGTTTGTTTCAAAATTGTTGCAAGATAATAATGCATGAAAACTATAGCATAATCATCCTTATTCATCGGAATATAATGGAACAAACCAAGAGACTCCGCATCAGTTGTCTTTATAACATTGTTATCATTGTTATCATCAAATAGTGGTGCATCAGCACAAGACTTCATATAATCAAAATCATATGACACCCCAATACTCTGTAAAGAAATGTTGTTCTGTAAATAATTTTTTACAAGAAGAATGTCATTGAGAGTTCTTCCTCTTGCATCTTGAGCCAGCTTATGAAACTCTTCAATGTCATCAAATATCTACAATGAAATGAAAATTAAAGGCATTATGCATTGAATAATCATATCATCAAAATTGAAGATATCAAATTATGAAACTTGTACACAATTCATAAATAGAAATCATATCAAGGTGTAAAAATTTATAAATACACATTTTTAGTTATAGCATAATGTAATGAAATTTATATGGTGTTCACTTTTGATTAGTGATGTAGATTTCACTAAATTTGCTACAATAAGAATATTAAAAGAAGTATGATCTAATGTCTTGGAAATGAATGAACATTATATAGTAAAAATTTCCAACTACTATGTACATTAAATTATTTTACAGTTAACTCAGAATAAAAAGTATACTATAATTTGTGACTTGATGCAGTTACTAGTTGTAGGCTTTAAAATTTGACTTTAAGAGACACCTATGAAATAAACAAATATAATGCACTTCATTTGTTAAAAAATCAATTGGTTAAATTGAGCAACAAGATTAATGATTGTTTTATGTTCTTCCATGTTAATCTTCAATTAAATTTAATATAATAAAAGAACACCTTTGAAAAAGATCTTTTGAATGGTGTTGAAATAGACTTTTCATAAAAATTTCACATACCATAGAAGAATAATTATAAAATTATAAATAATAAATAAGAGATTAAGAAATAGAAGTATTACTAGTTTCATGTAAAAACGGCGTACCTCAGTCAAAATCCATCGGCCTGGAAAACGGACTTGGTTATTACAATGATCCAGCACTATATGGAATATAGTTCGTCCTTGGGCATCGTGAAGATATCGATATACGCTTTTAAAAAGTTTACTGGAGCATATGGACTGAAGAAACTTTTTGAATTTAAGAGGATGTTTGCATGCGTAGTGCACTTTGAGCAAGGTAAATCGAGGACCTACTTCAAAATTGAAATCCACATCCACCCAATATCCCTTATCCCACTCTACGGTCCAATTTTCCTTGATAAGATCCTTCATGCTAGAGAAAGGTTCGGAATCTTCAATCAAATGGAGAATGTCGGAGTCACCAACAACTGCTTCCTTCTCATCATAGGCTTTCATCTTAATGGCTACATCGTTGTAGAAAGCATCATCATTACCTATTTGAATAAAATAATCAATCAACTCCATGGCTGAACCTATGAATCTTGGTCTCTTCTCCATAATAGCTTTGAATGCAGTAATTGAGTCTCGATACTTCTTATGCTCATTACCTTGAAGTATCTGTGGAACAACAACATCAAACATGTGCTCATGCACACAACATTTTTGTTGGAACATCTTTTTCCATGTGAGTTCTGATGGATAATATGAATCTCCAAATGAAATCTCTTTCTCTGCCCCAAATATCTCCAAGATTTCATCCACCAACTCGTGATTCTTGCAAATTATGGCCACATGAAGAACCGTAAGACCATTATAAGTTTCAAGTAACAATCGATGGTTGTTTCTTTCAAGGAGATCCAATAACAAATCGCACCACCCTAAAGCCAATCCAGTGCACCACAGTGTCCGTGGATAGGCTTCAAAGAAAGAAGGATGAAGGAACAATTCATCCTTCATGAGTTCTAGCGTACTCTTCATATATTCAGCTATGGATCTGTTGCCAATTATGTCATTTGCCATTTGAAATGCAGTTAAACCAGATTCAGGGTCAATACATTCAATATAACCACGGTCCTCCCATATCCTGGCAAGGTCAAGGAGTTGTTTGGCAAGCAAGAAGCTACCCTGCATAGCAGCAATGTGCAACATAGTTCGACCTGAATCATCTTTACATTTCCAAATATTGAACATCCGTAAGGCAGATAGTCCGAGGAACCTTCCTCTGTCTAAAAATTTCTTTAGCAGGGTACAATCTCGGATCATGATCACTTTGTGCAACCACTCCTCTGCTTCATTCCTGAGCATCTCTACATCGCATTTAAGCATGTCCCGCAATGCAACAGCTCTGTCAATCTTCACATGCGCCTCAGTCAGATTTTGAGTGTCAATAATTTTCTCACAGATTGCCATCCTGTTTTCAGTCGGATCCCCCTCTTTTGCCAACTCAATCGCTGTTTTCTTAGAACTTTTTTCAACAGCCCGAAGGTAATCGCCAACTGTCCGAAATTCTTTCTTTCTATCCCACGAGAATCTGCCCTGGAAAACCTCTTCAGTATAACTCTTTTGCCGAAACTCCAACAACTGGTCGAGGATTAAATTTGCAAGTTCAAGGTTATCAGGGTTATCACATTCGGCAGCAATATGCAAGGCTGTTCGACCTCTCTTCCGACCGTTCCTTTCAAGATTTGTAAGGTTCATAGGATTTTCCCTGAGAAGCTTCAGGAGCTCAGCAACATTCTTGGACCCTATTGCAGCCTTCCACAAATATTTCGCTTCTCGTGACGCTAGAGTATCCTGATCGTCAAGAGCAGCCAGCTGAATCCCCTCACACAGACCATCTTCAACTGGCTTCGTAGATATCTCCTCTTGAGAACTCTGCTCTGACCCATGGCTGGAAGCTGTAGGCAATCTAACATCACCATCGCATGTAGAATCTCCAAGATTATGATCACAGGCTGCTCTATTCTCCTCCGGTAAACCGAAGATGTTGTCCGCCGCGCCATGGACACCCTGTAAGGAGAAAATGTCCATCCCCCTAGCTCAGCACTTGTAAGCGATGTCATTATGAATGAGTACACTATACTGGATAAATGCACTTACAAGCGATGTCAATTAGAAATCCACAATTGTATGTATTTGTCGGTAGCATACGATGTGCATGTACCTTGTTAAGAAATATACAAGAAAATGATGCTGCCACTGGCGGTCATTCCATAAGCAGTAGGAGCTTTTCAGCTTTAACTTACATGAAAGAGAAAAAAGGAAGGGAACGAGTAATGAAGTGATAATAGGAGATTAATCTATGAGTTCCATTATCGTTCATAAAATTATCCTAAATTTCATTCTAAAGACATTTCCAGAATGGTATGTACTTTTGATAAAGGTGTTCAAAAGGGGTCATAAAGGGATTACTGTAATGTAGTCCTACGAGCGTTTTTCGGAGGGGCAGGGTTGATGAGCCCTTAGTTTTTGGTTTTTTATTTTAAAATTTCTAAGGGTATCCTCCAAGAGTAATTTGGGGCTGCAGGCCCCAATTTTGAATTCAAAATTACCAAAAATGGCCTTGGGGGATCCAAAATCAAACTTCAGGGTTTTGGAAGAAAAAAGCCAACCAATGGGAGTGGCTCCTAAAAATGCTCGTAGAACTAAAATACGTGGATCCGTCATAAAGAATGTAATTGATAGTAGGAACATCACATACCCAAAGAATGATTTCAACAATAAAAAATATTACAAAAAATATGACTCTGAGGTTTGAGAGTAACCTGATCAGGAGCCGGAGGAATCGGGAGCTCCGGAGGAGCATCACATTGCACTCCAAGCGCATCCTGGTCAGTAGGATCTTTCTCCGACATGTCCACCAATTGTATATCAAAATTCAAGATTTCACTAAACCTCACCGCTGCTATACTCACCTGTGACAACAAGCTGCGAATTGAAGATCAAACTGGTAATCCACCCCAAAAGCCAGTGACACAAGACAACATCGTTAGAACACAGTATATATTCACAGCAAAAGAATACGAAAGCCCTAAGAAGAAGCTCTCACTACCAGTCTCTTTCAAAAATCAGTTCATTCAGATATGAAAGATGACTTCCAAATCGCTTTTAAGTTTTCGACCTCAGAAGGCCACAACCAGAGCTGCAGTGTCCTTTCAGGAAAAATAGGAGACTCTGAAAGTTGAACTTACCAACTCAATGGGGCCGTCGTAAGGGAACAAAGATCAATGTAAGTAACAATTTAAGAAGAGTCCAGAAGATGATCAAAACTCCACTTTTCCCTCGGTCGTAATGTGTAATCCGCTGATGGCAAATCTCTGCCAAATATACGATTTCGGAAGATAAAAACGATAGCGAACACTTGTGTAGTGCTCGATAGTGATCACTTGTCTATGTGTAAGTTATCCTTGGCAAGAATCGGTCCAGATCTAAAAGGTACAGCGTTTTCGACCTGCCGAGGAGGAAAGCAAAACATATATGCAAGCCAGCAGTATCGAAGTCCCAGAGGGACCTACTTCTAAAGCGTTTTCTGTCACTCACCGCTGCATGCACAAGAGCTTCGATCTAATCTCCGCCTTCAAACATTCTAAAGCCCAGTTCGATCCTTTCCAAGTTAGCGCTTTCTCAGGCTCACAAACTACCACAGTGAAATCTGACGCACAACTCAAACACAAGTGCCACGCAAAGAGGATACAGGAACTGAAGAACCACTGCTTCTTTCTAGTCAGAACTAACCAGATCAAGTCGAACTAAATTGAAAATGATGCAAGAAATAACGGTACATCGACAGCTTGTACTCCTTACGGAGAAGAAAGTTCCGCAAACGCACGAACAGTGTGCCAAGCTCCCTTCAACTTCGTCATCCACCAACACCGTCAACCTGTCTACCCACTTCGTCTTCCAGCTTGACAGCACATGACCAGCGGCACCTTCACCGACTCCCACACCGCGTTGGTTTCTGGAGCCTCGGATTAGTTTCTGGAACAATGCATGCAGGAAGCGATCATGCGCCGAGACCTGTGCAAGTGTTGCGAACAAATTCACGAGCACGCAGGTCCAGAAGTTTCACTCTCACAAACAAACCGCACCAACGCTACCTTATCTAACACCTCGCACACAGTGCATTGAATACAAGTTCTCTCCTGGACAATAAACTGATCCAACTTACCTTATAGATAACTGAAGTTTTGTCGACTACATGGTGATGAGTATCTTTCTTTTGTTTAGAGCTCGGGGATTTGTGCACCGATGGTACAATTAATAAGTTAGTATGTGGTCCCTGTCACGAGAAGCTCGTGTAGGGCAACTGGGGTGGACTTCGAGACCATTTTTCTGTCTTGTTCCTTTATTTGATCCATCCTCTTAAGATTCTCAACGTGCGAGTACTGTACTATGGACTGCGGCCGGTTGCTTGAATGAACCACGAAGGCCTAATTCTGAAGCTCAGTAAATAATTTGATTACCCTGATTCCGCAGAAGTGGTAAAGGAGGCACTGTGGCTCCACTAACTATAGCTTCTGAAACTAGAGACGTAGTAGCATCACCAGAGTATAAAATCTTTATACAGGTCACTGATTGACCTCTTTGGATGTGGAAGAATAAGTTGTTCAACTAAGCCTCAGAAAAACTAAAAAGTAAGAAGCCATCTGGAACATCACCCAACTTACAACAGGCTTTCAACCAAACTCACGCTCCCAGATCCGTAGAAGATGACGTCGTGAAGGTAAGTTATACCTTGACGACTCTTTTGTTTCAGGACTCTTTCTTTATGTGCAGAATGACACATCAGCCGTCAATTTCAACATTGAATGACAAGATCAAGAGTGGCAAAATACCAAGAGCAACTTAAGGTAGTGGGCCCAATTCCCGACTGAATTTCAGATTTGGACATATGAAAGAAAAAGTTTATTATTTTTGGAAGCTACTCAAAGCTAGTGCAAAGATATCCCCAAAAATATATTTTTTGAGCATTTCTACAATTTCTATGAAATTTTAAGTCCTTAAGAATAGAGTGACCATTAACCGATCATAGAGTTATGGTTTAATTTCATCAAAGGTTGGATTCTGAGGATAAAGAACTTCTGCACCACTTAGAAGCACTGAACTTTCTATACTATGGACGTAATTAGGGCACTCTTGGGACACTTTCTGTAACCAGACTCGATGATATTTGAGACCAAGATCCAAAATAGTAGGGGTTGGGAATTCAACCCGGTCAGAAATACGACCCTCTACCTTAGTACTCTGGGTCTATGCACATGGCTGGCACTTGATCAAGCATGCACCAATCAGTGGACACTGGATAGTGACTATCTAGCATAATATACTAGAAATCCAGACTTTACAACTGAGGAATTTGGTGTACCTCCTCAAAGATTGCAGACGTGAGTCACATTAAACAGTACATTATCAATATCATCAACCTCCAATAGCGTACAGAAAAACGACAGTGAGAGTCTATGTTTTCATAGCAATTTCTCCTTAAGGGCCGAATTACACCTAGGGGCCGGGCCAAGTTTTCTTGGGGCCAATTGCTTGAAATTTCAACCCATTTTTGGGTTGGGGCCGGCCTCAAGTCCCCATTATAATAAGATTATAACGAGGGCCGATTTTCCCATATGTAATGGCCTTCGGGCCAAGAAGCCGGGCCGATCCAATAAATCTAGGAAATTTCAGCCATTCTCTCTTTCTTTTCATTGCCATTTGTACAAGATGGATGAATGAAAACATAAGATTTTAATGATTATTTTGTTCTTCATGGTCGTGGAAAATGTTATGGAAATAATGCTTTATTTTAAGATTTGATTAAAAGTCTAAGAATCACCGCAATCAAAGAAGAATATAGCCTAAATGACGTATATACACTTGCATATCTAATACATAGACCAAAAACATAATAAAAAAAAAAAGGATTTAGGCTTCATTTGGCCTTCAAATGGTGCATGAAATTAAAATTCCAGCGATGATATGGGTACAAATACAATGAATTAGAGGAGACAGATATGAAGGAGCATGGAAAGATATTGTGGATGAGATCACTTGGGCTCCTTCCTCGTAGCCGCAAGGTGGTGGGCTCAATTTCCCGTGGCTTCGGGAATGACTGAGAATCGTTGAGGACAAAGGATTTTTATTGTAAAATATTTTTTAATTAAAATCTGACATTGGCCCCAAGGCCAAGAATTGGCCTTCCATTCTCGGTGCACCCAATTCACCGAGCTCGGGCCATGTCAGAACTTGCATTTCTTGATTAAAAAATTTCTGCCACCAAATTGGCCCGAGGAGTAGGTGTAAGGGGGTTCGGGCTGATTTTGGACTCTCGGCCAATCACGATTGATGATTTCAGCCATCAAAGGGGCTGAATTGGCCGGGCCCCTAGGTGTAATTCGGCCCTAAGTAGGAAAGATAATCAGTAATCTTAAGAACAAATTAATAATTATTTGAAATATAAATTGGGTAATTTGGTTTTCTACTAATTAACATTAGTCCAAAAATTAAAGTTTAGTAATCTCAATACTATGTAGTGTAATTTGCTATGTTTTCCAAGTATAAAGAGTTAGAAGGAGGTACACTTTCATAAGCCATAGAAATCCTAATTTAACACATACAACACACACTTGAAATTTCACATCACAAAGACACAACAAACCAAATACAATGCAATTGTATTATAAAGAATCACTTACATACTATTTGTGGAGTTTTATTATTATAATTATACCTCTTCAAATATTAGTATTGTTGAACTCCATTATGGTAGTCATTGAATGCTCTCAAATTCTTTTCACTAGTAGAAATATGGTCCTTAATGACTCGTCCATTGTGACTTAAATGGTCCAAAATGTCTCAATTTGAGTCATTTTGGACCATAAAAGTCATTATGAACGAGTCATTAAGGACCATATTCTACTAGTGTTTCCTCGTAGAATATGAATAAGTTCTTTGTCATAGTAATGAAAGTCATTGCTTCCTCATCAAAATTGTTAGATTTAAGATAATTTTAGATCTAAATTAATGCTATGCAATCATTGGTCATAAGTTGTACATGTTCATGGTCGGATTCCTTATCTAATCAATATGGATCATTATGATGATGAAATTTTTTATTTATCTTTAATAATTTTTCCCTAGCAGTACTATATTATTTTCTTTTTATATGAAATTCATTTGAATTGGATGACAAAGTTAAATATTGGTCTTCATGAATTTCATCATATAAAATTATGTTAGCATGTTTAGAAGTGAATTTGTTTTGATAATCTTCATTTGAAATTTCATTAGCTTCTAATTTCTTTGAGCAATGACTTTGCAAGCATAGATGACATGTTGTCTATCTACCCATTCGTACATCACATTATTTGCTAAATAAAATTCAATTTATTTTTTGAAACTTTTTTGAGAAGTTTGTCCAATTTATCATGGAAATATTTTGTACCTATAAAAAATATTAAAAACATTTATAGTTGGATAAAAATCAGACAAAATTTAAGAAGGGGAAAGGAGGAAGAGGGAGATGGAGAGGAAAATTATGTTTTAAAAAAGTAAAATGTTGATAATGGTAATAATAACTTACTAGTAATTGAAATTTTGGTGACAACTTTGTTATGATCAATCATTATGAAATATATAGGTTGTAATATAAGAATTGACATTTGTGTATCATTATTCATTAATAAATTTTTAAAAAATTGAGATTTTTTTTTATTGATTGTTCTTTCATTTTTTTATTATTAAGAAGGGATTTGGATACGGTGTATGGAGATTTCACAAAAAAAAATTCAAAATATATAAACTTCATCAATTTCTTTAAAATGATAATGACATATTTTATGGATTTTATTATAAGTAGTTATTTTAATCATTTATTTGTTTCTTTCAATGGGATTGAAATTGGCTACAACATTTTCATTTATTAAGTTTATAGTTTTTTGAGATTTTATTAGAATAAAAAAATTTATATTTGGATCAATAGGAATCATTGGTTCTATATGACAATGCTTCAAAGACCAAACCAAGTGTATTTGTTCGTTAACTAAATATTTTATAGCTTGATCCAATGTTATATCAACTACATTTTTATTCCATACATAAATAGGAACCAAAAAGTGCAATGTAAGATTAGCCTATAAGCTTTGTAACTTAGATTTTTTATGGGATACACTTATATAAGCAATATATTCATAAATAAATGAAATTTTAATATATTTAAATCTTTATTTAATTTCATCCATTGTATAATTAGCCATTTTTTTTTTAGCTTTAGTTTCTTTTTGAAATATTTTCATAACTCTTACATGTAAAAAATTGAATATTTTTTCCTTCTCTATAGAAGTAGCAACATTATTCAGAAATCAAAGATATGTAATAGAATCTCATTTCCCATAGTATAAGGAAATAATAAAATAGCTTGTAAATTATATTTAGTTATATTTTGGTCAAAATTTGGATTTTTTTTTTTTTTTTTTTTAACCCCCAAATGCATGAGCCTATGACCACAGAAATAGACTTTGACTTTGGATGCGCTATTTTTCCACTATAAATAATGTAAAATATGATTTTTTAATTTTTCTTAGATAGATACACATGTAATCTACAAGCCATAATTTTTTCAAAATTAATGGTTTTGTTATGTAATTAATATAGATTTTTAAATGAAAAAAAACAAAGAAAATTCATATCAAATATGGATTATACCAAAAAATTACGAAATATTTACCATAGATGTATATGACAACCAAAAACCTTATACTAGTTACCGTGCTCAAAAATTAAATTTTAATCCAAAAATATGATGAAAAAACCTAAAACCGTGGAAAATCAAGAAATTGCCACGGTTATACCCCTTCATCTTATACGAGTTATAAATCACTCAATTTTAGGTATTTTTCAAAATTTCAAATTGGACTGGAAATTAGATTTGTAAAGCTACATTTCATTAGTTTACCTCAAATGCAAAAAAGATCATCCCGATAGTCAAAATTATGTTTCAGCTGTCTGTTTTAAGGAATTTTTGAATACACACACGGTATTGATCTTTTTGACTTTAAGGAGGCACCTAAATTCATGAAATCATCATTTTGAGAATTCATTATTGAGGTTAGATAGATCTCCCACAACTTTACAACATGAAAAAAAAATGGATGAAAAATTGTTATTTGGATGACAGTTATGGAACTTGGAAAAATGAAATCGACCAATTTTTGGTCGTTTAGGCGTTTAGGGGTTAAGCAGATTTAGCAATATCATCCATAGTGTGTATGATTGAATTTAATCCCTGACAGCCCTTGGCGTTCTTGGAGCTAAAACTGCCAAAAACATACCCCTACTGATAAAAATCTACTGATTTCTAAATTATGACATCAAATTGAAGATTAAACCGTAGGATTTTTTAACTAATTTATTCAAAAAGTTGTATATCAATTTTTAGGACAATCCACTGTACATATTGCGAGATTATAACATTTGAAGTCACTGCAAAAGTTTTTTTTGACAGTGTCCCGTGAGTATTCCTAAGTTTTGATGCCCAAAAACTATACTTTGCAAACACATTTGATTTTTTGAGGATCATCAATTTCTTTAGGTATGGAAGTCAAGTATAAGCTCACAAAGTTTGAGCCTCATACGGGCTTAGAAACGCAAAAACATCCTTGATTTTGTGAAAGGATGAATGCTGAAATTGCCTTACATTCTCTAAAATCAAAACTACTTAAAGGGTAGTTAGAAAATGTCCAATTGGAGATCCGAACTGTAGATATGTTGAAACCAATGAGGAAAAAGAACCACAAATAATTTCAATGCAATCAAAGTAGATCTCAAATTTCTAGAATTTTTTGAAGTGTAAATTGTATATTTCCCTTTTATTTCAAAGGGCAATTTCGGTAAAAGGGGGTCTCGTGGATGGACCCCTGCCACGTCATAGATACTGGATGAAATTTATTAATTTTGGATGAAAATTGAAGATGGTATGAAATAATTTCTGTGGATGAAAATTAGTTTTGGATGAAAATTAAGCTCTAGATGATAATTTTCATTTGAATGAAAAAAATCAGCAACCTTCTTAGATGGAAATGGTTAGTTAGATAAAAATTTTCAATTGAATGAAAACCGTCATAAATGTGTATGGATGAAAAAATATTGGGCCTATTATTTTGCAAGTGCCCACCATTTGAAAAAAATTCTTGTCACTTTTTGGCCCATTGAATGACGGGCAACTTGGGCAAAAAATGGAAGATTTCCATTGATTATTGGCTGCCTGAATTTAGAGCAAATTCTTCCAAAATTCATAACTTTTGATCGTAACTCCAAATGCTTTGAAATTTACGCCATTGGAAAGCTATTGTTTGAGAGCTACATGGTCTGAAAATTTTAGAAAATAATAAAATTCTGAAACCTTAGCCTGCCCAGAAGTGCTGCAACCCAAATCGGGTCTCAAGAGCCTTTAGGGATTAAGCTTTGAGAGTTGAAAAAATAATTGAAATGAAAAATTGTATTGAACACAAAAACATGAAATCTCAAAGATATTTATAAAATATATCAACAATAAACTAAACATTGAAATACGATACGTTTGATATAACTTATAATACTTTTAAATTTATATTAAAGTTTTTATTTTCAACAACATTTTACTTTAATTTATACAAATATCTTGCTTTAATTTATAAAAATTATTGAGTATGAGAGCTTCTCCACTGTAGGGCCTTTTCAATGCGTCAACAAAAAAACGGCACTGTTTACTGCGCCAATAGCACTCACTTCCTTACCAGGAAGTCACCAACGCCAAGCACTTCAAGAACAATGCTAAATTGTGAGTTTCCAACGCGATTTTGCAATAAGTGGGGCAAGCTCTTACACCTCATTTTGTAGGTTGACCTTATCCTTTTTGTGTTGGAGATTTTAAAGGGCTTGTGATATCAGAGGAGGGACAAGGGAAAAGCTTTGGAGTTGCGAGGAAGTAGAGGTGGGCATATAGGTGCCCGAAAAAGGCCCAAGGAAGTGAAGGTTGGAGTTGGTTGCCGTTGATGGAAGGTTCACCGATAGGGCGCCATCATGGTGTTGACATGAATGAGTGGCCCCGGTCCCAAAAATGGCACCAAACAGATGGCTTTGGCGCATTAAAACACTTACTGCCAATGAAGAAGCTCTGAGGGCAACATCTCTTTGGAATAGAGATTCTTATTAGTTGCCTTGTACTCTACTAAGTTGAATTTGGCTGGCTTTGAGGGTTTAAGGCATGGGGTGTGGGGTCCAATTGTTGCTTGCACTTACCAACAACCAAATTTAATTTAAATTGGAAGTTCTTCAACCCATCCACACTCAACACCGTGGTTACCTAGGTGTTTCTTAATTCGGAGTTCAACAGAACTTGACTAGTACTGTGATTTGCAGAGAGTTCCAACAGAGAGGGAGAACCCTCAGAGATTAGGGTTACAAATGGACGAGAGTGTGTCCCCACTTTATGTACCGGGATCCCCAGTTTAACATCAAAGTCCTCCACGTTGTTGCCTGTCGATTTGCGTGTCATGTCTATATTTATTTGTTTGTTTTTTTGTTATTAATGTTTATTTGTTTTTACGTACTCCGTACATTTATTGAGAAATTTCATTATAAAATATTTAAATTGAAATATATTATAAGATATACATAAACTTTTACATGAAAGTATAAGTAAGTAAATTTATTTTATTGAAGATATGTAAAACAAAATGATTGAAGTTGTCTAGTATATTTTGGTAATGAACTTGGTAATTTAAAAGCACAAACAATAGGTTTGTCATAATCATGCCAATAGACATCTGTAACTCCATATTTTGTATTAGTTCCAAGTATGTTTGACCAAATATGATTTAGTAAAAAAATCGGGTAGTAAATGTTAAATTTTTTAGTTTTGAGTTATTTTTTTTCATGCTATCTAAAATATTTTCAATCTTGTGAAGTTGTGCACTATCATTAAAAAATCTACATTTAAATCATCCAAAATAACGATTAGACATTCTATTGATGTTTTTTTTGTTAAACTTTCTAGAATTTTTAAGAAATTTGTAATTTTGGTTGAATGATTACTATATAATGTGATAACATATATTGCATTACTAGTTCCCAAATTAAAAGAAGTGATAATAAACTTTGATTCATTACAAGTTTTTGTTTGAAATAATGCAGGTTGCATTTGATATTTGTACACCATGAGCAAGCCATGTTTATCCTTAATGTGAGTAAATTTATATCTCGATGTATCAATAAATTCACTTATTTCATTTTCTTGATTTATTTTGGTTTCTTGAAAATACAAAATATATGAAGTTTGCATGTTATGATCAGTTTTATAATCCAAATAATATTTTCGTAAAGAATTTTGCATTGATACTTTGAATAACAATTATATGATAATGATGTAATGGTTTTAACATTGGTACAAATAAATTTCATTTTGTTTTTGTTGTTAACTTTTCTATTTTTTCATGCAGTGGTACATCCACTTGGAAGTTAGATTTTGATAATGGAGCAAGTATATACAACTTTTCTTTAGTTTGTATGTGTAAGAAAGTTCTATAAGCCAATCCATGTTTATCTACACCAAATGGATTAAAAATAACATCAATTAAACAAACTTTCAGATTGATGAATTGTTCTTAGTGCAGCTAGTTAAATAGGAAATTTCTTGTAAATTATGAGATGTATTTGATTTTTACCAATTCTAATTTCTTTAACAAATGATTCCATAGGAATCCAAGTAGAATCTATATTTATATTTTTAGATAAATGAAACTTAGAAAGTCTTGTAGCATTGCCAACTTTTGTATTAATTTTTTTATCCAAATTTAAGATTTATTAGAAAATGATGTTGTCGAGCACTGGGTTTAACATAAGATAAATGAACATATTCTCGAGTAGGTTCAATTAGCAACCGCTATAATTCTATTGTTATGATGTATGAAAGCATCCAAATTTTTCTTTTAGCCATAGTTGGTGGATTTATGGTCATTTATGCTAAAAATAAGGCTTTTAAGTAGATGTGTGGCTACTCTAAACGTTGTCACGGTCTTTTTTTGCTCACATTTGAAACACTCAATTTGCAATTTAGGAGATCCAACTTCTAGACTTTATACCCGTGCCCTATGCATGACAAGTGGCCACTCTAAGCTCTTCAATCAAAAAAGTCATATGAAATTCTAAACACACTCAAATTTTTTATTCTTTTGTAGAAAACATTTGCATCAACTTTGCAAAACATCATAAATTTATAATTTATTTGATTTACAGCCTGAAGTATGCAAACCCAATATTTAGTTAGGCATACGGTCCTCTACCTTAGCTCACAATCTAGTGTCTACTCTCGAAAAGGGAGAGTAGATGTTTACTTCCATACCTTTGTCCTTTGGGCATTGGATTTTGGGCACGTCGGTCTCCCAAGTGTCTCTCTCTTATAAGGTAAAGAAGGGTATTTCCATGAGTTTGAGCATCTGTGCATGTTTTCTAAGGTAGAATCTATTGAGAAAAAAAAATGTTGCTTTGAAATTTGGGTCCTCTTCTAAAACATAATTTTCAAATATTTTTTGAAAAAAATTTGAAATTTTTAGGTAATTTTGAAAGTAGAACTTGTAAACCACTATAATAGTGAAGAGTATTCCTATTCCGCCATTAGTAGAAACCCAATGAAGACATTACAAGTTTGCAAGATTCTCTTGGAAAAAACCAATAAATCAAAACTTAATGATGGAATTTGGGTGATAGTGGTGCTTTCTGGAGTAATGGATATTGATTCCTCACGGAAATACCCATCTCTACCTTACTCTAATTGATACACGGTGAGGAACACACTTCTTGCAATGTCATGCCCACCTTTCTGAAGCGCTATGGTAGAACGACCAAAAATGGCGCAGTGCCGAAAATGGAGCTCTAGTCATCTTCCCTCATAGGTACATAATAGCTTCCCCACCCAACAGTGCCATGTTGTGATGGAAAACATTATAGGGTGCCATTTTAGGGCACCATTTTAGAAACACCTATAAATCCATCTTCAAAAATTCATAACTAATTGTAGAAGAATCCAAAAATGATGATTCCACTTGCTCCAACTTTTTAATTAGTTTCCCCATGCATGAAAACTATTTGCACTGTTAATTTCGCAGTAGATTCTCCATGCTGAAATTTGCGCCATTTTTGGTCGTTCTAAGGTACAGGCACCCATACCGGATAACTGCCCCATCACCGATAACTAGGCTTCTTGCTTACAGAACAATGGAAAACCAGTAGCGGATAATTGATGAACATTGATGAACAGTAGATTCAGGATGCATCCTCCAATAGAATGCGTCTGTGATTGCAAAAGTAAGTAATGGAAGCTTTGTCCTTCACTACTCTTGTTGTTGTCCGTTATTGGTGAAGCTATATGTTGGTTGTGTGTCTCACCCACTTTTGCACTTAAAAATTTGTAGTAATTTTGATTTTGCTTAATTTTTTTAAAAAAAAAATCTCATTCTTCCTGAACCTTATTTCTCTTCAAAGGAAAAATACCTCCTTCTTCATAACCACAACCACACCATGCTGAAATGCTTAAGTTATCCGTTATAGGTGCTTGTACCTTACCATATGTTTCACAGGTGAGAATCCACCCATGGACAAGCTCCACCAACAATCCGAAACACCGCTAAATTTGCCAAACAGCCAATCAACTCATGGCCGATGTAGTGTCCGGGAGAGCACTAACTGCAAAATTCAATGATATCGATTCTAATGTCCCAGTAAACAATTACTTCACTGTAGGATGGGTCCTGTAACTTAAATCCACATGTCCCTCATGAACAACCAGACGAATTCCAGGCCGCCACTCAGAATGCATGGCAACGCATTGCATGAATGCAACGCTCTGGATTCTACAGCATCTCAAAACCACGCCCAGCAAGTGTCTTCCTTACAACTCTTGCCTCCTGCAATTTTGCAAATCCAACCAGAAAACAACAAAATGAACCCTCTTTTATGGTAATCACCAAACTGAAACTGCACAAAAAACCAAAATTCTCTAGTACTAAATCCGTCATTTGAAGGCTCCCTTAAATCTGTACAAAGATACTTCAGGTGTTAATCTAGACTTCTCATAGATAGAGTCAGTGGAAACCAAAATGATCTTTGTTGAAATCTAGAAAAAACACATGGATTATGTCAACATGTTGTGTTAGTTTCCTTGACTACTTGTGGCACAAAGTTGGCTCTCATTGAAGGTAATCCTGCTCACTTTCTCAAGCTTGCCATGTCTTCCGTTTCTAGACATGAGCCTGCATCATGTCTGAGCTTGCATTGTAAGTCCTAAGGTGTAAGATTTGTGTACTTTGAAGGTCTAAGTTATTAGTTTTATGTACTCCGAAGGTGGTTATTAGTTGCTGCGAATTTTTTTCAAGCAGTGACTGGATTATGTCTTGTAATTTGAGGTTTTGGGAGCAGGATTTCAACTGGGTTACAACTAGTCGTTACCAATTCATTTAGTGGAGTGGTGGTTTATGTTTTCTAGTTCATGGTTTTCGGTGTAGAATTTCAAATGGGTTAGTTTTATGTTCATTAATTTGTGTGCCTTTTGTTGTTTCGCAGTCATGTTTATGGTAGATTGAGAACTGGAGGCTCGGTGGAGTGGGATGCTTGTGTTTGGATTCCGGGCTTGATTATGAAGTGAGAGGTTTCGGGTGGCTGGAATTGGTGTGGTTGGAAGGCGGCAGGGATCTGTGAGGATGTCAGATTGCGGACGTGATGGTGGAGTTGAGACGGGAATTGAATGCATACCAACTTGGCGTCGAAGGAGATGGATAAGAAATGTATGTCACAGTTTCTTACTCAATTTTCGGTTTAGGGTTCAGCAGTTGCATTTTAAAATCTTTGTTCTTTCTAGGGACTTCGTTTATTAGATTGGTTTCTTTCTTCGAAGTCGCTGGTAATTGAGTGTTACATGGTGGAGTCCTGTTTGAGGGTTTTAGATTTTTAGACGATGATTTTGCTCTGTGGTGAAGTAATCATGTCTTTTTTCCTCTTAAATCCTTGTTCATTACTCGATAGTCATATCGTGCTGTTGCATTTCATTGCCGCAATATTAACTCTGCCGATTTGTTAAACCCCAAACTCGGCCACCATGTTAAACCCTTCGAAACAGGTATGTTAGTAAGAAGTGCACTTCAGAAAGGTAAAGTTTACCTCAAACAAGGAAATGATGAATGCATTCTAGGGATACTAAGATAAAATAATTTCAAGCAGAATTTGGGTCCATTTTCGTGTATGTAGTGGACGCCATTCTATTAAAGTTGAAGGTAGCTGACGAGCTGATCATGTGGTGTTATGTATATTAAGGGTTGCAGGAGATAATACAAAGTAAAGTGGGATGCGTTGTTTCATCTTCATCAGCTTCTTTTGTACAGATTGCTTGTGGTTGATTTCGGCACCACATTCTTCGTCCATGGACAGTCTACATCAGGGTTTTGAATAGGTTTGCAGTGTGATGCGATAGCAAACCATTGAGGTGGGATTTACCATAGCAGTTCAAAATGAAAGCTGGGCTACGGAGAAGGGTTACCAGGAGGCAAACTGAATCGTTGTACTTCGAAAGCTCCGATGGGCGGTGGAGTATACTCACGGATGACTTGCTGGAGACGGTCTTCATGCTCCTTCCTCTCCACGATCTTCTCATGATGAGATCTGTTTGCAAGCGCTGGCAACGCATTACCTCCACGGCGTCATTCATCGGTGTCTACTCCCATAAAGCTCCGAAAAACCATTGGTTTCTCATGTTTCCTGAAGGTGAATCTCAGCGCTACGCAGCTTTCAATCCACAGTTGAACGAGTGGCACGAGCTGAATTGTAATTTCCTCCCTGTCACTCGTGTTGTTTGCGTGGCAGCTGCAGGGGGACTTCTTTGCTATGCTCACACATTACAGGACCAGCATAGCTCGACGCAGGATTGGAAGTGTCTCTTCGTGTGCAATCCAGTCACAAGAACTTTCAAAAGACTTCCTTACTCAACGAAGCAAAGACTGAAGAAGCGGTCTGCCCAGATGATTGTAGAACCAGAAACTGGTGCTTACAAGGTTCTAGTGGCAATTGGCATCAACAGTATGTTGCTTGGGTACGACACCCTGGAGGTGTACGACTCAAGGACTAAATCCTGGTCTGTCAAGAACTTCATTCCAGAGGGGTATTGCGAACCGTGGGTCACCTACAACTCCACATTCTTTGACGGATCAGTGTACTTCAGCTTCACCAAAGACGGCTACCTAAGTTCCTACACAGTTGAAGGTTTGGAGTGGAGCATGACACCGCAGGACATCTTTCCAACTTACACAAAACCGAGGCCAACGCAGCTCTTTGTTTCACAGGGTCGGCTTTGTTGCTTGGTTGGCAGAGAAGAACGGTGTGGAAATGCACGGGTGCTGAGCTTGATGATCCTGGAATTCGATCAAACCAAGCTCCCTGGATGGTCACCTGTTTCTAGAGTTCCACCTTTGTTCGGAGAGTACCCAGGAGCAGTGCGAGCGATGGGCCACATTGACTCAAGCTTCATCTGCGTCACGTCCACAAGGTGCCCTCGTGTGTTGTTGTATAACAGGTCGGAAAATTCTTGGACGCGCATCAGCAACTTCCCAGATTATGGTCATCTCCCCAAGTGTGGCCCCAGTTCAGCTTTTCCTTTCGAGCCAAGGCTGGACATACTCGTCTAGTTAGACATACTTGTAAAGCACTATTCTTTAAGATAGCACTGCTCTAGTGATGGATCATCACACAACATCATACTCTTTAGAATCACTTACTAGACCATCACAAGATTGACGTTCAGAAGCTAGAAGTTCATTCTATCATAGCTCAAATGCGAGCTTCATGTTGCAACCAGTAACTAGTCTGTTTCAATTGCCCCTTAATCTTTGTCGTTCATTAAAATCCTGGGTTAATAACACACATCAACATGGTTCTAATTATCCCTGAGGGACCAATTCCAGGGCTGGAGAGGCTCGATCGTGGGTGTGGAGATGATCTTCACCCTTAACCCTAAACCGTTTCAGATACCTCCATTCGATAACAATAGGAGATTTTTTCCAGCGGCTTACTCCTGAAACCGAAGCCCTGATGCCTGAGCCTCACACCCAGGTCTAACGATGCGCCTGTGGGGTGGAGCTGCCTCGGCATGCTCCACGAATCCCGGGCAATCGGGTCGCCTCCTTTTCTTCAAGCGGAGCTTCTCAAACGTTTACATTAAACTAAACACTTTCCGGGTTTGAATTTGTGAAGCAACGAGGCATGCACTGAACCCGTCGTCATTACTATCAAACCGTTGTGTCAACACTTTAACTTGACCCTTCTCCATCGCTATTACGACCACATACTCTCGGGTACAACCGGGTTAAGTTTTATAACTTCAATGCCCATTCAAGATCATTGAAGATGAGTACAGGCTCAGCATGATGCGAGGGATTCTTTTAATATTTTACTAATAGAATTTCGACCTGTGGTACATGCTGGCATGGTCTTTTTATGAACTGCGACTTGAAAAAGCGGCACAACCAAATGCCATTTCTAAATCGGGGATGCCATCTTTGTCATGACATGTAGGAAGTTGTGTTGATGCATGGGCCAATTGGAAATTTTAAAGTATTCTCGATGCAATAGGTACAGACCGTTAGCTATTGTTTTGGAAACATGTCAGCCCGTTTGAACTTCGTGGTCGCTCGGAGCAGATGAGCAGACATGCGGGCCACTTCTTTATGGCAGTGAACTGCGGATGCTTGTGCGTTTTTCTTGACAGGGAACACCGCGTTGGAGCTCGTGTTGGAGTTCGTGTTCCTTGGTTTCAGTTAGAGTAGTTTGAATGTTTTGTCTTCTGTTTCTAGGTAGGATTGGGTTCGTTTGTGAGAGTGGAGAACTCGCGTTGGCTTTGAGGTTTACAGTGTGGCGGCGATTGGGCAGTGGTTGTGAACTGGAGGGATCAAGTCGATGTGGAAGATGATAGAGGAGGAGTAGTTAAGGATTTGCGAGGAAGTGGAATTCTGTGATCTGGGTGGGTTCGTTTGGGTGGGGAGGGACGATGTCGTCGTTCAGGAAGGCCAAGTCGGAGGCGTTGCTGCGGCTATACAACTTGCCACGCCGTGAGCTGCAAGCTCTGTGCAAGCAGTACGGAATTTCGACCAACAAGTCGACTGTCGCCATGGCGGACGCTCTCTCCGCTTGTGTTCCTGTAAGTTTTGTCCTCCGATTTTGGAAGATTTGTGTTTCATTTGGCGTTTGTCGGCCATTGAAGTCTTGGATTGTTATATCACTTTCGAACAATCCTCAAAGAGTCCAACGGTTTTCCTTCGCACTGTCTTTAGGTCAGAATTGGGTCAATTCGCATTATGTGTTTATGAGTGAAATTGTTTGGGATCTGCAATACATATATTACTCTTAGCAGACACAATTCGCTATACCATTCGTATGCAAGTCGGATTGAATGTGAGAATCTTCACTCAAATATGAACGCTTCAGTAACGTCGTATCCTTGTGTCATCCAAAATGAGAAGGTTGACACCGCAAAATCCAAGGCATGGGCTGGCGCAAGTTCTCTCAAGGTTTCAAAGACGACACCTTTGAAGATGAAGATAGACGGAGCGACAGGATTTCCTGAGACCTCATTGGTGACTTTCACTTCGAGTGGCAAGAGGAATTTATCCCCTGTGAAAATTGCCGAGAAGCCAACAATACCTGACAGAGAGGAAGTGAGTTTTCTCAAGCCCAACACAACGCCCTTGAGGCGAGGGGTGAAGAGATCTGAGAGGCCACTAATTCAGACGCAACACGAGGAGAAATCGAAGGCCACATTTAACCCTGTTTATAGTCGAGGTATATTCTTCAAATAGAGATTGCTTGATTTTCTTGGATTTGGTTTTTTGAGAGCTAGCCGGAAGGTATTCGTGTTTAGACAACCTTTAAAAGGAATTATTCAATCTTGATCGATGACATCTACTACATCTGTCCTTGCTTTAACCTTTATTCTTCTTGAATTGGCCCTGCAGCTGCATTTCTCATGGACAGATTTGGGAAAGCAGCAGCTGCAACGAGCAGTCACAGGCCGCCAGCTCCTACTCCCGGGAAGCGTCCAGGCAAGGTAGAAGATACTGTTACTGTTAGTGGCGCAGATTCTATTCCACCTGTCTCCCACACTGAAATTGAATTCAGAAATGCTGCTCTTCACAAGGAGCTCTTTGGTATTCGGAGGGATGTTTCAGAATTGCAGAAAGACCAAGATGTTACTCCGGTAGCAGAATACCGGGGAGATGTCCCAGAGAGCTCAGTAGTAGGATTCGAATTCAGGGACATGGCTCTACACAAGGAGCTCTTTGGATCGAACCTGAAGCTCAATGCCACAAACCCGCAAGAATATGGTCCCTCAACATCTCATGATTTACAATCACCTGAAGCCAGGTCGGCTTGTGCTACAATTCACTTGATATCTTCAGAGCACGGGGTCTTCAACTCGCCACTCACTTCTTCACCTGAAGTCCTAGACTACAGTGGTCTTGACATAAGAGTCCTCTCTAGCATTCGTGAGGAGAATGCAAGTGATGATTCTGGCAGTAAGGTGGAGACTTTGCAGGAACACATCCAAAGGCATCAGCGGCCGCAAGGTCGTGATCTGGGTCCTTCTCTAGATGATATGTCTCGTGGCTATCCGGCATGTTCATTGAGTAGAATGGAAGAGAAAATTGATTTGGCTTTTGAACAAGCTTCAGAGTCTGCTGTTCTGTCTCCTGAGAGATGTATGCCTTTGACAACGAATATCCAGAACTCACCTCTTGTAAAAGAAGCTACTCCTTTGACAAAGATTCGGAACAGCATCGGCTGCACTCTGACCAAGGCGACTTCGATACTGGAGAAGTTAGCAGCTTTGAGGGCAGATGCCGAGAAGAAGAGAAGGGAAGGATTTTGGGAGCCCAAGTTTTCAGCTGTTGTGGAAGATGCTTCCCCAGTTGCGGTGTTTCAGACGGTATGACGTAAACAATATTCTTCGCTTCTCTAGGATCTGTTTTCCAGCCAGATTCTTTTCCTCTTTGTGATTTTTAAAAATTAAGCCTTATTTTCTTGTATGATCTGAAATCTTTGTAATTCATTGCTGTGTCCTTCAGTTGTGTAGCTTTCCTCACCTTGCTACTCCTTCAAATCCCACGCAGGCTTTAGTAGTGGACAGGGATTTGCCAAGCGCAAAGAAGGCGAGACTCACGCCAAAAGCCCTCTCGAGTTCAGAAAAGGGGTTCATTGTCTGTGAGGACGCAGATATCGTGTCTAAGGGCGAGATTCCTAGTGCCACTAGGACAATCCCAATCCCAAATGCATCTAGAGATTTTGTGTCAGTGGTATCAGACAAAGAGAACCAGAGTGAGACGAAGAGCATGGAGAATTGGAACTCAGGAAAGTTGGGTGGTCTTGGCAAAGAGAGAAAGGTAGTTTCTTGGCACTTGTCCTCTTCCCTTCCGACTTTGATTTTATGTAGGGTTAAGCGTCTAACCTTTGATGCAATGCACGAGCTTGTGAATGACAATTGATTCGTTCTGACCATTCCCGTGACGAACTATGCTCCAGAGTAAGCAAATTGAAGCTCTGAGGGATCGCTCAAAGAACCTGTCGGATCATGTAAATAACGAAATTAATGAGCCTGGATCTATCAAACCAGGTTTTGGTGAAGTTCGTCCGGAAGAATTGAGCTTGCGGAAGCTACGTGCTCAATTTAAGGAGAAGGTGACCCGCTTGTTGATTCTATTAATTTGATGTTGGTTTTTCAATGATGGAAGGGAGTCATACAAACTGCCTGCAAAGGAGTCTTGACAGGTGCATACTGAGGGTCTATTTTTTAATTGAATGCTAGTGCTCTAGAATTTATTGCTCACTCATGAGCAAGTACTGTTACGTTTTTACAGATCAGACATCTTGAGGCGGCGAAGGCTTCGGATCTAAGACCTTGGTCAGAAAGGGTAGCATGGAACACGTCACGTTGAACGGTATCGTGTGCCCTGGTTAATTTTTGCTAGAGATGGCCTTTTTACAAGCGGCCAGAAGAGGTGATGGTTTTCTTAAGCACTTGTGAACCGCAGTACATATGTCAAGTGTTTCTCATTTTGATTCTGACGGAATTCAGGTGATGATTTTGGAAACTAAAATACCCAGGTCAAGCTGGTTAGAGTTGTTTAGCAATTGTCACCACCACCTTCTTTCTTAGAAGCTGCTGGTACTTCGCTCAAGTTCCCGGATATGTATATAGTATATTTTGATACGAGAGGCTCCTATTCGTTCGATTTACAGTCAACACAACCGAATCTCAATTTGCGTTGATATCGGAGTTGATAAAGTGCCAATAACAGAGTAAGAAATTAGTGCGAACTTAGGAAACATATATCCTCATTGTATCAAACTCTTCATGTAATGAGGAATGACAACGGAAAGCTGAAACTCCTAAATAATAATCAATTCATTTCCGGATTTACCCCTGTTTCATTTTGGCTTCTGTGATTATCACGGCCTTGTTTCGTTTTAAGTCGTGTCACAATGCACCTGTGTATATCGATCAGAATCTAGCATCTGCTATACCACTTTTGAGCCAATTCTGTTTTTGAGGCTTATCAATTCACTTTTCCTCATACTTCTGCAAGACTACACCTTACTGGGCTTCTATTGATACAGTGTCAGCCCTAAGTCAAGGTCCGGTCTTCGCGACTCCGTTTGTAGAACATTGTAGCAGTGTATCTTTAAACATGATCCCTTAGCCGAGATTTGGTCTGTAAGAATTATGTTGAATGTGGCGTCCTGACGATGACACAGTTATTAGCTGTCACAAGACGTAACATATAGGAGTTATTGTATGTACAATTTAAACAGTCTAATTGCTCTAATCTCGTCTAAATATGGTGAAACTCACTTGGAATGCCACTTGCTGTTCAATTTTTAGTCAAGTTCTTCAGCTCTGGTTTGATCGATATACCCTACCGCTGTGGTCCTCACTGTTAACATCGATGCTCATTAGTGAGTCAGGTTTAGTTGGACGATGGTAATGACGGAGGACATTTGGAAGTAGGGCCACTTACATGGTTCACTTACATATCCGGGCGCATATTTCCCAAAGCCACAGAACGAGTGTCCCCTGTCTCTGATAAAGTCTGCACCCAGATTCAATATGAAAGTTGAGGTAAATTAAGACAGAAACACAGACGAGACAGACATGAAGAGAACTTCGCCTGGATTCTAACCTCGAATTGCTCATGAGCTGCCATGCGTTGATATAACACTCTTGCGAACAACGCAATACTCTGTCCAGGCAAAAGAAACATTTGCAACTTTCTATGATTCTAGTTATGACCGTTCAATTCATGCACAATTCACTGAAAATTTAGATATAAACAGAAATTGCGTCATATTCAAACTCACTAGTGGTATGAAGCACACCTCAAAACCGACAACAAAAGCGTACACCCAGGAAATCGAAGATAAGTAATCATCCATCTGCCATCAAGATTAAGTAAATTCAATTATGCTCCAATGTCAGTATTCACCATCCAGGGTCAATAATCTATCGATTGACACGTTCAATCTTAACTGTTTGAATGAAGTAAACCATATTCTTACAATTTCATTTGAATACCGTGGACTCTTGAAGCTTGCTGCAACTGCTGACCTCTGCAATTAATATACGTTCACGCTCGAATCAGGACCAGAGACAATTGAACAAAACCAATTAAATTAGAAGTTAAATTGATCTTATGGAGCTCAATAGACCTGGCCGAAGATGACGAGGCAGAAGACGGCAGTGCCGAAGATGGCCATGCTCATGGTGATGACGTGACTCTTGTAGTAAAACGGCGATTCGTAGCTTCCAAAACCTAGCACAGAGCCCATCATCGTAGTCGCACCCAGAAACATCAGCAACCTGTGAATCCATCAACACACAGATGAGCAGCCTTTCTTGAACCATCTTGTGAATTTAATTAATTGTGGTCTATGAATATAAATAGACTTCTTGGACCGTAGAGACATACACTCCAGGGCAGAACGTAGGATCGGGGTTGATTTCTAACGTTAGCATGTTCGTGAAAATGCCGATAAACTGCACACACAAGTTAACCAGATCAAGTTGGGTTATTTTCGGGAAACTCCCATTGCAAATCCAGGATCTACCTCTCAACTTCCCCTCTTCTTACAAGATGAGCCTGGATGATTACGAGGATAACTGCGTTTGCACTCTTCAGTATGGTGCGAAACACTCTTCGTCCGAGTGGTGTCTGTGCCTCTTGGAGAGAATGAAGCATTGGCATCTTTCTAGACCGGACGAATTCAATGCTTGCGCTCGCTTTCTTTCTTCCTTCGCATTGCAAGCCTCATGTCCATGACTGACCTCTCAACCACAACACCGGTCCATAAAATTGTCATTATTACTTTTTGAACAGTTTGCGATCAGAGAACTGAGTCAGACCACCGAGACCGCAGAACCTTCAAAACGACTTGACCTAAAATGGCAGAGGCGATGCATCATCCAAGTCAGAGTTTCGCTACTAACCTGGACTCTGCAGTTACAGTCTCGATCGATTACATCTGTTGGACTTCCAAGAGACACGCCCAACCACCATCCCTCTAAACCTTTCGAAACGCGACCAGAAATAGGTCCCCCAACTTTTCTTTGAATTTCGCCGCACCCACAGATTGTCACAGTCTGCATCTGGACGCACTTCGGACCGTCACAAACTACTATGCACTTCGATCTGAGTGATAGTTCGTGACGAAGTACTGGGTCGTTGCTTGAGCAAATGGAGGCTAGTCCGAAGCTGAGCACGATCCACGAGGCGAAGGACAATGGCGATTATCGCGACCATGAACAGGAGATACCAGAAGCCTACACACACTATCTGGATCGCATCGCCGGCAAGGAAGGCCACCGGGTGGGCGTCTACTGGACTTCGGGCGACCACTACGTTGGCGAATGGCACCTGAATCTGCGCCACGGCAGGGGCATGCACTGGTACAGAAGCGGCAACATCTATGAAGGTGAGTGGCGGAATGGGAAGAAAAATGGTCACGGAACCTTCTGGATCAAAGACCCCAGCCACGGCAATCGCTACATACGCAAGTACCGAGGGAGCTGGAAAGATAACAAATATGGAGTAAGTAAACAGATCGATCACCTCATACTCTCACATGTGCATATGGTTCCCACCTTCAAAACACGTAGAGCCTCAAAAACTGACAATCGATTCCCGTAGCAGGGTCATGGATGTATCTACGGACTCGGAGGAGAGCAGTACAACGGCAACTGTGAGCAAGGCAAACGCAATGGCATCGGCAAACAAACATACCGCGACTGGAACTCAAAGGATAGCGTGAAGTATCAGATATATTACGGTAACTGGGTAGACGGAAAACGCGAGGGCAAAGGGCAGCTCACCTTGTGTAAGCTTCACTTCAGATTCTACTCTGGTCCAAGACTGATCTGAGACTAATCTATTCGAGAGTCTGTTCTACTTGATTTTAAGATCTAGAGCTTTAAACGCTACGTTTTTGATCGTGAGCAATTCTGATTGATTGTTGGTTGGCCAGGGGATGGGAATGTTTACCAGGGAGAGTGGAGGAACGACTGGAAGGAAGGGATGGGCGTGTTTTATTTCAGGGACAAGCAGTCCAAGTATGAGGGCTTGTGGCGCGATGACATCGCAGTGTCGGGGGCGTACACTCGCGGACCAATGGCTGAGACTTGGCTGTGCGTGAGACATCTTGCGGATGATAGGATACCGATTCCGTACGCCTGGGTTCCGAATGTGAATGCGTTGAATCAGAAGTGCTTGAAGCTGGCGGCGTCGAGGCCACCGCCGCCAAGGTATGATCGCACTAAGCGGCGGACAGATCCTGCCGTTTGCACGAAGAAGTTCGATCGCGAGGACATTGTTTATGGGTCGCCGCTTCATGGCCCGATTATGAATCCAGCGCTTTAAGGTTCTAATCGATTTTTGATCCATCCAGGGGTCGTTGTTTCGTAGAGAGTAAATTTACTAGGGGCCATATGATAATCGAAGTATGTTAATCCTACAATATGCTCAAATCTCGTTCGCTAAGTAGGAAATGTCAACTTTCAACGAAGATCCACCTTATCTACCTCCCATTTAACTTAGCCTAGCTACCAAGTGACTTGCATTTAATCATCATTTGAGCAACAATTGCACCAACAAATTGCATCAACAAGCCATGCCACCTTCCCAAATGGCATTTTGCATCTCAGTGGGGACCAGGTGACACAATTAGACTCGTACGTAACATATCGTTCCTACAGATCCAAAATATACATGCACTACTAAGTGTTACTCCTGGTGAGAAGCTCCACGCCATCTGAGGGAGCCATCTGGTTGCTCGGCACGGTACTTTCTCTCTTCAGACGTTTATTCTCTTTGACGGCCCAGCGCTTGATCAGCCTCTAGCACTTTTGTTAGGGTCACCCCTCTGGCAGTTTGTGAAGGCGTTCGTTGCCGGGTTGCTTCCTGGTGATACAAGGTGATGCAGCTCCGAATGGGGGTTCATATTAGGATCCTTGCTGTGCAGTTTCGATGAGAACGGTACTTGGTTGAAGGAAGAATTTAAAAAACTGCCACTGATGTGCTCAAACGTCAAAAGATCTAAATCTTACACATTTTTCTTAGAACCAATACATGAATCATTTCTGAACGCTCCCAAATGGTATACTTTGGTCAATACTAGTACAACTCATGATTCTGTGTGTGGAACTCAGACTTCTGAGAGCTAGAATACGTTGTGTTACAATGCATTCGAAGTTTTGGTAGCGTTACCCCCTCAAAATTGCACACCTTGCCCGGGCTAACTCAGGGTGCGTTAGCCCCTGATTAGCCCCCAATACACACGCAGCAAAATATCTGAGATTTCTTTTTGCTATGGACTTTAGCCCCCAAAATTGCACACCTTGGCCGGGCTAATCTTTCCCAACTAGAAGAAAGGGCACGTTTAGCCGAGGTTAAAATAGCCCCTTCCGGTTTAGCCCCGGGGCTAACAGCTCCAAAACTTCCTGTGATGTGCTGATGAACATTACTTGTCTTTATGTCTCAATCTATCCATGGCACATGCACTAGGATTCATGTTAAAAATATAAGGTCACAAATATAAGGTTTTACCAAATCCATACAATCTCTGATTACAGATTCCATTACTCAGTAGTCACATAACAACAATGCAACATCCGATATCTCGTGTGACAACAAAAGTGTCATTACATGCTCCCAGATGTAACTTAAATAATTTTCCAAAACATGACCCCCTCAGATACAGTTCACAAAAACCTCCACATACAATCATGTGATGATCATGAAATCAGTCGAGACTTGGACCAAGATATGGATCCATTACTTCTGTTTGCATATATGATATAAATTATCCTCTTCTGAATGTTTTTCTCAATGTGCTCTACAACATGGAATCTTCAAAATGATGATGTGGACGGCGAATGGATTAGAGTACTATTTTACGCCCTGATATAGACAGAGTTAGTGATCAAAACATTTCTCTAAAGTTCAACTCCTTCCGATGACCTTCTCCACAACCTCGTCGAGGGAAGGTGATTGTGAAAAGATGTCATGCTATGAATACATCATATACAGCCTCCTAGAAATATACACTAGATTCATGTTGAACATTTGGTTCTTCTCGTACTGTCCATTTGTTCATTGTCGTCCAGTTTCTATTACGTGATGATATTGGTGGCGGTGAGAACCAATATGACTTACATGAATAATATACAGTCTAGTAGTCCACAGAGTGGACAAAATGGACCTGATAAGTAGACTGTAGACAATGTTCTTCTCTACCGGAATTGTTCAAATGAAGAGTTTTAAAGCTATGCAAGTGCTAATGATTGAAATAAATGAAGAAAATTTGGTAATCTGACATTTTTTATGTTATTAAGTTTAAGTTTCAAATTTTAAATACAAATGAAAGGTAATGCAATTCTAGAAAAGACTTATATTTCTTTGATTTTTTAAATACAAACAAGAATAATGTTGGACTATGTGTCAATTCCAACCTTTAAATGCCGATAACTCATAAAAATCATAAATGACATGAATATAATCTTAATATTAATATAGTGATTGAGTGAATTATACAACTGTAGATGTTTTGTGATTTTTACTCAGACTGATAAGTAAATATCAATTGATTTAATGTCTCTATTATATATAATATATTGACATTTGGACGGAAGATATTTTTTAAAAGTTCCTATAATTTTTAAGTAAACATTTAAGGAATAATAAGAACATGTAATTAAGAAAGTGTCCCTTAAGAAGTTAAGATATAAGTACAATGTTGTTTGATATATTTTGAATACAACACCTATGGTTTTATAAGAAAATGCGGCATTGTAGTCTCCGCGTCATTTAGAGCTGACGAAGTCTCCTGCATCAGCAATCAGGGATGGAGCTCGGCTACTCATTCCGAGTGATTGCTCAAACCAGGAACACAGCTCCTTCTCAAAGCAACTGCAAACATCACTTTCTGGGCTCCAGTTTACAGTCTTGATTTGAGCAACAACAAAACAATGTGTACCAGCAACATTCTCTGCCTCCACTGTCATCTTAAAATCTGCAAGAAAGCTGAGGGATTATTCCGTTCCGTTGTAGACTTGTAGTTATCGCCCCAAGTGTTCTTGCAATGCTGATCAGCTCAGGTTATCCAACCTTCACGTGAAATTCATTTCTAGCCTAGATTGCCGACTAGATTAATGTTTTGGACTTTCAAATTGGTTCATTCTCTTCAGCTGAATCTCTCCAGTTGTTTATCGTTGAAGGCATGATAATCTGCAACTGTAATCAGCATTTTTCAGTCAAGGGGGACTACACGACCCTCGAGAATAAATACTGAGATCCCCGCACCCTCGAGACTAAAGCACCGCACTTCACCTCCACGCACAATAACAGACTGGAGGTGGGGATGATAAACTGCAACTCTAGTGAGGTTCCTCCGACAAATGGGACTTCCCTACCCTCGATAATACATACAGTCATCCCCGCACCCTCGAGACTATGCTTAATGTTTATAATAATTACAGTTTTACAATCTTTATTGAAAAAAGCCTTGGAGATTTCACTCATTTTACTTCTTACACTAATACATGCCATAAAGGATTATTTTCTCAAAGAGTATAAATATAAGAGAATATTCTATATTACCCCAAAATTTATTATTAATGTGGGATATAACATAAATCACAATTAATTCCATAATTTTCAAGTAAAAATTTTACATGTAATAAATTGGAAATCTCAATAATTATATTGAAAATGTGAACAAAAATACAATTTACCACAACAACCTCCAGTGACCAGAAGCCTGCAAAATGCGCGAGACGCGAGACGCAACAGGCTTTCACAACAAGCTTGCATCGACCACCGAGACTCACAGCTTGCAATTGGCGGCAGATTCAACCACCGAGACTCACAGCTTGCAATTGGCGGCAGATTCAACCACCGAGACTCACAGCTTGCAATTGGCGGCAGATTCAACCACCGAGACTCACAGCTTGCAATTGGCGGCAGATTCAACCACCGAGACTCGCAGCCTCGGTTGGAAGCTTGCAGCTCTAGTATATGGCCTCACCTGATCTCACACGATCATCTCTCTGTCGCTCTCGCCCTGAGGTTGTGCTGCACCCCTCTAGAGCTCGGACCTGCAGATCGATCATCAATCGATCACCTCGCCTGGAGCTCCTCTGTTTCAGGTAATTCACCTGGTAACCTTTTGTTGATGTTTCGACAATATGGTTGTATGGTTAGAGGACCTTGGAGCTGCTAGTTGCATAACTGATAGAGCTCATTACAATGCATGGTTTCTAGCTTGTACATATTGAATGTGAACTGTGCATTGTGTCTTTATTTCCTAAGTTTTCTCGATGAATCCAAACCCGAAGTACTGATCTAACGTGGTGTGGTGTGCCTCCTCTCAGGTGTACTGCTGCGGTCGAATATTGGTATCATGGCGAACAATGTAATTGACGACTTTCTGGGTTTGTGGAGGGCTCTGCTCGCAGCCGAATATTTCTTAAATATGACGGAAGACGGATGCCAAACCTGCCGTACGCGAAAGGAGTGCGGTTTATGTTTTTGTGTCGATTGCAGAGTCGGAGCAGTCTGCAAGGTATCGTTTCAGCATGGTAGGACACACGCTGACCACAGGTGGATCCGCGTGTGGAAGGTGACGAGGAAGCTGTCGGTGTGCGTAGACGACATGAGGGGGCTCATGCCGGATGAACTGATCGATAGGATCCAGCTATACTCCCAAAACAACCGCAACAACTGCAAACTGTATAAGCCAGCGGTGGGCGGCCAGGCAGGTGGTAGGAGGCGAAGGATATGCCACGGTTGCAACGATCCCATCTCGCCATCTTCGATACCAAACACTTCGGAGCATCCGGTGTGTTCGGTACAGTGCCTGCTCGACCAAGCAGCAGCCGAAGCAGCAGCTGAAGCAGCTGCCCAAGTTGCCCAACAGCAACCACCAGATGAGGGGGACCCGCAGCGGAGGCGTCGCAAACGAAGTCAATCAACTATTGAGAGATCGGACCCCGGCAACTGTTTGAGATATTCACATTTCGCTGTGGGGTAGTACCTGTGCATCGACATCCCTGGTGAAGTTGCTGGACATGCGATGAGTATTGCAGCGGTACTCGACTTCATCGGAATCGGCGAATTTGCAGGTCGACAGTTATGCGGATATCACTGAACAATGAAGTTATATACCGATTGTATAGGTTGTAGATTGTATACGTCTGAGCAATGTGTAGTCAATGGTTTGTTTGTAGATATGTTTATGTTATATTGAGGAACTGGTTGCGAGGATCAGTTTCCTACACATGATGACGTTGTATAAGAGACAAGAATGGCAGTGCCAACGGCCTATTAGTTTTCAGAGTATTTTGATGTGGAATTTTTTGCTAAGGGTCGGTTTTTGCGCAGGAGTTGATGAAGAGGATTCGGTCCTCGTATACTGTAGTGCGGAAGATTTGTATTATATTCTGCGAAGCAATTTTGTAATTTTTATACATGAATATTCATTGAGTTTGAAGGTGGACACATCACATGTCGAAATACTTTGTAAATGTTTCAGTAACTTACATATCGCTCTTGAGTCTGTGTGTTTGTTTGGTTTTCCATTTAAAGTTGTACTATTGTAATTGTTCTTGCATGCGGTTATCTTACAAAAGTTATACAAGCTGCAAAGTAAGTTGATAATTGTCGCAGCACAACTGTGTGATCAATATATTTATATCTTTGGGGAATTTTACAAGTGGCAATCTTCACATTTTAGCTTAGAATCTGTAGAGATGTGACTGTCCGTTTGTTTCCCTGTGAGTCTCACTTTTCGCACCGAGCCTCAACAATTGACACATGTTAAACTTCCTTTTTCAAGCAGATGAGTCAACAATAAACTGGTGAATATGCAGCTTTAAGACTCACTGGGAAAAGTGAGACTCGTAGGGAAACCACACAGGGAATCGCATATGAGACCCTGGTGTTGTGTAGTCTAACAATGAGACCGCTGAGTAATGAGACTCACCGATTAATACAGACAAGTCTTAGACCAGCTAGCAGTGGTACAAATGAAGAAACCAAACCAATAGCTCATCAATCGAAGCCAAATGTGTGCTCTTTGCAAAATTCGAAACTGCATCAAAATCTTTTACACGGACACAAATTGAGAAAATGCTTTCCGTTACCAACACACAGCGTGCTCCTTTCATTTCGTCTCGGCTTATTAAGCCACAATAGAGACATGGTGCCTTGCTCAAGTGACCACGTTACAAACGGCACTATCTCCTCTACTAACTCATATACAATGAAAGTTGACGGCACATAAAACTTAATTAATTTAGTCGACCATATGGACAAAGGTACCTACAATAAACTACATCATATGTCAGAAACTGCAAGACACTCACCGACAGTGCCTTCACAAACCCGTGTAACACCAGTGCTATACACGGAGCCCATCCACCCCTTGACTCATATTACTAACATTCTCATGCTGCGATGGCTTCTTCAAAAACTCCAGCAGCGGTGTAGCCTTCAGATTTACACGCTTGGTCGATTCTCAAGAACGAGCTAAATCGGTTAAAGCCTCAACAACATTCGACTCCCTTGCATTGCATGCTTGGTGTTGAAGTACGAGGAAATTTCTAATGCTCACAAGACTTTGCAGCTCTCAGTGTGTACGAACTAGACGTAGATTAAAGCAACTACACAGCAAAACGCAATAACTCAACGCACAGTACACACACAGTAACTGAGAATTCGTGAATGTATTAAGCAAGGATCAAGAACATGGCCATACTGCCTATGGCTGCTAAGCTGCTCCCACTGACTTTACACAGTGGATTCTTGGAGCGTGGTACAGCCACTACACACCAGGAATCAAAGAGAGCTACTACAGTCATAATCCCCGTACTTAATCCCTTGTGCTCCAGTTGTAATTTGGCGCGGAACTCCCAGTGATGATCACTTCTTCGGCAGAATTTAAAATGTATACGGCCGGGTCCAGCTGGTGCCACGTAACTCAGAAATGCTACGTACCCAGTCTGATCTGGTTAACCTATTGTGTAGACTTAAGACTAATATTTCAATACTTGGCGTACTCAGGATCATGTGAGCATAACACAAGTAGAATTGCAGCTCAGTTTTCTTTGTTGCGTGGAGACTCGGAGGCAATGATTTTGAGCCACACTGGAGTAGGTCCAACGGCAGCAAAAATTGGCAAAGCGGCCTTCGGCATGGGTGGCCAGGATGGCTAGAACTGCGAGCGCTTCGTGATCGAGCATAGAAGCTGGCTGATCATCCAGAAGTGTTGACGTTTCTTGACGTTCATTAGTTTCATCATTTACAGTAATCTTCGTATGAAGTGTTGTCACCTGGATCTAGGGTGTTTCTTGATGTCATTCATCTCTCTCCTCCCATGTCTTCATACTCTGTTCCTGATTAGTTTTGTCTGTCTTTTTAGTGTATGCACACACAGTGTAGAATCTACAAGTGCAGCTCATTTGCTCGCAGTTTACAGTGTTTAAATAGTTGCTTAGCTCATGGGGCCTTAGTGTAAACCAGTTGTAAACCAGTTGTATTGTGAATAAAGAGTGCTTCTACATGAGCATTCAATATTCTACCTGTGTGTGAGAGTGTTTAGTGTCAAGTGATTGTGTTAAGTGCGTGAGCAAATTTCATCAAGAAGTTTCATGAGGGAGACAACGCCGGCCTGGACTGCACGTGCTTTGTTGCCTTGGTAAATCGAGAGGTTAAAGAGGGCAGTCGCGGCGTCCTTCTTGCCTCGAGGAGTGCCGTCGTGAAGAGATGCAATCAGGGCGGGGATTGCACCAGAGTTTCCAATTGTGACCTTGTTTTCGTCCACTGGATAGAGGTCGCTGCAGCGTTCTCATGACAAGCCTCCGTGGAACTATTCCTCAGAACCTCCACGATGAGCTCAATTGCACCTTTGGAAGCTAGTGAGAACATGAGTTCAACCGAATTGAAGAACGCCGACAATTAGAACCGTATTAAAGACACAAAAAATTGGTTCTATACCGTAACACCATAGCATACCGTAACACCATAGCAGGTTTGTTCCTTGTCGGACGAATATTTTTCTTTTTTTGGGAAAAATATGGTTCATCCTTCCAGAATTAGATTTTCTTGATTTTCATTTTTTAACAAAAAAATCACAAAAATAACCTCAAATGGCTTAGATATAACAAAATATCAAAAAACAATTTATTCTATTTTTATTCTTTTATCTTTGTAATTTTATTTTTTATTATTTTTTATTTTGGGAATTATTTAAGAACGAACTTGCTATGGTGTTACAATAATATTGAAGTTAACATGCTAGATTGAGAAAAGTTGGTTGCTTACCTGCAACCACAATGCATCCTTTGCATGGTTACCAGAGTATAGGGAATACGCTCTATTTGTTCCAAGAATCTTTCACATACATACATGTTATTTGTACTTCTAATGTATTTAGAATAATATTTGGACATTGTGGATTTACAAGTACAGAAAATAATTTGTAAGTACATATAATTTCAGGCAGAAGTACGTAGTCAAAATTTGAAAGTACAGGGATATTCCTATTTAGAATATTTGGACATTGTGGATTTACAAGTACAGAAAATAATTTGTAAGTACATATAATTTCAGGCAGAAGTACGTAGTCAAAATTTGAAAGTACAGGGATATTCCTGTACTTTGGTAACCTTGGTCCTTTGGTAACCTTGGTCCTTTGTTGCAGTCGTTGATGGCGTGGACAGGACATCCCCCACGCTGGGACTTACCTAGTGCTACGAGCATTTTTAGGAGCCACTCCCATTGGTTGGCTTTTTTCTTCCAAAACCCTGAAATTTTCAATTTGGACCCCCCCAAGGCCATTTTTGGTAATTTTGAATTCAAAAATGAGGCCTGCGGCCCCAAATTACTCTAGAGAGACCCTCTTGGGAATTTTAAAATAAAAAACCAAAAACTAAGGGCTCATCAACCCTGCCCCTCCGAAAAACGCTCATAGCACTTGGTAAGTCCCAGCATGGGGGATGCCCTGCCAAAGTGGTCGTTGATGGACAAGTTCAAGATGGACAATCACTTTGCCTCTATATGATTTTTTCTCTTCAATGTAGAAAATTTAAAATTAATTTTTAATACCCAAATCTCCTTATTTCTAAGGTTTCTAGTATTTGTTACTTCTTCATCAGCATCCATGCACAAGTTGGAGTTTACTGTTAAAACATTTGCCTACCATCAATCACACTTTGATGTACTTGTGGGTTAATCGGTTTAAGTGATGGTCTGTGTAGAAATGAGCATTCCTATGTTTTAAGGAAATCTACTGGACAAGGAGGGTGTTTGATAAACTACAGGTACATCATTCATTTCATCAGACTCAACCATGGATACATGGCAAGGTAATAGAACCTATAATGCATGGCACAAGCAAACCCGGGCCTGACAAGATGGCAACTAGACTGAATAAAATAAAGCTGCAAAAATCAATCCCTGTATTGAAAAAACGTGCAAGTAGCTCTTGCAAATGTAAACATCAAGGGAGTACCGGGATGTTCCAGACTACTATATCTGCATCCACAGTTATCACATACATGGTGAACAAGTGTCCAGCGTATCTCTGAATGCGGACATGTACATAGACACTCTGAAAAAAAACCCAAAACTATCACGTTACTATGTCAAACAAGAATGTCCTTTCAATAAACCTCCTGTCTGGGCATAATACTTGCATGAACCTCCATGAGTCATCTAGCCCATCTCACGAAGCAAGCTCCAACTGCCTCAAGAACATAGTCCCCTGGAAACACTATCCTTATTCACACGAAGTATGCACACTTGTCGTACTCCAACCTGTCAGCTCCGTATGCACCAAGCTCTTTCCAGACGGTTCCAGAATATCACGTTCTTCGGAGCTGTTGACATCTTCCATTTTGTAGGGCATTACACTCATCAACACAGTTGCACGCAATGTACCAACTATGAACGATCCAAAACAGCCGATTCCCTGCAATTTGATAGACCCAACGTATGCTTATACGAACCTCCTGTTGTCATTTATCACGATCCCGCATGTTCCAAGGGAGCTTGAATACGATACATGCACATACTTTCGCGAACTTCGGTGGTTCCAGCCATGGCAGTTGAGGTGAACATTCATCGTTCAGGACATTCAGCAGAGGTTTGTTGCGCCCACACAGCACCAATAATGTTACGGGGAACAGAGTACACATTTTGAAACTCCAAGGGATAAGGTATGCATCATAAGTCCCTTTTTAAGGGCATCCCAATCCATTCCCTTCCCATCACGAGTCCCACAAACTGGTCTTACTTCTTGTACGCCTTGCTTAGATGTACTGAGTTTTAGAACTTCTTTGATCCAACAGCACTGAACTGGATCCTCTGGATTACCACTTCGTCTCCACCAATAGGTATAGCTCTCTCGCTTCTTCGTATCCTCTTCATCTTCAAAAATTTCCAGTCAAACAGCGGTCTTTTTTGATGACCTGTGTAAACTTCTGTTCTCTCTCCTGCACGCATGAATGCAAATCTATGATGATCAAAGGATACATCCAAGATAGAGACAGCCAAGGTAAGGCTAAAAGATGTGCTCATAATAGCCTCTCTATATCCTTAATTTGAGGGTGCTATAGACCATGGGAACCATGCAATCTCTTGCTCCTCTTTGCTAGCCATTGAAGCGGCGCTGGGCAGCCTGTTGCTGTTGTTGTGAGTTGAGAGGCTGGTTATACTGTGTGAAAGGCTGAGTGTACATCGGGCCCAACGCATTCTGCAATGAACAATCCACATTCAGAAATCATAAGTAGATGGACTACCCATCGATGTCACATGCAACGATGTAGGCTCCAAGATGTTTGATTTTATAGTTAGCTTGTAGACTCTAGATCAATCACCATAAAATATTTCTAAGGTTTTACTTCAAATTGCAAGGAATTACCATTTTACATAATATTGAAACTGTAACATTTAACTGCTAAATACTACTATTGTACACATTGTGCATGTATTGTGAATTGCACACATTTAGTACATTCTTAAGGCAGAATAAAATGCTACAATTTTCAAAAGCCATGCAACCAGAAAACTGACAACAAAATATATAAGAATAATAATCAAACTCAAGACTCCAACGAATAATTTAACAAATACAAACCCTAACGTCAGGTAATCATTCTTGACTCTATGATAAATGCCAAAAACTCCACCTACCTGAGATTGAAGCCCCCCAAGGCCATAATGATTCTGTGTAGAAGGAAGATCCTGAGTGCGATCATTGAAACCACCTTGTGTAAACAGTCCATCGGTAGCATGACTCAAAAAGTCCTGCTAAACAAACCAAACGCGATTATAAGCGACACAAACTTCAATGATGTTTGAGGTATTTTACAAGCAATCCACTTTCTACGAGCAAGTTTGAAAGGCGTCCCCATGAGAACGCAGGTATGACGTGCCTTTCACTTCTCCATCTAATCAACTTGACCAGCAACAAGAGCAACTGAATATAAACAGTAATCACCGCATACCTGTGAAATAAAATCACTACCGACCGACTGATGCGCGTAGCCTGGTTGGGAATTTTGAGTAATAAAATCTCCACCATATCCACCTTGATTTCCTTGTGTATTATAATCCATCCCAAAACCTGCCTGTGTTGCAAACTCCTGCCCAGTATATCCAACATGCGATCCTTGTGATTTGAAGTCCTCTCCGAAGAAATCCTGAGACATGCCTCCAAGAGTAAACCCATCTCGTATATTCTGACTCAGGGTTTGTGTTTGCATCTGGGTGAGGATCCCCTGTTGTGTCATGGGACCACCAAGAGAAGCCTGAGTAGCCGGACTGTCAAGCCCACCAAATCCGAAAGCACCTCCAAGTGCACCTTGCTGCTGCGAAGCCTGGTGATGCGACAAATGACCGCCAATAGGACCGCTAGTGCTACCTCTACCTGCCCCAAAGCCACGATTGCCTGTTTGTGGACCCTGAGGTACTGCTCCGATTGGACCATGCATTCCACCCCTAGAGGGGATTGCATAAGGTTGAGTAAGAGGAGTGCTAGGAAATCCAGTAAGTGGTACACCTCGAGATGGGGTTAGGCTGGCATGAGGAGGAACTCCTCCTTTCTGGCTTCCATTGCTCAATGGACCAAAGGGCATGTATCCGCTTCCTACATCATTGAAGGGAAAAAAAGGTAAGAAATTCCATTGTAAATAAATTTCTGCACCACAAAACAGATGAAACTAACATACGAGAACGTGTAGTCAATTTCATAATAGGAGCAGCTTGAGCAGGTTCACGATTAAAAAATTACCATTTCGCCCATCAACCGACCGAGCTCGTCCATTTCGACGGTCATTCCCGGTGGCTCCAGTTGCTGCACTAGCAGTAGCAGCTGGAACAAATCCTTCTCCAGGACCTAAGGCAGGTCCACCTCCTCCTGGATAGACACGACGATCATTGTAAACCTTCTTGGGCTTCTGGAACTGAACCATGCTCTGCTTCAGGTTGTTCAATGACCCTTCCACCAACACCTCGTGCTCCTGATTCAGCAGTAGAGAAATGTAAGCTCATGATTGTGACTTCATTGTTTAGAAATATTCAAAATTTCAAAGGTAAGATGCCTGGACTACTACACAGCATCCTAAAGTACACACATGGTACAATAGCTGCCGCATAAAGAGCAGTTATGGTTGCGTACCATGCGTCCCAGACTACATTGACCAGCAATCACCAATGTTCTTCAAAACTATAAAGGACAATCTGGAAGTGGTAAGACCGCTACATACCTTGTAATGAGTCAGCAGAGTGTTCCATAATGGTTGCTTGCTTAGGACCTTTGGATTGCCCAAAATCACGATTCCGTAGCGAGCCCGTGTAAGAGCAACATTCAGCCTTCGTGGATCATTGAGAAACCCAATTCCCTGTAATAATAATGCATGACATACTTTACTTCATTGTTACACCATTTCGTCTACGAGACGGTTCAACATTTGTATCCTAGAGTTGAGGAATGACAAACGAACAAGAACTCAGAGTGAATCAACTACCGAATTTAAAGCAAAGTTCGCATGTACCCCCGATTAAAAATTTACCTGATGCTCGTTACTCCTGACACAGGAAAGAATGATAAAATCCTTCTCACGACCCTGGAAGGAGTCTACGCTAGCGACCTGATCATCCATACACGTTATTGCTTAGTCAATTGGAAACTTGCAGCTCTAAGAGCATTAAAATTTGTCAGGAAAGTAAACTCGACATTCTTATACCTCAATCTCCTTGTACAACTGCTGACGCAAAGAACCATTCCTGGCCATGTTGTTGACAATATACGCGCGTTGTCCTTCGTAAGGAGTGATCACACCAATCTGTCCAATTATTGAAAAGGAAAGAGGAACACCAGTCAAGTATCTGATGAAATTCAAATATCAAGAAGGCTCAAATAATAAAGAGACAAATCGTAGACCAAAGGCACACAAAACTCTTCGTCGTAACAAGTTTATAGCAGTACAAAGCAATGAGCTGTTGACTACCACAATATGTTCTTTTAACTCATATACCGACTCCCTAGAATCAGTTCACAAAACGAGACACACCTGAGCTGGGACTACTCCACTCTTTAGAAACGTAGTAACAATCTTCTCAACGTTGCCAGCTTCTCCTCTGTTCAGGTATGAAGTACCACTTGCACTAATCTCCTCTTGTCCCATCTGTGTGGAAGAAAAGCATAGAGACATATAATCAGGCTGAGATTCTTAATCATCAAAGCAGACCTCGGTAAGAAGACAATATACAACACGAAACACTAGATAACCAACGAAATACTGAAGAAGTCACGGTGCAACAAGTAAGCCGCACCTTCACGCAATAGAAACTTCACGCTGTAAACTTACCTGGACGTAGAAGAACATTGGCCTATTGGGTACGGGCCAGGGAAAATCAATTTGAGATAGCAGCCTGTCACTCGTAGTAACTCCATTCTGAAGAGTTCCTTCATAGAAGCTGTTGGACGGGAACTCGGACAAACTTGGGTGCATTCGATATTGAACCTGTACAAGCAGAATCATCAATCAGGTTCCAACACTGCCAAAACGCAAATAAAAAAATAAACACAAATATAATTAAAGAGCACATAATGTCCCACTTGCATTAGCATGCCATACTAAGTATTAAAATGGATACCCTCTCGGTACATTAATCACCAGTGTCAAGGAAAAGTGCAAAGCTCAGAACCTAAGCAGAGATATATTCACCTGAAGACGAATGGGCTTCACCCCAAGCAGAACAAGACGCTCGAACAGTGATTGCGCAAGCCCAGCACGGGCGGCTTTCTTGCACATGATAACAGGACCTAATTGACAATGATCTCCAACCAAAACTAACTGCAAATACAGAACACATTATCACCATTAGCAATTTCGCAGTTCACCTTGTTTCTAAACAAATAGTTTATGACAAGCAACTTCTTGTCTCAAGTACTCAAATTCCAAAACAAACCACCTTTTAAAAGACTTCAATTATAAATCAGAAAAAACACAGAATACATAAAGGGACAGCACAGACTACTCACTTGTTTGGCTCCAAGAACCAGCGGAATCAAGCACTCCGGCTCTGTTGCCTGTGTCGATTCATCTACTAGGACCTGTATTGAACATATAAGATGCTTAAAGAAGTATAGCGGAACCCTGAAAGACAATTAGCAAAAGGAACAGACACCGAATAGTAGAAATTTAAAAGCATGCAACCAAAATAACATGAAGATACATGCTTCTGCAATCTCATGCATCATTAGCAATTAGTGGAGAATGTCTAATAATGCTTAAAATTACTGATCGTATTTTGCAAAATACAATATGTACACACCTGGCGGAAACGGAAATTTGCGAGACGGGGATCACCAGCTCCCACACACGTGCAACAGATTACGTCTGCACTTTGCGAGATCTCTCGTTCAGTTGCCCTCTTTAAAGATTTGTACTTCTTCTCATCTGCACTTGACAGCTCACCTACATGACGAAACAACTTAGTCAGCAACCTGCTTAACAGTCAGTAATCTCGTAAATATCAGAAAAGCACTAGACTCTTACACAAGTCATTTTATAGCCGTCACTCATATTGTTGACGACTCTAGGCAAAAGTCGGTAAAGAAAAATATTTGATTACCTAGTTCATCCTTCAGGAGCTGCAGTTTATGTAGCTCGCTTTTGTCTGTGGTGTCCAAATGTCGAACCTATAAAGTAAATTCAATCATCAGATTTAATTATCAAAGAGATAAACCACAAAATATCCTCAATACACCTCAACCTCAAGTATACCAGAGACTGCACGACGGCACTCAAGTGAGCGTTTCATTCATAAAAGAACATAAAGGTAGCAATAAGCTATACCTGGTAATGAAGTGTTAAGTGCTCCACAGGGGAGCTGACGGCCTCTCTTGATTTTGCACATAATCTTACAACCTGGAAAATGTAAGCAGATGAGTTCACAAGAAAATAAAACAGGGTAGATTCCTGATAGACTTGTAAAAGGTCATACATACGAACAAAGGACGCTGCCAAACGTAATGCCGAACTGTCCTTGCAGCTAGATATGTCACATCGTCTTAGATTTAATATCCAGATTTCTCCACAACAAAGCCTTAGCTGCCATCAAACTTATAGTAGATTAGGACTTTGAAATGAGCTAAAAGAAACAATATCAAATACCTTAAGGCCCGTCGCGCTAATCTTTTCTGCAAGTTGATCAACGGCAACATTACTAGGAGCACAAACCAGAACCTGCAAACAATTAGTACGATTAGTACCTAGTACACCAATGAACAACAAACAAGAGCGCGTAACCATATTAAGGAATGAAAACAGCCATGTCAAACTTCATCTTTGGTAACTAAGTGAAGGTTGTACGCAGAGAAGTTGGATCCTACCAATCAAAAATCAACAATAATTTATTTTTTTAGAACTCGTTACAATTATAATTACCTGGCCCTGGCCCTGTTTCGCTAAGTGGTACACAATGGCGGCTGATGTCACTGTTTTCCCAGTGCCTGGTGGACCCTGAATCAAACTGACAGGCTTCTGCAACACGCTCTTCACAGCATATACCTGTTCAACATCATAGAAAACCAGTTTATGATCAAACCAAGGTCATTCCACCCAAGCAGATTTTTCGAGTGGAACTAATGCAACCCTTAATCCTTCAGGCAATTCTAGTGACGGCGGTGGTGAGCCAACCTTAAAAAGTAACAAACGATCCAACACATGAGGAATTTCTCTAAAAAGTGCACAATAGCAAAGAAATCAGTACATCTAACCGTCGTATGATACTCACTCTACTGTGATTTAGACTCGTATATTACTCTCTGGGCATCTGTGCAAAAATTATTTCAGAAGGTTGCGATGATCCAGCCAAACCTGTGAAGCATTAAGTTCAGGTAGCCCGGGAGCTCCAAATCGTCGTGGAAGTGTATTTCGAACTGTTTGCATTTCAACCTCATGCCCAAGCAGACGATGATAAATATATCTAGAATAACAAAACACGGTTTGAAATGTTAGTCAAAAACGTTATAAGAACGAGTCTAATAAGGAAAAAACACGCAAGGTAAGGACAGGCAGCACGAGATATACGCAATATTGGAGAAACTGTACGACCCTATCTCACGTCAAAGACGATGTCTTGACCAATCATTTCTTTCACGAAGCAATTTATGATGATGCATTGCGACAGGTTCTTGCAACAAATCTGAGTCTTGTGCGTTAAAAACCAAACAACTAAACTAAAGTGTTCAAGACAATTACCCACTAACACTCGTCTCATCAACAGCAAATGTCTTCATTGCTACTTGCATCCGATCAAAGCTAGTACTTTTCCATACGAAATCCACGCTGAAATTGTGATTCACATCAATAGGCACGCCCTGCAATGCCTCATTGTCAGAAAGCTAATCCTTTCTCAGTGCATGCTCAAACTATATCAGTACATCAACAACCAAGAGAAGCGGCTCTACACACAGCCAACGTAACCTGGATCGAAACCCCGCATTCAACATGCACACGAATACACGTGCTAGACCTATTTTGAATACGTAATGGTACCCACCTGGCTGGCGCGTAACTCAAGGGCAACCTCTTCTTGAGCTGTGAGTTTGATCTACACGAAGCAAAAAAAACTGTAAGCAATTCCATTGGTTAAAATCAAATCTATCTGGACACTTCATGACTAAATTTCCACGATTTGATTTAGGTAGAACATTGAACAAAGGCTAATAATTTAGATCTTGAGGGGATTTTTGGGGAGGGGGGGGATCCAAAATATGACATACCACATGACCCACAGACTGCCATCCTGAATGTGTTCCATCACCAGGATAACGCAAACGCAACTCATCTCCGGGAACCAACCGCAGTTCATTATCCTCCTGCATTCATTAACGCCATGAACTCAGAAAATGTACAAACAGTATGACTAGGAGTATTTTTTCTTATAAAATAACCAAACAAGAGTAAACTGCATCACAAACCTTGGGGAATACAAAGTAGGCCACTCTCTTCTTGTTGAGACCCACATCCCACCGCACAGTTATGTTGTCTTTGCTTTGAGACTCTTTCATCATCTGCAACACACATATGAAAGCCTCCATTAAAGAAAAGAAATACGGGCACTCTTGTCCTTCTGAAAACATGCAGAGGAGTTCCACATGACTCATGAGGGTCTCTAACCAAGATTGAATTGGTTTTAGAAACTTTCCGTCAGTATCCAAAGGAGCTAGATCGCACGACCCTTAACTAGAAACCAAGAAAACCCACTTCAAAAATAAGCAACTCCTAATTGTACTTTGAGTCCTTGAATAAGACAAGCAGTTAACAACCGCTCCATATCACCACATGCAATGCAGAGTCTACAGATACAACTAATCCCCCAGAAAAACAGCATTGGGCCATCATATATCTTTTAAAGGAAGAATTTTAAATCATTGAAAATGAGTCATGAAATACCTTGTCATAGTCAGCCTCTAGCTTCACCAATGGGCCGAAAACGTTTTGATACTGTCAAAACAAAAAGGCATTACAAAGACATTCATACTCTCTGCGGACTATTACTGAGGAAGACAGTACACATTGAGGATCAGAAAAGGTACTCATCAACGACAAAGCGATCATATAGCCTGTCGGTGGGGATTGACTGATATGTCAACAGTGGATGGTTCTCCCACAAAAGACGCTGATTGAATTAAAAATGCATTAACCACTAACCTGATAAGCATCTTCATACTTGAGTGCCACAGGCTGTGGTTCATCATCCACACCAGGCTTCTCAAGATCCTCCAAAGTGGCTTCCGGATTTGTCTTCCAGAGCTCTTCAACCTTGTTTATTTGCTGAGCGCTTATTTGGCGTGCCCTCAGCTGTTCTTGTTCGGATGGAACCTGTAACCCGTACACTTAAATAAGAAACTGAACAACAGAACCTCAAACAAAGAGTAAGCATCAACGCTACAATACCGTACCCCGCAAATAGTGACACAACTCAGAAGTCAATCATTCGACAATCAAAGAACAAGATTATATGAGAAGCACAGGTCACTTACACATAACAGTGTTCATTATCTCACACCCTAAACGTCTATGTACAAGAAGAGAAAAAACACGGTCAACATTGTACAGAGTATTGGAGCCATCAGGTTGCCAAGTTTTCTACAATCGTACCTTAACCAACCAATCCAAGAAACAGCGGTCATCGATTAGAGGTAGCCACTGGCTGAGGTCCCAGTTCATATCCTTCAGTCCGTTTACGCTCAAACAGGGCTCCCGGCAAAGAAGCACCACAACGCTTTCAGATTTCGCCGGGATGAACCCTAACAAGAACACATTACGGCATCCGCAGTTGTAGCATTCCAAAATCGTTTCTCCCAACGGACTGTCCTTGTGTAAACAGACTTCTTTGTGTTTGGCTCGGACCTGACAGTTCGAAAACATGGGTCAGTCTCATTCTAAGCTAGTCGATACAGCCCGTTAGATGCAGCACTTGATTCGCAGTAAAATATAGTCCAAGTGGTCCAAGAAACTACACACTGCCCCTGTAAATCTTGAATCTTGATTCACCGATTTCACACGAAAACAAAAAGACTCCACAAATAGCCCTGGAAATCTACAAACGTATCATGCCGGGTTTTCGAATGCCAATAGCCAGCACTGCTGTAATGAAGTCCCATTCTCGACGTGATGTGCTCCCACGTTCCAATGAATCCACTTTCGAAATTCCTCGGAAATGAATACAGAATCAAGACCAATTCTCTTTCACCGTCCAAATCTACCAATACGTCTCCACGCCAATAGTAACCACCTCACAACCCTAAAAATGCCGAGCTCATCGCTAAACAATAGCCAATCAATAAAACGACGAATCTCTACACTATTGCCCGCCATTGCACATCAAGGCTGTAATCCAAGCCTCCCCGCACCAAGAACAAAAAACCGCGTCAACATAACACCACCATAAACCCAAACCTCCGTCCTCAAAACCATATCAAACGAGTCACTTCAAAACCTAAATTCCTCCCTCCGTCCGCAATCACCAACCCCGTCCCCTGCAGAAACCAAACCACTCCACAACCTCTTCCACCCGCGGAACCAAAACCCTAACTCGACCAAAACCACACAAAAAAAAAAGCAGGTTCAACGCATCACCAGATGATTAACAATATGCGACCCGGACGTATTCCCCCGCGAGTTACAGAACCACTTGCGGCACGTCGGCACATTACACCGCATAATACACGCCGGATTATGAATCCCGCAGTACTTGCACGCGTGCTCCGGCAAGTGCCGCTTGGAATACTCCAAGCTCTCCTCGTCCCCGCCCTCCTCGAAATTCAGCTCCCCCATCCCTGCCGCCAACGACGCCACAGCCTTCCCATCGCCACCCTCCGCCACCCCTCCCAGCGCGCTCAAATCCTCCCGCCCGTCTCCCACACTAATTGGACTCCCCAAACCCTGCACCAAATCCTCCCGCTCCCGCAACTCCCCGGGCTCCGTCCATCCTCGCCCCCCTCCCACTCCTCCCCCTCCTCCTCCTCCCCCTCCGAGCGCCTCCGCCGTAAACCCGGGGTACTCGTAATCCTCCCCCTGCGTGTTCAATTCCAGAAACGTGTACGCATCCTGCGCCTGCGACGACGGCTGCTGAAGATGGCTCAAGTGATGATGCTGGTGCTGATGCTGCTGGTGTTGATGCTGCTGATGCTGCTGCTGCTGCTGCTGCAGCGCCGCCTCGAACAGCGACGCCGCTCCTTGCCCCGGGCCGGCCATGGCGACCGAGTGTGCGCGGGCTAGGGTTTGAAGCTCATGAGAGCTCTGGCTATGGCGTCCGACCCCCCCTCTCCCTCTGCGTCTCTCTGCCGTCCCCTCTTCTTCTCCTTCCCCCTTCGCCAACTCCCCATCCTTCCTGCCTCCCAAACCCCTCACCGTCCCCCAAATCCAACATCATGTTCACCTCGTGTAGATTTAAATCGACAAGATGTACGACAGGAGTAGACATGTGTGGGTTTTAGGTGTGGTGACGTTCTCGCTTCTTCTCCTTCCTCCCTTCGTGAACTCCCCATCCTTCCTAGCTCCCAAACCCCTCACTGTCCCCCAAATCCAACACCATGTTAACGTCACGTATACTTAAACCATTCAGATGTACGAATTAGGAAGATATAGGTGGGTTTTAGGTGTGTTGACGTTCTCGCTTCTTCTTCTTCTTCCTCACCATGGTGTTTGCTTCCCAAACCCGGCACTGCACTCCAATGCCGACTGTATTTGAGGATTTGGTAGATTTTATGTGCTTGGTTGTGAGATTTTCTAGATTTTTGTTGGTTTTAGGTGTAGTGACGGGTGAGAGAGCCTGACGTTCTATGGCCCTCGCATGAGCCGACCAAGGCGTCTGGTTCCCATTCCGGCACTGTACTCAAATCTAACATTGTCTCTAGAAATATAGATAATGGGGACTTAGATCTATGGACTTAGGTTTCTGATATTTTTGTTGGTTTTGGGTGTGGTGACGGGTGATGGAGCCTCTCTGCCCCGACGTGTGCTTCTTCTTCCTGAAGCTTTCGTTTGAAGTGCCCAAAATTAGTATTATCTGTAATTTTTATAGATTCCGGGGGATTGGATTTAAAATTTTGGTGGATTTGGTGGATTTTTGGGATTTTTTGTTGGTTTTATTGAAGATGATAGAAAATTTTCAAAAATTGAGGTATATTCTATGCCAAGTCTTCTTCCTTATAATGTAGGTTTAAATATAAGATGGTTGGTAGATTTTAGATCTCTAGATTTTGAAATTGTATGTAGTATTTTGTAGTTTGGGAACTTAAAGTTATGCATTTAATAGATATGTCTTGGATTTAGTTGTTGTGCTAAGAAAACCTTTTTGGTTTGTGGCATGTTTAAAGACATCTAAAGAATTATTCACATATTTATACTTTTTGAATATGGCTTAAATATTACAAAACAACAAACTTGCATCTTATTTTGTGAATTTTTTTTTTCTTTTAAGTCCTTCCTATATATTTCATGGATGAAAAGAAATTGTTAATTACATAATATAAACAAATCAAATATTTACATAATGAAGTTAAATAAATTTATGATATTTATAATTAATTTTAAATTATAAACATGCAATTTATATGTAAACATAAAATATTTTAAATGAAATCTGATTTTTATTTATTTATTTGATCATAATGTCATAAACCATATATATATAACAAAATTATATCGATAAGTGTATAGAATTCAACAAAGTTAATTCATTAAAATTCTACTCGTCTTTGAAAAAGAGCATTTAAATAACTTTAAAGTGTAAAAAATATAATATAATCAAAAAAAAAAAAAATTGGATTTAGATATTATTTTTTGTATAAAAGGTATAAGTTTAGAGTATTCATTCCGGTTACAATCTACAACTCTGATGTTTCTAGATATCAAAGCCGAAGGATGCTCTAAATTGTGATATTTCTTACAAATGTGCAAGGTTTGGTATGTAATGAAGGGACAATATTTACACTGTCCCGGTTGTAAAGGTCTATCTTTTATATGTTTTAAAACTTATTTACACAATTGTTTTGATTAAATTGCCTAAAACCAAAAAGTAGCTCTACACGTGATCCTACAAGATTTGCAATGCCCTACACCAAAGTTGTAAATACTCATCCGGGAGTTGTAGTTGCAGTTTCTCATCCAAAAGTTGTATTTTCTCATCTAAAAGTTGCAGTTTCTCATCCAACAGTTGTATTTTCTCATCTAAAAGTTGTAGTTTCTCATCCCGGAGGTGTGATTCCTTGACCTGAAGTAGATGATTCTCTTCAGAGAGTAGTTTTTTTTCTTCATCACTAGGTAATATGATGATCTCTTCTTCCACTCTTCCTATCATCACTTTTACTCTTCTTCTCTGTTCTTCCTTTCTTTCTATATGATCTTGTTTTCTTTCTGTATGATCTTGCTTTCTTTCTATGAGTACTTCTATTCTTTTAATCTTCTCCATCAAATATCTTCTACTCTCACCCATTCTTCTCCACAGCTTAATTCAATAGGTAATCAACAATTCTTTGAGCCGAGAGACTTGCAAGATGGGCACCACAAACCCCCACCTACTTCAACTGATCAACATCACCATAGAAAACACATCACAAACCAAGTGCAATAGCTCTAGACTCAAAACCGTCAAAAAATTGAAGTGGTCCTTGGAAATTGAAAACAAATCAAGGAACCATAACAATCCTTCTACAAGTTCTCTCAATACTTTACAATAATTAACTATCAATCAAAAGGTGAGGTGAAGAACTTACTTTATCTTCTAAATTGCATCTTGATACAATCATAAATCAACAATATGTTGGTCAAAGCTCACCCACTCAACCATAGAGAATAAAAGTCAATAAAAGAGACTTCTACCTTCTCATTGATGAGTCTTGTATCCTAAGTCATTGATGAGTCTTGTATCATTGATGACTCATTGACTACTTGTTCTTCACTATAAGAACAAGTAGTCTCTCTTTATTCTTTTTACTTTTTATTTCAAAATTAGATTTAATCTATAGATCTTTAAGTCCAAATTTAATTCTTTCATTGGAGTAGTCTATTTGTTTAAGTCTTTTATTATCTAAATCAACTGCTCACTAATAGTCTCTCTCTACTCTTTTTACTTTTTATTTCAAAATTAAATCAAATCCATAAATCTTTAAGTCTAAATTTAATTCTCTCATTGGAGTAGTCTATTTGTTTAAGTCTTTTATAATCTAAATCAAATGCAGTTAACTCAAATGCCAATCATTCAGACTTATTTAAGTCAAGAGTGGTCTAATTCCAATGTATTAAATGTAGAGTTGTCTAATTTCAGTGCACATCTTTTGCACTTAAAAGGTTTATTCATCCAACAAATATCTCTAGTTATAGTATAGATCGTTCAATTCCTAAATTGGCAATAGCCATAGGATTTCCAAAAAACCATGATTTTTATAGATTTTATTATTATATTTTTGATTTGATCGTAATGTCATAAACCATATATATAACAAAATTATATTAATAAGTGTATAGAATTCAACAAAGTTAATGTATCAAAATTCTACCCGTCTTTGAAAAAGAGCATTTAAATAACTTTAAAGTGTAAACAATATAATATAATTAAAAATGAATATTTTTTGATTAAGATATTATTTTTGGTATAAAAGGTATAATTTTAGAGTATTCATTGTGTAACTATGAAATAGTATGAATACAAATAAAAAAAATTAACAAAGATTAATTATAAAATTTGATTAATTGATTCAAAATATCAATAAAAAAAATAGTAGAGGACTCATATATTCAAAACATATATTACATGGTTCAATATGTATATTTTCAATGATATGTAATTTGATTTAGTATTATAGATGCAACATAACATTTTATTAATCATAATTTACGTGTTCATTAATAGAAATAACTTGCATATGATAATGATATTTTATATAAATAAATTTCATTCAATCTTCATCTCAATTAACTAAATTCACACAAGTAATACTTGCAATATCTAAAACAAAATTGACCATACACACAAGTAATACTTGCAATATCTAAAACAAAATTGACCATAGACTATGGTTATTTTTTTATCACAATCAATCAAAATGTTTTACTCTGTTTGTTCATCAGAGCTATCTACAACATCTTCAATTAAAGGTGTTTTCACAATATTCCTAACAATAGCATCTTTGCAATCCTTTTTAATGATTCTTTTTTGTTGTGAAATATTGCAAATACGAGGTTTTGTAACTAAAGGATATGGAAATAAACCTACTGTATTTCTACCTCTACCAAAAATTCCTTTTTTACCATAAACTCTAATTCGTTTTCCTTTATCGCGTTCTTCAATTGTTCGCTTTGTTTGGGAAACATTTTCATTTTCAATTATCAATCCTCCTTCAAGAGACACTCTAGAACCTCGTTTAGCTGCCATTCGTTGCATACCATTTGATTTGGTTTTGGATTTCCATTGTTTTGCTTCTTTACAATTATTTGTTGGAGATGATGCAACAGACTCTATCGCTAAATTTTTTGGAGGTAAAGCTTTACACATAGGTTGAGGAATTGGACGGCCATTCCAATCATTTGGCGGAAATATATAATCCGGTCCAAAATTGAATTGTACTGAGCACTTTTTTTCCGGTGATGGAAGTGTGTACATTGAAGCCGCCGGAAAATACTCACCTCCCAATATATCTTCAAATGCAATTCCTTGCCAAACTCCATTTTTGAAGAACGAAATTTCGCTTCCTATTTACAAATAATTTTTTAATTTAGTATTGAGGTTTATAAAACATATAAATCTGCTATTAAAAATGTAACTTACATCCAATTGTAATTAAGATAGACAAAGTGTGTTGTAAAATAAATTAAAAATACTTAACCTGGAACGCTTTTTAGAGGGGAATTTTTTTTCTCTAGTGGTACTGAGAACACACTTCTACTTGCTTTGTATACATAAAGGTCGTATTTTGGAGCATATTCACCACCATTTGGCAAATTTATATAAAATCCAATCACATCACCTTCAAAATAAGCCTCTCCGTACGGTTCTCGAATTGCTTGATGAACTTTGCTTCCATCAACATCTCTACAAATTATCAAACAATAGAATTATGAATTGTCTACAAAACCATATTTAATAATACATTAAATTTATTCATTCTATTTCATTAATGATATGATAGAATTAATGACTAATTACCTATATGCATAACTATTAATGTCAAATCCAACAGGAGCTTGTAAATCTCCTTTCCACGTACTCCATCCAAGACGAGTGTGTCCACTCTTTCCCAAAGCTTTGATGATAATTTCGTAATACCAAGCACCTTCTGTTATACCACGTGTAGCCCTCACCATGCGGTAGCCTTTTTCACTACTTGCTTGTAATTTGTCCAGTGATAATTCAACTTTCTCCGCTTTTTGTTCCTGGAATATAAAAACATACGTTATATTCTAATAAATAACCATATTTTTTCATAAACTTAATTAAATATAAACTAAAATTTATAAATATTTAATATCTAAACATACCTTTGATAATTCAATTCCATTTTTTTCTTCCAAAAAATACGGTTGAGTAAAATCCATCTCAACATTTTCTTCTATTTTATCTCCAAATTTTGAAATTTTTAAAGGTTTAGCTTTTTTGTTTCCTTTACGGGTTGATGGTTTAGTCCAAACATTTGTTCTCTTTTTTGGTTTTTTTATGATAACATCTTTCATTCCACTATCTTCATATGTGCTTGATGTCTCTTTGTTTGTTGGCACTTGAAAAAGAAAATCATCATCTTTATCTGAAATTTCATTTTAATTTAGTTTACAGTGTAGTTTATTTTATATGGCTATAAGTATAAAATGATAAAGGTTGATATTCTTTTCACAAATAAAATCATAAACATGTTGGCATTGACATGTAGAATATGAATTAAAATATAACGTATACTTTATGTAATATATATGATAGAATATGAAGCCATTGTATATTTACCAATTTCATCTTCAACAGTTTTGAAATCAATATTCACAATTGTTACTTCCTCCCCATGTATTTCTTTTGGAACTATTTTTGGTTCATCATCTAAACAATATGGATCATCATCTATGGATACATCTCTGTAATTATCCATTTATAAGGTGTTGTTGTAAAATAGCTATTGTTGTATAACTGATTAAGACAACTATGTCTACATAAAGTCATGAAATACTTAGACTAAGAATTAGGGTTTTTCAAGTCACTCATTTGAGGTTTAGTTGTCATTTTCATTAAATTTATGATTTCAATGAAATATTATATTTAAAAAACATTCAAAATATACCTTTGAATTGATTTTAAAAAATAAATAGGAAAAAAAAATTACATGTTTTTTGAAAATTCTAATTAAATAATTAAACTTACAAATTAACTAAATTTTGAAACTATTTTTAAAGTAGGTTTTGAAATTGAATATTTACAGTATCAATACATAATATAAAATACAATCATATAATTAATATCATCAATTTTAGATTAAAATTATATATTTTTAAATTATGTAGGGCCATGGAAAATCATTGGCGCCTACGACGCCAATATATAATGATTTATGTGAGCTTTTATAAAGTTATATAGTAAAACATTTATACATCCACTTTATAAAGGTATTTTTGCATCAATGAAGTAATTGTAGCTTCCAACAACATTACATTGTAATAAAATAATGAAAGTTATTTATATTTATAATTGGTTAATTAAGAAGTTATATCTTATTTTTTGAAAATTGATTAAAAATTGGAATGTAAGTTAAAATTCCTATCTTGTAAATACATAAATACATAAATACATTGATAAATTAATACATAAATGCATAAATACATAAATACATAAAATTATCATACAATGTGCTGTAGTTCATTTGCATTGGCTATATTTATTACAGACTAAAATTTGTATTATTAAAAATATGGAAATGGTTTTGATTTTTATGATATCCAATATGCTGGTTTAATAAAATAAGAAAACCTTGCATTTACAACATGCATTGTGTAAAAAGATGCATAAAAACATAAAATGTAGATTAGTTCACAAGATATATAGAATTCTTTTAAGAGTTTCATAAGAAAGTCAAATACTTTTTAAGAGCTGAAAAGGTTGTTTGTTTAAAAAAGTTACATAAATTAGGCTTTAGTGAAAGTTTTTTTTCAAACTTTATGTATGACAAATTTGTTTAAAGATCAAATCACATAAAAATCTAATTACTTTTTTCACCAATTTATTTTACAAAATCATTTGATCTGATTTGGAGAGAGTCTTCTATAATTTTTATTATACTTTATACTCAAATTGAAAATTTCTGAAATCTAATGTCATAATTATTCATGGTTAAAATACATATTACATGATTGTAAAATTTTTCAAAGGAATAAATTATGTTTCATAATAATCTACTTATAAGAATAACACTAAAAGCATTTAAATTTTAAGTTACTATAATATTACAACATATTAATTGGATAATTCATATGGATATGAAAAAATTGCAATATCCAAAATAAATTCTATTTGAATGAAATATTTGATATAAATTCAATTATAGGCATCCATTGGTATTCTAAATTTTTGAAATTTGCATATACCGAATATCATACATTTTTTCTTAAAAATTTGGTTTTAAGTTACTAAACTAACAATTGCTTCTAAACTTGAAAACTCCCCAAGTTCTAATTCCTAAGTTAAGAATAGTTTTTGACCATCCGGACTTTTGGAGTACAGTAATATGCCAATGCATTGATCCGTGAGTACTCATTATCATGGCATGAAGTCTTGAAGTGCATGCTTTATTTGGTCGTTTTTGGTGGGTTGTTGAAACTGAGTACAGTCTCACTTACAGTAAGGTAGCAGTACCCATTCCTGCCAGAATAAGGATTTTGGGAACCTGGGAGTGAAATCATGAATGTGTTAGCAAATTGGAGAGGAAGTGTTTGGTCTTGGAATCAGAATTTTTGGAGGTAAGAGCAATTTTACATAAATTTTTGAAGTGAAGGTGTTGTAGACACCTATTCATAACTCTAGACTTACCCAAAAGTGACAGAAGAAACCTGTGGACAAAACTTGTTAATGCTTCCATCTCATTGGTTCCATCTCATTGATTCTAGTGAAATTTCAATACACTTATGTTCAAGTTTAGGTTCACAAGGAGGCACTTTCTGGTCAAATTGTAGCTGGCAGGAATGGGTCGCTGGCAAGAATGGGTACTGCTACCTTGAGTGACGTCTTCTTCCGATTTGGGTTTTGCATCCATATGATTTTTTACCATAATAAACTGGAGGACCAGTATGAGAATGTGGCCATAAGGTAGAAAGGGGTATTTCTGTGAGGAATCAAAATCCGTGCCCTATAATTACCCTAAAAAGCAACATATCGTCAGCGAAATTTCATCATTGAGTTTTGATTTTTTGGTTTTTTGTAGGAGAATCTTACACACTTGAAATGTCTTCATTGGGTTTCTACTAATGGCAGAATAGGAATATTCTACTCACTTTTGTAGTGATCTAGAAGTTCTACTTTCAAAATTACCTAAAAAATTCAGTTTTTTCTCAAAAAAATATTTGAAAATTATATTTTGGAAGAAGACCCAAATTTCAAAGCAACATTTTTTTCTCAACATATTCTACCTTGGAAAGCATGCCTAGATGCTTAAACTCACGGAAATACCCCTTTTCTACCTTATTTCGTTGTACAAATATTTGGGGCTATTGATTTAAGGTATCCCAACCTTTTTCCGCCCTTTTCCTGTTTCCGCCAGCTAGGAAATGACTAGAAGTCACTGTCAACACATCTGATTACCACCAAAATCATGTTGTCAGTGGTTTAGGCTTAGTTAATAGCGGTAATGGAATTTTGATTGGGTGCAAATGGGGTCATGGAGTGGTGAATCTACACTGAAAATCGTAAGAAACATGTGGTGGAAATAGACTTGGTGCATGGTGGGGAGGTAAAATGAAATTTGGATGATTGTGCATGCATTATGAGGTGGTTATTGATTGTTGTTTGACTCTTATAAATAAGCTGGTCTACAAGTGATTTTGGACTTTTTGCACATACACCCTTCAAAGATTCATAACGAATTCAAATTTCATTAGAAAATTATGATTTCACTTCTGTGGGTTTTCAAACCTTAGCGACTATCACTAGAAAATTGTTGCAGTTTTATAAATTACTCTAAAATGATTTATTCCTTAAGTTGGCGGAAATAGGCTAGGTTACCTTAAGCGAGAAACCAGAACACCTCCCCTGAATGATCTTTTAGAGTTGGTTTGGATCGTTGAATCACTTTCAGATATTTTTGGTTCATTTAGGAGACGAAATTGGTTCTTTCAGGATAATTTTGATTTGTTTTAGCTTATTTGTATTCCTTGTCTCCACAAATAAACACACGTGCTTGAATTTCCCCTCGAAAGGAAACATGAGCATTTTAACATAATTATTTCGCTATCAATTTCAAGTTAGCTTTCATTGCGTAATGAATATTGATTATCAAAAGAACCTGAGGGCATTGCCATGCTACTATTGTATACAAAAATCTCTACATCAACAAAAACGTACAATATACATTTTGCTTCACAGGCTTCAGTACAAACACCCCCTGCTTGAATGAGAGTTAAGGATTGATTTGCCAATACTGAATTATGAATCCGGTTCTCAATGCATCATATCACACCAAATGTAGAACTTAACCTCACAACCTGATTACCAAAATGAGCAAAAAAAAAAAACACGGATCACAAAGCTCGAATGCCTCCACAACTGAATGTTACACCTGCCAGATATGTTTATTATGCCCGTATATATGTACTTTACTTGATGGTCTCCAGAGATTTATGGTGAGATCTTCCTTTCGAGGTAAAATGGACGAATCAACGCTACAAGAAATGTCACCATTAGACGCAGTGTCACAGACGGAAATGTAACTCTCACAATAGAAAACTGGGCACACCAGCCAAGGTTCCTACTCAAGAAATATTCCCCAATGTCATGTCAACTAAATCACCCTTGATCATACAGCTTCAAACTACAGTTTCGATTACTTGGTTTCTTGAGTACGTAGAATCCAGACGTAAGATGGCCCATTCTTTTAAGGAATGGAATCCCAGTGGAGTTCACACATCAAATTTGAATATGACGAGATTTCTTGAAATCCTCGAGAGAGGGCATGCCATTTCCCAGTAGAGAGATCATACAGCCTTTCAAAACCATGCGCATATGCAGTACCCACGCAAGTAACTACCAGCAAGAAACCCTTACATGCACTTAGCGTATAGGACAGGCTCATTGCTGAATATCCTAAGTCAGAACAGCGGTGATCTTTCAGTTTCAGCCACTTTGCTCCACTCTCCGCAGCTTGAAACTCTGCAATATAATACTCCGCTTTCAAATATTCACTGCCCTCGATTGCCTCTCGACCTTTCTGACGCAGAATGAAGAGCCGATCTTGCACCAGTGCATACTGTTTTAATGTATAACCATTGTTTGTAAGTCGATCACCAACACCCGTAATCTCAAGGAATTGGCCTTCTGCGCAATCATACACACAAGGAGCTACTATACCTTCTGTATAACGAGCTTGGCAGTGATCATTCCACGCGTATCGATACCCCGAGCCGTACTTTAAATGTGACAAGTTTGTGGTAGTCCAGGCTCCAGTGTTGGAATGGAAAACCTCGGCTACTGGGCCTCCACTTCGGTCCTCACTCACAATCAGAACTTGGTAGCATTTGTTGATGCGATCCATCACGAGCTGCAGCATCATGGGCGGACGCTCATTGTGAGAGTGCAGAGGAAGCGCTCTCACAGCGCGAGTTAATGGATTGCAAACCAAGACAGGGACGTGGATGGATCCGTCTTGTTTTGATGTGCAAGCAAAGCACACCAAGCCTCCATCAGTTGCGTTCATCGTGTGAAACGGCAACGAGTATCCGATGTCAATATTCACCATCTCATGCCAAGTGTTCGATCTCAAGTCAAACAGTCTGACCTTGATTGATCTCCCGGAGTAGAAAGACCTGTCAATAATTGCAAACAGCTTCGGATGCGCATCTGCACACACCTGCTTGAAATCATGGGAGTTGAGGATCCTGTTCCATTCCCTGGACAAACATTGAAGACGAATGATACCTGCCAACGGTAGGCGTGCGAACACACTCTGCAACAACTCCACCGGCAGACCGCTCCATCTTGTGGGGTTCATTAATGCTGCGTGATGTGCTGCCATGTGTCGGGCTGCAGATTCAACGACTTCCTCCATCCATGCAGGCTCTGCGGTGCCTGCAAGGAGATCATCCAGAGCGTGCCTCAATGCACGTGCCTTCTGAAGAAGCGTCCCTCTTGACTTGGCACGTTTAGGTTCCTCCATACCTGAAACCACTACATCAAATTCGATCTCCTTACAATGCACACAGTAATTACAGAAGACGATTCACGAAGACGATGATTTCTAATTACAAAATCGTGACAGTCACAAACATTACCTGAAAAACAATCGGCCAGCTATTCGGCTACTCAGCTCATTACTAAGCTAATTGTTCGCAAGTTGAATATACCAAGAGATTATGTCGACACCAGGTAATAGTCCAAACTCCAAAGGACGTGTACTTATGTAAGAAATTGGCCTCAAAATTACTGCAATCGCCACACCTGAACATGCTGCAATGCTTAATGCTTATTAGTACTTACGGAGAATGGAGACAAAAACCCTAATTCTTAACCCTAATTGTTAATCCTAATTGTTAGCGCTAAACCCTAAAATAACGAGATAATTGTTAACTTTCAGTGATCCATTCACGACCGATCCAGACCAAGAAACGCATACCGATAAGACCGCACGAAGCTCATCCATCACCATCGCAATAATAATTGCAAACCCTAAACCCTAAACATCCACTGTTGCGCCATTGAGTCAAAAAATAACGACTGAATATATATATAAGATTCTTACCAAGCTCAATAGTCCATTTGCAACCGATCCAGACAAGAAACTTATGCCGATGAGACCGCCATAATCGTCGCACTTGAGCTCAAAAATGAAAACTATTGATACCGACCAAATCACGTTTAGGGTTTCGTCCACGCCGGCCTTAGGTAGTCAAGCACACTTAACCCCTAAACGTCCTCACCCATGTCCAGTTTAGGCAGTTTTGAAAGATGCATTATTAAATGCAATTAATATGAATATTTCAAACTTGATGTATAAATAAAAGTTATACATCTTGAATTTTAGATTCTATCGATACGGTTAGATCTATGACTGTTTTTATTAATCTTTTTATGTAAATTTTGAAACATAAAATAAAAATTTATTTTGTAATTCAATTACGAATAAGATATTGACAATAAGTGGATGAAATTTGTTGTGATGGGTTGTAATGTAGTACTTTAGGTGTAGTGATTTTTGGAGATTTTTTGGATGCTTGATTTTAATAGTTTTTTTCTTCAATAACACTTTTAGACCAAAATCTTCAAGATTTTGAGTGAAACACTAGAACACAAAATAAATGTAAGGTTCCTCAATTACTTTTAATGTACTGTTTTTAGACAATCCTCTTATTATATGATTTTGCATACCTTCATAGAAAGCGCATTAAAAATGCATCTAGAAATTCTTTTTGGAAGTTTATAAAACGAGCGGTAGTACCTGTTTGAATAGCTGGACAAGAATAAAAAATATCACAAGGTTTGATATTATTATTATGAATTCTCAAGAGGGAACTTGAACCAGGAATGAGATCTCCAGATCCCATACAAACCACTTTCATAAAGATGCTAGAAAAGAATGCGGTGATCGGAGGAGGGCAGGACATGAAGACGGGGAAGAAAAACTCATTTCGAAGAATAATCTCAAGAATCAACACTTCTGGACGTAAGCTGAACCCTGCAAACAGACATGAGAGATTGCATACCACATCGAAATCCTTTTGGAAGAGATTCATAACTGTGATGCTCCCATCGATTTGCTGCTACTTTTCTCTACTCAATGTGACCAGACTCCACAGAAATAAAGTCACTGTCCTAAAAACAAACCGAGAAAATGATAATGAATCAAATTCAAGTTTTTGGACTCAGATTTTCATTTGAAGAATTGTCATGTTTCAATCCACAACTGACAGTCAAGTTGGCTCATCAGCCCAGCTGCTCAATAGCATCCAACAAGCCATCCCGGATGTTGAAGCAGCCGTGATCGGAGAGCATGGAACTAGAAAGAATGATCCTCCCGAACCGGGAAGACGGGACAGTACCACGGATGACATGGTGCTTGTGCTTTGCGTTTCTGGGAGCTTCTTCACCCTCCATGAATGGCCGCACAGGGACAGGGGGGCCCAGTTCTCGCTCCTCGGTGCGGAGCTCCTGCCGTCTGATGTGGTACAAGTTGCCTGGAGCATACAAGCGCCGGCTCTCCAGTTCTTCCTTGCTACCTGCAGGTCCCTCCGCCACTGCCACAACAGCCTTGGCTGCTATTCCAGCGTCCGTCTCCGGGCTGTCCATGCTGTCCATGGAAATGGACCCATCTGCTACCACTGATCCTTCTTCTGCCACTGATGCGCCAGAGATGGACGTTAGTCTCTGCTGGTTATGATATTGACTCGATAGTCAGGGTAAAGATGATTGATCTGGTTAAGGAGGATACAAGTCTTACACTTGGTGGAATTTGAGTTAGAGTCGGAGATGGCTGATGATGATGTGTGCCCCTTCTCCGCACGCGCGTTTTGAATCTTTTGCAACATAGAGGCTCCTGCTTCAGTTGCAGACTTCAATGCGTGACCAACGTGAGCCCGCTCGATTGACTCTATTATCTTCTTTCTCTTTCCATCCTTCAAAACCTGTGATCTGAATTTCGTGGATAAAATATAGCGCAGATCAGGCTTCCATATCTGTATGCTTATATAATATGGGTCCGATTATGAGATTTCACGAAAGCATGAAACTGTGGAATTTACACGCATTTGAAATTGATTTAGCACAACAGCTTGGATGGAGTGACCAAGACGCCAATGTAAAGAGCAGAACATAATCAAGCACCGTTCCAAACTCATCACTCCACTGTGCATTGCTTGAAAGAAATAGTTGAGGATGTTAAGAATTTACAGGCTTGTCTCCTGGATCTCGTCACGCAAAGCCTCAATGGATGCCGCATTCACTCTTGGCACCACATCATCCTGGCAGAACAAACTAGTCAATATTATCAGCTCTATCAGGTGTAAGTAAATGGAAGGGAAGGATCACAGTTACGCAGCTTCTGGGTTGCAAATCCAAAATCTGATCTGAATCATGGAAAGAGATGTTTCAAGCCAGCTCTTAGAGTTTTAAAGAACGCATACTCGTGAGCTTACCTGCAGAACGACGTTGTGGATGTATCCTGTATTCTCGGCTATGGTTTGGTCCACACACGCTGCACAACCATATCCCCAGCACATGATTCTCTTTGGCCGGATGCCGAGTGTTGTTGGGAAGATCCCAAGTGCAGACATATGTGCAGAAGCATGAATCAGCATCGCCAGGAGAGCAGCCACAGCACCTCCCAAGGAATGCCCTGTAAGAACTAGTGTGTAACCCTGTTGAACACACGATGCTTCATGAGCTTCAAGTTGTTTCACACTTTACTCCAGCAAAACATGTTTTCTTTAAGAACTTCAAGGAGACAGTCCACGCCATCACAATTGCCACACACCGGGTTGTCTGAGAGAAGTTTCTTAAGTGTAAGTCCCTCCTTTTCCAGAAGCCATTTGGCTGCTCCCAGCATTCCAGAGTGGGCTACTCTGTACACACAAGGTGAATTATGAATCACAGATATGGAAAGTCGAAAATCAATCATTGTCCAACATTTTGAAATTATGGAAAACAGGTCTATAGTCTGCTATCATAAAATTGCCTGATGAGCAAAAACACTCACCCATTTTGAAAGGGCTCGGTATGAGGATTCAGATCTGTCAAGATGTCGGTGGTATTATATGTCCCACGAATGGCCATGACCACACACTGCCGAGCATGGTAGACGGCAATCATGTAGGCAGGTTCGTTTATGGCTGACGTTGTAACCAGTTGTGCAACATCTTGATATACTAACTGAAACCAGATCACAAATCCCAGGGTCAGCATTCGCCCTGCAACTCTATTCTTCTGTCACCTTGACACATCCAACGTCAAGCTGAAAGATGCAACCCTTGTAATTTTTTCCTATGAAGAGGATTCAGGGGGTACTCAGTAGTGGGCATCAGTTAATTGATTCATTTTCTTGCTTAACAGAATATACGTATGTGCAGTCTACATATTCTAAGCAGGGAGTGGCATTTCTTGAACATGACCATGAGCAAGGATCTTTCCCACCTTTTGGTCCATCATCGCGGTTAAAAGAGTAGGTCTGTCCGACTCGTATGCAGCTATTGACCAGCGGAGCCATTCTAGTAACTCTCCCAATTCAGCCCTGCATTTCAATACACTTCAAGTCAATCCACTTATACGACGTTGTAGCCCAAGATTGATAACTCAGGAAAGGAACTAGATCATACTACAAGCTAGGCAATCATAAGACTGAGGAGTCGTCCACGGCAGGTTAAGGGTAAATTTGCAGTTTACCGGTCCGTGACTTGAGCACCAATAATTGTATCCTCAGCACTCTCGAACGCATGACGCTTATAGAGCTTCAGAAGGCCAGCAGTTGTGTCCGAAATACTCCATCTGGTTGCTCCCTCAAAACCTTGACTTAAACTTAATGATACAGCTGCAATTACTTTCTCTATACCACATGGGCCTGCATGCTTACCTCCACACTCCTTACCTACGCTCACAAGGTTACAAAAGAAAACGTCATTCATGCTTACAGTTCCAAATTGTCAACCCAAGGTCACATACAGATAATTTAGGGCAGGTTTCCTAGTTTCAAAAACAGAATCTTTGAGGTGATATTATGTCACCTTGAGACAGCAAAAGATTGACTCACAGAGAACTTCCTCAGCCACTTCGGTTTCCATGCGTTCTTCTCTTTTGAGATGCCCAGCTTAAAAAAATTTGTTAAGGGATCACACTACGGCACCTGTAGCAGGCTGACAAGTAACTCTAAGTACGTCTGTATTAATGGTGGGCATAGAACGGATAATCCTCCTTCAAGCAACAAGTACTACACTTGCCGCATTCTAGACTGAAGTCTTCAAAGATCAAAAGAAATTATGTTTTGACCTAGTGCATCTAACTACTTCACTTGAAAGTAATCTCGTCGAATAAAACATACCCATGCATAATTGGTTATGTCCCATCGATTTCTGTATCTTGAAAACTTGCGCTGAACAGTCTCAAAAAACCTCCAGAATCATCAAAATCCAAACATCTTGCCCCCTCCACTTTTTAAAAAAAAATGAAAAAGATGCAACCCGGCAGAATTCGAATCATCAAACGATTTAATCACTAGCCAAAACACTCACAGAATTAGGAAGCAGGTTGTGGCAACAAAAGCCTCGACATCACCGGCTCTCCTCGCCTATCCCAAGAGAAAATCCACACATAATGCACCTGGCTTGCATTCTAAAACCTCTGCACAAATCACACTTCAATCACCTCCTGAAGCTAGGTGCAAAATAAAACGATCACAAACAAACACTAAACATCCCTTAAACCCGGATCTTCAAAACGAATCCTGAAACCATCTAAGCTAGCACAAACCAATGGGTAGAAAGAAAACCAAACAATGGGTAACTTAGAAAGAAAACAGAGGACTCAAGGAATGCCTACAGAGTACCACATAACCATTAAACCACTCCCAAACCTCCAGTACTCATCAAATCCAAGGAACAACAACAACAACAACAACAACCCAAAGGCTCCAGTTCTGGTACTAGAATCTGCCCACCTTACTGTTTCACTAGACAATTAATCCAACATACCGAGAAGGAATCTTTGGATCAGATAGACTAACTTAAGTGACTAGCCTGCAGATCGATGAAATAAAAAAATCATCAAACAGGTAGTACTCATGTCAAATCCAAGGAACAACAACAACAACTCAAAGGCACCAGCTCAAGTACTAGAATCTGCCCACGTGACTGTTTCACAATCCAGCCAATTCCAACAACATGGATAACGAGAAGGAAGCTTCAAAACTAAGTGTCTAGCCCACAGATTGACCAAAAATCAAACAGAATCTACAACATCCCAAAAACACCAGTTTTAGAACCAAAATCTGCTCACCTGACTGTTTCACTAGACGGTGAACTCAACAACATGGATACCGAGAAGGAAGGTTTGGATCAGATAGACTAACATGATCAGTGTCTAGCCTGCAGATTGATGAAATGAGGATTCTGAAACAGGTAGTGTTCGAGTGAGGTATTGTCGGAGAGGATGGGAGAGAATATCCGACGGGGCGTGTGACATGGCAGGTGCCCAATCGGGGGTTGCCACGATGGCGGCAGTTGGGGGGAGTGTGCGCGTCTGCCAGTGATGTGGCGGCACGGGGGGTGTCCAGCTCAGCGGCTGAGACGCGTGGTCGGTTTGGAGTGGGAGAGGTTTCCGGTTAGGGAATTGTTTTGGGGGAGCGTTTGAGGATCATTGTCACCGACCCTTTGTTCAAGTTTTGTAAGTTTTGTGAGTGTTATAAAAAGAGAATTTGAAGGTGATATTCTGTGCACCGGTTTGGAGTCTTGTCAATCAGGTAGCATCAAACTCCAGGGTTCAACTTGTTGTACTTCTTTTGATGTCGTCTTCGGGATTCTGTCCTAAAGTACACACTTAGAGTGGGAGTACAAGTGTATAGAGAGGAGATAGCTCGTTTTCATTTGAAACCCTAATTTTGTGATTCCTCTCCACCTATGCTCTCTCTGAGGCTGCAAGTCAAATGATATTGACTTTTTCTTTGGAGTAACCTTTCTATTCCACAAAGGTAAATGGATTACCTCATCTACAAATATTGTAATACATTTAGTATTTGCTTTTGTTTTAATTTCTAAAATTTACAAGTATTGAAGTTGTGTGACATTAGTAATATGGGTATAAGGTAGTAGCGCTACACATGAAGTGCAAGGCTCACACAAAAAGTCACATTGTTAGAAGAAAGACCATTTGATGAAGAATAACAACCATGAGCTTATTGTAGACTAAGAGCCATGGCAAATTAAGGTATTCCTACCTTACTCAATTATTAATGCTTGTCATGTTGAATTGGTATGTTTATTAATGAAATTAGAGGCGATTGACCCTACTAACCAAGAACTTATATCATGCCACTTTAAAATTTGTGATCGGTTTCATCAACTCGTTCTAGAATAACTTAGGATTACACTACCAAAAAAAAAGGAAAATGATCGAAGGAATTGAAGTTCTCAAAAAGCCTAAAAATAGGCCAACTGGATAATGTTGAAGAATTTGGATTTTGTGGTGAGAGAGGCAAAAATGGTTCTTCCATTTCAAAACAAAGAGACCATGGGCATAAAATGCTAAATTAATATTTTTAAACAATTTTTTTGATTGATGGCCTACGTTCCAAAAGTATTCTTTACAGACAATCATTTAAAAATCAGCACACCCACTTTTTAGTACATAATCATCTCTCCCCGTCCGCAGTGCAAATCCAAGTCCAAAGTCTTTGAAAATTATATTTTCTGAAATGTGAACATGAAGTGTAACCATGGGATTAATCCATTTTCTTTTGTCAGGGCTCTTGTTCCGTAGTGATAAACCGCGCCTTGGTTCTCTTGGGCTTAAGCACATACAATCGTTGAATCTTGTCACACATAAGTGACTACTCGAAATGACTAGAAATGAGTAACAAATTACAGAACTATACAGGTCAATATTGCACATAAAATCAGCTGAAATGGGATGGAACAAATAATCTAACTATCCGCAAGCTGAGTATACACTAACGAGCACACATAACATTCTTAGCAGTAGTAGAATATGCACATACTGTCTGGTTTTGGGGGACATTCTGCAACACAGTAAGTACGCTGATAAAACGAACAAGATTGTTGCTACGGTTTGCAATTTGACGATTAGATTATTTGAAATTGCAGCAAAATTAAACTTGCGCTGAACTATACTACGTCTCTACAAGGTGCTAAACTGCAGATGAGCAATGCTGAGTATTTACTGCTTGAGATGTGAGGACGAGATTACTGTCAATTGCGACAGTCAAATGGGAGTCAAGCAATCGATGAAGATTCTATGCGACTGTTAAATCTAGTGTTCATGACTGAGGGGCCTGCACCTGACCCTCGAGGTTTGAAAAATAGAAAAAATCAGGAGAATGGGAACACTCCATGCATACGCAGGAGCAGTAGCCAGTGCTGAGAACCCATACGCCTTCGCAATCACCAAACATAACTGCATCCAAAAGGAAGAAATAATCAGTTTTTCAGTATTATTTCACAGTGACGATACAAAATTGCGAGTGCTACTGCAAGACCATACCGGAGTTCAACAAGGTCGTCAAATGAAGCATAACAAGCTTAGCTAGGTAATGAGCCGACGCTAAAACAAAGCTGGAGGGGAGAATAATGCGTACCCGCCAATGAACAAAAGCAACTGCCAAGCACCCCACAAAGAGGCCTTTCCGAACCTTACGACTGCAGAGATTGCAGTGATGGTCACCACTTTCCGGCTCCTTGGTTCTTGAAATTAGAGGATCTGATTCACCGTGTGTCTGTAGCATGCAATCTGAATTTGTGGACGACCCATGCACCATCGATTCCGAAGCGGATGCTGCATTTCCTTGAAAAACGTCATCGGAATCTCTGTTTCTTTCTATCTCAAAACTATCTGCTTTGGAAGCATCAGCTTCTGTCTTGTGACATTTCGCAAGATTTCGCAGGTGGAATTCACATGCTGCCCTCTCAGCAGAAAGAGCTGATATCATTAGTAACAGAGGTAGCATCACCCCAATCATATACGACATCACAATGACCATGATGTCTGGTATCCCCAAGCCTGAAATTGTCTGAACGGAATCCACATTGGACGGTTTGACAGTCCAACCATGCAGCGACATGCGGCCGATAGGATAGTCATCTGCAAGTACGCGACCCGAGAACCATGGAAAGAAGATCAAATAGGCCACGTACAGCATTAAACCCACCCAGACCAAGTTGTTTCGGGAGCATTCAACAAAGGCCCAAAACGGCACCTTAACAACTTTACCAAGAGCACCACTAGGTGTCGAGGAAGGCCGGAAAACTGAGATCATCCAATCTTCGTATTGGCCATCTTTCTCAAGTCGCATGAAAAACAACTTGGAAGCCACCAGAAGTGAGGACAATAAGATGATCATGCCCCAAAGAAGAAGAGGAAATACGGTTTCCCACTTGAACCCCATAACTAAAAAGGCTAAAATCGTCAGGTGAAATTCTCCAGGGTGACCCCCAGCAGATACGAACCTCATTTCACTGTACGATAAAGTTCCATTTGTGCTTTCAGCAACGATTTGGATTGCGTACTTGAGTCCGTGGGATAGCATGCTTGAGTCCCAAAAAGTAGAATAATAGTGTGCCCCACGATCAATTCCGTCGATACCGTCCTCAGTAATGTTCATGAAATTTTCAGTCACCAATGTAGGCGGGTGAGAGCTAAAGTCGTAGACTCTTGCTCTGACAGAAGCTGGGGTTGTCTCAGAGAAAACTAGAGCTCGAATAGATTTTGATATTATGTCTGAGTAATCTGCACCTTTTCCAGAACTCTGTAGCATGAATCTTGAATCGAGAGGGTATGTTTGCAGAATGACTGTCGGCATGGTGAACACTCCCTCTGAAGTGTCTGTCGGAGGTAGCAACTCAACATCCACAAAAGAAGTGTGCCCATGGTCAATAGCCAAGACTCTCATCATCCTGCTTACTCGCCAGTCACCCATCTCCCACTCCCAAAAATCTCCAGTGCGCTCCCTGCATGCCAGATGGTATTTAGTCGCCAAACATGCTTCAACTCAGCGTCAGCCAACCATAATACTAGTAGGCACCTTACATAGAACGATTATTGTCTGTAAGATGGCATGAAACAACCTCAGATCATATCATAAATACTGCAAATGAACATAGGTAATCAGCTCCATCGATCAACTTAAGTAACAAGACATACTTGTGGTGCTTGTAAAGACGACGGCCAAAAGTCGTGTGCAGATGTCCACATAAGTATGCGGTCACATCATTGTTTGCCATAACATCTTCCACACGCTTCCCTGTCTCCGATGATGTCGTAAAAGACATCGGAAAGTGCCCATACACAATCTTCGTAACAGGATCCGCAGTGCTTTCGTCCCAGCGCTTAAGTTCCTGATCAAGTTGTACGAGGACCTCGTCTGTAGGATGGCCAAAAACATTTGAGGGACCCCGTAATCCGACGTGCATGGAGTCATCAAATCCTACAAATAGGTGCTTCCGACCATCACGACCCTAAAATCAAAAAGCACAATGTGTAAGCTTCCAGACAAACATGCGAGCGAGATTATATGGAGACCATGAACTGAAACCAAGATGTTTCAAGAAAAGCTACAAAACATGACTTGTACGATGCGCTGTAAAAATTACTAAACATATTTTCAGTAATTCATACCTGAACAGTAACATTTTGCAAGAGGCCGCTCCGATTCATGGCTGCGCTAATGCTATACTTCGAGTGGTAATCAAGAGGACTCTGAAGAGGAACTCCATACTTGTCATGGTTTCCTCTCAAATCATAGAATTTTTTGAGCGGGATCCCACTCTCATCCGCCACCTTCTGGAAGGAATCACGATACTCAATCCACTCAACCTCCTCCTGCTGTGTAGTTGTCATATCCTTGTTCTTAGCATCTGCTCGGGGATAGCCAGTCAGACACATTGATCATCGACGAAATCAGCACAGAGAGTACAACATTCAAGTTACGCGAAACCGCACCTGTGAGATCCCCCGTCACCAAAACAATGGCAGGTTTGATCAACTTCAACGCCCGGCCCAACGACCTCCTCAAAGCTCTTCCCCGAGCTGAAACCCACTTGCTGATATGAATATCAGACATCTGCACCACCCATACAACTCCAGACGGTGCACCTTCCATCTCCACCGCTCCCACCACCTCCCCCTCCGCCACCGCCCCGCCATTCGTAACGGCCGAGGAAACAAAATTCACATCCAAACTCCACAATAACGCGAGAATCAAAATACCACGAAACCTACTCGACCACATCCTTATTCCTAGAATTCCGCCCTTCCTGTCAACGTAATCAATTCACAATCCTGCAATTGCCCAACAAAACTCTTAACCACAAAATCCATACAAAACCTCTCTTAACCGACATCCAGAAAGAGAAACCCCAATTCTGACACTCCCAACTTCGAGTCCCTGAAAGAAAATAACCATCCCTCTCATCCACCTCAAATTCACTCAAATTCTACACAAATTCTACTCATACTCTACACAAGTTCTACTCAAATTCAGAACCCAAACTCAAAAAACGAAAGAACATGAAAGAATTCTCTGCAAAAAATGTAGTAACAAACCTTGAAGTTGCCCTTCTTCTGAAAAATCATACCACGGTCACCACCGATTACGAAACTGCCATCCGACTAAAACATTACCCAGAACTCAAAAACGCAGCAGGGAAACTTCATGAGACGATCGTCGTGACCACTCCCCGAAAACCTAAAAATCAATCTCTGTCTCCGTCACCTTCGAATCATACCAAAACTTCACCAAATTAACACACCTAGGAGCTTAGGATAAGTAAGAAGAAGCGTCACAGCGACTTCCAAAATTCACCATCACATCACATTACATACATCGCTCCTACTCCATTCCTGAGCAGGGTTTCAAACTGTGACATCCTCCGAGTGGGCGAAATTCTAGGAAACCCATGCCACTCAACCATTTCACAGTTAATGCCATTCCTAAAACAGGGTGCCCATGCTCACATGGGAAAAGAGCGTGAAACCATATCACACTTCTGCAACTCATATAATCACTAAACCAATTTTTGTGTTGGTTAGTGGGTGTCAAGATGGGAACACAGCTAATTGCTAAACGACTTCACCAAACTCTTCAAAGGTGGAAAACGGAACCCCTCTAGACTCAAAAATAGACTGAATTTCTCATTCTTCCTACTCTGGAGTCTGATGGGATTTCCTAGATTGTAAGATGACACAAACTACTAATTCTTTCTTTTTTTTCATGAATCATTCCCAGTGAAACCCTCAATTCTTCATATCACACACACACTCCGACACCCCAAAGACATAAAACACAAGTACCCATTTCTGGACATGACATGCTGGAGGGAGTTCTAGCTTTGTGAATGGGAGCTCGAGTGGGAAACAGAGCCTCGATTTGTGAATTTCTCATTCACAGACAATCTTCCTACTCTGGACCAGGATGATGGAATTCTCTACTCGTTAGTAAAACAATACAAACTCCTAATTCTTTTTTCTTTCTTTTTTCATGGATCACTCAATGAAACCCTCAATTCTTCATATCACACACACACTCCGACACCCCAAAGACATAAAACACAAGTACCCATTTCTGGACTTGACATGCTAGAGGGAGTTGGAGGTTTGTAGAGATGAAGATCTGATTGCATGCATGCATGGGAATGGAATGGAATGGGTGAGTGAGTGCATGGATATATCGGAGGTGAATGATGAATCAGATGGCTGGTTGCTTACCGAGAGTTGGTTGGTGATGCTGTTGTTGTTCGGCACTGGTGGTGAACTTACATGATGCCTGAGAGTTTGATCGAGTGCATGCTCAGGTGACGGTGCTCATGTGAGGATGGTTTTCAGGAAGGTGGTCAGGCTGTCTGTGTATGTGCACAAGTGAGCATCAATGGGGCGGTGCATGGAAAGTAAGCACATTATATGAGAAATTCTATGTATTTTTTTATTTTTATTTTTATTTTTATTTTTTTGACACATACGACTCCGATTTTCGAGGGTCGCAGCAACGGACCGACAACCCCAATTTTTGAGGGTTGCGGCATGGACTGACACTGACTCTAAACCCATGTAACCGGACCAAATTAGGCCGGGGGAGATTATTCACGGGCCATCCCATCGGGGTAATGGTGTAGGTTGATCGAAAGGCTAAAGCCACCACAGAGACTCGAACTAGAGACCTCATGGGTTCAACCATAAGTACCTTCCACCAAGACCCGTCTTACGAGTAGTTTAGCCTCATTTTGGAGGTTAAATTCTATGTATTAGATAACCGGTCGAGCCGCGTAGCAGCGAGCCGGTTATCGTACATAACCGGTTGTGCACCCTTTAATCACAACCCTTGATCTGCATGATCCAGGGGTGTAGGATACAAGTTGATACGAGAGAACGTTATGAGTTATAATTTGTGATGGTGATGGGACGGGTTGCCCAATGGGATGAAGCCACGTAAGGATTGAAAGCGACAGCAACCGGTTATGTCTCGATGCGAGTGCGGCGCTGTGCGTGAGTACCGGAATCCTTCCTTTCGAGTGTGTTCCATGATGCATGTACACTTGGAAGTCTTTACATTCAACAGATTTCTGGTCTGAGGGAGGCATCATTTGTGAGAGTGGATTTTCGTTTGTGAGCTGTGGAATGTGCCACAGTAATTAAACCGGAGTACGGGTATATAAAGCGGGGGACACACTTTGCACCATTTGTAACCCTATTTTGTGAGGAAAAAGACTCTACACATTATTTTCAAATAATGATTATATAAACAACACCCACCTTACCAAACCTATTTTCATCAAGTTATTTCATCATCAAAATATATTGAAAAAAACAACCAAAAAAAAAACCAAAAAACTTAGACTTCAAATGATACATTATTTGAATTAGAGTGATTCTTTTAATACGTAGGGACACAAAAATTAATCTATGACCAATGTCCAATATGATTTTAATATAGAATGGAAAAGTCAACTTCTACATTGACTAAGAATTTTAAAATACTCTTATAAAAGATACATTTGTGTACCATTTATATATGCAGTTTGTTGATACTCATTAAAAAATTATATAAATACCAAAAAACAAAAAAATACAAAAAATACAAAAAAATAAAAATAAAAATACAAAAACTTCTATATTACTTTATAGATCACTATAAAAGAACCATCATCTATTTCACACTTCATAGATTTTTTTGGTTTCTACTTATTAAACCAATTAATAAATCACTTGGGTATTTTGAAGCATTAATAAAATATTCACATCCATATTAACTACTAACAAACATTCATTAGCACCTTGAAGTACCATCACCAATATCAATTGTAAGATACATATGAGCACATATGAGCACAAAGGACCCGATAAATAAGGAATTGTTAAATTTTGCACTTATAGAAACAAAAAAACAATTTGAAAAAAAAAAAAAAAAAACAAAACAAAACAAAACAAAACCTAAAACAAAATAGAAATGTTTATAGCAAAGCTCGATGCAATCACATTTGCCACAAGCATATTATAAAAGCTTATGAGATGTACATATAGAATTTCAAATTACAATTAAACAATATAACAATAGAGAATTTACATCTTGAAATTACGTAGCAAATGCCCACATCAATCGTTGTTGTGCCATTAGTGTTGAAATTATACCTTTTTACTTATTTATTTACAAATCCTTTATAGACAAAAATTACAAGTGAAGAAACAAAAATAAAATGTCCAAAATCCACAAATTAGTTATCAATAAATGTTGAAATTACAATAACATGCTATATATTGGGCCAAGTAGTAGTACAGTTGGACATACTATGCATTACTTTGTTCAATGTAAGACTTTGACAAAGAACACTAATGCATGGTATAGTCAGTGACTATGGAGCTCGTATAAATACAATGACGACACTACACATTTACAAATGGACTGCAAATAACGTGGCAAACGCTAATGAAACTTGCTTGGGCATGAAACATGGTACAACAATATACAGTCACAAACGTATTGACAATGATCCATGAATACTATGGATGGAGTCATAGCAACAATGACGATTATTGATATGGTTTTCCAAATGGTAAAGAGATTGAAACGTAAATTAACAAGCAACGTGTGATGACGGGCATAGTTGATCAAGTGCTATTGCGAGACGGTACCGAGTATTATTAAAATTTGCAAATATTGTTTTAGGACAATGGCTTGGAGGTCGCTTAGGCTGATTCAAAGCATTGTATAGTCAAATGTTTGCTATAATACTATTGTTGATTAGAATTTTGCAAGAATTTATCCGTCACTATAAATCCTACTCATTTGCATTTGCATATAAATAAATGAGAGCATTAGAGATTTGAGGACATTTTTAGCAATTCATATCTACATGGGAAGGAAGAAGCAACCAAAGATAAAGACATACCGGGAGAAGGCAAGGTCTATTTTTTGAAATATTGTTATTTTAGAATGCAGGGCTTTGTCCAACATTAAGTCTTTGGTAAGGTTTAGAGGATTGTGACGGTGTATATGTTTATTACCGATCTAGAGACATACGAAGATATTGAACGAGGCCAAGTTGAATATGATAAGATGAAGCATGTTAGATGGCTTGTAAATGATATCAAGGATGCATGCATGAAAGAGTGGGCATTAAATGAATTCGATACCATATACGAGATGATGATTTAATATAAAAAGATTTATTGTCTTGCAAGACAACATATGTCAAGAAGCCACAAAAATGTGGCATCAACATTTTGTGTCTTACTGATGCCAAATCCAAGTTTGTTTACAATTTTCATATGTATTGTAGGCTCGACATTGAAAACAAATTGTAGTAGGTGGAACTTGAGGTGGACCTATTGTACTCCACAAAATGCTTCTAAGATTGATATAAGGCTTACAGAATATGGAATATTGTGTAGTTATGAATAACTCCTTTACATCGATACCTTTATTTAATGAATTGTTATCTATGGGGATTTATGCAATAGTTACTACTTGATCTAATAGAGTTGGACTTCGTACATACTTGAAGATGGCTAGAAATTTCAGGAGATTACTTGAGGAATTTCTTGAATGGAGAATGCATCGCAATCGTGGTATCTCTTGTGTCATGTGGAAGGACAAGCGCCATATTCTCCTATTGTGTATTATTGAAAATCTGATTTCCTCTTCAAATGAACTAGAGGTAGTAATCATCCGCAGAAAGGAAGCCATTAGAGAGGTTATTCCTACATTCCCTATTTTAATAGGGTATACAAAGTACATACGCAAAGTCGATGTCGCAAACTAGCTTTGTGCATTATACTCTAATCAAACACGGAGTCACAAGTAGTGGCATCATGTGTTTTGGTTTTTGTAGACACCATAATTGTCAACATGTATGTGATGTACTTCAACCAATTTTCTTGTGGTAAGAATACAGAGCCTCCTGTGATCCACTTGCAATTCAAGACAAAATTATGTGAAAATATTTTTCAACATTATGAATTTCAAAGGGGTGCATGTCATCTTGTAAATTCATATACCATGTAAAAATATCAAGAGATAAACTTTGAAGTCCAATTCAAGAAAATAATTGAGATAGAAAAGGGTGGGGCTGTGTAGAGATCTACAGTCTTCGATTGTACTACATCATGTTACTTAGCTCAAGGGAACAAAGTACCTAGTTGGTTGCTTATTTTCTGCAGTTGCATTCATCAAATCCGGATCAAACGGGATTTGTACTTGGAACGCAATGATAGCTAGCCATAGACTCCGACAACCAACCAAAACTATGATGATCGTTTTGGAATCTAAATTTACTTTTCCAAGAGCTATCGAATGGTGTTTGTAGGGTGCTTTGAAAACAACAATGAAGAGCTGACAATGAGCCGCATTTCTAGTAAATGAGGACATTGTTTTCGGCTTCAGGGACAACTTAATCTCTTGACCATAAAGGAGAGCAAGTTTCATTGCTGCGGTTATTACCTAATGGTACTCCGAGGGGAACAAAGAGAACACGAGGGAATGCGGGGAACAAAGAGAACACGAGGGAACGCAGAGAACACGAGGGAACGCAGAGAACACGAGGGAACTCGGGGAACAAAGAGAACACGAGGAAATGCGGGGAACAGGAGAGTGACCTAAAGAACCCTAAACCGAGGGACGAAGGGCGAGATGAGGAGACGGGATCACTTCTTTTCGCCACCGCAACGCCATCGCCACTCTCCTTCTCGCCCTCGCACGCACGCCATCTCGCGCATTTAGCGCCGCCGCGACCTCCTATTCTGTTCCTCTGGCGACGGGCGTTCTTTCGAGTGTTTGGACGCCGTTTTTGGTGGCGAGACGGTGGTGTTAGGGGTCTGGGAGTCTGCGGTGCGGCGGTTTGATGAGCAGGGGGCGTTTGGGGGTTCCTCGACAGGTGATGTGGTGTGCAGCGACGAGGCGGTGAAGAGGAGGTTTTAGTTCCGAGAGCGGGGTTCGGAGGCGCGTTGTTGCGGCATGGCGGACGTTCAGGTGGCGCCCCCGGCGCCGCATACTATGGTGCCCCCGGGGATGGATGGGGAGGAGGAGCAGCAGCCGCGCATCCAGTTGAATATCGACTGGGGAAATGTGGACCTGGACTCCATTGTGCTGCCCCCTGGCGAAGATATGGGCATCAAGAGGTGGGTGGTTGGTGTTTCCATTTTTCTGTCTGTTAGGGTTTTGTCACCAGTAGCAGGTGATGACGGGAGTAGTCATTTTGGTGGTAGGTTATGTGTCAGACGGATAGGGTTTAGTGGCTGGGCTCGGAGTTCTGGATATCTGCGTGCATCGCAGTCTAATTATTTACAGATATGAGGGTCCATTTGCGAAGTTCGGGTTGAGATATGGATAAGGCTATGCCTCGTATTGAGACGTGGTCTATATGTTGTGTCAGCGATGACGAAGAAGAGGAAGAGGAGACTCTTGAGACTGACACGGGATTCGGTAATGTTATCATTGTTGATAACCTACCTGTCGTGGCAACTGAGAAGTACGAGAAGCTTGAAGGTGTTATCCGCAAGATTTTTGGTCAAATTGGTGTTATCACTACAAATGGTCTTATGATGCCCAGGGACGAAAGTGGCAAGACGAAGGGATATGCTTTCATCGAGTACAGCACTCCTCAGGTGCTTATCCCAGATCTTTGTAATTATGTGAAATCTTTGATCCAAAAACCGTCCTAGTACGCAATACTTGTGCGCGAATATTTTAGTTGTGCAAGATCGAGGGATGACATGAAGTAATTTGACTCATACTCATAACCTTTACTCTCTTAATCATCAGCATAAAATTACAGACTGTAATCGAGTACGGTGCCTGTCCGATACCTCTGGTCTTCCGATGTGAATTCATGTATCAAAAACCCTGCAGAGTACCCCAGTCTTTTGCATCTGTAATTTACTTGATGAACGTTGGCGGCTTCTCTAAAGCAACGGGACTGATTCTGCTAGTAAGTAGAGCATTACAGTTGTATTAAAATAAAATCAGGCAAACCGAGTATTCAGTGGTTGTGTCTCAATATAGATTCTTCGAAGTGACGTTTCGTTTGTTGGTGGTTGTAGGAGGCACAGACAGCTCGTGAGCAGACAAACGGGTACAAGTTGGACAGATCTCATGTCTTCGTCGTGAACATGTTTGACGACTATGACAAGTATATGAGAGTGCCTGACGAATGGAACTCGCCAGAAATTAAGCCCTACACCCCAGGGGAGAACCTCGTTGCTTGGCTCACAGACGACCGAGGCCGAGACCAATTCGTCATCCGTTTTGGATCTGAGACCGAGGTGTACTGGAACAACGCAAGCCAAGGGAAGCCTGACCCAGTGTATCATCGCTCTGTAAGTTTTTCAGTCCCAGACTTAATGTTTCGTTGATGAAGCGGTATGTTCAGTAATCGATAAACCTTGAGCTTTCTTTCCCTTACTTTTGTTTTTGGATCAACAGTTCTGGACAGAGAGCTTTGTGCAATGGTCGCCATTGGGAACCTACTTGGCCACTATTCACAGGCAGGGTGCTGCAGTATGGGGAGGGGAGAAGTCCTTTAACCGTCTCATGCGTTACATTCACCCTCAGGTCTATCTTCTGAACTTGTTATTTTTTTCTTTGAATTGGTGCGAAGTCTCTGTTAATTCTGTTGTTATTGCCAGACTTATTTATTTTCAAATTCGAATCGTTCAAGAATAGGTAACCTTGTCTACAAACAGTAATGTTTACCTTGTATTTATATCAGTATATGTTTTCCTTGACCTGAGCAGGTGAAGTTGATCGATTTCTCTCCAGGAGAAAAGTTCATGGTGACATATAGCAGCCACGAGCCCAGCAACCCCCGGGATACTCAGGTATGCTTAATACATAGTGGTGTTTGCACCACCTTTATTGTATTTTGGCAGCTCATCAATGAGTAAATAATTTTCCTGCAAATTTTACTTCTCTCAGTATGCTTTGTAGCACATAATTGCTGTGCGTATGTAAAATGTAGCGAATTTGTTCTTCTTTTGTAGGTGGCTTTATTGTATTTCACGTGGCATCTTCAAAGTTAACTAACAGGTTCGAATGCTTGTTTGGCTTACAGAGGGTTACTTTGATGGTATTTGATGTTCGGAGCGGCAAAGTTCTCCGTGAGTTTAAGGGTAGTGCAGATGACTTTGCAACTGGTGGGACTGGAGGTATTGCTGGTGTGTCATGGCCTGTATTCAGGTGGGCTGGTGGTCGTGATGACAAGTACTTTGCACGAATCGGTAAGAATGCGATTAGTGTGTACGAGACTGAGACCATGGGTCTATTGGATAAGAAGTCGTTGAAGGTGGAAAATGTTGTTGATTTCTGCTGGTCTCCAACCGACCCGCTTCTGTCTCTCTTCGTGCCTGAAGGAGGCGGTGGTAACCAGCCTGCAAGGGTGAGTACTCTCATACTCAATTTAGATGATCGGTTTGATCAAATTTTGGGCATAATAGCCAAGACTGATTTAGTTAGCCAGAAGCACGTTTTCAGCATTCTTAACATGGATTAATTTATTCTTTTTGTCTTTTCAGGTAAGTCTTGTGTCTATCCCCAGCAGAGAGGAGTTGAGGCAGAAGAATCTTTTCAGTGTCAGTGATTGCAAGATGTACTGGCAAAGCAATGGTGAGTACTTGGCTGTCAAGGTGGACCGTTACACAAAAACCAAGAAGAGTACCTACACTGGATTTGAGCTTTTCCGTGTCAAGGAACGTGATATTCCTATTGAGGTTCTTGAGCTTGAAAACAAGAACGACAAGATTGTGGCCTTCGCATGGGAACCCAAGGGTCACCGTTTCGCCATCATCCACGGTGATGGTCCACGACCTGATATTTCTTTCTACTCAATGAAGGGACGTGTGACCAAGCTCACTACTCTGAAGGGCAGACAAGCTAACGCCCTATACTGGTCCCCACTTGGACGCTTCATCATTCTTGCTGGTAGGTTTTCATATCTTTTTTCCTGGTCTGACTTCATTTATTGGCTGCGTATGTTAAGACGCTGCTCTAAATCGTATGCAGTAGTTAGCCCAACGAAATCGACAATCGATTGATACTGAGGAATCTATGTCGGTATTCCTTCAGGTTTGAAGGCATACAACGGTCAGCTTGAGTTCTACAATGTGGACGACCTGGAGACCATGGCGACAGCTGAGCACTTCATGGCTACTGACGTTGACTGGGATCCTACTGGCAGGCAAGTATATATTTTCAGTATCTTTTAGAAAAGGCATCAATATCTTGGTTTGTTTTTCGACTCATGGAACAATGTAGCCATGAGTTCCGTTTCTTCAATGTGGGTTACTAAGTTAGCAGGTGTAACTGTTTTGCAGGTTCTGTTCAACATCTGTAACGTCTGTTCATCAGATGGAAAATGGATTTAACATCTGGTCATTCCAAGGAAAACTGCTGTACCGCCTGCCAAGGGATAGGTTCTTCCAGGTATGAATGTTCAAATGTCTTTCCTTTCCACTCGTGTCAGATGGTTCTATACTATTCTGCCCAGATGCTGTATTGAAGCTTATTTGTTTTATTTGACTTGTTGCCCTGTATGGGATTGAGCTGGTGAGAATCATTCAAGTACAATTCAAGACTAACACTGCTTTCTTTCCAATTAGTTCCTGTGGCGCCCAAGACCCCCAACTCTCCTGACTCTTGAGGATGAAGCCGAGATCGCCAAGAACTTGCGAAAATACAGCAAGAAGTACGAGGCTGACGATCTCGCAAGGTCTCTGGAGGGTACCGAGAGGGACACTGAGAATCGCCGGAAGTTGGTGGATGAGTGGAAGGCGTGGGTCGCCCAATGGAAGGCCGCTCAAGAGGAAGAGTCTGAGGAGCGTCTTATGCTCCGTGACGGTGTACCAAGTGACACCGAGGAAGACTACGAAGCGGAGGAAGTAGAGGTAGAGGAGATCATTAACATCGAAGAGGAAGTTGTTGGGTACGGTTTTGAGCAGACTGATTAAACATAGAAACACAGCCTGGGACCAGGTTTTTGTAGCAGAAGTTGTTCATCAAGTTCCAACAGCATTTTCGCCTACATAGTAACGTTGAAGTAGTGGACAGAGAGGCTTCTTCTATTATCATTTGATAATCCGTTTTGTCGTGTAGTTTTTCCCTTGCAGTAAACACGAGGGTATTTTGCCTTCTTTTTTACATCTATCCGTGCCATTCTCGATTCACTATTTATTTGTTTCCTTCTCCGTCTCTTTCAACATCCAATCATACAAAAGTCTCACAGGTGCAAACAAACAGAGGACACCCTCGTACTGATCAAATCATTTCAATTAATCTCAAACCGATCTATACAAAGCCTAGAATTTCTCTAATCTAGCAACTACCAAAAATTCAGTTACAAGTTTTCTCGATCTCCAACAACTGGCGCTGCGGCCCCTCCTGTGCCCAATTTCGCATCGGCGTCACGGAAAGTCCCAGGCTGCACAGCCCCCGGACTCCCCATCCCAGGCTGCGCTCCCTCCGGAGCAACCATCCCACGAGCCGACAACCGCAGTGCATCGGCTTGCTGCGCCCCAACTTCCCGAATGGCGGCCATCTTCTCCCCCGACGCGGCCTTGTCCTCGCGAGCTGTGGCGATGGCCTCCTGCTTCGCCTCCTTGTTGAAAGGGTGCAGCAGGATCTTCCCCACTGCTCGAGCGTTGAACGCGGCGTGGTCCACGATCTCCCGAGCTCCCGAGGTCGCGTTCACTATCTCCTCCTTCGCAGCTGCCTTCCTCTCGAGCTGCTTGGGGCTCTGCTGAGTCTGCTCAGTCTGAGTCGCCATGACGCTGCTGCTCTACGTATTCCTCAGGTCCCTCGAGTTTTTGCAGCAATCTCCGAAGAAAAAAACGATGTTGAACGAATGAGTGGGGAGCTTGCAGAATCAAAGAAAGTCAGGTGATTGTGAGTAACTGTGCAAAATGAAAGCAAGATCGTAGACAACTGATGGAGAGCTTGGGGTGCAATGGCAGAAACAAAAGTGCAAGATGTGCACTAGATTTGGCGACAAAGCAAACTTGGGAAGAAACCCATGTGTCGTATGGTTGAATGCCCAAGTGGGAGCTCGTTTTCCTGCCAAGTGTCCCATGGAAGCACTGTAGTTCTTCGGTTACTTCGGTTTGTGAAAAAAGTTATGTTTTCTGGGTAAATATTTTTTGCAGGAATGAAATGTTTATAAGAAAATACTTCTGTAGAACTTTCAGGTGGTTTGAGGATAGCAATGGTGCTTTGGAAGCCGCATCCAGCTACGGTAGAAGCACCTATAACCAACAACTTAAGGATTTTGAGCCTTTTTTTCCGAGGTGTAATTTTCACATGTAGAAAAATAGGTTTCTCATAGAATGTAAATTTTTTCAAAATTTTCTTCCCAATATTGAAATAGATACAAATTTTTAAACACAAAAGTACTTTGTGACCCAAAACTGATATGTAGAGTTTTCCATTGTCACACCGAGTTGGTACTAATTTCCACTCATGAGTGTACCCAAAACCACCCAAAACCACCAGCTTTTTGAGTGTTTTTGAGTGTTTTGATTGGTCAGTTTGAATGGAGTGGTCTGACAAGTTCAGCCAAGTTGCGGTTCAACCAAGTTGTGGTTCAACCAAGTTGTGGTTCAACCAAGTTGTGGTTCAACCAAGTTGCGGTTCTAGGGACATCTACATGTTGGATCTAACCAAGTTGCGGTTCTGGGGACATCTATAAGTTGGATTTGGAGGTGCTATTGGTTTTAGGTGTTTCTACCTTAATGATTCCGTATGGTAAACTGTAGATTTTTCAACTAATAAGTAAATCAGTAAGATCGGTTTCTAAGGAGTTTATTCTTGCGATGGGATTGATACAACTACAAGTGGTCACCTTATAATTCTTGCAAAAATTGTTGGAATAGAATCTTCTAGAAGGCTGTATGTAACAGATTCTAGGTGGTGTATAATAGATTTAAAATTTCATCAGTAAGGTAGCAACACCAAAGAATCGTAAAGGACCAACTGCTGAGCCTTGGTGTACCAGCAACTAGGAGTAGCGTAAATATATTGACAGCAACATAGAAGTAACTCAAATCAACACAACTCCTAGTATTAGCTATTTTACCTTTTAGATTTATTAAAAATTCATAGCACAATTCCAAATTTTTATTTTTTTTTTGGGGCTCATATTCTCTATACTTGCCAACCTTCGTGTATTTTTTTCACACCAACTATGCCATTTAATCAGGCAGAAAGCTCCCAATGAGGAGGGTTTTGGTCGCTACCTTATATTAAACGGGTAGTCCCCCACTCACTCCCGAGGTTACCTCCCCCTTTCTAACTTCGGATTCAAAATATCTTGATCTGCTGCTCTGATTCCTTGAGAGCTCCGAGAGAAGTGGAGAGACCTTACAGGAATAGGGTTCGAAATGGTGAGAGTTTGTCCCCGCCTTATATATCCAAAGACCCGATTTAATCAGTATGAAAGTCAGAAAGAGAGAGTAACTCAGGCCGAAGGCCCGCGTGAATGAAGTGTCCGTTGGGGATAGTGAAACTAAGTATGCCACCAGGACCTACAAAGTTCTTGCTAACCTTGATGCCTCCTTTCGAAGGTGGACACTATAACTATGGTCTAACCTATCTAGGCTAGAACTAATTACCATTATGAAGAACGGACATGTTCTCCACCCCAAGGACAAATTAAGGGTACCCATGCGACAAGGTCAAGAGACCCCCCACCAAGATTGGGTGAATCAATGGTGGTGAAGCCCCGGATGGCATGGGGATTGAACCCTGGTCTTCCCAAAGGGATTCCAGGAGCCCAACCACGAGCCTATCCCCGGGGTAGTTTAAGGTCATTTCGGACCTTGTATCACCCAAGTAAGGGTATGTATGAAAGTCAATAAGTACCTTCGGCCTTTCTTTGCTGGTAAATGACTTTCATACATGTGAGCTACTTGTTTACATCCCTGCTATCTTCATTGTACATTCATGGAATTGGGAATTAGTGCTTTTGGTTGAAGAACTGTCGCAGGTCACAGAAGCCAATACTTGTACAATAGATTGCTCTACAATCCCATTAACCCTTTGGAGCCTAGGGTTTTTTCCCAGCAACTCTGTTTTTTCTTGTTTTTTGCGCTATTATTGGAATATACAAAAATAGGTTCGTACTGTTGTATATCTAACCGTATAGTACTATAGCTAAAGGTAGTAGAATACTATGGGCAAAACATGGACCTAATCCAACCGTTGGAAGTTGAAGTATATAATCCGTATATGGAGGACAATAAGATTGCAGTTTTGTGTATTTTTTCAGGGGGTGTAAGTTTGGAACCCCATAAATCTCGGAATAAATTTCTAAATTTAGTAAAAGAGCGGTTCAGCTATGTCCCATATTAACATCTTTAGGATAAATAAAAAAATATATATGTCCTAAATTAGTAAAAGATTTAGAGGATTTTTAAGGTTTAGGCATGAAAATAATATATGGTTTGGCATGTTTTTTGTACACTAGGCCTCATTGACATGACTCAAATGTAATGCAATCCACAACGGTTGAAGAATCAGAATGTAGGCATAAAAGAGAAAAAGTAATAAAAAACCTCAAATCTACTGTCTTTTCCTCTAAATACACTACATGTACAATATTATTGTGATACCGTATCGACAAGGATGTGTATCATTATGGCAATCATCTTTAGTCTTACTCCAATGACACATCACTTCTTTTTCTAGTGAATCATCCATCTACATTTACAATGCCAACGGAAACAACCACTCATGGACTAAAACTTTCTCCATGAGCAAAGTTCATCCCACCAAGACCCTTTTCTTTTGTACTCTCCTCTCCGTATTCTCTTCAAGTCCGCCTTTCTTTTCGTTGCCGTATATTGCTACAGTGATGTATTCTTATCGATTTGGACCCTCTACACTACTCCAAATTGAGATCTGATTGTTGCATTGTGAGCCTATGAGAAGAACATAAATCTGAACAGGTATAATCGAGAGCAAATTCATCTTGGATTTCAAGATATTCATCTCCAACTGAGTTTCGCAACCACATTATGGTTCCCTGGGCTCCAAAGGGTTAAATCTAAGAATGTCCAACCGAAGACTTATGTGGAGGCACTGGCTGTAGCTAACTTTGATTGAAGATCTTGTGTCTTGGCCTGCATCCAATATCAACCAAACATTTTCCGTTACAAGTCTAGCACGCAGGATACGAATTCCAAAATATATATTCCAAAAACAAAAGGGGGGGAAGGAAAGAGAAAAGAAAAAAGAAAAGAGATAAAGAAGAAGAAACTAAGAAGTTCTCAAGAAACGAGAACCATGATTAAAAAATATAGAACCTGAAATCCTTTAGAGCGCCTCAAGAGTGGATCAAGAGCGTTTAGAGCAGGTTCAACTTCGCCCATTCCGGACAATGCATCTGCCTGACGCACGAAAGCCTGCGTTTATGATTCAGCATCACCCAAGTCAGCCACGTACCAAACATACTCGATAGATTTAAACACAGCATTTGTGACATGGTCTGAGAAGTATTGTGTACCTGAGCCCACTTCGGAGCAATACGTTCAGCTTCTTGAGCGTCTTGCAAGTTCCCTTGTGCTAGTTCAACCCAAATCTGTTCAAAGTCATCAACCAATGAAAATTAGTTAATATAAAGTAATTAATTTTCATCACTTGAAATAGCACAAAGAATAGTACAAACTCTTGTTTGCAATGCCATTTAGTTGGTTTCATAAATTGAACTATGCACGAGATTTCGTTGAATCCTACATGGCCTGGCACTTATGCTCTATGCCTATACTGTGCATAGTGTTTTATTGATGCTGTTCCTTGCAAATAAAATATTTTGAATCTCATGTTGTTTGGTTTTGATGCAACTCCTCCTGCAGACAATAGAGCTGAACCCATCTGAGGGGCTTCACTTCACATATGCTAACAAGTACTACCCTATTCATTTTATATTATCTAATTTTCAGAGCTCTACCAATGGAAAAACTAAAATAATCCATGGGAGCACCCTTGGAGAGAGTGTCTAAACCCATCCATCAAGTGTGGCTCGAAGGCCATATTTAGGAGGGGTTGAGAGGGGTGGACCAAATCTTTGGCCCTATTGTTATGCTTGAGTGAGGTACTACTAATCTTAGAGGGACCTCCATACATTAGGGGGAAAACGGGGTCCTTAGAAGGCCTTGTAAGACAGCCCGGATTAGGTGAGCTTCCTACCCACTGACACTTCTCTGCGAAATCTCATTGGTGGATATCCTACCCGCTGACAACAAAATTCGCCCCGTTGACAACAGGATTCGCCCCGCTGACAACAGGATCCGGTACTGTTCAATGGGGTGACAGCAGTGGGCACACGCTCGGTGACAGTGTCATTACTGCTTGTATTGTCCAATGGGGGGGTGGGGTGGGGTGGGGAAGGGAAGCGATTGGCTGGACCCCTTAAATGCCAACTGCTAGCACTGCTGGCAGCATTTGGCGACCTGCTGGCACCATTGGTGCCAGCAAGGTAAAGTGCACGGGCATGGCAAAAATTCAGGCACAGATTTCATGGAAAAGGCCTTCTGGAGACCCCAAACTTCCCCTAATGGAGTAATTTGAGCCTTCAGTTCTTGAATTTTTTTTTAAATAAATAAAACAAATACCAAAACAAAAAACAACTAAAAAAAAGACTCCATGATCCCAAAGCAGGGAGGGGAGAAAAAGGGTACCCACCAAACGTGGTAACCAAGCCACGCTCGATGGGGAGAAATAAAGAGACCCCACCATTGGGCCTCCAAGAAGAAAAAAAGTTATTTTTTCTGTTATTTCATGGACATAACAAAAGAAAGCATACTTTGTGGGCGCCTCTAATATTCATTGCAACGATCTTCTTCTTGTGTAACGTGTATTTCTGCTTGCACTTAGTGTAGATAAAAAACAAACACTCATTGCGTAGGGGTGGATATGTTGTGATGAACATATTAACAAGATATTCGAGGCTTGCCTTGCGGCTTGACATGGTAAGAAGCTCACATAAGCTGACTTTAAAAAAAGAGCAAAACTTTAAAGTAAATAAAGTAAAGTAAAAGCACCAGGAAGTGACACGATGAAGGTAACAACATCTATAATAAGCGTGACTATAGAGGTTTCACTACTGCATCAATCTAAGTCATGAATTTTGACAAAATTTTATCAAAAGTATTTTAAGGAAATAGACTATGGTATTTAAGTGTTGTTATAAACTAGCATTTGAACTTATTTTTCAAACCACTAAATTTTTGATAAAAATATACAGCCGGATTTGAACTTTAATTTATTTCTTACATAATTAATTTTTAAAGTAAATTTTATCAATAAAAATTCAACACAAGTGCATATATATTAAAATTTGATTATACGAAGAATGAACTCTATATGAGGTAATATAATTGGTTACTTAAGTGTACCAGGAAGAAGAAAGTCCATTTGCTTCCCTATCAATGAATAACTTTCACTTTTCACCCTTAATTCTCTCAAAGGAAGTTGAGGCCAGTCAAAATTGGTCTCTTTTGTTTCTACATCAAAAATAACTATATTTCTTGAAGAACTGGACACAAACATGAGGGACTTATTGAGGGACTTATAGAACCTTCAGATTGTTCTCTAGATCTGAAGCTCCACACTGTAAAGCCAGAAGACGAGCAACATGAGCAGCAGTGTTACAATGACTCACCATCATCTCTGCTAGTAAGATCACCAAATTTGGGCCATTCCCGCATTTACCTGCACTTGACCACCACATAAATTCATACCAAAAGAATGACTATCAACTACATCCATAACTTTCAACCAGCATATGATTTGTATAAAGAATTTGGTTTCTGCACATTGGTTGAATTCTAAATGACATGTTAATGATTGTATTCAAAAAATTAAAATGGTTGGTTTAGGGTTGCGTACCAATACAGCTGCATGATTCCACCCTCACGTGGGGTGATGTCAAGCTCCGAATTACGTCCAACGTTTCCAGGCTGCCACTCTTCCTACATGTCTTGTTGATGCAAACCCTTATCTCATGTTGCTGTTCCCGCATATGCTACTCACTGTCTCGCCTTGCAGCTGCTCTAATTCCAAAAGCCCTTGAAGAACCCTGTCTCCTCCCTCTGCGCCCATCATTGCAAAATCTCAAAACTCCAAGAGATGAGAAACCTCTACTCGGAGGTTTATGCTCTGAATTACTACGTGCTTTAGAGTAACTGCAATTGTGCTCTGGACAAACTACAAGGATCTGACCTAGTGTAGCCAATCCAACTACTGCCATAGCAACTACACTAGTAGCAAACCCATCGTTTTTTATCCCAGAGAACGCGGTACTTTGAGAAATCAACCAATCGGAGCAGAGGAAAGGGGCCCGCAAAATTGTCTGTTGTGACGGATTCGAATGCTTTATCTCAGAGTGGCGCCGCTTGACTACTTTTTCAAATAAAAAACGACGCATTTGCTAGCAGTGCTATCTGAACCCCACACCTAATCTAGAACTAAAATTTCTCACTCCGAAAATCCCCAACTTACAACAGTCGTACAAAAAAACTACAATCTGTTGATCTCGTCAAATTCTTGATACTAGTATAAATCAATGCACCATCAAAACTCTAGAAAAGAAAAGACCGAATCAAATGAAAAAATCAACCAGCTCAATTCATCCACTTTCCTGTAGCAAAAAAACTCCAAACCTCAATTCAAAAAGCAAAAAAAATAAAAACAAAAATGAATCATCAATATCCAATTCACCCTCCTACCACCTCAACCAGATCTAGATACAAAACTCCAACGAACCATAAAACTCACAACAAACAGACTCTGACGCTGAATAGACACTGAATAGACAGACTGAATCGGAACACAAAAGAGTGACCTTGGATGAGGTTCAAGAGCTTCCGAAGTCAGTACAAGGTGCAATTGCAAGATGGGCATCAATCATCGGTCGTTGACTGGTGGCGTCGGTGATCGGTGACCAGGTGGCGGAGGTGGAGTAGATGCAAAGGGTAAGTTACCAGAGTTGCAGGATATGCTCGTCTTTAGTATATTTCGTTGTAATTTTTCTGGCTTTTTTATTGGAGGTTTTTGCGACAATAGCTATGACCTCAATCCATTCATTTGGTATGGATGGGGGATTTGAACATTTTGGTGATTACGTATTTCATCAAGGGTATGGTGTGTTTGCCATTGTGGGTCATGTTTTGCGATGTATGTAGTTTTTTTGATGAGGTAGTATGTAGCAAGGTATTTTTTCCATTCTTTGGCAAGTTTTTGGGGTAGAAAACCACCTTGTTGTGCGATTCTATTCGTGAGATTTGATTGTGGGGGTGCTTTATAGGTCTTTTCAATGGTTTCTGAGATTTTGTCTACAATTTTGTCGAGGGATGTACAAGCTGTTTCCCATTGATCACGTGTGAGGTGGTCGTTTTTTTTAAGTAATATAGTTAATCCATTTATTCTTGTAGAATTTGCTTTGAAGAATTCTATATTAAATTTTTATAAGTTTACTTGTGGAATTGGATTAAGTATTCTAGTTTGAATGGTAGTTACTGGCGGTGGAGGCTTAGCAATTAATGTATTTTGTGAGATATGTAAGGTGACTTGATAGTGGTCTGAGTTTAGATTCATGTTTATATTTGTGGTGGAAGTGAATCTGTTATTATCAGTTGAGTTTATGTAGAAGCCATCTATAAGGTTGGTTAATGTATAGTTATAGCCACCTTGTTTGGAGAAATTGATGTTTGTTGGGATATATTCGAAGTTGAGGGATGTGGTGAAGTTTTTTGACTTGATGTCTTCTTCTTGTGGTGGTGTGTTAATGTTGTAGTTTTGTCGTCCAATAAGTGCGATGTCGCGGTTAAAATCACTACATAAAATGTATATCTTGTTTGGATGTGCGGCAATTTGGTTAGTGATTGAAGTTTTGAGGTGGGGAATGAGACGTATATCTTCTAAATGTGTAGGCATATACATGTGTATAATTAGCCAGGGTATTAATGGATGGTTATTTATTTTTATTATTTGTAAATATGGGAATATATTTGCTAGTGTGGGAATTTTATTGACGTTATCTGAGAATGCGTATTTATTGTGGATAAGTGTGAGTACTCCTCTTCTTCAGGGGGTGTAGGGCATTCTTTCTTGTATGCATCTTGTGAGAGCATGAGTGTTATTAAAGATGAATTTGTATTCGAGGAATAAATTTTGTATGTATTTTGTAGACTTTGTTGCTGTACGGTTTAATTTCTTGAATATTTATAATTGATGTATTTTAAATGGAGTTGTTTATTAAGCTTTGTAGGTTTGGTAAAGCTGTATTAAGTGATGAGGCGTTTCAGATAATTATATTTGTTTCTTGGTTGGTAGTAATGTTTATTCTTGGTATGGTGTGAGGATGTTTGGAAGTGGAGGTGGTGTGAATATTCATTTATGTTTTTAAGACAACATAGTGATTTTGTTATTAATTTGTTTTGGAGGAACGGAAATTTTCTTTTAAATGTGATATGTGTGGGTGGAATTTCTTGACTGTGGATGAATTTGTATAGTTCTCTGTGCATTGATTTTTTGTGAAGTATTAAGTCTTGATTATTCTCTAAAAAATTTATATATATGGATGTTGTGTTGAGATGTGTCGTATCGAGGGTTGTTAAGGTTAGAAAGTCAAATGATAATTGTATTGGTCTATATATTATCATTGAAGTGGTATGTATGAAGATTTGCTAGTATAATATTGCATTTATTTATTGAAGGGTTTATGGTAATGATTAGGGCATACAAAATATAAGGGAGTGGTGAGTGGTTTTGTGTTTGCATATATTGATGGAAGAATGGAATTGAGATAATCGTTTGGTGATGCAGTGGATGGTGTTTTTTAAAATAAGAGCAAATGTTTTTGCTAGATGTTGGTATTCAAGTTGAAGTTTTATTGTATTGGAGATAAAGTATATTTTAGCACGTTTTATGTGGTGTGCTGTGTGTGTACGTAGTATCTTGGGCATTGGTCCCGGGTTGGTTTCAATGTCTCCACATTAAAGTAGTGCTAATTTGTTAATGAAGTAATAACCGCAATATTGAAGTGTTTTGGATTTTCTCTTATTTATTTTGTAATATTATATAAATATAAATTTATTTGTGGTGAACAAATGAGGTAAAGCAGGTATTGTTTTTGTAATTTGTTTTGTTATAGTTAGGTGTGTTTTGATGTATGGCCAGTGGTTGTAGAGGCATACTAGTTGTATAGGTGATGATTTTTGTTGTTTTTTATTATGTGGCAAGGGTGGTAGGCCGGGGCCATTGTGTTGGTTTTTGTGGTTTATTTTATGAGATAGTATGTTTGATTTGGTAGAAAAGTAAGGAATTTTTTTGTATGGTTGTTTGAGGTAGTTTGAAGATGTTCTGTATGGTTTTTCTAAAACTTTTCAATGCTATTTATATTTTCGTCTATGTATTTTGGATATATATGTTGTAAAATTTATTTTTTAGTTTTTGTAGTTGAATATATTATATATAAATATTTGTTATTTTTATGTATTTATTAAATTTATTTAAAGATGTTTATCTCTAGTAATTTTTAATATTATAAATAGATTTTTATATTTATTTTTAGTATTTATTGATGCTATAAATAGGTTTTATATTTATTTATAGTATTTATTGATATTGTAAATAACTTTTATTTTTATTTTTAATATAAAAATATACTATTAATACTTTGTGATTGTTAGTCACCGGGATGTTTATCAAAGCTAGTTTGTCAAGTCTATGTTTCCTTCAATTTCCGAAATGTCCGGATTAGCCACTTCAATAGCATCCAAAGTAATCTTTATTTGCTATTAAAGAAGTTGCATTCGAGCTTCGTATTGGAGAAGTTTTGGTGTAGTCTGTTCTCCAAGCCTTGGATGGTGTTGACAAGTGCGGTGTTCACATCCGAAGAGCCGAGTGGAGTTAACTCTTCTTTACTAGGTCCATTTGTTCCATCTAAAATTTTTTGGTGGGATAAATTCGACATATTTACCTAAAATTTTTTAGTTTAGCTTGACAATTTTTTTGTATACAAAGGAGTTAGGGCATTGCACATTGCATGAGTCGGTGTGTTTGTCATTTTCGTGCAATCAACACCACTGCATTTTTTTATTGGCACGTCATCCTCGGACAGTTTGTGGTTGCTTGCAAAATTTACATCCAACATTTCATTTGAAAATGAAAGTTTGTGTGCTTTAAATCTTTTGGCTTCGACTAGACTTAGTGCCCTGATCCAAGCAGACTCTCCATCCATCGATTTTTGCACATTTGTAATTTCAAACTCATGGCAACGGAAAACACCATCCATAATAATAAATTCAAACAAGTAGTAAATTTTTTTTCCTACTAGTGATTGGCTCGTGATTTTCACTGAAAGCATAGTTGCAATTGTTATGATATCAAAGGATTTACAAAACTACTCTCTAGAGAGGGTAGATTTGTCGAGTTTTATGATGAAACGTCTTAATCGACGAAGTAGACCATATCCATCCGTTCTCGGGTTTCAAAGGTAAAGTTTGATAACCCTATTCCACCTTTTAGACCTATGGAAACATAAAATGGCTATGGGTTCTTCAAGGATATCCTCAATCTTCATCATCCTCAATCTCCTCTTTGTCATGTAAACACCTCATCTCTACTCAAATTTTATCCTCAATTTCGAAATGGATGGATATTTGGTAATCAAGAGCAAAGCTATGCTCACACACTTCCAAATCAAAGGGAATTTGTGTGAGATTGAAGTGCATTCCATCTTTTCCATCAATTTGTTTAGAAGACCACTCTTCTTATAATATAAACGGAAGAGATGGAATGCTCTCTATATGCTCTTGTGCTTCTGATTTATACATACTCCTTTGAATAAAGGTGGAGAGAGAGGGAGGATTTTCTAATAGCAACTCTGTAAACTTTGCAACGGCATTCATTGCTTGAAAGCCAACCCAAAAAATAAGGAGTTGTGCTTTGTTAAGACAATATTTGTCTCAATCACAATGAGGGTCTTAGGACATCCAAAGCGTGTAATTATTTGCTTAAACAATAATTTTACAGCATTTGTGGCATCGTCGGTCTTCACAGCCTTGGCTTTTGCTCATTTGGTGAGATACTCTGTGGCTATTAGTATAAGTTTCAGCATTTTGCTAGAGTGGGGATGAATGGGATGAATCTTTTCAATGTAGTATACCCCTCATTTTTTGAATGAAACTAATAGAAGAGAGACATGAAGAGGCATCTCCATTCGAAGGTCATTCCGAACATAACGTTAGCAAGCATCACAACCTTTGATGTAGTCATGGGCATCTCGAAATATAGTAGGCCAATAGCAACCAGTTCTTAAAGCCTTCTGGCCCGTTAAGGTGCTTTGGCCTGCATTGGTAAAAAAAATAGCGCCCATGCATTGGTAAAGAAAATCTATGTCTTTATGTGCAAATGCGTTATGATATTTCGTGTATTTAGAAGATTCTGAGTGTTTAATAAAAATGCTTTGTTTTAAAATAATTATCATGTTCATTTGGCTTAATTTGACCTTAGTATTGAATCTTTAATCACTAATTGGTTTTATTTGGAGTTGAATGAAAGTTAGTAGCTAGTGTTATTGTTTTTGCTATTTGACTTTGCAATTATGCACCAAAAGATGACTTAAATTGATCATAAGGTAAAAATTTAAGGAGTCTATAACTTCAAAGATAGCCTCATAAGCAATGCATAGGCTGAGATGGTTGGTTTGTATGGATATGATGGAGATTTGTTAATTCTCGTTGTCGTTGTTTAGTTTTTGTGTGGTATGTTGGAGTGAAAAGAACCAAAGCTTGTGTCGGATTCTGTGTATTTTATGAAAAAAATTGAATATAAAAGCAAAGTAACACATAATGATGTTACGCATTTCCGAACGTTAATTTTACTTGGTTTAAAGTTTTTATGAATGTTTTCTGAACATTTGAATGAGTAATAATTTGTTGCTTTCCAAAGTGACGAACAAAAATTTTGTATTTGTTTTAAAGTTATAATTCTTTTTGAAGCAGAGTAAAATTTAAAGGGAATGTAGTCTTCATTGTTTGCTTTCCAGAGCGTTGTCACATTTATAAATGGCATTTAAAACTTTTGATTTATTAAAAAAAAGATGAAGTAGAGTTCATTGCCGCCCAAAATTTTGAGAAGAAACTTTGATAAGACATATCTTACAGATAATAGTTTTTATTCAAATAAAAAATTGATAAATTCTAGCACATTATCTTAGCTTTAAAAAATGCAACAATTTGTTTGTCTTAGAGCTATAGAATGTTTTTTATGACTATTTTAGTACTTCTGATGTGGAAGAAGCCCGAAGTGGAGATTTGAAAACTTGAAGATTGATGTGAATATTTACATTTCAAGGACCTATCTTATGTTATGGGCATGAGGCTTTGTTATCTGTAGCTTGTTTTGGAGGCTTATTATCAATTTGGCATTGTTCACCTTGTTGTATGGCTCACATGGTTGAATCTTAATGGATCACAAGGATAAGTCTTATACAATTTTAATGACTCATATGACTAAAACTTATGTCTTTTTTACAGTATGAATAATTTGATGACAATAGATTGTGAAATTGAAAGTTTATAATCCATATTCACTGACGGTTTAGGTCATGGTTGTCATCCGTTCTATTTTCTTATATCTTGTGGCTTTTAATTTTTTTCTTGATCCTTAAATTCCTAAAGTTATAGTGTGATAAACCAATGAAGAGCTGATTGAAGATTTATTGAAGATTCAATATTTAAGGAGATATTAAATTATAATTCGTAATTGTTAAGTCATTTATAGTTGCAGCTAGAATCTCTGTGATTTCTATAACAAATCTTTCCTTACTCAATACTTTGGGAATGTTATTCGGGCACATTAACGAAGTGTACACATATTATCACATTTAGAAATGAGGAAATATATATTGCAGGCAAGGCACAAACAGTTCACACATATTGTTTCTAAGGCAACAGACAGTTCATATATTGGATGAATCCTAATTGCTTTGAGGTGTTCCATATGAACACTTAAAATATATTCTACAATAGAATATAAATATTACCATAGAGATGTTCATATTTTTAATTAAAGAGACTTAATGAGCCATATTTTTTTTTTAATATGTCTTGTATTTATTTTATTAGAGAACCTGAATTTTTTTATCTTATTTTTAGAGTATAGAGCTAATGATGCAAGTTTTAAAAAATGCATAGACTACTTGCCAAAAATCCACCGTATTATTTTTTATGGAATCTCTCCATGAGCCTTGTTGTTATTTTGTATTTTGTTTTATATATATGTTATCTAGAGAGTCCTCTCAATTTCTGCTTTTGAAATCAAATAATTGAGCTGATGATGCATGTTTCGAGAATGTAGAGTTTGATTGCAAAAATTCCACGGCATTTTGGAAAATTTTGCGATATATTTTGAAATTGAGAACTATTTTATTTCTATGTTGAAATCCAACTATTTGTCTAAAAAAATTCTAAAAAAAATGCTCTAATTCTAATAATTATTTTGTGTATCCCCAAAACCATTTCAAAACTTCAATTCTCATTTTTTTTGTACTTTGTAGTTTGCGTGGTAGTATATATCTACTTATTTGTTTTTTTATTTTTTTTTAAAAGTAAAATCTTCACTACAGATTTTTATTTTTATTTTTTCTCTTAATCCACATCATTTTTTAGATGTCATGAGATTTGTTTCTTCGGATGAAGGAGCATAAAGCGTAGGGGGTGCGTCTGTCGCCGGAGGTCCATGCCTTCAAACTATATTGCCTCGCTGGCGTGCACCTAGCTGCTGGCCCTGCCCTGTCGAGTCCGATCTCGCAAACCGTGAAGCTGAGTTGGTCAGACCAAGCTGACTGAGTGCATTGAAACTATGCCCTCAATTTTAGGGCCGAGTAGTAACCTATCACTAGTCTCAGGCTTAGCTAACAAATCTTACTACCACCCCAAAGTCCATTTTAAAGACTTTCCTCCCTCCATATACTTTTAGTTTAGACGACGAACACACTACATTCATCTTCATCGGATTTTTCTATTAGTTGGCAGTTGATATGTCCACACCTTATCTTGGATCACCTTCTCTACCCATATTCCTTTCATTCATTGCCCTACATCATTTTATCCTCTAAAACCGCATTATATATTGTAAAATTCATATCTTTTTTGGATTTTTTTTTTTTTTGTATTTTTTTTTTTTTTTTTTTCTATAAATCTTGTTACTGCCAATGGACGTTATCACGGTTTCAATATTGAAAATTAGAAGATTAGGTTTGGCATTTGTGGTGTCGAAAAAGAGCCACTCTATTTGAGTTTTATATGACCTCCATCACCCGAAATGTGGTTTTTCCATGCTTCTATATGTTGTATGCTCCTCAAATTTTGGAAGCATACTTCCAACTCATTTCGAAATGAAAATTAGAAGAGCCTCCACCCACATGATCTCCAAAAATTGTTGGTTTCACTTTCGAGAAGATGGCTGTTCACATCAGGCATTATAAAAAAAACTTGTTTCTCAACTTCAAACTTTACAATCTCTCAAATGGTGAGGAATTACAGTCTAAAATTTTGTGTACACGTACATGTACAAGTTAGGTATTAGATCCCACGGTTAGATTCTTCTAAATACGTTGGAATTTGGATAATTCTTTGTTGAATTAAAACATGACAAATTTGAGGTAGAATTTAAGATTTTAATGCCAAAACTTTAGAATTTTTTTTTTTTTGGATCTATTCAAAGATGAGGAAAAAAATGCTGTATTTTGGAATTTGCACTTTGACAAATTTGTCAAAGTGCAAGTTTTTAGCCACACGAATGTTCCACTCAAACACAAAAAAAAATCAAAAAAATTATTTCCCCACCAAGCTATCACAAGAAACAACACAAATAGGTTGACCGTTGAATTATAATAAAAATAAATCAGTTATCACACTTAACAACAAAAATCATTACATATTTCACAAGACATTGTAAGTCATTTAACCCCATACGCTTCTACATGTTCCCTGTTATTCCTAAAAACTCAAGAAATTGCAGTGAAAAGAAGCAAGTACCCACACGTTGGAGCAGCTTCAGTACATTCACAATGACGGCCAATCAAAATTCCGCACTTACACAGAAAGTTGGCATGTCAGCCTTTAAGACGGCCGACTTCCTTTCCCTCCACTTCTCGCCACCTCACCCCTCCCCACCCTACCCGCCACCCCTTTCCCGCCATCCCCCTTTCAAACCTCACCGGCACAACCCGCCCACACCCGGGAAAAACCCTCCAACACCCTCCAACACCCGCCTCTAAACCGCCTACCACCAGTCACCCATCTAGTACCTACGTCCCGATCACCAGGTATCAACCCACCGCACTGGCGCGAAAGTCCCCACCGATACCCGCCCGCCCCGTCACCCATCATTCCGTTACTCCCGAAACCACCCCAACACCCGCCGGGTACACTCTCCACCCCGCCAACCTTCCCGCCATTCCCTTTCAAACCCGCACCGGCGATCACCCGCCCCTCCACCGCCTACCCCCAGTCACCCTCCCAACCGTTACCACCAAAACCACAACAACCGGACAACACCCGTCCAACACCCGCCGGGTACCACCGGCTGACGCTCCCGCGCTCTCGCCCCATGGCGGGACCATGGCGGGACCACGCCATGGAGTTGTTGTTTTCGCCGTTGTGGAGCTCTCTCATCAGTGCAGCTTCATGCGCCGAATCCTCTCATAGTTTATCGTTTCTCTCATCCCTCACTGACGAGGTGCCAAGTTACAGCGCCTCAGAAGACGCAGAATTCGATTTGGTGAAGTTTGGAGCTCGCAGCTCAGGAGTTGGCAATTGGGTTTGTGAGGAACAGGTTTGTGTCTCGTGTTTTCGGAGCTCGGTGTGTGGAGTTTAGCTTCGAGGGAGCTGTGTAAGAGTGTGGAGAGTCTCAATTTGGCTACAGGCTTTGAGTTTTGGTGGATTTTGGAGGTTGGAGGGTGATTTGGGTGTTTTTGGGTTGGAATTGGGGGAGTTTTGGGTTTTGGGTGAAGTGGTGGGGATGTTGGGGTGGAGTGTGGGGAGTGGAGTTTGGGGATGGTGAGGATCTTTGGGAGGTTTTCGCGTCTTGAGGGAGTTGGGTTTGGAGATTTGGGCTGGTTTGGGTTGTCAGTGAGTGTTTTGGGTTTGAGGTTTGGGGAAGATGAGTTTAGTTGTGAATATGCATCAGCGGCGGACGGTGGCCTCTGGGAGGCAGAACCAGGATCCGAACACGCCTGGTGAGTTTCTCTGGAGCTGGTATTTTTGAGGGTTTGTTTTTTGAGATGCTCGAGAGGTGTCGTATTTGCGAGGGAATTGGTTTTTTGTTGTATAGTTGGATTGACGTGGGTTTGTAATGCAGTTGCTGCTGAGAAGGAGAGGGCTCCCAAGACTCCGAAGCTGGAGAGATCCATCCAGCAGGTCCTTAATCACAAGGGGAACACATCCGGTGAGTGACAAAACTGAGCAAATGTGGCCGCTGTGACTACGGTTTTAGTGATCGTAGCATGTGGGAATGGATCTTGCCTACTTACTACTGGAATAGAGCAACATGTGACCTGAAACACTTGGTTTGAATTGCAGGTCGAGCTCGGCAGATGGTTCTGGCTGCCCTACAGTCGCAGCAAGCCGCCGCTGAGAAAACCCCTCCAGGTACTCAACTTTCCTTCTCATTTGAGCATCTCTGATACAATCACTGAGCACTTCATTTCCACACTTCGGTGGTCGTTGCCCAGAGATTCTAGAAACTTCTGGAAATTCATATCTTCGCTAGAGCTTTATCTGATGGTAATTGCGGTGTGTCCTATTCATCCATATGCGTGTCATGAATGGTGTAATTTTGTGTCTGGTTGTGAAATTACCCACTCATAGAGTAGCATAATTCTTACTTCTGAGTCGACTTCTTCTGCGTGACGATTTGTTAACAGTCGCAATCTGAATTATGCTACTCTATGAGTGGGTCATGTGCCATTGTCGCATTAACTTCGCTTACCGGCCCCAGCTACCATCGTTCAGACATCTAGTCGATGCCCATCTTTCTAATGATCATGGCTGAAGCCAATTGGAAGTGGCAGTGTGAATTAGCAACTTCCAGTATTTTGCATTAAATTCTACTAGGTGTCTTATTCTTCTCTTTACTTATGTCATGTTGTTTCAGGGTAATGGTTGGATGTGTAGTTCTCTAGCTTCTGAGATTCATCTAACTTTGATGTTGGTCTTCCTTTTGCTATGCAGCTGCGTCGAGGGCTTCTCCAGCTGGAAAGAGTTCAGGGAGAAGTGCGAAGAAGAATTCAGAAGGTGCGCGTTCTGCAGTGGTTCCGGTTGAGCTGACGGGGAACAAGATTTCGATCTCGGATAATCGGAAGAGACCACATGAACACGAAGAGACTAGAGCCCCTTTGACTGCCTTGAATGGCACCACATCAATCAGGCTAGAGAGTGACTTCACGTCGGACTGGACTGGTGAAAGCCCCGCCAAGCCCTCGCCGAGGGATGGAACCAGAGTGTATAGGAAGAAGGCGAGGACTGGAGAAACACCACCGACACCACCTCTGACGTCCTCAAGCAGACGGAAAGAGAGTAGAGCAGCATCACCTCCTCCGCCACCAGTGATTCTATCCAACAGTCCCCATGTGAGAAGCAGACGGCAAGGGGTCAAAGGAGCATCAACACCTCCACCACCTAGATCTGAGTCGAAAAGATCGCTCGTGAGAAATGAGAAAGCCAGCTTACCGGTGGTTTCCAAGCCGATTGCGGAATACGTCGCGGAGAAAGAGAGTTTGCAACCTGTGAGACGGCAATTGATGTCACCATCTAAGGCCGAAAGGTAGAGACTGCAATTTTTCGGTTAGAGTCGTATTGCAATTAATTTATCTCTTACCTCTGAGCTTTACTAACTATGTTTACTGTCCATTGCAGTGGCTCGCATAGTCTTCCGAATGTAAGAAATAATCTGGAGGACTCGAACGCTCTTGCCGTCTTGAAGGACTTAGACACTCAACTTCTAGATGTTGAGCCGCAGTCCAGCACTTTCTTCGTTACGAAGAACCCAGTTGTTAAAGTTCCAGAATTTAAGGCACAGCCCATCTTCTCCTTCCTTCCGAAGAGCGAAGGAACTCAAGTGCTAGATACTGAAATCCAGACCAGCTTTTCCTTGATTCCGAAGAGCATAAGGAGGCTGCATGGGTGAGCAGTTAAATGCCCAGAGTGTAGTCTGCCATATTTTGATTTTAGTCCTATCCGTCATACTTTTGAGATCACCACTTAGTGTCTCTGAGTTCCATCTTCTAAGATTCATCTCAGAGACGAACAACCAAATGTAACTAATGAACTCCTATTTTGGCGTTGCAGGTTGATGAACCTCGGGAACACTTGCTACATGAATGTCATCGTTCAGGTCCTCTGCAATTTGCCAAGTTTTGTGAACGGCATGGAACGGTTTTTTGGTCCAATCGTGAACCAGAATGCTTTAGAGGTGAGTTTGTTATACCTAGATGAGCGCTTGTCGTCGTTCCCAACATCTCTTGAGTAGATGCATGTTTCGGCATCGGGTGGTTGCAGGTTGTCATTGTAAGATGCTTTCCCCTTGCAGGTGTATCAGTAAGTCAGGCTTGTCGGTATAATTTTGGACTTGAGGTCTGAGCTCTTGCCAATCTTTCTTACCCACGCCCTAATTTTTTTGCAGGGGTCTGAATCTTTTCCGGACATTGAAAGTGTGCATGCTGCTCTGCTTAAAGTTTTCCGGGACCTGAAGCGAGCTGAAAGATTCGAAACTGTGAATCCTACTTTGCTGAAGCAGGCATTCGCACAACACCAATCCAGCTTCTGCGGAAGCATACAGCAGGTATTTTTAAGTCAGGTCTCTTTTCGGTGTTTTGCCTACTCGCAATGCAAAGAATAATGCCTCAGACCATGCTACAAATACTAAATCTAACCTCGGGCATTTTGTTGATTTACAGGACGCACATGAATTCTTCTGCAGTTTGATCGATCACGTTCAAGAAGATGTATCAGCTGCACTCAAGAAGCAATATAGCAATGAAGCTGATCGACCCAAGCTTGAAATGTTCTGTCCAACGACACAGAATTTCAGGTCAGTTTTTATCAGATAATTTATTTAAACGAGAGAACACTGTTGACACCATGATGTCTAGCTTTTCAGTTTTGGTGTGCCGCCTCGGCAAGGCCGCTTCATATCCTTTCTCACTGCCTCTAACCTGGGTAGACATTTGATGGTGCAGCTGTGCAGTCAAGAACAACTTGACGTGTGCTGGATGTGGAAATGTTTCTTCGGTCGAAGAAACGTATCGTGACTTTTCCTTAGCTTTGCCTGAAGATGAAAGGTAACACCTTGAGTCCATCTTCTTGCCATGCTTTGCACAATCTTACTCTTCAGCAGGTTGCCAGTATTGTTAGCAATTCTGATTTAATGAGCTTGTATGCTCGTAGTCTTCTTGATTGAGATTTTTTGAGTAGAAGATTGTGAACATGTGGATTTGTTGATGGGGACAGAACTGATGAATCGAAGAACTGCAGCCTGGAGTCACTGTTGGACCTCTACTTTCAGGTGTGTATATTGTGTCATCATTCATCAGAGAAACCTCACCGCTGGTCCGATCTTCAAATTCCGCTTATTCAGAGTCTATCAACATTCTGCACTCGGCTGAAGCATTTTGGTGCTCACGTGTCTTACTTCTGTGTTGATGATCGGGCGATTGCAGGAAACCACAATGTCGCGCAAGTGTGGAAAATGTGGAGCGGAAGATACCAAGGCGAAGGCTCAGATTCTGAAACTACCACATGTGTTAGTACTACAACTGAAGCGATTACACATGGACCGTGACATCCCATGCACGAAAGTTTCAGCACCTGTGAAGTTCACATCACGCCTTGATATTGGTACAAACTTGCTCTTTTCCAAGGTTTTGTCTTGTCGTTTGGATATTCTTTCGTAATCTCAGTTGAACATAGACGATGTAACCTATACTCTCGATGTGTGGTTTCCTGCCAAAGCTGATGGCATCACCCAGTTTGTTCTTATGACAACTTTATGGTCAAGTCAAGCTTGATGTACTCACGGTGTCGTTTTATGCTGTCAGGACCATGGTGTGCACAAGATAAGCAGAAGTTTTGGAGCCCATCAACTGAGAGCTCCGACAGAGTGGAACCGACGACATCCACTTCCGAGAATGATCTGCGAACTAGCAGCCAAGGAAACTTGGCTTCAAGTTCTGAATCTGCATCACAGGATGCGCCTTCCACTTGGACGACCACTTCATCCAGTGCGGAGTTGAACACTTGCTACAAGTTACATGGAGTTGTGAACCATTTGGGACAAAATGCATTTGGTGGTCATTTTGTCACTGACATTTTTGATCCTGAGGCGGACAGATGGCTCAGATGTGATGACTCGCTGGTCACCGATGTACGCCACTGAAACTTTTCTTCTGCTTGCAGTAACTCAGCTTCTGTGAATAGCGTAGAGGACATTGACTACAGTATTTGGCATGTGTAGACACCGACTAATGTAACCCGTTTGTTGTGACAGGTATCTGAGGAATCGGTTTTTGCGAACGTGAGAGAGGGTTACATGTTCTTTTATGTGCATGAAGCTGTGAGCTCAAAAGCCTCCGACTAATGCCCTAAGCGTTTTGAGTAGTGGCTGAGTTTTGAACGCATGTTAAACTGTATAATTACAGATTAGGTTGGTTACACACGATTTTTTGCAGATGTCAGAACAAAAACCCGCTTACAACTGCGGGAAGATATCGGCTGGCAGTCAATATTTAGCTCAGTAATATCTGACGAGCTCTAGCAACCTTGTACATAAACCAACTTTATTTATAAGGCAATTGAACAATCAGTATGACAGATGAAACCTCGGACCTGTGGACCCTCAAGCTTGCCGAATCTTCAGATCTGTACGTTATAGTATGAATGACCAATTCAGTGGCGAGTCTTGTATGTCAATTTTCATTTTGGCCGTGTGAGATTGTGCACTTAAGACTTTGGATACGTGATTTCTTTTCCGCTCCTGATTCAATTATTGTGCAGGTTCCTGGTCCAATTTGTTTCGTTTCCTTGCTGCTCTTACATTTTGTAGATTCTCTTTGAAAACCTGTGCTCTTACTCATTGTTCTGGAGATTTTAAATCTAACATTGAATGTTTGGCGCTAACAAAAATTGAAATCAGAGCAAGCATGAGGTATAACAATTGGAGCTTAGCCTGTGCTTGGCTCAAAGCCTGTTTTGTAGCTAAGGGTCAGATATACGTGGCATTGAAAATCTCTAATCTCTGGCACTGTTATCAACATGCGGTATTTGCCTTGGTCAAGGAGAGTTTGGTGGCGAAAGTGTGGTAGCAGGTATGTCACTGAACGATGATGAGCGATAATGGCCTCCTCTCATGTTGTCCATAGTGGCTCTCAAGGGGGCAAAACATGGCCTTTCCATGAAATTGTTTTTCATGAAATTGTAAGTCTGCCTAAAATCTCTATAAATTCTTGACTTTGTTTGTTCAAAAAAATTAAATTAAATTATGGTGTTGGTGGTGGAATGTAATGGTCTTGAAGAATATAGTAGAAAGTGTAAATTAAAATTGCCCAATTTTGAGATATTATTTTTCGAAGTGCCTCACAACTTTTTGTACTTTAATCAATTGTGAGGTAAAACAATGGCCAAGCCGCTAGTAACTTACGGTATAAAACACTTCGGCCCGATTTGAAAAAATCCAGCAATCCTATTGGTTAAAATGTGAAGAGTTTGGGATCTAAATTGTTGGAATTATTTGAAACCTTAAAGTCAAAATCGACATGATCACTGTTGACAGTCTACGGCGACTTCCAAATGACCCTTTCTGTAATTGTTGCACAATTTTTTTTTGAACTTGATTTTGAGAAATCCAACCGTAGGATCTTGCTCAAAGCCATCTAATTTGTCTACGAATCAAGTTTTATCAATTTTGACCATACGGATCTTATAATATATTTAGCCAGGGTTCCAATTTTAAAAAAAACTTTTAGGTAGATCAATAGTGATCTGGTCGATTTTGACATAAAGAGTTAAGGAAAATCTTTGAAAACTCCTTCAGTAATTTTGGTGTGTTTAAAAGTCTTTGTAGATGTGTTAGCTAAATGTAATGTAGACTTTGCAGAATAAGATTGTCATTTTTATATCTTTTATGAAGTTAATTTATTTATTTGTTTATTAAAGTAAACTTGAGTGCCACAAATCAAATGTAGTATACAATGAACTTTGGCTGAATAAATATTATTTGTCTTTTTTTCAAATTTTTAATTGAAAAGAATAACCAATAATTGAAATTTTAACCAAAAATATTGTACATACTTCAAAAACAATCAAAATGCACTTCCTCTATATTTTTACTCATTGTTTCCAATCCTTTGGAATTCCCCCTCTTATAAATCCTACTCCAAATCCCTCAATCATCCCCCTACAAAATACAACACAATGTTAACTTTTCAATACAACATCATATATTTCTGCAACCTTTATTCTAAAGAATCCTAAAGAGCCCTTTTCTAAAGAATCCTACTTCATACTCCTATCATAGTTACTAAAAATACAACACAAACAAGACAAAGTTTGCCTATCGGCACCACTTTCCAATGTAACCAACTTTTGTAGTTCCATGATCTTTTATTTAAACTTCTTCATTTTATTAACACAAAAAGTAACAGAAATAAGGTAGGATGTCCTAGAACCACCACCACCCTCATAAGTAACACATAGATCTCACGAGAACCGCCACTAGCCGCCACTAACATTGTCAAAACACTCAATTCAAACTGACCAGTCAGAGCACTCAAAAAGCTGGTGGTTTTGGGTATCATCATGAGTGAAAATTAGTACGACATGGTGTGACAATGGAAAAGTCTACAGATCAGTTTTGGGTCATGAAGTACTTTTGTGTTTAGAAATTTGTATAGAGAAGAAAATTCTCAAACAAATTGCATTTTGTTAAAGAACAACTTTCACACATGGAAAAACTATACCTAAAAAATAACCCTGCCAAAAAAGGCTCTTAATTCTTAAATTGGTAGTTTTAGGAGAGTCAACCTCATACCACAACAATCACACCACAACAACAAAGTAAAATTCAACCATATCAGTAAGGTAGAGGGCTCCAAAACCAACCTCGTCCTAATTTCCAAGAGAATCTAGGCACGATAATCATCCTAGAACCTAAATATAGGTAGACCATAGATAGCTTATCATTTCGGTCAACATCCAATAAGAGCCCTATGAAGTGCCTAGATTTGTGTCCTAATATAAATGCATGGTCTAGATTTTCTTGAAATTAGAACCAAATTGGTTTTGGAGCGCTCTACCTTAGAGAATTCTTTTTCCCAACAATTCTTTCCTTTAACTTTCCAGACCCTTCTACTTTTTCCCCAAGAATTCTTCCCTTTTACTTTTTCTCCAACCCCAGTGACTCCAATAAACTCCCAGTCCCCAGTCGCATCCCCATCAAACATGATAGTAACATAACGTAGCAAACGCAACACACAACACTCTTCCTCCCAAACCCACTCCCCAGCACTGTAATTGTTGCAGGCAGAGTCCCCGCCTGCTTGTAAATTGTAAGTTGCCCTCCCAAACATATCCTCTCCTCCATCTCCATCTCCATCTCCACCTCCATCTCCATCTCCATCTCCACCTCCATCTCCATCTCCATCTCCACCTCCATCTCCATCTCCACCTCCATCTCTATCTCCTCATGCATTGCAATCCCACTCGCATTAGCCATCTCTACATACTTGCACCATCTCATACTCTAAGTTACACCTTACCATATCATCTCTAATCTCTCCTTGCAGACTTGCTCCATATCAGGCTCCACCAAACCCATCTCTACTGTACAGACACACTCCATACCAGGCAGACTTCATATCAGGGTTGCTCCACCACACTCGCCATCTCAGGATCTGTAGTGTATTTTTACACAGGTACCATCGGAGTTCACCATCCAGGGTTCGAGGTTACATCGAGCATGTTATTCAGGATTTACGTTTCAAGTTGATGTCTTGAGGACCAGCGGGGTGCACAGGATTCAAGGTTTAAGTTCCTATCGGAGGCTCAAGGATCTGTTGTGGAGGATCGGAGGTTTGAGGGATTTGGTGGTTTGGGTACAGGCACCAGGAGAGTTTTTAGGATCCGGGTTTTGGGAAGGTGATGGTGCAATTGGCGAAGTTTGGGTATCAAGGATGGGGTTTTGATGGTGTTTTGAGGCGCCGGGGTGGATGATCGGGAACTGGGTTCGGGGTTGGGGGAAGGTGAAGGTCAGAGAGGAGGTTCTGTTGTGGTTTTAGGAGGTAATTGGGTAGTGGAGAGGGGTTTTGGGAGTGATTGGGAGCCGATTGCGGGTGAGAGAGACGATTTTAAGGGATTTTGGGGGTTTTGGGGGTGAAGAGAAAAGAGGGGGGGATATGGGGGGTTTGTGTTGCTGCCTCAGCTCAGACACCAGCTTTGAAGACTTTCGGCCGTATCAGACCGGGAGCTTCATGCGAGATTGCTTCTGTTTGCGATCCTGCTTGCCCTGGTTGTTCAACTCGGTAATTGCCCTCTCCTTAGGTTTGATGTCTCCTAGGTTAGGAATTTTCTGTGCTAACAAAGTCGGAATTTTTAGTCGGCGATCCTCCAGTTGTGGTGCACCCTGGTTTTTGGAATTTCTCGTTTAAACTGATCGGTTCTTCAGATTTCGGTTTAGTAGGAAGGTTGGGTGGTGACAGGGCTTGACGTCTTAAAATTTATGCGATTATCTGCCAGTTTCGTAGAATTTTGTCTGTGAAGGGTTGTTTGATATGTGAGCGGGTCTTTTTGGCAGAATTTGGTCATTCTTGCTATTTTATTTCGTGCAGTCCGATCAGCAAAGAGTTTCCTGAAGTTTATATAGGTTATAACATCCCGACCTAATGTTAGGTTTCACTGGAATATGTTGTAGGGTTTCTGTTTCGAGAGTTTGCAGTTAGGTCTGTTTAGGTCTACGATCATAAACCATGGTTGAGTTCTGTTTTGGAATCCAATAGGCCCGATTGTGTTAGTCTTGTGGACGTTAATCAGATTCTAGGTCACGAACTGGGTACCTTGTATTGACAAGGTTTGTCGGTTGCAGTTGTTTTAGGTTAGTCCACTTAGTATCGTACATGCAAGGTATTCACTTGTAATCTGGATGAAACTTGGATTTAACGCTGTGTTTCACCCTCTTGTCCCAATTGATAGTTTTCAAATACAAGTGAGCTCGAATTATTTACACGAGGTTCTAAAGCCTCTGTATTCGGACCTTAATGCAGCAATACAGTACAAATTTCGATGAAGTAGAACACGAGGAGCCGGGATTTTCGAATCAAGTGTCCACATCAACCGGTGGAGGATCAGCAGTTGGCAGCAGCTTGGATACTTCTATTCCTGAAGTCTTTCAGGCACCTCCAACGCCTCTGCCTTACGATGCAGACACACGTTATCTGCGAAACGCTCGTGATGGTCGCAGGAGTGACAAGAGTGGCATGTCGCAGGAGTCTCTGAGACATAGTAACTCCGAAGGAGAAGGCACAGCGTTGCAAAGACGCTCTGGAAATGATGACCATGAGGAACAGACTCAAGGACTGAAATCTGATGCTGTCGACAAAAATGCACCATCTTCAAAGACGTTTCCGAGAGTTGAATCTGCCCTTTCAATGTTGGACGACGACGACGTCTGTCCCACCTGCCTTGATGGTATTTGCTCTGCCCATCTGTACTCTAAACCTTCCCTGAATGTACATTTTTGGTTTTTTCTGCTCCTGTCTATTCTTTTACGTACTGTTTCTTTGTGGCTGTTTGTAATCTCTACTGTTTCTCAGAGAGGTTTGGAATAAACTGAAAGGTGTATGGTATGTGCAGAATACACTGAGGAGAATCCCAGAATTACCACTGCCTGTGGTCATAACTATCATCTGTCTTGCATTTATGAATGGATGGAACGCAGCAATCGCTGCCCTGTTTGTGACAAGGTACAACTCATGCATTCTCTCTTTGAACTGTAAATCATGATGTTGTAGAATTGCATTTTACTGCATTCTATCTTTGAACTGTAAATCATGATGTTGTAGAATTGTATTTTACTGCATTCTCTCTTTGAACTGTAAATCATGATGTTGTAGATTTGCAATTTACTGTAAGTGTAACCAAGTTTGTTTGCTCACTTCAATGTGTTTCCTTCAATTATTGCAGGAAATGATTTTCAATGAAACTGCATAGATTGAAGAGGTTGGAATTATGAGGCTGGAAGGAGTCTCGGTGCTTTTATAAAGGTTTACAATTAGAGGAAATTTTGCAATGAAGACATCACAATCGTGCACAATTGTAAGCACATTGTAGCAAATTGTGCAGGTAGATTAGGATATCAATCACCAGGATCTTAGGTGCACTTTTAAACTGTAAATATGTCTTTATGTTTTTGATCTCTCGAACACTAAAAAATTAATACAAAATGAAGAATTCTTCAATGTATATTTTTCTTAATATCTACGACTACATTTTGATTTATAAGCTTGTTCCAGTTTCCAGGTATGCGAAATTGCCGACATCCGTTGTTCTGAAGTGCATGTAATGTTATGTTACTAATTTTTAGAGACAGATTGTTGATTTTGGTGGAGAATTTAGTGTCTTGGACAATAATCACAGATTGTTTTAACTTGTAGTTTACAAATGTATGATACATTGTATTAGTACTACCTCAGGGTTTGAATGTGGTATGTCATTGATTTTCACTGATTTTGACTACTATTCCATGGTAGGTTTTATTTTCCTTTATTTTATCAAATTTTACATTGATGATGGATTTTTTGCCATCAAATGCAGTCATACATAGAAGTAAATGAAGGGCTTTTTATATTCTTGTTTTCCTTTTTATTTTATATAGATTTATTCTTCTTTTCAAGATTTAAAAACAAAAACAAAACCCTTAAATTCTAGTATGCACAAACTAACTTTATCAATTATCCTTTCTTTTCAAAGACTGGAGGTTGTGGTGGAGGTTTTCCTCCATATCGCAAACAAATAGATGCTAAGTATCTTTTCTTTGCTGCATAATTTGAATAAAAAGGTTTTGCCAAACCTCCTCGTTGAAAACTTTCATTGAGGTGTGTTTTGAAAAATGAAAACTCGGAAACTCGCTTAATGGGAACCCTTTCATATGCAACATGGGATGATGCAGTTATCATCTGTGTGCACATTATCGTTTCCATTATCAAAATTATGCGTTAGAATTTCAAATACAAAAGAAAATTACTGAATAATTTAAGCCATGTGGATTCATACTTTTTGCATGAAAACAAACATAAACATTCAATTTTTTATTATGAGTAAACTGTGATATGATAGTAATTTCAATTGTAAATAAATATTACCCTTTCTAGTTCCGTCATTCCAAATGTTAGTTCGTCCGTTGGAAGAGATCCAAATTCACTCATCTCCTTCAATATTAATAATATAAATGTTTATTGATCCATACTTTAGAACAAAGTAAAATAAGTAAATCAATTATATTAAATCAATTTTGTTTTTTTATTATCTAATAAAATCATATAAATTTAATTGATTGTTTATAATCTATATATTTTGTTAATAATAGACCAAATATAGATGGATTTTGGCACTGTGCAAAATAATATTTCAATATTGAATATATTTCAAATTTGAATAGTTGTATTGAATTGAGATTATTCATTTATAAGAGAGAGTGTTCATCCATACTGGTTCTTTTGCTATAGCATAAATGATAGCCAATGTCGCCATTTCAGGATCCCATTCCTCCCCCAATATCTTCCATTTCTATTTCATTCATCAAATCAAAAATAAAAATGTGATCCTAAATAAACTCAAACCTTATATATGAACATGAACATGGAACATGAACATGAATAATAATACATTGTAATATTAATTAAGAAAATCAATCAACAAAACATGGATCACTGTAATGTAGTGCTACAAGCGTTTTTCGGGGGGCACGGTTGATGAGCCCCCTAGTTTTTGGTTTTTTAGTTTAAAATTCCTAAGGATGTCCTCCAAGAGTAATTTGAAGCTGTAGGCCCCATTTTTGAATTCAAAATTACCAAAAACGGCCTAGGGGGGTCCAAATTCAAAATTTTAGGATTTTGGAAGAAAAAAGCCCATTGGTTGGGAGTGGCTCCTAAAAATGCTCGTAGCACTAAAATATGTGGATCCCAAAAACATCCCATCTCATTTTATTATTTACCACATTAACTAGTGGGACCCGTGCCGTTGAGCACATTAACCACAACTCGTTTTGCCACCTGAACAAATTTCAGCGTGGAACGGTCCAGTAAACAAACTGAGTTGTACTGTATAATAGATTTGAAATAGCTTTAAAACGTAGATTAATACCCTGAAATATGGAATTAAGTTGCGAACTTCTTCCGGAACAAGTATCTGGGTACATTTATCTTCCATAACAATGGGCTCTTTTTCTTCTTTTTTATCCTTTTTATCTTTTTTTTCGTTTGGGTCCGGTGGGGGAGGTTCAGGCTCAGGAGGTGGGGGTGGCTCTCTGGCTTTTCTCTTCTCTTCTGCTTCTTTTGCCGCAGCTTCGCGCTCTGCCGCTTCGATTTTCTCAGTGTTTTCCTTGTCTAAATGCCTTGAATATACTGCTTCTGAAATTGTTTCTTCAATTTCTTTGTAGACACTCTGACATTATCATCTCAATTTTTACTTGTGGGTATGTTGTGACATGGGTATCCATATTGTAAATCTAATTTTCATATTTTTTTTAAAAGGATAATTGAAATGGAAATCATGTGCTATTGTTGTCTTTATGTTGAATTTGCAATTTTGATTTAAGAAGAAAAGTGAAGACATTGAACATTGAAAAAATATACATTATATGAGTATTATAATATTATGATATATATTATATATGCAATTGGAAACCTAAAAACAATTGTGCTATTAACAATGGTGTAAACAATTTTAGATTGCCTTTTTAAAAGATAAATAAAAAAAACATGATAAAAAATTACTCAAATTCCAATTTCTAGAAAAGATAAACACTCAAGTAAGTAAATTTTTTTTTTATGTGTAAAGTATTGTTGTTAATAAAGAAAAAATAATTAAACAAATTTCAATAAAGATCCAAGGTGAACTTTTAATTATCAATCAAAAACTTCAACTTTTAAAAGTACATAGAAAATTGATTCACAATGGTTCCGAGGTATAAATTTAATTGAAATTATTCAATATAAATATTACCTGATATTTTGATGTATCTGTATCATAAAATGCTTTAAGCTTTGCTTTGATTCTAGGTTCAAAATTGGGAACAAGGATGTCTTCAATAAAGTGTGCCACCTATTATATAAATTGTAGAACATTATATGACTATGTCATACATGTATTGCATTACAACATTACCAATAACTACCAATAACATACACATGTATATAGTGAATACATTCCATTATTATTTTATCTATCAAAGATTCAAAAAATTACAAAATTACAAAAAACATGCACAGTACAAAAAACAAACCATTTCTGAAAGATTTGATAATTCATCCGTAGACTTATATCCAGTATATAAAGCTGTAAGCATAAAAAATAAAAAATAAATTTTAAAAATGATAATTTTATCATGGACCATATTTTTTTATACAATAAGTTAAATGTTTTATACAATGACACTTGCATAATAATTTAAGACTTCAAAAAATGGTTATCAGCTAAAATAAATCATATGCATATGCATGTTTTAAAATCAATGCGTAACTAATAAAATTTATGCAATCTATATGTTCATTATGAGATGTGCAAAAACAACATAACTTCAATTCATGAAAATTCTGCAAATTATTGTGATTTGAATCTACAAAAAATATTAAGAAATCATAGAATAATTCTGATTCTCTTGTATCTAATGATACATATAATTGTTATGTAATTTCTATATAGTTTTTATGTGATTTATTTCAGTATGTTTGAAAATTAATAGTACCAAGAGTAAGATGCATAATTGCAGCATAAAATCCATAAAAATCAAGCTGATAATTTCCTTTCATTCGATTTATATCTTTTAAATCATAGTACAATGGTTTTGTCAAAGAAGCTGTATGTGAATCAATCTTTTGTTAATTTTTGAGGATGTTATATTTTTTTTTTAAATGAAAAAGATATATCTTCAAATATGAATAGGTACAAATGACTAAATTTTATATTAAAATAAATATTTTATATTTATTAAAAACTAATCTCTTAATTTTTAAATTCAATGGTGGACTTACGATCTAAAGTATCAGGAGGTATATTCAATTCTTTCCATAATAATTGCCATTGGTCCTAGTAATCAATATTTTTATCAAGTACAAAAGTAAACAGATTAATATAGATATACATAATATCATTTAGCAACTACTACAATCCAATGTTTTTAAATTCTAGCTTTCATCATGCATTGGAATGTTTTCTAATTTCCATATTAATGTATAAAAGTTTCATTACTTCATCATAGGACTTACAAATGTTAAATATCCAAAATCTTTATCATAAAGTTCAACACCTTTTGAACCATACCAAAGAAAAATTGCTTGCAATTGAACTAAAACATACAAGAAAATCAATTTTTAATAAAATTCATGTAGATATGATTGAACTTTAATTTTCAATCGCTTTCTATTCTAAAAATCTTTCTTCCAAATGAATTAATTTGACAAACTTCACCAAAAAATGGATGTGGAATATTTTGATATTTTATTTTTAAGATATGTGTTTTTAATGATATTTTTTTAAAAGGATACCTTTGAACCTACTTTGATTATTCTTTGATTATTAATTGAATTATAATTAAAATAAGTAAATTGTAGTTAAATTGTAAGAATGAGTGTACCATCATGGCCCTTCAATACTTCGCGGCAAAGTCTAAATTCTTCCCATGATTCATCTCCATGCATATCTCCTAAAATAGATTGAATCTTTTGTACTATCCCAAAATCAAATTCTTCTAAATTGATGAATTTACAAACAACACATATTGTTACCAAATATGTACATTTCCATAAACAACAACAAAAAGTATTCACAATCTAATAATTTTATAATATGTTTGTAATCTTAAATAAATAAAGCATTGAAACCAACTAAATCTGTCGTAGATTGATTATAAAATGAAAATTATACCAAAATACTGAAGAGCAATTTCCATGTACGTTTCCTCGTCCTTAGGGGGATCTGGTTCAGGAGGTGGAAGAGGAATTGGATTTCCGTTTTCGTCGAGCACTTGATTTCCATCCTCGTCAACTAGATACACCAAACATTTGACTTAGTTCTAGGATTGTATGTACGGTAACACCATAGCACGTTTGCTACCTAGCGATTGAATATTTCATTTTTTGAAAAAATAAAGTCCGCTTCTCAAAAACTGAGTTTCTCAATTTTTGTTTTCATGCAAAAAAATCAATAAAAATGACCTTAAATGACTTAGAAATAACCAAAAATTGCAAATCTAATATACAATTTTTCCGTTTCTTTGTCTTCATAATTTCTAATTTTTATATTTTCATTTTTAGAATTATTTTTGGGCGAACCTGCTATGGTACTACGGTATAATGAACACCAAGATACATTTTGGATTATATTTGTAATACATTACAAATACACACATACAATCTTAATGTTCTTTATTGGATTTTCTCATATTATTATCATATGAAAATTATTTAAATAAATTTTAAATTATATTTATAATTAAAAAATCTTATGCAGATGGTTTTATTGTAGAATTTTGCCTACGTTGATATTGAATTTCAGGTACATCTCCAGGTACTCCTGAAGGAGGTTCAATAGTTGTTTGAATTATATCCATCGGTAAACCCGCCTCATCATGTTTTATCTCAACCTAATAAATTGATAATTTATTGGAGTTTAATTTTAATTTATTATAAACTGAATATTTCATTTCAGTTTATTTATGAACTATTCATTTTTTGATTTTATAAGCCAATTCATTTCCAACTATTAATTTTAACATTTGGATGTTATATGATTTGTTTATGTGATCAATTTCCGTGGGCTGTAAGGATAATTTATCCAATGTCAGATGAAAGAATATTTATTTTAAAATTTGGTGTTGAATACGTGGGAATCAGACTTTTTAATTTTTTTTATTAAAAAAATAATAATTAAATTAAATTTTTGTTTTTTGTTTTTTTATTTTTTTCTGAATATACTATCAATGCAAGATTTCAATTTTTAAATTTTTTTTAAATTTTAAATTTTTTTAGTAATTTTTATTTTTTTTTTTATTTTTTTTTTTTGTATATGTGAAATACACAAATTGAATATCTTATAATGAATTTAGGAATAGATATGAACATTTAATCACTATTTTCCTTTAAGTTTTTTCTTTGTTTGTTGATTAATTGTAATGTGGTAGACTAAATTTATCATAAGATTATTACATATCAAGGTTAATGACAAATAATTTTGTGATTCTAAAATGATTCAAAAATTCTTAAAAATTTAAATATCAAATTTGAGTAAATTATCTTTATCCATATTCTAATACTTTTAATGGTACATGATATATGTATAAACAAAATCTTTTTATTTTTTTAATAAGTGGGTAGTTTTGACAAGTGTGTATAATTGACAAGCAGGTTTTTTCCACGCAAGCGTGTATAATTGACGATCAAGTGTATATAGTAATTTTGTAGTATAATAGTTTTATAAATATGGAAACAATTCAATCTAATAAGCATTATATGTTGTTACTTTTCCTTTTAATAAAATAATTGATTCTTTTCTCTGATATATTATATTTGAAGGTTTTTTTGTCAATTAGAATATATCATAATAATTATTTGAGAATTATTTAAAATAGATATATATTTTAATCACTTATGGCATTTGGAGATGATATTAATCTTAATACATTAAACTTGAAATGTAGGAAAGGTGTATACTTTTTTTCCATGAAGTAGTACATCCACTTCTTCTACCACGTCGTATATTAAATTAACAACTCTTGTAACCAAAGCATCAACTTCATTGATCAAGTCAAACATTTCATCATTGTCACCAAGATCATATCCTAAAATAGTTCAAGAAATATATTAGAAATTTATCAACAATTTACACTTATAAAATCAAATAACTTAACTTCAATGTAAAATCTAATCATTGTACTTCTAAATTTATACGTATTTTTCCATTTCATTTTGTAGGGATGAATAAGTTATTAAATATAAATTTGGGCCCTGAAAATCAATAACTATGTATTTAGTATAGAATTTATACCAACTTTTATAAGAGAGTTTCTCATTCTTTTGTCTCCTTCTGAAATTCGTCCTTCCCAACATTGTGTAAAAGCTTCTGGGCCATCTAAAATGGAAAATAGAATTTCGTTAATCTGATGAATTTATGTAATATGTATATCATTTCAAAATTATAAATCTCATTTTTCGATGATTTTATGACAATTCTTATTCATTAAAATGAGTTTGATACGTTTTCAAATGTTTTTTGTTTATACAATGTATTGATATTTTGAAAAAAAATACTATTTGTGTGATATCATTTTATATCTCTTTTTATTTACTATAAAATATAAAAGATTCTTTAAATTTTATGAAAATGGGTACATATATTTCTTAAATTTTTGGTTGACATAATAGTTCTAAAATAACAAAACATAAAGATGAATACATTCTGCAATATAAATACAAAACCATTTGTATTGTATATGTTGTTCGTGATATGTCATTGTAAAGATAATCTGATTGATGATTTATACACTTCAAAATTAACTTAATGTTAATTTTGCAAAATGATATTTGAATTATGTGAAGATGGTCACAATTACATTCAATTTTTTCTTTTAAAAGTTTGCCACGTATATATATTTTAGAATAAATTTTAGTACTAAAAGTAAATAGCCATGTGGTATGAAATTTTGACTAAAATTTTATGAATTTAAAAGACATGAAATATGTGAAATATGTGAAATCTGTGAAATATGTGACATATGTGAAATCGATTATTTATGTATATCTTTTATCAAGGAATATTGGATAAAATATATTTATAATCAAAATGAAATCTTTCTATTATTTAATCTAGATTTTGACCAAAATTCTACATGGAAATTACTATAATCCATAGTCACATTGACTAATATTGTTTTGATTTAATTTTTATTATGGGATTTTTTTATTTTTTAAAAACTTGATAGATGTAGGTAAAAGTACATAAGTTTTCTTAAGGTACCACATGAGTATTTTACAAGCTTAAAAACCAAATCATCAACCATTCCAATTAGAATTTGTGAACAAAACACCTTGACTTGAAAAACCAGCTTTTAAAAATGAAAATGCAAGAATAAAATGTTATAATTATGCATTTGTTTCAACATATTATAGATTTTATAAAATATAAAACACAATTTTTGAATAGATATTCTTTTTCATAGAAAATGATTATTTTGGATTTACTTCTAATCTCAAATAGACTTTCAAATAATATACATTATCAAATTAAAATGATTAAAACTTTACGAGATGATTAAAAAATTACGAGATGAATCAAATAATGCATACTTGAATATTCAACAATCACTTTTTCACCGTCATCACATGTTTCTTTAATGATATTTTCAATGTCTACCAGCTTTCCCTAGAATAATTATTTATAAAGTATTTATTGAATTAAGTATTTTATTTTTTCATAATCACATTTTGAGTGAAAAAATATATTGAATTTTGAAAATACATTTATTTGATATTACATATTTGATTTTCTCATCTTACAATTACAATCTATAATAGAATGATTTTCTCTCACTATTATAAAAATATTATTTAAAAAATAAAAAATAAGAGCACACACCTTCACTAGTACACCTTGTGGAACACACCTTGTAGTTACAATACCTGTTTATATGAATATTATCATGTAGCATAAAACTATTTAATACAAATTCACATTTAGGTTTTATTCCTAAGAAGATTATATACTATGTCCAAATCAAAAAATGTATTTTTTAAGAAAATACGTCACAATAAAAACAAAATAATTCCATAAGAATTTTTTGGGTCGTTTCTTTTTATGATTGTAATATATTCAAATATACATGACATTTATAATTACCATCTTCAAAAGCTACATAATTACAAGCAACGTAGCCCAACCATTGCAAAGGTTGTTGGCCATTTCCGACCGACAAATAAATATTAGATGTTTTCCAATCCCAAAGGTTTAATTTCTTTCTTATTTCCACCTGTTTGTATCATTTATAACTATAATTATGTAATTAAATTTGATTTATTTTATTTTAATTGTATTCAATAAATATAATAATTTAAATTTGCAATTCAATTATACAATTGATAAGACTTTAAATTTTCATATGAATTACTTACTTGTAAATGCATTCCATTGGAACCCATGATGGTTGCTTGAGCTTGATTTGTTCTTTGTAATTATTTATAATGGAAGCTTAAAAATTAATTTGATAAAAGACCTAAAATATCAATTTCATATGTACAAAATCTCTTAGAGCAAATCTATTCATTAATTTTGCTACTAAATTTTAATCTAAAACTTAAGCATGGAATGATTTTTCATATAAATTTCAACCTTAAGTCTTAGGGTTTATAATATCCATAGATTTTACATATTTTTTATAATTGTAAATGAATATTTCTAAATTATTATTTAATTTCATTCACTTTCAAACATTTTTACCAAACTTGTACCTATGTACCAAATGTCATTTTAAATATATTAAAAACTTCCAAATGATTCAAAGAACCCTCACTACAATTTTTAAATACAACCCACCATCCTTGTCTATTATTTATTAAATCACTTTTCTATAAAAGGATAAAAATAAAAAAAAGATGTCATGAAAGATGAGTATCAAAACTACCACACTATCTAAATCCATTATTATTTCCTACATTCATTCGTAAATTTTCCATAAATTAATTGAAAGTTTTGGGTATGCTCTTAGTGAAGAAGTTAAGAATCTTTGCAGAACTTATATTTATCATAAACAACTATTTCATGAATTTGGATACAAGGAGGAATTTTCTCCAAGAATCCATAATTCTAGTTCCATGAAATCATGTCATCTTATTACACAAGATCTAAAACCACCGTACCATTACAAATTATAGTTACTTTCCATCACCCATTGTTGAAAAAAACAATTCCCCCAGTACTGTTACATGTTACACCACACAAACATCAATTTTATTTCGTTTTATTTTTTGACACAAACAATTTACTTATTTCACTGCACAAAGCAACATAATCATCCCACAATGCACCCATGCGATAACCCCAGAGATGCACAATAACCATTCTCATCAACAAAACCATCAACAATAATCCAATCAAAAAAAAAAAACAATCACTCAAACACATAAACCCTCAATTACTCAAAGTTGCCAACCAGCCAAAGTTTTTTATTCAATCTGAAACTGTTCCAAATAACCAATGCCATGAGCAAATCCACAGCACCCTCCTCCAAACTCCTACACAAACCTCCTACCATAAAATCTGTACCAATATTTCACTGCAGCAATGGTATAATATTATAAACACTCACAGGCTGCACATCAACAACCCTTCTCATCCGAGTCATCCTTATGAAACATAAACACTAACAAAACTCCAACAAAAAACTAATAAAATCAACTTACAACCACTCCACTCAGACAGCCAAATCAGCACAATTTTATGCCGAGCTACCTGAACACCTGAAAAATCTAACTCACATCTACCATGAAATGAAATTAACGTCCACAGGTCTTATCATACTAGAGTTATCTGTAAAAGTTGCTAGTCTATCAGTGACAGCCCAACCCAACCGTGAGTGATCGAAATCAATTACACTATTTCAACATCATCGAAACTTATTCTAGATGTCAAAAACTTATTTCAACATCATCGAAACTTAAACTAGATGTCATGATAATGGTTAAAAATTTGTGTAATCTAACCATGCATGGTTAGACATCGACGTCGACGTAGTTTACAGATAACTCTAGTATCGACATCGACAAGAAATGGTCTACTTCTTCGAGTAGATGATCTTTGCGCTGGTGAGCTCGAATCCGGACTCGCCGGGGATCGGAGGAGCAGACTTCTCGCCGGCCAAAGTGATGACGATGTCCTTGAGATGGGCGCGGCCCATGAGCTCGAGCTTGCGCCGGATGCCGATCCGGAACGTGAACTCGGGTTTCAGGTCCGGCGACATGCCGACGTGCGGGATCGAGAACATGCACCCGATGAACTCCATGCACCCGATCGACGTGTTCTGGTACGTGGAGTTCGGCAGGAACGCGAAGATGTTCTGCATGTGTTGTGTGTGGAAGTCGAGCTTCGCCTTGAGCTCCAGCATCTCCTCGCCGTGACGCGCGCTCAGGCTTGGACGTCGCTTGAGTTTGAATGTTGTTGGACCGCTCAGGATTGCTAGTGAGCCGTTGAATCGAGGGGTTGCTGCGATTAGCGCTGCGTCGTCGGCTGGGGTTGGCGTCGGGCTGCAGAACGTCCATGTCGGGTCGTTGAGTCCTTGGGTCGCCCACTTCGCTGGCATCTCCTGGTACTTGTATCTGTAACCATGATTGTAGATTTTAGTTTGCAAGATTGATCGACGATTTCGAGTACTAGGGTTAGGGTTTAGAGTGCAAGGTTTCAGTCCCTTGAAAGTATTCAGAAACTAGATAATTTTGTAGAAATTTAATTGTTGTGTCTTAAAGTTGATCATTCAATGTCCTCTTGATGAAATTTTTAACTGAGATTTTATCTAGGATGCAAGAATTAACTGAGATTTGAGAGTTCATTACAGTGTGCTTTTAATTCTGTGAAGATCTAATTGTTCTAAATTTTCTGAACCCTAATGTTGTTTTTTCGTAATCAGAACAGATTGACGGATTTGATGTGAACATTTGACAAAGAATTTAATCTGAGATTAATAGAGATTTGGGAATTCTGTGTGCTTACAGTGGGAAGTCTGGTCTTGATAAGTTACTATGGTGTTGTGTGTATCTGAGAATTTAACGATGTCTAGATTTGATTTGAGGTGAGAGATTTGGAGTTTTGAGTTTAGTGAGGTGAAGGGATAGGGAGACTATTACCTCAAGAGGTTGAGGTCGAGGGCTTCTTTGACGGTGACGCTAACTTGCTCGCCATCCTCGTCGTAGAAAGTGAAAGCCGTGTTGAGGTAGTCGGGGTCGGTGATGTGCTTGCGGTACTTCCCGGGGAGAGTCAGCCAGTGTTCCCAGAGGCGGTCGACGTTGGCGTGGTGGCCAAAAAAGATGGGATCAGAGGCGGAGTCTTTGTTGGTCGACATCTGACGGATGTTTGTCCAGACGTGGACGGGGCCATGAGGCCGAGCTTCCATAGTGCCCATGCCAACGCCACCGAAGTCGCCGAACCTGTACGACGCGCCGTGCCATGTCGAGGGCGTTGGTCCTGCCGAGACTGTTTGTGTCCACATGAGATGGGAGCTTTGAGCGCGCACCTCGGTGTAGTTCTGCGGTAGACATGGGCCGAGAATGTTTTGGAATTCGACAATTCGCCCCGGGATCCCCGCACAGGGGTTGCGGGTTTCGTGGAAAAGTGAGGATGTCTTGTTGATAGCGTTCGGAAATATGGTGATATTGCTAGCCCACACCTTGGGAATCTCGTTGGGCAGAGGATTTGTCCCGTCCTGGTTGTCCCAGTTCCAGTAGGGGAGCGCGAAAGTGTCATCCTCGATCAGCTTCGCGAGAATCCGCTCGTTGAAGTAGAGATAGAGACGATGCCACACGAAGAACAGCCAGGTCTGGTGAATCTCCAGCGGGTATTCGTTCTCTGGGAAGTGGAGATGGTTGTTGCAGTACGCACAGTGGAGTCTATACTGTGCGACGAATGACCGGCCATCTGTTTCCGGGAGTGCCTTCATAAGCTCCACCGCCCTTTGATACTTCGCAATGAATGCGTCGTCTACTAGATGTGCAGCTTGGCGGACGCGCATAGGCAGCTCGGGCTTGAAGGCAAATTTCCTGAGTGGCGCCCCTGTGTAGGGCAGTGTGCAGCAATTTTCGCTTGTGTCATTAAAAGCCATTTGGCAGAGCTTCAGATCTGGAGCTGGAAAAGGCTTCGCGTCCGCCACTTGCAGGGTCAGAGTGATGCTCACAACAGCAAGAATTAAGACCACAATAGAAGCCATGTCCACTGAGCTCCTGGAGCTCGACATCGTCAAGTCTTTGGTAACTAGTCACACCTATGTGCCGCTGGTCGTGATCAGCTGGGCGTCGCCGTGATCCTGCAAGACGGATCATGTGGGTGTGTCAATATGGCAACTGGCAATGACAAAATCAATAAATTAGCTAGTTCCGTCTACAGAGTTACAACCGATTATATTTGCAAGTAGCTCAAATCTGTACGAAATTAGAATAGAAGATGACTAGCACGATTCCAATCTCGGCACCATATATTCTTGTCATGATTGTGTTAATTCCTCTGCAATTTCTCTAGAAAAAATTCATGTCAGCACCACTTAGCATCGTCAATTGTCAATTCCCCACGCAAATTCAGAACAGAGAAAAGCTGAGCTTACCTCAAGAAGTCATCCGCTGTGAAATTCAAAGATTGAATGACCTTGGCAGAATATTGCTTCAATATGTGGATCGTCCAGTGGATCTATTGTACGCTTCCTGATGTGCTCGATAGCTCGAATCAGTAGTTATCATTTAGATTGAGAATCTGGAACACCATAAAACACAATACGGTTTTCAGAATTCTCGCTCAACGGAGTTGTAAAAGGAACTGCCCTAAGCCTTTCAAAAGCTTCTCTATGGTATCATAAGCATTGATTCATCTCTGTGACGCACTGATCGAGCTTAAGCATCAAATGAAAAGTGTTACCTCGATCAATAAGAACAAGGCAAGAACCTCAATCATGAACCAGTCATGGAGCTAACGATCACTTACTAGCTCTATTGTACTACTCTCCCAGCTATGGACTAGCATGCACGGAGCTGCAATTGTTCACTAAAGCTGCACCGACAGAGAGAGAGCAACCTGAGTCCGTGCACAAGACTAGTCAAGTTCTGCCTTTGTACTGCAGATTGTTTCAAAGTTCGTACAAAACACGATCAGCTATCTACCAGCACAGAGTACCTTTCAGAAGCCTGCCGCAAGTGACTACTTCACTTGCACAGCCATAATACTACCTGAAGTGGGTCTTCAGTTCTTAATATGCATCGCAAATTTGTACGGTGACGACACCATGTCGTACCCAAAAATGCCGATATTCTGATTCCGGATGGAAAGCAACTTGTAAGCTGATGCAGCTTAATAAAATGATAATAATTCACTTGTCAACACTTCCTCAACGTCAACCTTCCTTGATATCCGTATGGCCTTTCTCTACAGTATAGAGAAATTCCACTGTTGGCTACTTTAGTAGAAATTCCAAGTTTCAAGTTTAGTTGTCAGAATGAACAATGTGTGTTGTAGTGACTCGTAAGTCTCTTCAACTCTCGTGTTTTTAATCTTATAAATCAGCCCAACTTGAAAATTTTCCCGCAAACTTCCAACTCATGATACTAACTTCAGCGTATGGAAGCGTTTTCTGTACAACGAAGTCGAACCCAAATTCGTTTTACACAAGTCTTCGTTGAAGAGAGAGCTTCGGACTTCTCACTTCATTAACCGACTTCCCTTTATTTCTATTATTTTAAACATGCCAGTTCCATCGTCTCTGTTTCGATAAGATTGTTTTGTATTTTATGTTTTTCTAGGTGTTGTTTAGTGTGATACCAAAGTTCAAGAACGATATTGAAACAATCTTGTCCCGTTGCTAACATTCGAGACTGATTCACAGGAAATTACTTGTCTTCCAGAGATATACATAATCAAACCTGGTATCCATAATACTAATTTTCAAGTTGGGCTCATTTATAAGATAAACAAGATTGGCCGACTTAATGAATATGGCAATTAATTCAAAGGTACTTTGAAATGTTTTACTGTACTACAAAATGAAGACACTGTAGTAAGCATCTGAAGGAGAGGATAGAAGGTCAAATGGTAATTTGTAAATATGAGCAAATTCAACTGATAATCACTCATCAAGTGTTACCATTTCTTCAGGTTTAGACATGTGAAGGATTCAACGTGATTCTCAAGCGTTGAAAGTCCATTGACTTGTGAAAGTGGTGATACTTTTCTGCAAAAAATGGTCATTGTTCCAGTTTTTGGAGATTTGAAACAATGACTAATTCTCCACGTGGTGTGCTGGGGTCATTCGGAGGATTGGGATACTTGTTAACGGATCCTCACCTCCAGGTCCACCATGCTCCCTAATCAGTCAACCCGGTGACTGATTGCAAAGCAAGACTTCGCTGTTTGAGGGGAAGTCAATGGATCTGGAGGGCAACAGTGAGCTCTTAGGATTCCAGACAAGTTTAAACAGGTCATGTGGGGAGAATTGGGATAAGGCCTTGAATCAGCATGTATAGGAACAGGAATGGTGGTTGGGAGGGGGTTGAGGTATCAGCACCGGAAACTGCCACTTTTTGGAGCCTTGTTGCTGGTAAAATTGCATAGTTGATGTGAAAAAAAAAAAAATACTCAAAGATGGGGCAGTTGTAGAAAAATACGAACAAAATAAAAACAAACCAAGAAAAAAAAAAAAAAAACCCATGTTTTTGGAATAGTATTAAATTTTCTATAAATTTTCAAAGGTTTAAAAGTAAGAAATCTAGTTACTAAATGACACTAGGAAGCTATGTAAATTATGTGGAAGTGTACCAAAATCTAAGTAGGAGTCTTATTGATTTGACCTACTTCCATGTTGCCACTAACTATTCGTCCATTTAGGATCAGCAATTATTCTTGCACAATTATAAATGCTACTACCTCATAATAAAAACAATGGTTATGGTATGTAGCATTTTTTGTTATGGTCTAAACGTGCCTCCATCCATTGGTGTCAACATTAATAAAAGGAATGAATGGCATAGCTAGAGTAGATATAGTAAGGGACATCTCAATAAAATCACATTACAAAACATGTTATTTAATAAAATTATGATTATTGCTACAAAATTTAGAATATCTTTTACTTTCTAATTTAGTCCTATTGGACCCAATGTCATTTTTTGGCTAAAACTTCAAGTTCTTCCTTTTCCTTCATCATAAGTTCAACTTTGATTTTTTAATTGATATAAATTTTAATCCAAGTTCATGTTTTATAAACTTAGTTCAATCTAAGATGTAAAAGATTATGACAAGTTGTTGAATACAAAAAAGATCTAATTTTGGACTTTATACGCTTTGTAAAATTTTGGCTACAAAATTTTGTCAAAAGTTTTCGTATAAACCCAAATAGTAAAGACATGGCCCATGCAAAGCAATGATAATAATAAGAACATATAATTTCACTAAAATTTTATTATAATAATTTAAAATTTAAAGTAATTAATGATTAATACAACTTATTTGCAAAATCTTTTGCTACAATAAGAGTCTCATTAATTTATTTGTGGAAAAAAAAATTAAAAATTAAAAAAAAAAAATCTTATTTTTTCCACTGTGGTTGAAACAAAACTTCTTTTTTTGGGAGAGAAAAACTACTTTCAGACCTCAAAAATTCTCAAGCCCACTTAGTCCAGATATTATGACCAAACTTTAGAAATAAGAACCTCCTAACAAACACTATCTTAGAGTTTGCAAAATCACTAGGATTTCACATTTGTTTTCTAGCCACAAAGAAAACATAGGCTGCAATTCGACTCTCCAGGTATCAAAGACTACCCAAATTAGAACACTCATTTTTCTTGCTCTCCAGCATAATGTTTGCGTGCAAACTGGTCACAAATTGAGTGTGGTGCTTATTATGAAGGTACATAATTTCACAACAAAGGATGTACAGCTTGGTACATCCTGTGTACTTTCACGTCATCCATGTTGACCTAGAATCTGTACATAATAACCTCGTGAATGTCTGATTCTGGACCAAAAATGTCATGAATTTCTGGAACTTGGACTATGTTAACTCACTACTGTACTGGACATGGTAGTCTCATGAGTTTGGATTTGCAATAATTTAACAAACTGTTGCTTTTGAAAAAACCATAAATAAAATATAAAATAAAATATGTAATTGAATTCTTTTTGAAGTGATACTGAAAGAAAGTGAGAATTGTTCTCTTCTTTAGGATTGAAAATGAATTATTCCTTTGACGAGTGGCTTGCTTGGCAGGGAAGCTGTACAGAGTTTTGCATTGAAATATAGGAAATGTTTTAAGTTAGGTAGAAAAGGAATTTTTTAGGGGTGGAGTAAGAAGAAGTGGTATATAGAAGTTAAATTGCATAAAACCATCAGAAACGAATAAAATTGATATTTGAGCTATTTTTCTTAGTGTAGGACAAGAATAGATAGGTTTAACTTACAATGAAAATGCAGTAGAATGGTTAATGCCATATACATTAAAATGGCCATTCTACGTTATATTGGCCGCCACACTATTCAAATAAAGTGGAAAAATGAACTGAAATTACACTATTTGAGCAGCCAATACAACGTAGAATGGCCATTTTAATGTATATAGCGTTGGTTATAGTCTTGTTGTTACGTTATTTACTCAGTTATTGTAGATGGGTTATCAATCAATTACAAGTGTCTGGGCATTTGAGCTTCCTTATGTGCAAAAATTTTAAACCTTGTTTTTACTAATCTCATGTAGGAAGGGAGGTTCATATGTAGTTGGATCTAGCTACGTCCATCCAAAAAAAGAGTCACTAGTAGAAATGAGTGTCAACTACACTGAATATGTACACCAAAAATTGAAAATGGTGTAGAGTTATTCTAGTTTTCCAAAGTTGATTGGTGGATTTTGGTTTTTGGTGTAGTTGTGCACATTTTTTGTAGAAAGTGAGACAGTTTGCCTCCTTGGAAGTGTTGTTTTTGTCTTGGCTAATAGCAACAAGGTCCTTTTTCAAGTCGGCGGCCCAGTTTCCCCCTTTACTCAACTATAGTGTCATTCATCACTATTCACGAACCTTGAAATGGAATTAATTGACTAGAAGTCCGGTGGCTTACAAATGTCCACTAATTGTCCACTGACCTACCTACAGAAGTTCCATAAGCATTGCGCAAGATATGTCACTCCTCTAGTGTACAAAGTTCCACTCACTACCCTCTCCTTACGCAGTCGGATGTTCATCACAATGTGAACTATTCTTTTGCCCTCCTATCAAATTCCATGAAGGGGGTCCACATGGATATGCACATTATTAAACTCCTAACCCCCTCCAAAGGTAATTAGTACACAGGACTCCACTACCACAACAAAATTAATTAAAATAATTAGACAGAAGGCAATTCCAATAAGTTAAACAGGGAATGTAACTTGCTCCGTAATCCGCGTAATCCGCGTGGTAAGGACGGCCCCGCATTTCCAAAGTCGGATAGGGCCTACATCACAACTCTACTTTCCTCTTGGACTCAATTAGACTTGTCAGTGGTCCAATTACACCAAACAATGTTATGTGTACATCATTTCCCAATACCTCATATCTCACCCTCCATGGAAAAACCAAACTGGTTAAAAATAGAATTTTGAATTTTTATGTCAAATCATTCAGAAATTTAGTTTTACTAGTAGACAAAAATTTTGATGATAAGGTCCCAAATTTCTATTTTAAACCACGTTGGTTTTTCCATGGAGGGTGAGATATTAGACCTTTCTTGGTGTTAATTCGGGTATAGTTGAAATTCATTTTTACTAGTGAGTTTAAAAAATAGTTAGATTTTCTTGTTGAATATATTTACTATCATTAGAAATATTGTTTGTTAAGTATCATCATTGAAAATGTAAAGGAATAAAATCTACTTTGGAATGTTTTTTCTTTGGATGCCGTATGAATAATGGATTTTCATAAATGGTAAATAATCTCATCATAAAACACACATGATTGCAAAGGCTTTAGATTCAAAAATACATTTTGTTGATGCAAATCAAAACTCTACCTAAGTCTTTTGAGCTCTACATGGTGGTGGTATGAATTAGGATAAAGACTATGAAATAATAAAAACTTCAATAGATTTACAAAAAAACTAGACTCAATTATGTCTAAATGTTGAATTCATGGCTTAAATAAAGTCCAAACAATGAATTTAAAGAAGAAAAAAAAACGATTTTTACAAAATATTTTGGGTAAAAAATCCAAAAAAATAAAATAAAATTCACTACCTTGCTACTTTGGACGGCGGCCTGCAGTCGAGATGTTACAAGGTCCATAATTGGACGTTTTATCCAAAATTAGTTAAACATGGGTATAATACCCTTGCATGGGTGACTGTGAATATTAGGCAGACGAACTCTTGTCCCTCTGGATGCCTCCCTACATATGCTGTAACAAGTGAGACGGTGCCCCAAAAAATGCTCAATAACCACATCTACCTGCCGTTATCAAGCAGGCTCAACCTAGCCTCAAACTTAACGATCATGCATGGATTAATATTTTAAGATAGCTAGAATTTGCAAAACATGGAGCACCCGCATCTCTGATCAGGTCATAGTCCATGTTGCATGTGTGAAGAACCTGCTATGGATGCATTGATTGAGTGCCATCGTTGTTCCACACATTGACCAGTTCATTATTGTCCTTGGATGTGCTATTCAAGCTGTGGGGCCAAATTCTTAACGAGGTTCACACAAATGAGTTAGAGTGTGTTGAAATCCAAGGTATTCTTGAATCATATTACTAGAATCCCTCATGAACCAACGTCTGTATGACGGTAAGCGGGAAAAACTTACAATATGGTTATACAATATCAGCTTATGTTGTTTAGAAGTGTAGTCCCAGTGACTGTGATTTGAGTGCCACAACTTTGATAGCAACTTCTAAAGTCCGTCCAGCTTCTTAAGTCCCATGGCTTTGTTTTTTTGTACTTTTTTTTGTTTTTGATTTATTTGAACTCTTTTTTGGGAGACTGTGGGATGGCTTTATTCCCACTAAGAATATTCGAATATTGGGTCGGATTTTGATCAGCAATCAATCACATTTGGTGACACAAAATAGATAGATTGATCCTGTAGTCTGTACAGTATCAATAAGACCACTTAATTATGTTAATAAATTAAACACTTATATCATATCACATGAATGGTTTGCCAGTTATTTCAATCCCTTTCCTTCCTGAATTTGCTCACTTAGAGTTTCTCCATTGGGGTGAGTGTTTTAGCGCGCCAACAGCATCTATAACACTTGCGTCATCTCTCGTTGGAAACAGACTACATCTCTTAGAGGGAAAGTCCAAGGTGAAGACAATAAGTTACTCCTTTCCCAGGTTAAAAGTTGCTTGACTGGTACTATGATTGGAAGAGAGCTCCAAGAGAGGTGGAGAGAAGGCACAGAGTTAACATTACAAATGGGGCGGAGTCTATCCCCACTTGAGATTCCCGGTTCAAGACATCTTGAAACAGACATCTCTTGAGGGAACTGTGCCCAAGGATATAATCAGAACACTGAGACAGATTACATCTTAAAAGACCTCTACTTCAAAGACATTCTAAAATAATATTCTATCAATGCTCATATGCTGACATGAATTGATTAAAAAATCATACCTTGGTGACAATGTTTAAATTCCTTCTCGTAACAACGAAAAAATACCATTAATTTCAGAAAAATAGCTTTCTGTGTTGGTACATCCCGGAGCGTGTCATCTTACAACCTCAATACAACGTGACCAATTTCTATTTTAAAACTACAACACCAGCATTTCCTGGGCCAAACAACTGAACACCCCTAAAACCAAACCGCTTAATATGCTGGACAATAGATCCTCGAAGTGGCTATTTATGGGCTTCAATTACCTCACGGTACTCCTTTTTCATTTTAACGCCTGATATACTCCTGCAGACAATATGTGTCAACATGTTAAAAACCAGTCATATAATACAAACTGTTCCAAAACTGGGTCGCAAATTACACAACTACCATGTGCTATAGCAGCTGACTCCAAGACTAACTAGTCATTCTGACCCGCATAATATCAACCGTGTCATAATCAGCGTTGATGGTCATCAATCATAGCATCAAATGTTTTTATCTTCTCCAAGAAAATTATCAGATTTGCAAATATTTTTAAAATTAGGGAAGTTCATGCAAGCAAGCACTTGATCCAATAGAAGATGAATGGTTCATCATAATACAACAGGAAAAAATCAAGTAAAAGGTTATTCGGTAGCGTACTTAATCTGTTCCTTGTTCTTAAAGAACTGAACACAAGGTGTACCCATGATACCACCAGCTTCCGCAATTTCAGGATCTTCCTCAATATCTATCTCCACAAAGTGAACGTCATTTGAATACTCATCAATCACCTGCAATACAAACATCTCATTAGAATTATAAACCTGGAACTGGCTGTGATTGAGGGCAACTTGAAGCGAACGAGGGACAAAGAACATGTCCATATTCGCAAATAATGAACGGTCCTCATTTCCTTGATTGGCTACTCATTAATCAGTTACACTAACGTATTGCTCGATGGTTCCCAAACAACTACACAAATCACAAATGTTGGTTACATTATGGACTTGAACAAGACATAAATTTATTTAAAAAAAACTAAAACAGCAACGCCAGAGCACTGACTCTTCCGTCAACAGTGAAAATTTTACATAGTATAATAAACAATTCCTGGTCTCATACCTTGTTCAAAATTGGCTTGAGAGTTCTGCATGGCCCACATGTAGGTGAAGTGTAAAGTACACTGATCACACGAGGACTCTCGTGGTAGAGCTTCCGAAGAGCATACTGCATCCATAGACCCGTCAAAGAGATTAGTTACTGAAGCATAACTGGTGTGCCGCCACAGCACTAGTAGTATTGCATCCTCACAATCAACGTTGCTCAAAAGAACTTCAAATTCTCATATACCGTATTCTATATAGATACAATAGCTTATGACTCACGAAGGTCACAAAATCTGATCCGGCCGTGCAGCGTATCAGTTTGAAGTTACACAAATTCGTAAACCAATGACAGTTCAAATGTTGGCCAAGCAAAATTTCTAAACACTCACGAATGAAAGCATGGCCTCATTCCTAATAATTCATGGTTATTCAAACACTTCAAGCTCCACCCATTTCAAGCTCCTCGTCGATCAGGCCTAGAGGAGGAAAGACCCACCTCGCAGGACTAATGCAGCAACAAGATGCATTCGACTTAACTAGGTTACCCAAAGTGACACATACATCTCCTCAGTTCATTCAAACACGAGATACATGAATGTAATCAACCAACAGTACCTGTCCTTTATGCTTTGTCATTGAGATATCAAATTTCATGTCGATATCCTCCTTCGTAAGTTCTTTCTTCTTAACTTCCTCCTGTGCAGGCTGCCATTCCAAAGTTGCAATGTCATAAAATGAGTCTGAACTAATTCCTACGAAGAGGAACGGGGATTGGCCTTGACTAAAAGACAAGTTCAGAATTAACACAGGATGTAAGCAAGATCCACCCAAGAAAAAGAAAGTTAACAAGAAAAAGAAAGTGGGAATGAATCAGTCGATTACAATTAGAAGGAATCAATAGCAAACTACTCTAGAACTTCGAAAGAAGTGGACGTACTTGATGGAACTCTACAAGCAGGTCGTTAGCAGCCAGATAGCGCTCAACGGACAACGCTGCCATGCATCCTGACCCAGCAGCTGTAATGGCTTGTCTCCACTCATAATCCTGCGCCCCAAACGAAACTTCAATGACCAGGACTGATGTACCAATAAATAACATCTAAACTATGGCAGCAGATTACAAATGGGCATTTCGCAGGTCTTCACAATGGCTGACATTCAAGTAGTATACAGCCGAAGTCAAGCCTTTCAGCAGAATCCAGAAGAATGACAAAGACAGGCCAACACACAAGAACAAACAGGAGAAACCTTATATCAAACGAATGCAAGAAGCTCAGGCCTGTCGAATACCTGAAGATCTCCAGCGGCATAAACACCCTCTACCGTGGTATCGGTAGTTCCAGGTTCGACGACCACATAACTAGCTTCATCAAGCTCAACTTGACCTCGCAAGAGCTCACTGTTGGGGCTGTGTCCGATCCCATAAAACAGACCCCGCACTCGCAGAGATCTTTCTTCGCAAGTCATTGCATCTCGAAGCTTCAGGCCTACCATCTGCCCTTTGTCATCACTCTCAACATCCACTGTCTCTGTGTTGAAGTGGACTGTGACATTTGGATTGTTAAGAACCCTGGAAGATTATGGCCGAATGATTATCAGGACTTTAAACACCAGCCAAAACTACACCAGCTGAAACTAAGAGAACAAACTGAGGATTCTTCAATACTTTCACAAGTTCTAACAGTTTGAGAAAACATACCTATCTTGCATAGCTTTCGAGGCACGAAGCTTCTCTCTCCGAACCAGCAGATGAACATGACCTGCATACTTCGTCAAGTAAAGAGCCTCCTCTGTTGCCGTGTCACCTCCACCCACAACTGCTAGCTCTTGGCCTCTGAAAATGGGAGATGCGCCATCACAAATAGCACAAGCGCTGATACCTCGACTCCAAAATTCATGCTCTCGAGGCAATCCTAATCGCCTAGCTGTGGCACCCGTCGCAATAATTATGCTGTGACATTTTACCTGAAACCCAACTGCTAATACTTTTAGCATCTACCCCTAACACGCGCAGTTCATCATATCCAATAACCGTTCATTGTAGTTTGAATGAAGACCCCGGAATATGTTGATTGAGAACAAGATCATGTAGGAAAGGTAAGTAAAATAGAAGAAAACAGCACGAAGATCTGACGTGACATGGATAATCACTGTAACCACCGACAAATGTGCTGAAATTTACAGAATGACCAAACTGTCTCATTGCATATATTTCTTTAGTCGTGCACTAAATAGCATGAATTTTGATTGATTGAAAAGCACCTCGCTGTCAGTACTGCGGACCGTGAAAGGTCGATTTGTAACGTCCACAAACTCTACATCCTCCGTTCTCAGTTCAGCACCCCATCGCTCAGCTTGCTTCCTCATCCTGCACCAACATGACACGGTTGGCAAAGCCTATTCATACCCTCCACAATATCGAAGAAGGCGTACATGACAATTTAGGTGTGCGGATTGTCAACAGAAAATTCGCAATTTTGTACATTTCAGGGCCAAAGGATCTGGATCTTTCGAGGATTCTTAATTCTGTCCCAGTCATCACGTGATATCTCGAGAAAAGAATTATGGATCTTCGGGAAGGACATCTAGAGGAAGTGTTCTAAATATGATAGGCATGGAAACGCACCGAACCCGAACCCATCCGAGAGAACCATATAGCCTACATCGACAATCTAAAAATCAATCCACATACTGACAAGCATACACCCATCACTTGCATCTCAGCGTCAGAAAGAGCACCTGTCCATCAATTCGGGTCCACTAATACCCTCAGGAAAACCAGGGAAATTCTCAACTTCGGTGGTCGTCATCAGCTGACCACCACGTACTCCCCCCACCTGGTACCCTTCAAACACTACCGGCTTCAAATTGGCCCTAGCAGCGTAAATTGCTGCCGTGTAACCCGCAGGCCCTGAACCAATAATAACTAGATTCTCCACCCCTCCTACAGGCTCTGCAATAAAACCAAATCAACAACATTGTAAGCCCACATAAACAAACCAAATAACGTCTAACCAACCTAACATTTGGCGAATAATTCTTCTGAATTCCATCAAAACCTTTTCATTCACCCCCTGGGTTTAAGGCAGCTGCCATCCATAACCTCAAAATCACCACTTCTCCAAACCACAACTCCTCCCCATTGAAACAAGACTAATTCAGTATTCATAATCCCACATTGAGCACATGTGCTGCGAACAGAAACCACATGATTCCCTGTATCCTTCCATAACCCATTCCTGCATTCCCCTGTATGTCGCCCTCCAAGCATTGATCAATACTTATTCAATACTCGTCTACAGTAATTCACCAACCACTTCCAGATTACAGCGGAGTGACGAACACAATCCCAGGATCAGGCTGACACTATTCTCCAACTGATCCAACCAGCAAAGTCCTCCTCTAAATTAGGGTTCACTCCACCTTGCACCTCCATTTCTCGCCCAGGATTCCAATTGAAACCCAGAACCCACAAAAACCCAAATTGCAGGAGCGAAATTACAATCATAGAACCACAAACCACCCACATTCCGAGCATAATCCAACAACATTCCAAGCACAATCCAACCTGCAGGAGCCCGCTTCTCCCCAGCAAGAGCAGCACGAACGCCTCCGCGCCTCCCATTCCGGCTCCCCTGCACCCTAAACCTCCCCTGCTTCCCCCACGACGCAACGCCCTCCCGCGCCAGCCCTCCATTGGCGACTCGCAGCCCACTCCACGCCTCGGAGCTCGCCGACGACGACGAGCAGCTGCACAGAGCCGCATTGCTGCCCCTCACACCATGAATCCCGCCCCCTATCGCCTGCAATGCGGTGCTTGCCCCTGCATACACCGATGCAGCAGCAGCACAGCCCACCATCGCTGCCCCCCGGATGCAAATTGCGCTCCCCCTCCTCCCGGATTGCCCCAACCACGCCTCTCTGCGAGTGCCGCAGCGTCGTCGCCATCCCCTTCCCTGCCTCGCCCTGCTCCCCACCACCCAACTCCGCCACCTCCCCCCTAAACCGCCACCATCAACCCCTTACGTACATGACTCCCACCAAAATGTAGTCATCCACAAGATTCGGCGAGTTTAGGTGCAGTGACGTGTTTGGGTGGGGGTTTCTCACACCACGAGGAGAGGATAAAACTGACGACGAAAGTTATCTACGATCTATGTAGATTTTAGTGAGTGGGATGTACTCGTTTGGAGATTTTGTTAGTTTTGGGAGGAGTGATGGGTTTGGGTTGCGGTGTTTGAGACCACCGCATGTTGATGGGGATTGGGGGAGGGGATGTGTGTGAATGAGGAGGGGCCAAGCAGGTGAGCTATGCTGGGGCGTTGTCTTTGGGTTCTGTAGATTTCGGGGGCGGGATGTTGCGTATGGGTAGATAGTGGTGGGGATGGGTAGATAGTGGTGGGGTTGGGGTGGTGGCGGGTTTGGAGGGGGGCAATCTTATCCAGGGGGGTTCGTTAGGGGGGCATGGGCGGAAGGGGAGTGTGCCAGCTGTGCACGTTTCCGCCACGCTGTCGCTGGGTAGTGCTGACATGGCATTCTGAATGTTTGGTCAGACTTGGGGAAGCAGGAGTGAAGGTTGCACATGTGTTGAGTATACAGTCACACCCTCTATGAATGTTACACCTAAGGTATAAGCACTTATAACCGATAAGTTTAATCGGGAGTCCGGGTATATGAAGCGGGGACACATTCTACATCATTTGGAATCCTAATCATGTGAGTCTATTCACCTCTCTAGGGGCTCTCTGCGAATCATAGGAGTGGTCAAGTTATTTTGACTTAGATTATAAAAACAAATGAGGTAACCTCGGGAGCGAGTGAAGGACTACCAATTTAAGCATTTCAACATATTAAAGCTTGGGTTATCAATAAGGAGTTATTTTTTGAGCATAGGAACATAAGGTTCATGAAGAATGAGGATTTTTCCAAAAATAACTAAGTGAAATCAGAGTTACTACAAAAAAAATTGTTCAAAAGTTGTTTGGAGCCCATAACGAACATAAAGCTTCACCTATGACCGACAACAACAAGAGTAGTAAACAAACATAAAACTATCTAGTTCCATAACAGTCACAGACGCATTCTACTGGAAGATGCATCCTGAATCTACTGTTCATCAATTATCGGCTATTAGTTTTCCATTGTTTTGTAACCAAGAAGCCTAATTATCTCTGATGGGTGTGTTATTGGTTATGGGTGTCTATACCTTTTAAGTGTTAACCCTCACTAAATGTTAACTTTCTTCTACTCTCCACGTGTTGCACACTATAAATGTTAAACATGTTAACTATTAACAAAATAGTACTCCCTCCTTTGTAAATTTGACGTTATAATTGTTAACAAATAAAATACAATTATAATGTCAATGATAAAAATTACACATCTACTTAAATTCCTCTCTCTCTTTGACCCCTGATTTATAAACTTAATATTGAATAATGTTTTGATTGGGTTTGCAATTTTATGAATGGTATTCTCTCACGAGGACTCTTCACAATTGCTTATATTTATAAATGTTACTGGAGTAAGATTTATATATTGCTCAAAAAGGTAATTTTACAATTGTTAACTGTTAACACCTCTATAAATGTTAACTTTAATCTACTCCTAAGGATTAACATTTATAGAAGGTAGACTGTAGTTGGTTTTTAAAACGGAAGGTTGTGCGCCCATTTGCGCTCAACGATGAGGTTACCTAGGAGTTGCTAATTTTTGTGATCAAAGGAACTTGACTACGTCTGAAGTCAAAAAGAGCTCGAGAGAAGTGGAGAGACCTTACAGGATTAGGGTTTCAATGGTGCAAAATGTGTCTCCACTTTATATATCCAAACTCTTGGTTTAAGAATTGTGACTGTCTCTAGTATCTTTATAATAATGGTAGAGGTATTGTCTTCATTTCATGTTTTATACATAGAATGGAATTTTAGGTGTTTTTGAGTGGTAATAAGTTTGTAGTTGGCTAATTTGTAATATACTTCTTGAAGTTTGAGTTTTCTCCGTGCTTTTTCAAAGGATTCTTGTCTTATTGTAACTATGTACTTTTTTGTAATTTGAGATGATGTGGCATGTAATAAATGCATTGCCCTTCTTCTACAATCTTTGTTTAGAGATAGTTGCCTCTAATATAAAGCAGGCATAAAAGCATTTGTACTACTCTATAATAAGCAAGTTCTTTATAAACAACAATTTTTAGCATTCAAAAAGGGTTTGCATGTTTGAAATCAAAGAAAATACCTTTAGCATCCCAACTATGAATGTGTGCTACCAATACCAACTTCTTTTGTCTCTTTGTTCCCTTGTCAATTTGTCACTTTCTTCTTCTTATTATGATCTCAATCTTTAAATGTTTGGTTGATGTACACAATGTTTACATAAATCCAAGTCTGATTGTAAATCTTCTACGAATAACAAGCTTGTATATGTTGCAAAGAGGGTTGATCTAAGTGTTTTAACACACAATATGAGGTTGCCGAAGATGCTTATAAAAGGTCCAAAAGTCATTTGGTATGTAATAATGGTCTAGAATTGTAATGATGATATTTACTTGTGTTTTAAAAAATTACATGATTCAACAATACTTTAGTTTTGTGCATACATGAATTAGGTAGGAAAAAGACAATTATTGATTTTTATATGCTTTATATTATGTTGAAGGAGATTCTCCAACACTTTAAGCCTTTAGTTTAAAAGGCTTTATGAAATAATTAACTAATAAAAGCAATGAACAAAGAATCTGAATCTTTAAATATAATAAAGTTATTATCATACAAATATATTCGTCATATCAATAATTTTTAAATTTTTATATATGATAATTTATACAAATGACATTTTCAAAATCGTTATTTATTTTTTTAAACAACAATTAATATTCTCAATTGATCCAAAAATTGATTTTCATTAATTTTTATGTTATATGTTTAATAATATACATGCTTATTTTCAAGATCTATCTTTTAGGATGTTAATTTTTTTCCCATAACACAATTTGAACGTCTTCATCTTTGATTTAGATGAAACCTATTTCTAATTGATATTTAAATTAATAAATATTTATTAAAAATACATATTCTACATAATAAAAAATTGAACTTTGGCTATCAATGGTTCATGATGTTTGGATTTTTAAAAATTGATGTATATACATATATCATAAAAGTATATACGCTTTATAAAATTTGGAATGTTTTGTGTGAATTTCAACATATTAATATTAAAATATCAATTAAAAAATCCAGAAATTTAAATCCATTTCATTGAACAAATTGATATAATTATAGAAAAAACAATTACAATTACATTGAACAAAAAATATATAAAATTCGTAAAAGATCATTGATCCTAAACAATAACTATTACATAAGTACAAAACTTAGTAGCATGGACAATTTTTTTTTGTTTTTGTTATAGTGGCTTATATGTCTTTGATTACAAATATAGCCATTGGATGATTATTGTCAATCAATTAATATTATAACCGCTTTATTTTTCCACCTTTCTCTCCGGACTTTCATAAAGAAAATTTGCTTAAATTCCTTAAAATATGCTTTATATTCCAATCACTTCATACATCATATTTTTTTATTTAAAACTTTTTGTAACTATCTACAATAAATTTAAGTCTATCAAGTTCTAAAAGAGTTGTTCTTTATTATTACGTTTGTATAAATATCAAGACTTCCTTTGAAAGTGCATAGTGAGTTGCACTTCTTCTACAATCAATTTCCAATAGTAATCAAAAGTGCATATATCTTTGTCCAAATCCAATGATTGATGAAGACTTTCTTTTTTACAAAATGAATATACAAGATTAGGGCACATTTGTTGAATTGACGTTTTTAAAAAAAATACAATTTGTAGAAAAAGATTCTAGCCCATAAAAGGTGTAGCAAGGGTTTCTATTTTTCGCAAAATACATAATTTGCATTGGATTTTAATTTTGATGATAAAATCAAATTTACAATTGTGCATGAATGTTTTGTAAGATTATAATAAATTACAAATCCTATTTACCAACAATGCAAGTTTTTTTTGAAAATAAAAATGAAAGCTACATTGAACTACTTAATGTAAGAAGTAAAAGTATATAACACTCTCAATATAGACTTCAATGAAAACTCATTAACAAGACTTTGAAATTAAGTTGAATTTGATATTCTTCGAGAACAATGATTGGATCTTTCTTTAAGGAGCTGAGATATTTGACACTTATAGCTCGATTTGAAGAAATATGTTAAATATTGACTTCTTCATTTGTCTCAAAGTATTATAGAGGTATCATTTAAATTCTTAGTGTATTATGTATGCAATAAGTTGCACAAGATATATTGAAGATTTGACAAATTGTATAGTAGAACCTATAAACTTAAATAATTTTTTCTACAATTTGAAACCCACGCTTGAAAGCAAATCTTACAATAATTGTATAATTGTGATGATTTTTAGACATTCAACACATTATACAACAATTTGGTCTTTTACAAATGTTTGAATTATCATTTTAATTCTATATATATGTGAATCTCTATTTTCAAAGTATATGTAAAAGAATGTGGCTTGCACTGTGCAGCTCAATTAAAAGGCAATTTAAATTTTGAACTTTAATTTCAAACTTTTGAGTCTTTCCATGGCAACTATGATGAGCTATAGTTGTCTATTCTAAATTGCGAACATTATGCAATAGCAAAATTGCTAAATTTACTTAGATCATGTTTTCTTTTGTAATGAAAATTTGACATAACAAATTGGTTATCAATGATTTTGAATCCTTCAATGAACTCTATTTATTGTATTATGAAAAAAGCAAAATATTTTGTGATTAATAATTACAAATTACATTTCAGAAAGACTTGTATTTTTTTTTAATTAATCAATTCATGACACATTTGTATTGAATTGTTTTTACAAAGTGATATTTACAATTGAAGATTGCATGTTCATATAAAATATCAACATGCTTTTTTCTTTCTATTTTGGTATTCTTTAAGCATCTCAAACTTGAAGAGTACATTTCTAAATGAATTAAATCTTGGTGATTATATTTTAAATGGATTAAAAGTGGAGAAATTCAAAAAATTAAGTACATAAAGTTATGTTTTGTTTGGAGTTGTTATATTATCACGCCAGAATCATTTGTGAGTTGAAAATTAAATGTTTATTATAACATTGTATTATGTTAAATTTTAGAAAATATAAGTGTTCAAACACTAAAATACATTAGGGCAACAACTCATTTAAACAACAAGTGTTTGATAAATAAGATTTTTTGAAATTACCTAGCTAACTCTTTTGTTTATAATGGTTGTGATGCAGTTATAAGGTGAAACCTTTAAATGGACTTTTAAGGCCATTGTAGATTGAAGTAAGAGGAATTATATAAAATAATGTTATATTTGAAAATTGTAGGTGACTAAAGTCATGATCGACCATTGATTTTGTTGGTTGATGATTTAAATATTGAAGTAGAATTTAGCCATAACTGAAAATGAGTCTTAAATCTTTACAAAATGGAGACGAGGTACTCAGAAAAGGGCCATGGATGCCAGAAGAAGATGAAATTTTGGTAGAGTATGTTAGACAATTTGGTGCTAGAGATTGGAGCTCCATTAGAACCAAAGGCTTATTGCCTCGAACAGGGAAATCTTGCCGGTTGAGATGGGTGAATAAGCTCAAACCTGATCTGAAAAGGTAATTTATTCTGAAGTTCATTTTTATGTTTACTCCTAATTCTTTCATAAAACTCAAGGATAGAACATTTGCTTCAAACTAAAATAAATTCTCAAGATTTTCTATGCCAATGTATCATATAAATTATGTGTACAATGATATGGCACTATAAAATAGTTTGATATATGATTAAAAATTTATAAAGTAAGCTATAGTTTCTATTTTAGGAGTGGATGTAAATTTTCACCAGAAGAAGAAAAGCTAGTAGTGGAGATGCAAGCAAAATTGGGCAACAAATGGGCCAAAATTGCAAGTTGTTTGCCTGGTCGGACCGACAACGACGTAAAAAACTTTTGGAGCACTAGACAAAAAAGAATTTTACGAGCATTACAACGACCCAAGATGCCATCTGGAAGTACGGATGCTTCAGCGGACACATCAGACCTTAGTAAAGACCCATCTTTGACAAATTTTGGAGCATTTCAGGTCATTCTTTACCTTTCATATTAGCAAAAAGATTAGAATAACCACAAGATCAAAGTAGACGTTCGTAATTCAATTCAATTAAATTGATGAGTAGCTTTGTATTGATTAAAGTCTTGTTAGCCTTCCAAAGCCATGTCTAATGTCTTCTGCAGGCGGAGCAGGCTAAGTTGTGTATCAAAGAATGAATGAAAGAAAAGAACAAAGATGAATTCATTGGTAGTAAAAGGGGGAGAGTGGGGGGGCATCATTGATCATTGATCATCATTTTATGATCATTTTTATTATTTGATTGCAGGTTCATAATCCTTGTGGAGCTGCACCACTAATTGGTAGCGCTATGGGGCCTCACTTTCTCTTTGCAGAAGATGGAGATAATGAATTTAGAGAAGCTGTTGCAACGGACATCCGGCATTGCCACATGCATCGCCACCATGTCCACACCTTCAACTCTTTGGAGGCGGATGATATTTTGAATTCTCACAAACTCCTAAAGCCTTTGTCTATAGGTAAGTGTTTTATCAATATATATTCCATTTCACAAATGCTAGTGCAATGCACAAATTTGTATACATAATTTCAAAATCAATGTATGATACAATTGATTTGAAACAATTGAAAATGATAAGATAAAATATAATAACTAATTTATAGATTTATAATCACTGTTGACTTTAATTTATTTGAAATTTCTTCAATCAATATTTTCAAAGTTCTGGATCATAAATTTAAGTTTTAAAAAAATGATTATTTATCTGCAATCTAATATCTGGTGTTATCAAAGCATTCTTTCTATTTTATAAATGAATCTTTGTTGTAAGTCATAAAGACGTTATTATACTTTGATGTCGTTCAAAGGTATACATAGAAGAGATGTATTTTTCATACAGTGTTTGATTGTCATACTGAAAATTACATCATAAACTACAGGAGATATGATTCCATATACAATTGAAAAGGATCATCTCTTAAACACTATGGGGAAGGAATTAGTTGAGACAAAACCAACTACATACCTCCATGTTCAACCTTTATCAGTGGCATTTCCTTGTGCAAATATGGCATCTAGGAATACTCGGTCCATAAAACGAAGGCCAAGATCTCGAAGGGATGTAAGATCATCAACCATTTTATCATGTTTTGAGCAACCAGTTGTGGATTCAATAGACAATTGTCATATGGATGGTACAGCTACATTACTATCTGAAATGAATCCAAATAATTTTTCTTACTCAAATCGTCCGTCTCACACCACTCCAATAGACTCTGCAACATCGTTGCAACAAAACAACAATTACCTTGAGTTTTTGCTCCAATCGGACGGATCTTTGATGCAAAACAATGTTCAAGTTTTTAGTCCAGAATTAAATCCTTTGTTTCTCACCAATACTCATCAATGGGAGAAGCTACCTGTGTTGTATTCGGAGGACAATTCTGCCTTGTATGGAGGTTGTAATATCAAAGAAGTAGACTCGTGTAGCCCGGATAGTGTTATTACTAATTTCACTCCAGATGTATTTGATTCCTTGGAGCCTTTAAATTCAACTCCTCCCGAGTGGTGGGTTGTACATTAAGATTATTCCCATAAAATTAGTCATTGTAGGTGACAATGAATTTTTTAGGTACAAGTAATTATTGTAACGATGCAGGTTTGAGATTGACAATTTTGAAAAAGGATTAATTAAAATTTATGTTAAGAATTTAGTTTTGAGCAACATTTCAAGTGTGATTTGTAAAATTCTTGTAATATATGCCAATTAGCTTTATGCATGATTTTATGTTCTAATTTTTGAAACTTGTAGAAATGAGTTTGTTCAGAATTCTTCATGACAATGGCGTATCCATTCCGACGTAGCATTGATACTCTTTTTTTTTTGGTTAATTTTCAAAGGTCATTGTAAGTGTCAAATAAAAATATTTTGCAAATAAGAGAACATGTTGTTTTAAATTGAGATTATGTTCTTTTTGCACTTTATATGAAAAGACTAGAGAATTTGGTAATAAATTTTATTATGAATTTTGATTTTAGAAACATCTTCTATACAAAATATGAAACAAGTTGTAATTATCATTATGTCAAAAAAAAGAAGAAGTAGCATGTCTATTTTTATTGCATTATATCTGAAGAAAAGAGATTTTTTGAAACATTCTCTTGTCTTTTTAGTCCATACGTCCTTGTTAATTTGTTTTTTTCTTCAAACTGTTTAACAAGTATATAATAAAATTCACATGTATCTTCCCAATGTCATGTAATGATTAACAAAGAAAATGATCCAAATGAATAAAATTAAAATTGATAATAAATCAACTTACAACCATCATCATTTAAATAGAATTTATCAATAAACCATGGTACCATAATTAAACAAACATGCCTATGTGTGAACACATGCTCCATTGACTGCCATGTTATTATCAAAGTGTATAACAATAACTTTCATGGCTCTACATTTTTCTAAAGCTCGTAATCATGATAATCATAGCCAATAATTAAACCAAGATTAAGACCTTTTTATAACCTATTCCATTCTAATGATATCATATCACACCATTTTAAATGTAACACCATCAATAAATTAACGCGTATCTCTTCACACCGACAATAATTTTATCAAAATTTAATCTTGGTAACACTCATGTAACATATTAACCTTAAAAATTAAAGTAATAAAATTGGAATTAGAGTCACTAATGATCTTTTCTTCTGTACTGAAGATCATTAATCATCACACTACATGGCTCTACAAATGCATCCAACATTGTCCTTACTACCTAACACATTACTATCATGAACTAGTGACTATAAAATATTAATTCTACTATGTTAAAAATCACCACTGCAATGAAGTAAATCAAACCTTGACATGGACATCCACCACAACCCACTCGAACAATTTGAATTCTTAGCGGCAGGCCATAAGACAATAATCATAGTTCTTACTATAGGGAGTCCTCAACACCGTCACTTCTCCCAAAATCAAACACTATATAGAATAATAATGCATCAGTGTACTTTTGAGAATATAAAATAAACCAGAAGCGTACATTTTGTTGGATTTGGGTTCAGATCCCTTTTCATTCAACTATCTCAATACTCGCACTATACTCAAGTGATATCCACAAAATACCGAGGTGAAACTAGTGTGTCATTACGTGTAGTAGACAAGACTATTATTGTACATAAAAAGCCTCTATGACTCGTTTCATTATCTCAAGCATCGTCTAATGTTGGTTGATATGTATGATGTACTTCAGCAAAACTTCTGCAATACCTATTAAATATCCAACCTTATACCTTGAGTGAGAAGCTTCCTCTCTCCTCAAAAACCAAAACTGTCATGACACCAAAAACAAATATCATCTACATTAATATAGATTTCAGAGTAGTAAATGTTTGCATGTGTAGAAAATGTTGGTTTTGGGATATACAAGTCGGTTTTGAGTGTCAGCCTCTCTCTAAGCACAAATTTGCTCACAATTTAGCGAATGTGTTGCAAAACGCATCCTTCTTCAGCAAACCTGTACGTCTCCGTCCACTGAGCTCTCCTTCAGTTTTCTGGTCGTCCACGAAGGCTCTTCTTTCCGTAGCCAGATGGTGCTAGCAGCTCCTGTACCATGTCCGGATCTCGAATTCCCCATGGCTTGTCCATGAATATGAAGCACCCTATGTTCAGCAAGTCCTCCAGCAGCAAACTGAGATCGATGTTGTTCTTGGGAACTTTGATAGCGATCCCCTTCATTGGCAGTAGCGATCTTGCGATCTCCTTGCCGCGGTTAGCTTAGTGGAAAGCCATTGTCGATCGTGCAATAAAAAACCTTCTTAGAACACTCCCTTTCCACAGTCTATCACCTCTCGCCCAAAGCTTGTTTGACGCTCTATTACCTTTACACTAGAATTGTGGTAGAGACTCGCCAAGACTGCGCTCACAATTAATGATCGAACAACGCTCAATCTATCCGAGCCGGGTAGGGAGGGAAGAAAGCGTAAGCGCGGGAGAGAGAACGCTCAAAAATCATAGAAGCGCAAGAGCAGAGGTGGAGAAAGTTGCAATTGCAAATGGAAAGAGATTAGGCAAAACCCTAGGATTTGTAAACCAACTAGGGGAGAGAGACAACCCCAAACATCAGATCAAAATGATGTTTGGCGGCTCATTAATCACCCTAATCATAAATAATCATCATCATGATCATGAGTGTCGCCGTCCCGCGCATCCGAGGCCCCGCGCCACCCGTGCTCTCGTACTCCCATGCCTCCGAGCTTCCGTTCTCGACCCAGAGTTTGGGTCGGCTCTCCAAGATCGGCTCCTCGGATTGGATCTCGGATTCGTTTCGTAGTCCCAAACATGAGTGGGTGGTTGATTCATATACCCGTAACTCTGGGCCCTTAGCTATTTTATTGTGCTAACAATCCGTGCTACTAGCAAGATCTTTATTATTAACATTTCACTCTTTTTAGGAGGGCAAAACCACTTTTTTTTAGTAATTTTTCAAATTTTTATGAGATTTGAGGGCCAAGCTTTCTAACCCGGAAACCTAGGCGTCTCGCATGGGAATCTGCCACCGTCTGCTTTGAATATTTACGAGCAATAGACTTTCAAAAGGTATACACGCTGCAATTGATTTTTGGGTAGCCTGTCCATGATTGTCCATTAAGTCATAATTTCGGCTTCCTTAGTTACTTTCATTAACATTCCTGGCTGGAGGATGGATGTCTTCCATGTTTTGAAGTCAAGTACTTATAACTTACAATTTTCACGTCTATCTTGTAGGGGGTTGAGGCTGATACGCAAGAAGAATTTTGTCGATGGTGCGGGAGAGTGGATATACTTCTCCACTGCAAGCAATGTTTGAAGTCACTCTGCTGTCCTGTGTTGATCAAAATTTCGAGATCGACAAAATTTGCAGCATAATTGCCACTAAGGAATCATGGGATTGTTTTATTTGCAAGCCAGATTAGCCTATGGAAGAATTGACATGCTTATACCGGTGGGCTCATGCGGAAATGAAGCGCTTCGAAATTTTGCGTAGATATGCACTGGATTTTGTTGGCGCAAGTGCTGAATCCGACAGCGAGTCCGAGACACCGGTGGAGCTTTGGAGAAGTTAGAGTCTACATGCAAGAACCAAGCTCTGACTTCTAGTTAATGTGTTGTATTGCATAGCAGCTATCTAGTTCTGTATTGTTTTGTGTAGCAGTTTTGTTTTGTATAGCAGTTTTCCTGCTTATCGTAGGTTACTTTTTTCCTTCCAATTTAGAAACCATCTAATAAGAAGCGGAAGTAAATGAGACTTTTGTAAATTCTACCCTTTTTGGTGTTTGACAACTCCAAGCAATCAATATAAATTCCAAATCAAATACCACATTTTCTTGAACTCTGAATTTTATATTTTATCTACTTTGCTTACACCATGCTTAAGCAATTCATAATGTATACTATCAAACCTTAGAAAAAAATAATGTCCTCTTATACACAATCAGAGTTTCCTCCGTATCTGTATAATGTGATTTCTGTTCCAGCAGTGAGCAGATTTTGAGGGAATATTCCTACAAAAAATAGAATATTTTATGAATTTCTAAGGACAAATTCTGTTTTTTTGTACCCCAAAAACCGTGGGCAATGGACAACAGAGACGTGGAAATACCCTATGATTGTGGAATGTTTGAAGGTCCAATGATTTAGAATCCATGACGATGGACACCGAACTGTCCAGTATGGTCTTGCAGTTTACGGTTGTAGTGTGCGGGTTTAGGGGTAACCATACGAATACGAATATGGTATGATGTATTTATACAATATACGGTATAAATACAGGGTACAATATAGGGCAGTTTAGAAGCAGAGAGGACGGGGGCTGTATTTAGGCACATTAACATGTGACATACGACAACGTTTACGTTGACTTGATTCCACTGACCATCACAATAGAGACGTAGAAATACCCATTCTTCCGAGCAGCCTTTTGCGAGGAAAAGAGACTGGTCCCAAGCTTGGGAACGAACAACACTTCTGTAAGTGTGGTGAACTCTTCAGCATCGCTCAAGTGAACTTGGATATTAACATCCCCAATCCCGACGACTTCAAGAACTATCCCTCCGACTCCTTGCACTGTTCGCTTTTCGTACGATATATCAGTGTACGTCAAAAAGAAGCTGATGGCGTTGGTCATATGGTCGATGCAACCGCTGCCCATATACCACGATGAAAGATCCGCTCCGGCGGTGGTCGTCATGTAGGCTCGATGGGAAGGGGGTGGTGGCAGCTATGATGACTGGTGCGTGAGCTTCGGCTCTTCAAGCAAATCAACATGACCTTTGCTCTCGTTAAGAGGACACTCTCGTGCCCAGTGTCCAAGTCGGTTACACTTATAGCAAAAGGTGACTTTCTTGTGCTCATCTGTCTCTTTCCTCCGCTCTTGACGTTGCTCAAACGTGAGCGGTGGTCGACTTGTCTGTGACTGTGAAGATTCATGACTAGTGAAACTGCTGGAACCCTTGCCATAGGTCGCCGCATACGCTACAGCAACCTTATCTTCCTCTCTTTCTTCGTTTCTTAATCTAGTCTCGTGATGTAATAGACGGATGGTGAGGTTATTGAGGGTCCTCGAGGCGTCTTCTACATTATCCCATGCGGACAAGAAAACACTACAGCGACTGGCCGGTAGATTTGCCAAGATCTTTGCGATCAAACTAGCATCACTGATTGAGTTATCACCCATGTTGAGTAGAAAACTCTTGATAACCTCAAGTTTACCAAGAAATGACGCAATAGTGTTGGAACTCTCCATCCTACACTTATAGAACAGTTGCTGTATGTGATGGACAAAATCGTGAGCGGACTGGTTGTGTAATAACTTAAGCTTGTCCCAGATGGCTTTCGACCTGTCACAGTTCATCAGTACTTCAAGTATAGACTCATTGACTGCCTTGCATAGAAGTGATATGCACTGATTGTCTTTCCGTAGCCATGTTTGCTGTAAGGTGGTGTCTGTGGGCATCGGTATTGTGCCATCCACAATACCCATGAGATCTTGCCCCTACAGAATAGCACGCAGCTGAAACTTCCACAGATGGAAGTTCTGCCCGTTGTAACTCTTGACATTTTGTAATTTTGTATTAGCATCTATATTGTATGACTTCTATTTTTGTATTTTTCAAATAATAGAATGTAACTAAAGGTGGAAAAAAGACTCTGGTAGATGACAGAAAATAACGAACAAGGAAAAAAGGGCTGTAGGCACATCACTTTTGGCGAAAACACACGTTTTGTAGGCATAGTGTGTGAAGAATATTCTAACTGTAATCTTCTAGTATCTTCTACTAGTTCAAAGTAGAAAGTTGTGGGCCCATAACCTATAGAAGCTAGTAAAAAGAATTCTAACATTCAATGGAATAAGGCTCAATATTCAAGAGCAATAATTACAGTATCAGAGAACTCCAAGGCATTAAATTATAACGTAAGCTCTTGCAACAAGCTTACAACATTAGCAGCTGCTCCCAATGACGTACATACGTGATTCTTGAAGTACGGTACTTCAACAAGCACACTTACGATGCAGAGAGAGAGAGAGAGAGAGAGAACTCTGTCATATCCCTTCATCGACATTTAACCTATTGTGCACTTATTTGTGGACATACTATAATAATAACCAGGCTCTTCTTTCATTGTTGCAAACAATCTCTAAGTTCAGCTCAGCATAAATCTCATCTGCTTGACGATGTGAGGTATCTTCAACCACAAAAGAAGGTATTTTGTCGTCGTCTAATTCTATCCAGCTACTTGCACCTAGGATCTTTCGTCACACAATTTGCTTGCGTCTCCTCAAGCATACTTTGGTCACAGTATTAGGCATGGTAGCTGCGGCATATAAGGTGTTTGAAAACATCACACAGGTGGTAGCATCTTGTAGATCGAGTTTAAGTAGAGACTCTTAGGGCCGCTTCACACTATGGCCAAACTTTGAGAGGAGAAGCGTTCCAACCAATGAAAACGCTGAAATGGCCAAAGTTCCTCCTCTCGGCCTTCACAGTAGAGTCTGAAGTCCAAAGGACGTCACCACCAAAGGAGCCTAGGTGGCAGCACTTTTAACAAGTTCTGGCGCCAAGAGTTTCTCCTCTCGAGTAAAGTTTGGGTCAAGCAAAATGCTCGACCCAAACTTCCGTCGAGAAGAGAAACTTTTTTTCATTAAAATATGCACAAGAAGACAAGGCTCATGGGCTAATAAGAGCTAGTCATGCTCCACTAGCCTTGTCATTTTCTATTTCATGAACCTTTTGACAATCATTGGGTTTAGACCAATGTTGTCCAAAAATAAGCGGAACTTCAATCACTTATAAATTTGTCATAACAATGTAGAATTTGCTGAAATTAATACACCTCATTTATTTTTTCAGATTTTTTTGATTTTTTTTTGATTTTCTATAAACGTCGAAATATTCGGATCATAGTTCTTGGCCTTTGGCCTTCTCCTTTGGCCTTCACACTATGCCCGGCCAAAGCTTCCAAGTGGATTATTTTAAGAATACTTTTCAGCCCAAAGGCTTCTCTTCTCGACCAAGTTCGGGACAATGGACACTCCCTCCTCCTCTTAAGTTCGGCCGTAGTGTGAAGCGGCCCTTACTTTTGTTTAATTGCCAGTGTATCTTGCAAGCACCTGCAACGCACCCCATACTGCAAGGGTTGGTTCAACTGGCATGTTTATGATTAGTTGTCCTGCTTCTTCCAGGTGGACTGCATACTCCAATACCATGTATACATACTATTGGAGTATACTATTAAGAATCTAACCTAAGTAGTTTTATAATTTTCCAAAGAATTTTGAATTACTTATGAATTTTCAAACGAGTTGGGTTGTAGGTCCCTATTTGTGTCCCTAGGTCTTTCATAAATTGTTCATTTGCAATTCTAAATAAAAATGGGGAAAACAAAGAGAATGATTGGCTCATTTCTTTTTTTCCTTGATTCATTCACTACCTGTTCTAGTCAATTTCAGAACCAACTCATGTCCATTTTACACCCATCTAAGGGGCGGTTCTTAATGCCCAAACTGTTCTCGAGCCTTCTACCTCAGTGCTTAGCATTTGGAGGAAAGAATTTGTATTAGGTAGTCATTCTCACAAGACTTCTTATCAGTTGAAAACCGGTGCTGTCATGTTGGCCGAAGTCGTTAGGCTGAGGTCAGCAGGATGGTGGTAGCCGGTCTGGTAAAAACGAGTACCGGACGTTTCCGGTTTCATGCTGGGTTGAGCCGCCTTCATTACCGGTTCAATGGGTTCTTTACGCAACAATGCGGTACCCAGAAACCCGAGCCCCTATGCTGAAGCTGTCGGAGCTACAGCTGGGTTGACAAAACGCAGACCTTGCGCGCAGCGCAACTCTTCACTGTGGTAAGGTTGAGTGTCCTAAAAGCACCAACTTAAGCGACCTGACCTATTTTTAGCAGTAGTAAATTCGAAATAAAAATATGATCACATTCAAAATAGATTTTCACGAGGATTGAAAAAATTTGCAACATGTAATTTGCATTTCTGAATTTTATACAAAATTCCAAACTGCTAAGTAAGATTTGACCCAAATGCGCACTCTACAAATGAGGTACATCTGTCCTTTCAAAATCAAAAGATTCGGACATGCGCTTTTGGGTCAGGGGGCGCTTTTAGGTAGTGCAACCTTAATCCCTTCAAGCAATATCTTGCACACAAATTTGCACACAAACTAAACCCACATCCTACATTAATCAAATAGACTTGCATTTTATAGTCATTTGTTCATGATAGTAATGTGTTAGGTAGTAAGGACAATGTTGGATGTATTTGTAGAGCCATGTAGTGTGATGATTAATGATATTCAGTATAGTAGAAAAGATGATTAATGAGTCTAATTCCAATTTTATTACTTTAATTTTGTAAGGTTTATTCACAAATTTTATTTAAATGATGATAGTTGTAAGTTGATTTATTATCAATTTCAATTTTATTCATTTGGATCATTTTCTTTGTTGATCATTACATGATATTGGCAAGATATATGTGGATTTTATTATATATTTGTTGAAGAGTTTGAAGAAATAATAAAATAACAAGGAATTTTGGACTAAAAAACAAGAAGATGTTTCATAAAGTCTCGTTTCTTCATATATAATGCAACAAAAATAGACATGCTACCTATTTTTCCCATTCTTACTAGGCCTATCTTTGGATATTTTCAAGACCTCAACTCCTTCAATCATTTTATTTTTATTTTTTGGAAGTGTAAACCAAAGTCATCCTTGGGCGAGTTGTGACATCCAATCATAGATTTTACAACTCCATGGAATGAGTTCTTGGCCTAAAGTAGAGATTGTACAGCAAATACTCAATCATTATAACTAATAACTAATTAGAATGACTTCAAGACAGTCACATTCATTACCATTGGATCCTAATGATGATAGACATTATTTAAAAACATTTTTTTTTTACAATGTATATTTGCTGCCACTCCCACATTGTCAAATATCAATCAATCTTATCTGCCTTATTCAAGATTTGACTGCAGATTTCTTATCTTATCTGACCTCAAGATCAAATGAAGTTTCTAGTCCTTTCTGACTTGAGGCTTCCTAGAGATTTCTATCCTACCTGAACTCAAGACTGTCACAATCTCTGTCACAATCTCTGTCACAATCTCTAACAACAATAGATTCCTAAAAATTATTCTAGGTAAAAATTATTCTAGGTTTTGCAACTGCCATATTCTCAAATGATTAGTTATAACCACTTTTTGAAGAGCTAGAGATTTTATTCCTTCAAGATTACAACTGTCTCCTTATCAAATCATCAATTCTATCCAGCAGTTGGGAACTCTCAAATGCATTGAGGTTTGAAGTACATGTCTACACTCACCATGCTTATAGTCAACCATGCCATGCAATATAAACCAACACATGCCATTCCGTGATTTTGTAACTCTCGAGGGGGCCTTCAAATGGTAACATAAAATTTAGTATTTTAACCAACGTGTCAATTCAAGATTTCTTCCAACTTATGTACCCATCATGGATCGCAACCTACTGAAAAAATATTCTTATTGACATTTGAAGTAAAATTCACTAATTGATACACTTATCTGTGTTACACCAAGTTCATACTTCTGTGATACCCGGCAGATACCCAGCCTCTCACCTTTAACGTCAAGCTTCCTCTCGCGCATAGAGCCAAAACCCGTCACTGCACCAAAAACCAATACCGTCTACCTATACAAAGAATTTGTGTATATAATGTAGGATTTGGAAGCACAAATGTGCTCACAATGAAGCGAATGTGTTGCTGTATGAGTTCTATCTTTTCTGTTTTCTTGTCCGCAGATCATCGCTTGCCATGGTGATGCGCTATGTAAGCAGAAACCACATCGTGGAGAAGTAGAATTTTTTCCGGAAGGTTTTGAAGCTGTTTTCAGTAGTTGATGAGCTTGATGAGCTTGATGAGCTTGATGGCCTTGGTGTGTTCCTTTGATGGTCTTCTAGAACCATTCCTCAATGAGTAGTAGAGGAATGGATGTTGTTGGATCGTGTTAGCAAGCACATCAGGAGGACTGGGAAGTGGTATTTTCTCATGGTGAGGAAGGAGAGTTCAACAGGTAAGCTCTGCCTTTCTCTGGGTGGAAGGGGGTTGGGTTGAGTAATTGCTCATGATGATGATGATATCAAGTGGTGGCATGGGATTCTTGCTAGGGGTATCCTCATGTAGTTTTTCTGTGAAGGAATGTACTTAGGTTGTGCAATTCTCGGTGTATATGCGGATGGTGTACTTTAGGAAGAGCATTTGAATGACTTTGCTGAAGGTTTGCTTTTATCTTTTGTATATGGCGGGGGTTGATGATCATGAATTACTGATTATGGATTACTGGAAATTATTAAACAGGTTTTCCTTGTTTGGTTTTGTTTCTTATTGACAGAACACATACAGTAGAGGGGCGATGCTTGCGCTTGGCTAATTGTGGGTGCATCTCAAACGCTTTAGTTTCGGTGAGTGTTTTAAGTGCCTGTTACCTGACCTCTATCCTCACTTCGATCTGCATGTGTGTAGAAAAGGCTTTCGCAAAGATACGATTGTCCCTGCTCTGTTTTCTGGTGCCCTACCGTGTCGTTTGTGAGCACCGTGTACGGAAGTTAATCCTAACAAGGTAATTAAGAACGGGTTTATTGTAAAACCAGGAGAGGACCTCAAACCCTAAACCGTAAACCCCAAACTCCAATTCCCAAAACCCGAAACCCTAGACACTTCGATAGAACCTCGGGCCATTTGAGACAGTTATTCACATGGGAACAGAAGTATTATTTCTTGGTTTTTTTGCTCTGATTAAGGTACTCTGGATTTGTCCATACTTTTCACCATCTTCTTGTGGCTCTATGACATGCTCTGGTTTTTGTAACATCAATTTTCGCAGATTTCGACAATCTAGTGGATATTAGCAGTTTTAGTGATCCCTTTGGTTAATTCTATTCGAGAGTCTAAGCAGAGAACTAAATTGGTTGTTGCTGGCAGGTTAAAGGCAATCATATAACGTCAACAATGGCATCCTCCAGTGGTGCAAGCGTCTTGAACATTGACATCACCAAGTTTATTTCACCAGAAGCTACAAACAGGAAGCACATTGCATTCATGATCCGTTCCAATCTAACCATGAAGATGCTTTTGGATGGGCTCAACACAGACATCACACTGGAAGCCAAAGGGGGCTCTAGATTTAGAGCTCATACGTGTGTGCTGGCTGCAAACTCACCTGTGTTTAATGCCATTTTCAAAACCAGGACTGAAGAAAGGGTCATTGCTACAGTGCCAGAGAAACTTCACGAGATGACCATTGAGGGTCTAAAGCTGTTTGTGGTCTTGCTGTACCTGGCGCCTGTCCTGCAAGACAATGTCATCATGAATGGATTGGAAAATGCTGTGATAGATCATTTTGATGAACTTGTTGCAGCACGTCTCAAATTCAAGGTGCCCGTGATGGATCCCATCCTCACTAAAGCCCTGTCCAAGATCTTGACCCCGGAGAATTGTGGGAACTACCTTTATTATTGGATGATTGCATCCTTAAAGCAACGCTAAGTGATCTGATCAGCCAGCTTGGGCAAACTTTTTGAAGCAGCTGAGCTGCTCGGTAGACAACTCATCTAACATCTGAGCGTCGAGGTCCTTTTCAGCAATATTTTGGTGGAGAACGTGCGGTCCAGCAAGGGGTACTCTTCCGTCAACACGTGCGTTGCAATATTGGCTACGGTGAGATGAAGATAGGTGAGAACCAAATGCATGCTCACGGAACTTCGGGCGAGGAGGGGCAAGGTCTGCAGACGGTGAATGAGGTGATAGTGTCCAAGATAAAAGTTTCCAATTTCTGATTCAATCAATGGGATTGAGAGGACTTGTGGCTGGAAAACTATGGCGAAAGTGTCGGATTCGGAGTTAAATTATATGAGTTTAGGTTTGATATAGTCAGCTGTGGGTTGACTCGGATTCATAGCTCAAGCAAATAAGTTAATACAACGGTTTTGACAACTTGATGAAAGATTCTGCAAAGGACATGACTGTAGGGATTGCTATCTTGTGCAGGTTATTACATGATTGGTGATCTAATAGAGGAGCAATTTGCTGGAGCCATGGCTCTATGCATGGAATTGTTTTTGGTGGACTAGTATGGAAGAATAATTCTAAAAACGTGCTTAATCTATAATATGCATGAAAATAATACTGATGCTTTGGATGTTTGACTACAGTTACCAAATGGCAGATGCATTCTCAATTCAAATCACAAGCTATACTTTGATTGCATCTGAGCTTGGTATATGTAGTCAACCATCCGACGCCTCCACATTAAGTTCATGCAAATTAAAGATCAAGCCATTGTGGTGGGTAGTATCGTTTCATGCCTGTTTCTTCCTTCAAATTTTCTTTTAATTTTTTTTTGTTTTTCCTGAATAAACTTTCTAAAGTAATCCATATCCGTGACTTTTCAAATTGACGTGATATTTTCAATAGGACGCCATCGCTTCTAATGCTGCTTGTGCAACAGCTCTATGTATTTATCAGTACGAAATGCAGATATTGGGGGATCACAGAAACGCATGATCCAATGTCTGTACCAAGACATTCTCGGCAAGAAATGGTGGTTTAACAGAGAATGTCTTTCCGGTTCAAAAATAACATTAAAATTATGAGCGAGACAACCTAAAGAGCTACGTTTCTCACAATGTGTAGAAATTGTTGTAGACCACATTCAATTTCTAAGGTCGCAAGAGGTGACAAAATTTAGCTCAAATGTTCATGAACTCAGTACCTCCAGGCCATGTGTATAATAACAGACACTACTAGGATCTCTGTGCAGAAGCTACGTCTAATAAGCTACGTTTATGAAAAAAACTACGTTTTTGTGTGAAAGCTGTCTCGCCAGCAGATTTGGGCACGGTGTCATGGCGAAGCTACGTTTGGCGTTCCCATGGGAGTTCCCTTGAGGAGATGTGTCTTGGGAATATTACTTCTGACACGGTCTGAATAGAATAACCCAGATCCGGAAAAGCTTCAGCCATATTTACACCGGGCGGAAGTTGTTTTTTTTTTATTGGGCCTCGTTTTGCCTACACCATCTACACTTTCGACAGTTTTTTACATTAATTTTTTTTAACATTCTGGGTAACTAACGTAAGAGTGATGAATGTGTTTAACATTATCGACCATAACAGTATGTTCTGTGAATTTCTAATTGTATTACCTAGATCTAAGCAGCATTGTAAAGTTAAATCCAGGAAAAGTAATATCGGATCAGATAGATCTTCCCAGTGCTCTGATAACACGGTCTTTTCAAGCAGAGATGAATTCCACACAGTTTACTTATATTTTCAATTGAAATTTTTTGAGATCACTGCTATTTCTTTTTCGAAATTTATTGAATTTTTTTGATTTCTTATTCATATGGATCGTGACTACATTGCCAAGTACGGCTGCACCGAAAGCAACCTCTCAGCAGCAAAGGAATCAACTAACCAATCATGATACACTACTTTGATACTCTCTCCTTTAGGATGCCAGAAGGGGCTCAGAGTTACAATACGTTGAACCTCTATATCTCCCAAACTGCATACAAGAATGAGATGTTAGTGGTCCACCGAACATATGTAGCAACATAAAAATCGAAGTAGAGATCTGTATTCCCAAAAATCCTCACCTCCGCAGAATGTTCTTAGGGTCGAGGTTTGTCCAGCTTGGTCTAAAAGTTACGACATGCGTAGTTGTGTAATCCAGAGTAGCATCAGACTGTGCTCCAAGACACTTCACTTCCATGAGCAGTCTCCGAAGAGTTAATGAAGCAATGGCCTGAGAGTCCGGGTTTCTGAATAGAAGCATAATTAGTCGTGAAGGCTAGATGGTCGGCATTGTGAACTCATTAATTACAAGGACGACTGCAAAAAATCTGTACGGGGTCTTACATGGAATGGATGGGAGGTGCCAAAAAAATTGTAACTTCCATAAAGGGACGGATTGAACGCCAGAAATTGTAGAACTCAGCCTCTAGGTCTTCTAGGTCTTGCAGGAGCATGTCGCAACCTCTCGTGAGCTCATCAGCCCTTTCTTTAAATGTCAACCGTAAATCCCTTCTCTTCCTCCGTTTATGTTTCCGACATTCTTCTCTGTTTCCACCCATCCTGGACTGTGTGAGACCAGTAAACAGCAGTGGTTAGTACAAAACAGCGAAACGGGGTTGTTCCGAGACGAACATGACAAAATCCTAACTGTACACCCCAGGTTCAGTACCAATCTTTCAATTTTAGCGAGTTGGAAGGAGACCCTGGAATTTAAAGAAACCTCATGCCATCTATTTAGACGTGTATGATTAGAGGAGGTCAAGAACACATCACAATATTACACATACTAACCTCTCAATACAAATACGACAGCAGTACATAGCTTCTAGGGTTTAGACCTAGGAGAGTACCAGGGAGTTGATACCTCAAAACAGAGAGACCGCAGCTGACCACTTACTCATAACGAAAGATATTACAGAGGCGGAATTGGAAAAGCGAACCTGCTTGCTTAATTAGTGGGCACTGCTGAGATATGTCACAACTCACTTCCGTTCTCAAAGTCACCGTCGCTCTCGAGTTCTTCGATCTCGTGGGCCTCCAAATCACGCAATCCAAGACGAGCTTGCAGTCTCCGAAGACGCCGACCTTCGTCCCCTTCCGAATCGACGGAGTCGCTGTCCCCTTCCGAACTGTCCTCCTCTTCCCCCGTCGAATCCCTACCGCTCTCCTCGTCGACGTCCTCACCGTCTTCTCCAGCCACATCGTCTGCCTCCACGGCAATTAGTGTATCGCCTCGATGTTGAGGGCCTCGTTCCTCTTCCGAGAAAGTGTCATACGCATCCTCTCCATCGGATGATCCACCTGATTCTCGAGAACGGCTGTAAAAAACTCGTTTCGATCTGGTATTAACATGGACTACTAATTTCCATCCACGGTTAATGGTATCATCCACATAAAATACCTGAGCAACATCTTTCGGAAATACAAGGGGTTCGTCTGTACTTGCTGATTCTGACATGAACCTCCCTGCCTTTATGCGAACTACCCCACATTCATCCTCGACCAAAGTCCCCCCTGCCCCTCGCCGTATAATGGAGTTATACCATTTTCCCTTGATTAGTACTGTGTCAAAGCTCTCAAATTGGACTTGAATTATATTATCAACATAACCAAGGTATTCCGTCCCTTCTCCATCCTCGTCGTACATCGAGGAAATGCCACAATCAAACGTACTTTTCTTGTTCATGTCCCTTTCCATAATTCGGAAATGTCGTCCATACGCCCACATGGCAGAGAAGAATTCTGCCTTCACTCTAGGTCCAATTGCAATGTCAATTTCCATTGAAGATATTTCTTCCCCTTCTCTTTGAGCAGCTTGCAGTGCCGGTAGAGCCCACTCCTTCAGACTAGGTAAACTAGGATTTCCTGATTTCGCTGCGCTATATCTGTACGACAGTATGGGAAAATACACTTTGTTAGCCAATGCTGTTTTAAAAATATATCTTTCATTTCAAGAAAGTACATAGTAGGTGGAAACTCACTGATTGAATAATATAAATTAGACAAAGAATACAAACTTCACCTGGTGCGCCATTTCTCAAATGCTGGAGAGTTTTTTAGGAGGAAGTTATGCACTTGTTCTCTCAGGACAGGTTTCAGTATCTGTTCAGTCTTCATTTTGGGTAAAACAATTCCAGAGAGACGCACATCCTCCTCAGATTCCCATAATCGGGGTGCTTTAGGGTAGAGCCGTTGCACATACTCAGTGATGTAGAACATAGCCTCAGACACAATATACCCTTCAGCCATGCTGCCCTCTGGACGGGCCTTTTGCCTCACAAACCCTTTCAACGTTTTCATATACCTCTCTAGAAAGTACATCCACCTAGCTGAGACAGGACCCGCAAGTTCTACTTCCTCTACGAGGTGAACTATCAAGTGGAACTGAATATCGAAGATTGAGGGCGGTAAATGCAATTCCATCAAACATAATATTTCTGCTGCTTCTACCTTTTTGAAGATAATCTCAGATTTCTTGATTTCTTTCGAACAAATCCACTTGAATAAAGAACCCAATCGATATACAATGTCTCGTATTTCTTTTGTTAAAGTGCCCCTTATGGCAATAGGAAGTAGGTCGTGCAAAAGATTATGATAATCGTGGGTTTTCATACCAACAATCTTTTGATCACTAAACTTTGATGAGAAGGAAGAACCATACCCCGTGGGAGTTCTAGTAGAGGTGATAGACTCAATGACTGAGTTGTACTCTTCGGTGGTCCAGATCCAAGGGGCCCTCGCATACTTGTACTTTACATTTCCCTTGCTATCCCGGCCATCCTCCTCTGCATGCAAATCGGGTCGTATTCCCAATTCTTTGAAAGCATTTCTAACGCCAATGCTGTCTGCCTTGGTGCCCTTGCAATTTGAAAAGGTCTTGAAAAGCGCAGCGCACACATTTTTCTCTATATGCATAGGATCCAATAAGTGTGGAATAGGTAGGTCCTGCAAGAGTCCAATTTCAGAGTATTTTAATAAAATCACTGCAGTAAGAGGCATAGCAGTGCAGAATGCAGACATATAGTAAATTGGGAACTGATTAAGACCCAACATCTGGGAATTCATAAACATAAGACAAATCCTTCTTTGACATAAGCATGTTCTTACAAAGCAAACGTATTTACCTTCATTGATATCTTAAGAAACTCTCCTTCTATGGTTAGTTGAACAATGTCTTAGACTGGATATAATATAAATAAAGCTGAACATGACATATACCATCCAGGTTGACCTTAAAGATTCCGGTGTAGAACTGGCCACTGTGCATTCGTAACAGGGACCTCTCTACAGGAGTTGAAACGTCACGGTTTACATTGTCCCAACCGCTGGGCGGTTGCCACAATGTCGAACCATGAAAGGTTAAAAAAAAATTATAAAGGTGATTAAAAAAATTAAAAGAAAAAAAATTATACAAAAAAATAATAAAATGAAGAATAATAAAGGAAAATATAAAGACTGTGAGAATTATTAGTATCACTAAAGAACAAGACGAAATTCAAAATACGGTATACTAATTTTTTAAATGAACAAATTGTATATTCTCTGAAGCCAAATAACGGTGTAAATGTTATGTTATTTTATCTTCAAATTTCATACGATTACTCCCTCCATATGAAAACCAGTCCCTCGGTACCTGGAAAGTGCAGACCACATCCCTCTTTATTAAATTAATGAGGTTAAACAAAGTCTGAGTTCATTTATAACAGTACTGTGAATTCCGACAAAGTGTTGGAAATCCAAGAACTCGACATTCTGAAATGTATTGACAGAAATTAAAAAAAATGGTATTGTCCTATACATTGAAAAAATAGAAAATGGCTCCATCGTTCTATTATTTGAAATAGTGGTAACAATAAACTTACAATAAAAATAGACGTACAATAAAATGTACTGAAAATAAAGAATACAGTGTTCATTACTTTTGGTAAGGAAGTCCTTGATATGAGTTCAAGGTATCCGGTCATTTCCAAATTGGCTTAAAAAAAAGGAATAAATATTATGAATGAGTGGGAAAAATAAAAAGGATAAAATTAAGAATAATAGAAATAAATCGAAATCAGAAAATATGCATAGATTCGAATTATTTGATTATGAGAACTGGAGTAAAATGTCAACCAACTACATGGAAAATAAAAAAAATTCAAAACTGTCTGTGACTTAATCAAACTGACCTACCATTTACGGTTAGTAATAGATTCTTCAGTTGACCATAGCTCACTGTCGAAATACTATCAACCACGGAAATGATAATTTAAAACAGGAAAATACCTTACCCATATGTACAATTCGTTAGTTATGTTGCAGAATAAATGAAAATTTTCTAAAACAAAACTGCTTACCTTGTAATAAGGCAGTTTGTGGAAAATTGACTTTGCTTTTACACCAGCCTGTTTGATGGTAATCTCTTTGCTCTTAACAAGACGCCATCTCCTCCTCCAATATTCCACAGTTGTCCAAACAGGTGGTCGACGAGCCCTCCTCTTGCCATAAGCTCTATCATGATGTGGGTGGCGTAGTCTGTGCCCGTATGGTAGGTACTTTCTATGCCCCAAATAAATAACTTTCTTAAGCGCTCTGGATTGGTGTGATTCCAGCTGATCGGGACCGCAAGGGGGACAAGCGTGATGTCCCTGGGTTTGGAGTGATGAGCATACCCCGTACCCCGGAAAATCATGCATTGTCCACAATAGCATGCCTTTCAACTTAAAATGTCTCTTGTCATGTGGGGCAGAAACATCTACAGCATCAACTCCAGAGTCCCATAGAGTTCGCAATTCAGCTATCATGGGCTGGAGATATGTATTCATGTCTTTCACTTTCTTCTTCCCTGCAATATGGATTGCAATTTCTAAATTTCCATAATAAATAAAATGTCCATCTATTATGGAGAACTTTCGAGTGAGTCAAACAAAAATTTTTGGGTTCAGCTTACCGGGTACAATTGCTGACAACATGATGTGTCGATTTTGGATTGATAGCCATGGAGGCAAGTTGTACAGAACTAACATAATCGGCCAAGTGGAATGACTCGCTGAGTTGTTGGAGTATGGGTTCACCCCGTCCATAGCACAGCCTAGCCATGCGTTCCGAGGCTCCTCCGCCATACATGAGAATTTAGGGTTCTCCAAAATCTGTCGCCATGCCCCACTGTCTGCAGGAACTCTCATTATATCATCCCTGCTCATATTATCGGCGTGCCAAGACATCAAGGGTGCCAGTTCCATGCTCCGGAGGTGAGCAAGGAGTCTTGGAATGACTGGGAAAAAAAACATTTTCTGACACGAGATAAATGATAGTAAATACTACAATCATATGAGTGTCAGTCAGTATGTGCTGAAAAACCTTGGCAAATGATACGTTACTGAAAAAAGGAATTCATACCTTGCGGGGCACAGTCTTCTTTACTGTGGTGTTCCCATACCGTGAAATTTTGCACTTAGGGCAGAATGTTGCATTCTGCAGAGTCCCAAAATAAAGGGTTTTGTCACAGGGGCAAGCATGTATTACTTGGTAGTCCAAGCCAACGTCAGAGATAACTTTCCTAGCTTCCTGTCTACTGTGACGCATTTTAGAGTTAAGATGGGGAGCAATGACTAGATCAGAGATTGTAGAAAAAATGTCGTCCATCGCTAGATTTGACCATCCATGCCGGGCTTGGAGGTTCAGAAACTCAACTATAATCTTCAACCTACTTGATGCTGCGCCATCGTACAATTTAGTGGAGTCTTCCTTTTCTAAGAAAGTCATATCTGCATCAGGGCCTGCGGATGACTGTACCCTGATGACCGCTGGATCTCTTGCACCGTGGTGGGCCATCATATCCTCGAATGTGAGGTCGTCTACCCATGCTGCTTCCTGGATTTCATCAACACCTTGAGCTTCTTCCTGAACTAAGCCACGTGGAATACTTGGATTACCAGTTGGAACGCCTTCATTTAACGCGCCCGGTGCACCGCGTCCTCTGATTCCTTCCATCTGAGAGTCATACACAGGCTGATTGAAAATAAAACGTAATTAGCTAAACCCAAAGCGCAGAGTCCACGTTTTAGCAGTACATGGCCATGGAAACAAATGAATTCAAATTTCTTTAGTTGAAATTGAGGGAAATTCACTTTGTGTATGTAAGACTAACCATTTAAGAACAGTACGCCCTGAACCTCGTAAGTCGATCATAAATTTTACCAACGTTTTACATCTCATTTTTTCCAAAACGATAAATATATATATCAAGTATGGCGTAAATACTGATTCAGAAAAGATTGGGTACGTTACATTTAAGAACGATTCACTGCTGCACTACCACTTCTATCTCGACACCTGTATAATTACCTCATGCATCTACTCTGAAATTAATATGGTCGACGGTGCATTATAATACAGAAATGATAACATCTAATATACATGATAATTATTGGAGACCCTTTAAATGTAAGGAAGTACCAAACCACGAGTTCATTACTGCAGCTGTTACTGTTCCAAGTCGTTAGTGTGCCCTCGATTTGACCTCAATGTATTTTAATTTCAGCGGTAATTAAATTCTGATTAATGAACAGTGATTAGACAGTTTCTAGGAGGTGAGGACAGGAGAGTAATAAGAGCACAGCCATCTTATTATTTTTTCAATTAATTACAGAAGGGTGAGTACTTCCACTAGGGAAGACGAGAATGACATCATGTTTCAATTTTGCAAAATAAAATCAATTAAGGCATGTGAACAGGACCGGCGAATGTCTTACCTTCCACTTTACACCAACACCGTGAAGAGCTATGTGTTCGTCGCAAATCCGAAGTAGTCTCAAAGTTGGCTTCGATTTCAAATCACACCTTCGACAGGGACAATAGACTCTGTATTGTGGTGCACTGTTCGGGTCATTCCTTGGGATATTGGTTCTCCGTCTTTTACACCGTTGCTGTACTGGTTGAACATCTTCTTCTTCTCCTCTCACTTCGAATAATTCTCTTACTGGGACAACATTAGAAACTTCCACTGGTCGGTGTGTCCTCATGGTTTCTGATTCTGCTGTTGAAATCACAAATAACAATTTCAGGTGTACCATTCCTTAATATGCCCATGGAACTCTAGCTAAGAAATCGTCAAGTTTTACACCATTCACTTCAATTCTGAAACTCATTTAAAGAACTAACTGAATTAGTTTAAATGTAATGGTAATTTAATTTTATTGCGAATTCCATATCACCGCCCCCTCCCGCCGTTACTCGCTTTTGGAACCAGATAAGACTCGAAACCGTCATAAAGTACATCGACGAATGTACGTACGGCGTAACATATGCCACATAAACTCACATCCGAACTATTAGAAAGTTCATTTGCATGTTAGTTTCGTGTATGTACATTTTAATCCCCTGAAAATCTACATCCGTATAAGCCGTTGACTAACGGATTTACGACAAGGACGGAAACTGTCAGCAAATCCCTGGATCTTTGGGCTCTTCCAAATGTACATATGAGGAACATACTGCCAAAAAAAAAAGACATTTATGGTTAGGGTTTAAGTACCTGGCTTTGTTTTCCGATCGATTCGTGAAGAGCCCCCCGTTCTCGCACTTCACTTTCACCGGTCCCGAGAGAACTGAGTTCAGGTAGCTGCGACAGTAGTTCATGCGCCGTCTTTGTCGAGGAGCGTGATCACATTTTCTCCAGAGTTTGTAGTATGTGAAGAATGCGCTCCTACTTTTCCATCTCCTGCCTTCTCTGAGCTCTATAGGGTCCGCTGCGTACACACTTCCCTCAGTCGCATTTCTCGTTTTATCCTCTTCCCTATCTAGTTGTGTTTTCTGTTGTCACCGTGTGCAGTCTTGTTCAGCGCCAGCAACTTCAGTGACATACGCTCAGCTCAGGTCAGCTCATTTCACCCTGCAGATCACTGATTTCAGTTTGTGGGGGTTGCAATTTCCATTTGTCTTTTTTCGTTGTTATCTGTAAAGAAGTTAGTCGATCAAAATAAGAACCCAAGTATTCTAATTAGTACATTGTTGCGAATGTAGTGAGCCCTTCGATACATAGAATCACAGAAACCAAATTGTTTAGGAAGTTACTGACCTGTGTTCTGTTCGCCATGTCCATCGTCCAGACAATTCGGACTTACTTGTAAGTTGGCTTTTAAGTCACGGCCGTGTCGCTTCAGATTGTGGTAACCCTCGAATCCCTTTAAACCTGAATACAGAAATATCCGACGTTGTCAGCTTGATGTTCCAATTCCAAATTTTCGTCTTTGTCGTAAGAGGTTAGAGTATACGATATGTGATATGTCAGAGTCGACCTAATGAAAGCACGCAGACTAACCCTTGTGCTCTTCTCTAGGATCTGGGGGGGGGCGCAAGGGAAGTCGTCTACAATGCCCAAGAGGAGCCGACGCGATAAAGAAGGTGGCGTTGACGATGAGAGAGAAACAGTGGAATCCGTCGACGGGAGAAGAAGAAGACCTGAATCTGCAAGGAGCGGGTCTGGAAGAAAAGGGCGAAAGCGAGTCAGAGAAGAAGAAGGTCCAGCAGCCCTCAGTGAGTCGAAACGGAAGTCCCTGCCTGGTGATTCACCACACCGGAGACAGAAACTAGTGTCCGCGATCCACACTCCCCTAGGCGCCACGAGCACCAGGAGCCGCGCTCGAAATGTTTCCGAAACAGCAGCGCACACACCGAAGAAGCGACACAAGTCCAACGCATTGGTCGAGCAGTTCGACGCAGCTACGAAGGAAGACTCTGACCAATTGAATTTGGAGATCAACTCATTGAGTCACAACATACGGCTTGTGATCACATCGCCTGCCAAAAAGAAAAGGGGCCTCAAGAAAACACGATCTGGAGCTGCAGACAATGACGGAGAGGTGCAGGGTGGTATAACTCGAAGTTCTGCTGGGATATCGGAAAGCAGTCAAGTGGCCACAAAGACAGCCCACACCCCCTCGGAGCAGCGCACTGACGAGAACGCAGGCAGGGTCTCACGGACGGGAAGTGGTAAAGCAAACAGTCGGGCTTCTAGGTCTCGAGGGGACACGGTGCTCCTCGCCGATCGGAATGCAGGGGGTCGTATGGCACGGAATGAAGCTGGAGACAGGACCGGCGAAGAAGACGGTGAACATAACAACGAGTTGGATGCAGGTGATTTACAGGAGGGGGGGCCAATCTACGCTGGAGGAACTGGTAGGGAAATTGTAGATACTCTACTCGCATCAAAGCTTTACAGCAGAAATGAAGTAGTGTCTCATTTTAACACATCGCCATGCCCCAGAGCTAGGTCCGAATTTCAGGTTGATCCAGCAGCAGGTCCGTCGTCGAAAATGGCTGATGGCGCGAACCCTACTTCCACAGAAGTTCCCACTGAAGCACCCCGGGAAGTAGCTACAACACAGAGATATCCCTTCGCTACCGCTCTCATTGACACAGAGGTACATCCCAGTGAAAATACAGTACCAGCAGGCGAGGAGTTTATATCGCGAACATGGTCGAAGCCTCCACTAACGTCGACACCGTCCGGAATCGAGGATCACCAGAGAAGTACTCTTTCCTCCTTCACCCTAGATTCGTCGGGTCATAGAGGTGCAAAATCTGCTGCTGGAAACGTAATCTCAGGTGTAGTACAGGAGGGTCCGGCCACAACCTCAATCACTATTGCTCATACCTCTCTAAACCCTCGTATGATTTGTTCTGAAAGACCTAGTACCTCTGCTCCTATACTAACCTCACTGGATGAATTTCCTGGGTTTCCGGAGATGGTCGATTCGGAGTTACCCGAGGAGACATGCGTTGCAGAGTCTGACCTGCAGACGACGACCCTTAACTCTGCGGTGCCACAGAAACGTACTGAAGTCAGCGGAAATCCCCTACCTCGACAGAACTCGGTGGCACGGACACTCGATACCGAATTCGGATGTCAACAAATGGCGGACACAGACAATGATCCCGTTGTTGGTGGACAGGAGACCGCAACGGCCAGCAAAACTCTGCCACATCTCCAGAGCCTCCCTCTCCCCCGCCACCTACTCCAAAGCCTACCTCTCCCCCGCCTCCTTCTCCAGCGCCTACCTCTCCCCCGTCACCGTCTTCCCCTGTTTTCCCTTGCTGTATCCAACCTCAGCCTTTTCCTAAGTCCCCTATGAAGAGTTCTTTACCCTCTGCATCTAGACCCCCTAGAAAACCCTCAACTAAGAGAATTGTCGTCGATGTAGATGCTGCACCAAAACAGATATCACCGAGCATCGCGGCACGACTGAACCCTCCTCCCGGGGAAACGGTGCGCAGCCTAGTCTGCAAATCTACGTTGCGGTCCTTGATAAAAACTCTCCCCGTGCCGGATCGAGCAGCTTTCCTAGAAGCAAACAAAGATGTAAGCATTATCTAACAAGCGCATTCATTTTGATATGATTGGTTCTTTTTCTTTTTTGAGATCACTGTTCACTGTATTCGCATCTTCTGACTTTTGAGGGCAGGGGCTATGCAAGGACCTGGTTCTCGAGCGAGGGAATGGATCTAAACAGCGAACCAGTAGGTCCAAGTGCTCATGTAAAGCAGGAGAAGGGGGTTGTAAAAGATCCAGCTGCAAGGGCAAGAAGAAACCAGCTACGGATTCTAAGAAGAAGTCAAAGAACACTAAAGAGAAGGGGAAGGAATCGACTGAAGTAGCGGGGAACACGGACTTGGCGGTTTTGGCCCAAATTGAGACCCTAATGAACGAGCTACAGGAGCAGAAAAATAAACTCACAATGAAATCGACTGTGAGCCCACGAGAGAGTTCTAAAGGTCAGAGGAGCAAGTCGGAGATCCCTATCACGATGAAAATTAAAGAGGTGCGTGGTAAAAGTGGGAAGGGTAGGGGTGCTTCCAGTGATTCTTCAAATCCGGTTGCTTGTTCTTCTCCTTCTGGTAGCATATTGTTTTCGGATCCTTCTTCATTAGGGACATGGGATGTAATCAGAGATGTGCCTCCTTGCGAAATAAACAGCGCGGCCCAACCTATTGGTCAGTTTTGGAAGCATATGAAGAATTTCGCATTTGAGAGAGCTGCTTATACCTTCCCATGGCATTTGGACTGGTCCCAGCAGGACCCACTAACCAAAGTCAGATTTAAACTTAGATTAAAAAAATTATATCCTGGTGATTGGGACGATACCTATGTTATGCATATGATAGGATCCAATATGAGGGAGAGGCGGGTTAGGTTGAGGAAAAGCTTTGCTAGGGCTCATCATAAAAACAGTGTCCCTGTGGCTGGTGGGGTAACTTTAGACTCTTGGAATGCAATTTTTGATTCACTTTCTAACCCGAAGTACCAGTCAAAGTCTGAAAAATGCAAGGTGGCTGCCAATGAGCGCACCAGGAGGAAGGGCTTCACACACAAGTTAGGCCCGAGGGGAGTCCAGGGCCTTGTAAATGTATTTGTAAGTCATCTTTCCGCTGAACTCTGAATTCCGCTTAGGAGAAGGACATGTTGCAGTTTACCATGTTCGTTAAGGCTTAGTTGATTTCAAATGGCACATACGGGTCTCACCCCATTTGTGCCCCGGCCATGTTAGTTGGATACCTCATGTCATCATCTTATTTATTTCAGTGAAACTCATTCGCTCTGTCCGCGTGTATGGCAGTTGGACGAATTCGACAGAAATCCAACTGAGGAGGAGGTGGTGTATGCAAAAGAGAATGGCATTCAAGCAGCCGTGGAGAAAGTGCAAACAGGGAGTACCTCTTTGATGATGAATGAAGCAATGGAAGTAGCGCGGGACATAACTGAAGCTGTGAAGGGAAAAGGGAAGGGGAAGGGGAAGGAGAAGGGGAAGGGGAAGGGGAAGGGGAAGGGGAAGGGGAAGGGGATAAAGCTGGAGTCGAGTTCGGAAGATGATGACTCCGCTGCATCGTCCAGTTCTGACTCGAGTGAGGAGGAAGTAGAGGACTCAAGCACCGACAGCGATGACGACAGTGGTAGTTCTAGGAGCAGCTCCGACAGGGAGAGTAGTTCCGGGGGAGAATCGGATTCAGAAAGAGAAGAAGGCTCCGAAGACGTCGAAGCTATGGAGCACTTTGAAGGGACTAACTCAGGGACCGACTCGGATGACGATGAAGACGCCATCTAATAGTATCTATATGGATCAGTACCTGCAGGAGCCATGTTGTTTCGGGGTTTTTTGTGTAGGATATAGTCACTGGTTTGGTAGCGTTTTCTACTGTAGGAACAATTTTTTACCGGAATAATCTCTCATTTTCGAACAATCGTGGAGGGAACCGAAGATCGCGGAAGTATAGGCTCAGTGAGAACGATTTGGAACTACTAATGTACATTCCAGAATTGAATAGTAGGACATCGACTTCAATGTATTTTTGAGGCCGTCCGATTTAACAAGCAATTCCACATGTTAGGCTGAAATTGGAAAATGAGGATCTACTGTTCTATTTCTCTGATTGGCTATACTTGTTTGATTAAAAATAGATGTATGACGAACTAGTGTCGGTTGATATTCTGCTGTCGACATGAAACGACCAGTCAGAATATAGGAACATATAGCAATACAACACGTGACGGATGCGGTGATCGATAAATCGTGCAGTAGGAGAATGACACGTCACAAAAATTAAAACATGAGGTTCATACTATATATACTCTGGGCCCCAAAATGCGGTCGATTAAAAAAAAAAAAAAAAAAAGTAAAACTGCCTATTCAGAACTTTATAAACGTGAAACTGAATTACTGAGTTCGTTTTCACCGAGGGAGATGAAATGTGATAATGAATACTGTAAATAAAAATAACTTCTAAAAAATGGGTAAATTGATCGCAGAATAAGTTACGCCTGCGTATCCCACCGTGTAATTACAGTTACCCTTGACACGTGGCGAACAGAGAGATCGTGGCCACGGTGTCCCTTTCTTATGAGAACGCCCGTTCACAGACGACCCAAAACGTAGCTAGCGTTACACCCCTGGCATAACTTTAGTGGGAGCAACGTCAGGGACGTTAGTGGAGCTACGTTCTAGCAGCCCTGACGACCATCAACTTCTAGTGTATAATGCTACACCAGGGACGTTGCATAGACCCCAAATTCCTAGTAGTGAGAGGCTTCTAATTCATCCTCAGCTCCAAATTTTCTCAACCTACTTCATACATCTCCCTCCCTTTTAATCTTAGTTCTAACTATTAACCTCGGTCTGTGGAAATAGCACAATCAAGTGTGGAATACTTAACAGAGTTGACTATCAAGTGGGTTGGGACCAAGAACCGAAGCATGCAGTTGTGGTGAAGCAGTAAATGATAATATCACCAAGTGAAAAGCCTACATAATCTTTACTGTTGTCGTTCCTCACGACAAGTGAACTACGCAGAAGTGTGCAAGAACACACATGTGGATCTACTCTATGTGTAATGCATATGGATACAAGTTTACACTCTAAGCCTGAACCGAAAAAGATATCTGTTCCATGGCAAGTTTGATGTCACTACACCAGCACTTGGGAGAGAGTACTTGCTTCATGAGTCGCTACCAATGTCAAAACTGCAGACAAGTCCACAGAACTTGACTTAGACGTAATTCCACTACCTAGCTGAAACAATTCCACAGTACTAATTGACTAGAAATCCCACTTCCAAAGCCAAATGACTGTAGCTGATAAGGGAACGGTCCTGGTCTTCTTGGAAGAATATAATAAGTCACATATACCTCATGTGTACAAGTTGACTTGTACAAGATGCCGATGCAGGTGGATAGTAAGTTGACTTGCGCAAGATGCCGATGCAGGTGGACAGATGCTGGGGCGCTGGATAATCAATTCAACAAGCTGGTCGTCAATCTTTCCTGCGCCCGCTGTAACGCTGTTTCAACTAGCCACACCCGCACATATACTGGGTATAAGAGGGTTACAAGGCAAGGCTATCTCGATTCTCAAGTAATACTCACGTCAGAAATTACTTGTATTCAGATTCTATGTGTATCATGGTGTGCAAACCGAGGCCTGTCCCGACGGCAGCAGCTGCACATTTAAGATCAAGAGATTTTTGTATGTTTCGTTATTCCTTTTTAGAATCAAAATAGAAAATATAATTCGGCACGTTTGTTTAATATTTATATTTAACATGCAGCTGGATAAAATATGAAGTTGTGTAATATGTCTGCGGGAACAAAATTACGTACTAAGGTGATATTCAGTATTGGTCACTAATATGAGCAAGGTCACTTCGGCACATGACTGGGCACCTAGCAGAAACATCAGAACCACTTTGTAAACTGACATTCATTAAAACGATGCTGGTAATGTAGGAGGACTGAAACATATTCAAACAACCTCTTCAACTAAGTACATTCATCGTTTAGTAAGACCAGTGTACCAGTAGTCGTATTTTCAAACCATGCATTACAAAATTACCAGTTTATAACTTCAAATAACATGTGCAACTTCCACAAAGAGGCAACAGATCATTTTCCTGTCTTTATTGAAGAACATTTATACACCCGGGCCACAGATAGGTTGTTCCCTTGATCTACAAACTGAACTCTTCAGTGCCGTAAAAAATCTAATTCTACATCGACCCAGAATTTGGCAACCTATGCCTTACATATTCATACTCGTCTACCCTGTTTCGACTGCATTCCGTCTGATAATTCTGTTCTACTCAGCAATATGCAAACAAAACCTAGATTGTACACGAAGAAATCCTACTTCTAATTGAACAAGATTACCACCTCTCCCTCACTTATCAAGACTTGTGAATAATGATATACATTGTCACGGACTCAAGATTATAACCGCTCTACTTATTCACAGACCGGCAGCTCTTCCGAATTTGCCCCTGCGTGCCCTCGAGCACCTGAATGTTACCCATCTTCACCATCGCCTTCGCAAACGCCTCGAAGAACACTGCCTGCTTCTTATGCTTCTCGACCAACGGCTTAGTCGACTTGTCGTCGAACAGCGCCTGATCCGACACAAGCAGACCCTTCTTGGCAATCAAGTTGGTATAATACTGGGAATCAAACTTGTGATCGGTGCTGGTGTCCAGGTCGAAAGTCCGGTCCTTGAGGCCACGCTCGCGACACTTCTTCTTCAGCTTCTTCGCGTAATCAGCTGGGATATTGGGGTCGACTCCCGACTTGCTCGGATAGTCGTAAATCCTGCTGTCGATGTGATGGCACGCCGCCTCACCGATCGTGTGCGCTCCTGAGAGTACCACCATGTCCTCCACAGAAAGGCCCTGGTTGGCGAAGTTGGCCACGAGCCCCGGCACCTTCGACTGCGCGTCGGGTAGGAACTTGGACGCTTCGGTCGCCGACGAAACTCTTCCGTCGCGCCTTCCTGCGGGGACATTGTACCCGGGTCCGCCAGTGAGGACCACACTGTCGCGGGCGGCGAACGCGAGGATGTCAGCGCATGAGACCACTCCAGGACAGAGACTCTCCACTGCGGATTTCAGCCTGTCCACGGCATTGAAGCCTTCCAGACGAGCATTGGGCGGGGCGGTCTTCTCCGACTTGGGAACATCCAGAAGCACTGATGCATCACATCCCTGCACGCGAGGACATCGAGTTAGTTTCACAACACTAATGCCGTTCCATCGACATCACCAGAAGCACCTCTGCAAGTCCGTACCTGTCGGTAAAAGTACGAATCGTACAGATTCAAAAACTCAATTCAGATTTTTTAGGGGATTGGTACAAAGTGCTACACTACTTCAGTCTGGGATCGATATAGGTAGTGATGAGTTAACAGAGTAGAGGTAGGCACTGATCGAAGGAATTCACATAGAGAATAACCGCCATGCGTTGAAATGCATGTGCAAGGACAATCTCTTGGGTCAAGGGAGAGAGAAATTATAACTGCTTCATATTGCAGTAACGTGATTCAGGACCCGCTGCAGAGTTCACACCTGAAAATGTAAACTACTCCGCCATATTACAATCCGGTATAATGTGTGAGGTGATGAATGGGATAACACTTACCCTGACAAAGCAGTCGTGGAAATGTAGACGGAGGAGGACGGCAGGCAGATCCGGGTCGTTGACAGTCAAGTCCTTGAGTGTGTTGTACAGAGTTGCCTCCGCCTGGGGACACATCGCGCTGTAGAATCCCTCCTGAAGCGCACTCTCGGCGAAGTGACTCATTGACAATGCTAACATCACTGACATCAAACAGACGGTCAACATGTGACCCCGAGCCATCGTTGATAACTCCAGCCCCTAAGGTCAAAATGAAAGTCGAAGCTGAACGAAACAATAATGTCCGAGCCCAATGTGATCAAGTGTCGCTCTTCCAGACAGAAGAGAGAGACATAGAGCTCCAGGTCGAGGACGGGATTCTGAAGTGTGCGAATTCCCATGTACCCAGTCGGCATTTATAGCGCTGCTTCCAGATTCTAGGATTGCTTAATATTGTCGACGTAATCCTAGTTCCCAGCTGGTACCTAGCCATACAGTTCATGTCTGTAAACTTTGGATGGATTCTCAGGGGAATGATTTACTGTGCGACGTAGCTAGAATCATCTGGGGAATGTTCAACAACCCATTTCTATTTTCTCACAAGTTGACTTCTGCAAAGAAATTGTCCAAGGGATCTCATTTACTGAGAGATTTCGTAATAACCAAAATCTGGTCAGTGATTTGATTCATAATTTTCTGCAATATGCTGATTGATAATTGTTGTTTTTAATTGTTTTGTTAAATCCTTCGTTTTCAAGCACTGATCTCATTGCAATTTGGGAACATTTTAAGCAGCCTCTAAAGTAACTAGTACAGTAACACAAAGAAAAACCGCAACGTCGTCGGGCCGCTCCCGCACATCCCTTAGTAAGGTTGAAGCACCCATAACCACCAAAATAAGGGTTTTTGCTTATTTGTGGCAGTTCTATTTTTAGGGAGTAATTTTCTTGGATCGGAAGATAGTTTTTTTACATAACGCGTATTTTTCCATAATTTAAGTCCTCATAGATTAATAGATACAAATTTTCAAAGTGAAAAGTAGTGTTTTCCTATAACCCACCTGTAGGTTTCACTAGAAACCACTTCAGTCAATATGTTAAACCACCACACAATTTATTCCAAATTCTACAAATTTATTCCAAACCCTGGCTTGCCATTGCTTTGCTTGTTTCATGGGTGCTACAGTGGAATGGTGGTGATGGGTTCTAACAAATGGTGGTGCAAGGAAAGTCTACAGTTTGGCCAAGTGTTATGTGGTGGTAATGGGTACATCAACCTTAAGCATGGCGTCAAACGAAGGAGCAGATGAATGCACTTCCTGAGAAAGTTAAGGTCGAATGCCCCAAAACCACCACCGCCCCCATGACCAACCTGTAGGCCTCCCCAGAACCGCCACTAAGCTGAACTAGCATTGTCAGACCACTCAATCCAAGCTGACCAATCAAAACACTCAAAAAGCTGGTGGTTTTGGGTCGGATCATGAGTGGAAATTAGTACAAGCTAGGTGTGACAATGGAAAAGTCTACATATCAATTTTGGGTCATGAAGTACTTTTGTGTTTAAAAATTTGTATCTATTTCAATATTGGGAAGAAAATTTTGAAAAAAATTGCATTCTACGAGAAACTTATTTTTCAACAAGTGAAAATTACACCCCAAAAATAACCCCCAAAAATAAGGCTCAAAATCCTTAAGTTGGTGGTTTTAGGTGTTTCTACCTTAGTGGTTACAGAGATTAATTGGACTCTGAATGTTGTGTGAACGTCAGTTCTTAGCGGACCATGTTCAAGGTTATAAAGTTAGATGATTTTGTAGAAGGCCTTCCTGTGCTATTTTACATTCGGAGCATTGCTGCTTACTCTGCTGCACAGGGGTCCACTGAAACTTCTATCCAATTCCACCAGCTTACTGTGGCTTGCTTCCGGAAATCGTAATTCACTTTCTATTGATTCTCTGATTTCGAAAAGAAGAAAGGGAGCCGTCTCAATGAAAGCGGCTGTTCCAACAACACAACGACGTACTCTTTTGCATTACTTCACCTTCTGCAATCGACGAAACGATCGAACTGTCCTAAACCGAACAGCACTGTAACCTCAGTGCATGGCGCAGTACGGTAAGAACTACCATACCGTACATATTTACATGCAATCAACCTTCTACATCGTCATTTACGACGCACTTAATTTAGTACCAGACTTCTCAAGCAACAACGAAGCACATCGGAAGACCACTGAATGCGAAGTCAAATCCACTTGCTGAAGTTGTTGCTCGCACTGTATGTCTCCTGGGCCATCGTCAATGTTTATTCTCGGCGGTGATCCATATATAGTTCCAGTGCCACGACAGCTTGTAATGTACGATGCAACGACATGATCCCTCGGTGGCTTGTGGCATCCACGGCCCTACCGCTGCTTTATGAGACCACCCAGTTTAAAATACAATCAGTCAACGTAATAGAATTAAGGCCGTCAGATTCGGCCTCATGCATGGGGATGGAGGGCTCAACTTAAGTCCACGAGGTCGGTGTGGTTCTATAATACCTCCTACCAACCTTCATCCACGAAAGTTCCAGGGCTTAATTGCCAGGTAGGCATCTGCCAGGGAGGAAACATGAGCATATTCGTCCAATAATTCCACTCAACTCTGGTTTCCATTTCCAAAAGCAAAAGATTAAGTTCAGTTCAGCCTTTGGGTTAGATGCCGGGCTTTTCACCTACTCCGAGCTCTTGAGTCTTAACTTATCACTGATTTGGAGCTTCTTAATGTCTACTTTCACTCGGGAACTTTACTGCATGCAGGTTCGGAGTCCGAATGGACTCCACATTTACAGAGAATGCATGACTCCGGATGCAAGAGTTGTTGTGAAAAGAGTAAACTCCTGACAATCATGTGGCAGTTTTGTGGCCTTGCAGAAGTCTTTCCAAAATTTGTGAGCTCGAAATAAATGTTTGATCTATGCCAGACAGAGTCCAGACTGCCTGGACCAAATCCGGATGGGTCTTCCATTTGAATGCTTGCAAGTGCTGGAACTGGACCTGCTGCTACTTCCCATTCGTTTTGGGCCTGAACCTGGAGGTTCAGGAACCTCTCCGCCCCTTCCAGGCTATCCCACTTGTAGACATGGAATGCAAGAGCTAGTGAATATGGATGGCTCCAGTATTGTGCTTATTTGATCATAAGATAAACCCCTTTTTTAAATAATATATGGTTGAATATAATATTAAATGAGTTATTTGCTATGAGTTTACAATTATGAATAATTACTTGTGAATCATAAATAATCAGTTGGCTGTTCAGAATAATAGTTGATAAGTAGAATATTCATCGACATCAATAACTCTACGAGTGATTTTTCCCTTTAACCCCTAATGCATCAACTTAACAAAAATGGTTTGATTTAGGGTCCGGTTAGGCTTCCTATAAGTCATCTTTCATAGATTGAAGCTCCAATTTTGGCACAGTATAGACAATTATTATGTCTTTCTAATTGGACCATTCGCGCTTCGAAATTCCTAACGCTTCAAAATTCCTCACGCTTCAAAATTCCTATTATTTTAGGAGATTTCTGCAATCAAAGTTTAAAAACACTATTTGGGCATATTGAAATCTGCCCAAAACTGAGGTATATGCTCAAAATCTATCCAAAATTAATTAGAGCACAAAATCTTCAAAAATTCACCAAGAATTGTAGATTTTACATTTTTCAAGTTTTTTTATTTTTTATTTTTATTTTAACATATAAATGCAATTTTTAGGCATGACCTTACTGCTCGGATTTTCAATCCGATATTTCTCCGCATGCCTTTTTAGTACTATCATAGACCCGCCTTTGTGTTTGAATTTCAGCATGCCTCCATGTGAAGAACTAAGCATTTTTTTAGGTTTTATAGGTCGTATGAGGGGAAAATATACATGGACATGTTCCTAACCCATCTAGGAACAATATTTTGAAGAGCCTCACATCCTATATGCTTTTGAAATTGTTTTTTTTTTTTTTTTTTTTTTTTAATTTTATTTTATTTTTATTCTCACGAAACACTTGAAAACTATTTTGCAAGAAGGGAAAAAAACTTTTCTATCAACTTATAATGTTTTGATCTCACAAACGGTAAGAATTTTGAATCTAGAATTTGGGGTATATATACATGTACAAGTAAGGTACTAGATCCTACGGTTATTTCCTCCCAAAATACATGAAAATTTAGAAACTTACACCTTGTATTGAAAGACTCTAATTTTAAGGATTTTTGGCAATTTTGAGGCTTTTCAACTTTAGAGGTTAAATGCCCTTCAATTTCCAAATCTCATGATAGTGAACGCCTACCATCAATTTCTTTAACAATTGGAAGACTTTATCCTTGCTTTGAAAAAAAAATATATGGAAGCTTGATATTGATTGTGCAATAAAATACTAGCAAGTGGTTTGAAGAAAATAAAATACTAAGATTTCATTGATGGATACCTTATTCAAATTAACTTATTTTATACAAATAACTCATTTGATACATTGAATTTATCCCAAGACTAAAGTTGTGGTGTTTCACAAATCTACAAAGAGATTTCAGACATTGCTATTGAGATCCCTCTATTGACTGGCTGAAAAAAATGTTTGAAGCATAAAGGAATTCAAATTTATTTTTGATAATTCTATACAATGTTTAAATAAACAAAACATTTGGCAAGTCTATCATAGACTCCAAAATTTGTAACATTCTAAATATCCAAAGCCTATCTTTTGATCTAAGGCAGTTTGTGCATTAGGAGCATTAATTTCTACCATTCTTAACTTTTCATTTCTTTATATTCTTGGTGGTTCAATGTTGAATATATTTCAAGATTTGAGTTTGATGCACATGAAAAAAAATGGCAATAAAACAACAAACGTAACAAGACAATTGTCAAAATCAATAAATTTTGAACTGCTCTTTGATTTCTATTCTTCTAACTTTTTATAAATCAAATCAATTTTCAACGAAAACGCATGTTAAGTTGTCAAGAGTATTCTACAAATTCATGTGAGATTGTGTACCAATTCAAAAATGCTACCAATTGCTATAATCCATTATAGGACATGTACATTGTTTATGTCAATAACTTTTTACCTATTTCTAAAATATCTAGCCACTACCTCATATCAAAATACCGGTTTAAAAATATATAACTATAACAAGGTACTATAACACATATAACATTCTTTGTTTTTGGCATAATAATGTGCAACTGCAAGTCTTCTTATTAGTTCAAAGTTTTGACATGATTGTGATTTAGTACCAATACCATGATTGTGAATTAGTATCAATACCAGTGTATTTGATGTTTACAATTGAACATTTTAAAGGATAATGTAGTCTTGAACCATTCAGAAATACTTGATGAAGCTCTCTTATGTTTCAATTTAAAACACCAAATTTCATAAATTTGAAAATCATTTGAAAATATAAATGAAAAGGCTTCAGCAATGAATAACACATTTTCATCAAAATAGTGGACAATATCCCTATATTCTATAGTCAACAACACCACCACCACGTAAACCTTATTGATCTTGGTGTTGACTCATTCATAGTCATTGTGGTTAGAGCATCCGCTATAACGCATTTACCTTCAATAAGATTCTTTGAAGATAAATTTAATGTAATCAAAAGCCCTAGTATTTGAAACATCTTCGTAAAATTTGTCAACACCAACCTTATGACTAGTATTTTGTCCTTCAAAAAACATACTTACCTACAGTAACCGATTCCTTTCACAATCAAATGATTCATCATGGGCAAACTAAAGATGTTTAGTAATGAAGACTACTTCATTCATTTCAGCAATTCATTAAAGCACTTCTTTCTTATTAGGCTTGATGCCTTTATTGGTTGGTACACCTCCTTTCCTCCTTGCAATTATCCACTTAAAATGTCATTACATATCACATATATATTCACTTAAATGAAAATCCACTTGGTCTCAAATGTAGACTACTTAAATGTGTAACGAAGACTTATTCTTACCAAAGCATGACTTCATAACTTGGCAAAGTTCACATACATAAATTACTTAGAATTTCTACAAAACCAAGATACCAGATAGCAGTTCTTGGATAATAATCATTGTTCCCAGTCAATGGTTACTAGTCCCTGACTTTTAGCTACAATGTTTTACCACTATGCTATGTCCCATGGAAAGAAATTCACTTCTGGAACAAACAAACACTTTGTTTAATCCAGTCTGTTTGGAGGAACTAGAGGTTTAATCATTAGAATGTTATGCCAGGTCTTGGCGATCTTTTTTACAAATTAGCAATAGTGGAATATTTTTAAATTGCTTTGCTGGCATTTTCCTGCCATCTGATTGGGTGGGCTCATCTGGCGGCCTGCTGAGAATCCGACGTGGCTGTAGTTTAGTGGTGAGAATTCCACGTTGTGGCCGTGGAGACCTGGGCTCGAATCCCAGCAGCCACATCACAGAAATATAGAGTTCAATGTCGCAGAGCCAGAGAACACACGTTCTCCGTGCTTGATCCTACTTTCTAAATTTTAGATTCAATTTTCCTAATTTTGGATCCGACTATTTAATTTTGGATCTTATTCTTCTAATACTGGATCGAAATTTTCCAATTTGGAACTTGTATTCCTAATTTTTTAATCCAATTTCTCTAATTTTGGATCCACTTTTCCTAAATTTGGAGCCTACATTTCTAAATTTGGGTCCAATATCTTAATTTCGCATCCACTTCTCTTAATTTTTGAGCCTATACTTATAGAATGGCATCCAAATTTTCTAATTTATGATCATATTTCCTTAAATTTGAATCTAATTTATTAATTTTTGATCTCATTTTCTTATTTTAAAGCCTATATTCCTAACTTTGGGTCCAACTATCTCATTTTTGATACAATGTCTTATATTGGATCCCATTTTCTAATGTTGGCTTCAATTTTCTTATTTTTGATCCTATTTTTCTAAATTTGGAGCTTGTATTTCTTTTTTTAGATCCAACATTTTAAACGTTCAATCCTATTTTAAAAAATATACTTCTAATTTGGTATCAAATTTTATTATTTTAGATCCTATATTTCCAAATTTTTATTATTATATAGAGAGAGAGACTACGGTCTTTGGAGGAGACCGAAGTGAATTAAGTGTGTGTTTGATGCACTACTAATCCAATGTCCACAGGACAAAGGTATGGAAGTAAGGATCTACTTTCGCCTTTCGAGAGTAGACACTTTAACCACAAGCAACAAGTAACAAGAAACAATAATGATTTTATTTTTTTTATGATTTATTGAAATTTGACTTTGGACACCAAGTCACGAGCTCATTGTTGGTTGGAGGTGAGCGTTTGTCTCATTTATTTGGTCCGGATTCGAACCCTGATGGACTAATTTGAGCGGATTTGGGGGATGAAGTGGCTTGGTACTTGGTGAGTGAGCGATCGCAACCAACAATAAGTGGTGCCATCCAACAACTTTTGCGAGAAGTAACAAGAGACTTTACACCCTTATGCTAACATTTAATTAAAGTAGCTCTAGCTACTAAAAATTTTATTTTTACTTTTATTATGTTCTAAAGTTTTGACTATGGGGGATCCAATGTTTTGGGTAATGGTTGGTGGTTTTCTATTCTTCTTTTATGGAGAAGAATAGACACGACGTATTGTATGGCAATAGTGTTTATGTTTTTAAAGGTGTTTTTGATGGTAGGCATAGATATTTTGAATTTATCTACAAGTAGTTTTATTGATGTGTGGGGCTGTAAATACCGTATCCAGCTTTTTCTCCCAACCATTTACCAGGGCCAATTTCTTTGGGGGGTTGAAATGAGCCATCAGTGTAGTAGCTGAATTGGGGATGGAATTTTAGTGGTAGATTTGTTTGGTAATTTTGTAGTTGTGGGATAGGTGTTTGGATATTTACGGTTAACGGTTTAGATAACTTAATTTGGACCATTTTTTACTGGGATTAACATGTGTATTTAAAGGAGTATGGGATGCAATTTGTGTGTGGATTTGTAATATTCAAAGACTGTTAAAAATGAGTTGATTCATTTATTCGTAAGTTCCTATGTTGTTGTTTTGGTGGTGGATACAAAGTATTTGGAATGTAGATAGTTCTTTTCTTTTGAGTTTAAGTTTAGGGGGGATTGTTGGTTCTTCGTATGTAATGATGTGTGCGGCAAAATGGGCAATAATGTGTGTGCCTGGAAATGGGCCTGTATATGGGTTAAAGTTTTGGTACCAGTTAGTATCGGGAGAGATGAATATAGTGATAGTATTTGGGTCATTTTTTGCCGCAAGGCGGGCCCAATGAATGGCTTGTTGTAAGTCGTTTTCATTATGAGGTGAGCGTATGCTTTTCCTAGGGAGCCAAAAATAAAATCTTGTGAAAATGGTGAGTAAAATTGGGTAAATTGTGTAAGACATGTAACTAAGGATGAAAAGTATGATTGGTGGATGTAGAATGTTGCTATTAGAAAGTCTATTATTTCAGTTGGTATTGTATATTGAGCACATTTAAGTGGATCATTTTTTGGGATACGATATTTATATAAAAAGTTAAGATAAATAAATAAAAAGCTAAGAATGGTAGATTTTTAATGTTTCTATTGCACAAATTGCCTTGGATTGAAAGATAGACTTAGGATATTTAGAATGATGTAGAGATGGAACATAAGATAAACTTGTAAAAAAATTGTTTGATAATAAATTGTATAGAATTATGAAAATTGAAATTTGATTTCTTATATGCTTCAAACACTTAGTTGACACCTTGAATGAATGATCTCAGTAGAAATGTTTGAAATCTCCCTATAGGTTTATGAAACACCACAACAATCGTTTTGGAATAAATTCAATGTATCAAATGAGTTAATAGTGTGTGTAACTAGTTCAATTGAATAAGGAAGCCATTTATGAAATCATAGTATCTTATTTTCTTGACCACTTGTTGCTAATTTGATTAGACATTCAATATCAAATTTTTTTTATTTTTTTTTATTTTTTTTTCCAATCCAAGGATGAAGTCTTCCAATTACTAAAGAATGCAAAAGTCAAGATTTTTGGTGAGTTTTGGAAATCCATAGGCATCTAAAGGATAACATTGATAAACAAGGTTATCTTATATTGAAAAAGGTATAATCTCGTGGCACCTAAGTGAAGCCATCAAAGTTCACTCTTAGTTATAGCATTCCATGGGAGCAGACGCACATTCTTAAAAACAATGGCCGGTGGCGGCGGGCGCCAACGAGTATCATTCAACTTTGTGAAGTTTGCAAGCAGTCATCTCCCGCCCATGTTGACTTCCGCCATGCCCATGTTGACCGCGCCTAGCCGTTCCCTTCTTAGAACCACTATTTCCCCATCTTGAGGCCCTCGGCATTCGTAGCGCATGTGCGCCACTACCAAACCTCGCCAGTAGCCACCGGATATCCCTCCAACCACGCCTCGCCACCTTTCATAGCGTACGGCAAGTAGCAAGGCACGATCCTGTCATGTGCATCCCGCTCATCCTGCAAGAGGGGAAGGCCCAGAAAGGTTCCAAAACTTGTGTTTCAACGCTAGTGACATGGTTTGTAACTTATTAGAAAAATATGAATATGTGTAGATCAAACAACTACAAAATATGATACAAAAATGAACAATATACAATTCCAAAATTATAAATTTAGATTCAAATTTAGGAAAATTAGCTCATACATTAAATATATAATAATAAAAATTTGGAAATATAGGATCTAAAATAATAAAATTTGATACCAAATTAGAAGTATATTTTTTAAAATAGGATTGAACGTTTAAAATGTTGGATCTAAAAAAAGAAATACAAGCTCCAAATTTAGAAAAATAGGATCAAAAATAAGAAAATTGAAGCCAACATTAGAAAATGGGATCCAATATAAGACATTGTATCAAAAATGAGATAGTTGGACCCAAAGTTAGGAATATAGGCTTTAAAATAAGAAAATGAGATCAAAAATTAATAAATTAGATTCAAATTTAAGGAAATATGATCATAAATTAGAAAATTTGGATGCCATTCTATAAGTATAGGCTCAAAAATTAAGAGAAGTGGATGCGAAATTAAGATATTGGACCCAAATTTAGAAATGTAGGCTCCAAATTTAGGAAAAGTGGATCCAAAATTAGAGAAATTGGATTAAAAAATTAGGAATACAAGTTCCAAATTGGAAAATTTCGATCCAGTATTAGAAGAATAAGATCCAAAATTAAATAGTCGGATCCAAAATTAGGAAAATTGAATCTAAAATTTAGAAAGTAGGATCAAGCACGGAGAACGTGTGTTCTCTGGCTCTGCGACATTGAACTCTATATTTCTGTGATGTGGCTGCTGGGATTCGAGCCCAGGTCTCCACGGCCACAACGTGGAATTCTCACCACTAAACTACAGCCACGTCGGATTCTCAGCAGGCCGCCAGATGAGCCCACCCAATCAGATGGCAGGAAAATGCCAGCAAAGCAATTTAAAAATATTCCACTATTGCTAATTTGTAAAAAAGATCGCCAAGACCTGGCATAACATTCTAATGATTAAACCTCTAGTTCCTCCAAACAGACTGGATTAAACAAAGTGTTTGTTTGTTCCAGAAGTGAATTTCTTTCCATGGGACATAGCATAGTGGTAAAACATTGTAGCTAAAAGTCAGGGACTAGTAACCATTGACTGGGAACAATGATTATTATCCAAGAACTGCTATCTGGTATCTTGGTTTTGTAGAAATTCTAAGTAATTTATGTATGTGAACTTTGCCAAGTTATGAAGTCATGCTTTGGTAAGAATAAGTCTTCGTTACACATTTAAGTAGTCTACATTTGAGACCAAGTGGATTTTCATTTAAGTGAATATATATGTGATATGTAATGACATTTTAAGTGGATAATTGCAAGGAGGAAAGGAGGTGTACCAACCAATAAAGGCATCAAGCCTAATAAGAAAGAAGTGCTTTAATGAATTGCTGAAATGAATGAAGTAGTCTTCATTACTAAACATCTTTAGTTTGCCCATGATGAATCATTTGATTGTGAAAGGAATCGGTTACTGTAGGTAAGTATGTTTTTTGAAGGACAAAATACTAGTCATAAGGTTGGTGTTGACAAATTTTACGAAGATGTTTCAAATACTAGGGCTTTTGATTACATTAAATTTATCTTCAAAGAATCTTATTGAAGGTAAATGCGTTATAGCGGATGCTCTAACCACAATGACTATGAATGAGTCAACACCAAGATCAATAAGGTTTACGTGGTGGTGGTGTTGTTGACTATAGAATATAGGGATATTGTCCACTATTTTGATGAAAATGTGTTATTCATTGCTGAAGCCTTTTCATTTATATTTTCAAATGATTTTCAAATTTATGAAATTTGGTGTTTTAAATTGAAACATAAGAGAGCTTCATCAAGTATTTATGAGTGGTTCAAGACTACATTATCCTTTAAAATGTTCAATTGTAAACATCAAATATACTGGTATTGATACTAATTCACAATCATGGTATTGGTACTAAATCACAATCATGTCAAAACTTTGAACTGATAAGAAGACTTGCAGTTGCACATCATTATGCCAAAAACAAAGAATGTTATATGTGTTATAGTACCTTATTATAGTTATATTTTTTTAAACCGGTATTTTGATATGAGGTAGTGGCTAGATATTTTAGAAATAGGTAAATAGTTATTGATATAAACAATGTACATGTCCTATAATAGAGTATAGCAATTGGTAGCATTTTTGAATTGGTACACAATCTCACATGAATTTATAGAATACTCTTGACTATTTAACATGTATATGTGCTTGAATCTTTTTTTAAAACAATTGTCCTGGAATGGGCTTTTTTAAAATTTGGGTAGGTTCCTAGACTTCCAATTTAATTCCTAAATCTTTGAAAAAAATAATGTAGGTAGGCATTTTGAAGAGGTTTGTATAGATTTTTTTTTTATATAATTTTTTTTGAACATACTAAAAAAAATTTACGGGGTTGTGAGTGTCAAAAGCTGCATTCAGCCAAACTTCCGGCAAGCTCACAGCCATTGTGAATGCAACAAATTCTGCCCAAAATCGGCCAAAACTGCCCAAAACTTCTCAAAGACGAAACTTTGAAATTCCACCAAATATTGAGATTTTGATATTTAAAAAAAATAAAAACTTCTATGTATAGATAAGGCAGTAAAACATGTTCCCACTGTTTGGATTTTTAATCCCAATTTTTTTCGTATGCTATTTTTATTGTCAAAAAACGGCTTGTATTCGTGAATTTCAGTATACCCCCTAGCGAAAAATGATTTTTTTTGGCAACCTTCCACAATTTTTTTGAATATAATTATTTTATTACAATTAGCTAGGTCAGTCTTCTTTGACGTGCATCAAATCCCATAAAATCCGTAATGCAAAAAAATGGGTTTTTGGGCCTTGAAAACTCTGTTGTTCCCTTTCTGCGCAGGGAAAAAAAACTTGTTTTTCAACTTTGAACGTTACGATCTTGCAATTGGTGAGGAATGAGTGTGTAAGATTTAGTGGACATGTAGACATAGAAGTTAGCTACAGGATCTTACGGTTAGATGTACTAATTAAGACCCCAACTTTGCAAAGTTCACCTTGCTTTGAAGAGGGGCTGTTTTGAGGTAGTTTTGATGAAAGATACCCTCAGAACTTTAAGGATTAACATAAAAAACTCAATACTAAACAAAGAATGTTCCAAAATTTATTCATATTGTACAAAGGGATGAATCAGAAAAAATCACTTATTGTGTTTGAAATTACAACAATGAAGACCATGTTCATTGGTTGTGAACAAAATTTAAATGTCGTAGAAGGGCATAACTCTTTTAAATTTCTTACAATGTTAGAAAGTTCAAATCAAAATATTTGTATTATTAAAACGGATCAAATCAAGATCAAGATTTTTGAAGTATTAGAACAAAACTAATGTACTAAAATGTAATACATTCTTGCACTATGGAAGGCCATCATTAAACATTTGATTTTTATAACACAATTTTGTTTCCAAATTCTTAATTAAATAAATACACAACCTCCATGAGGCTCTTGCAATTTTCTCATCAAAGTAATATTTTAAAAACTGCATATAAGATCAAAATCATAAAAATATATCAAAAATTTCCAAATCACCAATTTGAAACAAACATCTATAGGAAATAAATAAAAGAAGTTGTGTTTATACAAATCTTATAATGTCACATTCTGTTGTTAAAATATGCCAACTATTAAAGTCTTTGTATTAATAATTAATGCTCTATAAAAAATCAAAAATACTATTGGAATATTGTAGATATTTCATTAATAGGTATTTTAAAACTATATTACCTCTTTATACGTAAAATAGTGATTAATTAAATATATAAATATTTTAGTATAAATATAAACTTTCAACATTATATATTCTTTTTATAAAAAAACTACAATAGGATTTGCATTTCATCAACTTCAATTTGTTGTTGGCCTACTTTAACTCTTAAAAGACAATCATTCTAACAAAAAAATTATACAAAAATGTTGATGCTGAAACTCATGGATCTAACCATTTGGATATAATCTATCACTTTTATATTCACAACTTTGATTTGTTCATGAAGTCCAAATTGTTCTTTCAAATTAAATCTATAAAATTGATTGACCTCAAAAGAATAATCTATTTAGTATTCTTGCATATTTATAATAACAAGATAAACAAAGTAGTATCTTCATTTATAAAGAAGTCGAGACCATAAATATTTTTTATCAATAGAATTTTTTCATTGTATGTTTTTATCCTAATAACAATGAAATTACTACAAAGTATAAAGTTTAATTATACCTTCTAGTTGTTATATGAATTGGTCTAAAACTAATATTTGAGTTGACCCTAAAGAGTCTAAAATAATATATGGAATAATGTATTTTAAATACAATATTAACCTAATTGGTTATCATGAAATTCGAAGAAAATAATTTATGATCCAACACTTCTCTGTTACCAAGATAAGTTTAATTTCTTCATTTGGTGCCGTCTATCATCTTTAAAGGATGTTTTTTCAATTTTCATAAACAATGTTCAGTGAAAAAAAACGCACAAAAAGTATCTCGGAAGTGATCCTCTCAAAATTGCATTGCGGTACTTTTGGAACCCTAAACCAATTAATGAGTATATGAATTGACTATTTTAGAAGACTTCTGAAACATATAGAGGGCACCACTCCTTCAAAAGTGATTTTTTTATAGTTTTTGATTTTTTTATGGCCACTTTTTCAAATGATTGCATTTTCTTTGCTTGGATAAATTCATACAATAACTTCAAAGTGTCTACTTTGCACAAGTTGTAGAAATACAAGTTGAGAATCCATATTAGCAATAACAATTTGACTTCAATAACTTCTTTCCATCACTTTTGTGCAATTTTTGCAAAAAGGCTGAAACTGGCAACTATTGTGCTCCCCCCCATAGACTTGCCAAATATCTTATTTAGTTAAACAGTGTATAGAATTATGAAAATTAAAATTTGATTTCTTCTGTGCTTCAAACATTTAGTCAACACGTCGAATGAATGATCTCAGTAGCAATGTCTGAAATCTCTCTATAAATTTATGAAACACCACCTCTTTGGTGTTGGGACAAATTCAATATATCAAATGTTTCATTTGTATGAAATAAGTTTACTTGAATAAGGTATCCATTAATGAAGTCATAGTATCTTATTTTCTTAAGCGCTTGCTACTATTTTATTGCACAATCAATATCAAGCTTTCCTACATTTTTTTTCTATGCGAGGATGAAGTCTTCTAATTGCTAAAGAAATTGATGGTAGGTATTCACTACTGTGAGTTTTGGAAATCCAAGGGGCATTTAAAGGGAAAACTTACCCATGGAGTAATTCACATTAATGAAGATTCTACTTATCAACTATTATTCTGATCAGTCAAGTGATTATTTATGATACACAACTAATTATTCATAATTATATACCGTACTCATAGCGAATTACTCGTTTAACCTCCAAATGCCTGAGCCTATGACCACAGAAATAGACTTTGACTTTAGATGCTCTATTTTGCTACGATAAATAATGTAAAATATAAATTTTAAATTTTTCTTAGCTAGATATACATGTTATCTACAAGCAATAATTTTATCAAAATTAATGGTCTCAATATGTAATTATATTAATTTTCACATCAAAACAAACAAAGAAAAATTATATAAAAATAGGTGATACTAAAAACTTACCAAATATTTACCATAGATGTATATGACAACCAAAAACCTTCTACTGGTTACAGTGCTCAAAAGTTATGTTTTAATTCAAAAATATGATGAAAAACCTAAAACCGTGGAAAATCAAGAAGTAGTCACAATTATACCCTTTCATCTTATACCAGCTATGAATCACTAAATTTAAGGTATATTTCAAAATTTTAATTTGAACTGGAAAATAGACTTGTCAATCTAAATTTCATTAGTTTACCTAAATTGCAAAAATTGTTATCCCGATAATCAAATTTCCCCCTTAGCTGTCTGTATTAGGAAATTTTTGAATATACATGGGGTATTGATCTTTTGGACTTTAAGAAGGCACCAAAATTCATGAAATTGTTATTTTGAGAATTCATTAATGAGATTAGATAAACTTCTTATAAAATTACAACATAAAAAAAAAAAAGGATGAAAAATTGTCATTTGAATGACACTTATGGAACTTGGAACAATGAGATCGACCAGTTTTGGGTCGTTTAGGCGGCCGTAAGGAGAAAATATAATATTCAACCATATAATATTAATATATCGGGTTTATCTTATAAACATCGAAGCACATTACTGGAGCCATCCTAGTTCACTCGCTCTTGCATTCCGTGTCTACAAGATGGGAAGGGGCAGATAGGTTCCTGAACCTCCAGGTTCAGGCCCAAAACGAATGGGAAGTAGCGGCGGGCTCAGTTCCAGCACTCGCAAGCATTCAAATGGAAGACCCATCCGGATTTGGTTCAGGCAGTCTGGACACTGTCTGGCATAGATCAAACATTTATTTCGAGCTCACAAATTTTGGAAAGACTTCTGCAAGGCCACAAAACTGCCACATGATTGTCAGGAGTTTACTCTTTTCACAGCAACTCTTGCATCCGGAGTCATGCATTCTCTGTAAATGTGGAGTCCATTCGGACTCCGAACCTGCATGCAGTAAAGTTCCCGAGTGAAAGTAGACATTAAGAAGCTCCAAATCAGTGATAAGTTAAGACTCAAGAGCTCGGAGTAGGTGAAAAGCCCGGCATCTAACCCAAAGGCTGAACTGAACTTAATCTTTTGCTTTTGGAAATGGAAACCAGAGTTGAGTGGAATTATTGGACGAATATGCTCATGATTCCACCCTGGCAGATGCCTACCTGGCAATATGTCATAAGTTCCTTGTGTGGTTTTAAAATAAGCTCTGGAACTTTTGTGGATATGTGAAGGTTGGTAGGAGGTATTATAGAACCACACCGACCTCGTGGACTTAAGTTGAGCCCTCCATCCCCATGCATGAGGCCGAATCTGACGGCCTTAATTCTATTACGTTGACTGATTGTATTTTAAACTGGGTGGTCTCATAAAGCAGCGGTAGGGCCGTGGATGCCACAAGCCACCGAGGGATCATGTCGTTGCATCGTACATTACAAGCTGTCGTGGCACTGGAACTATATATGGATCACCGCCGAGAATAAACATTGACGATGGCCCAGGAGACATACAGTGCGAGCAACCACTTCAGCAAGTGGATTTGACTTCGCATTCAGTGGTCTTCCGATGTGTTTCGTTGTTGCTTGAGAAGTCTGGTACTAAATTAAGTGCGTCGTAAATGACGATGTAGAAGGTTGATTGCATGTAAATTTGTACGGTATGGTAGTTCTTGCCGTGCTGCGCCATGCACTGAGATTGTAGTGCTGTTCGGTTTAGGACAGTTCGATCGTCGTTTCGTCGATTGCAGAAGGTGAAGTAATGCAAAAGAGTACGTCGTTGTGTTGTTGGAACAGCCGCTTTCATTGAGACGGTTCCCTTTCTTCTTTTCGAAATCAGAGAATCAATAGAAAGTGAATTACGATTTCCGGAAGCAAGCCACAGTAAGCTGGTGGAATTGGATAGAAGTTTCAGTGGACCCCTGTGCAGCAGAGTTAGCAGCAAGGCTCCGAATGTAAAATAGCACAGGAAGGCCTTCTACAAAATCATCTAACTTTATAACCTTGAACAGGGTCGGCTAAGAATTGACGTTCACACAACATTCAGAGTCCAATTAATCTCTGTATCCACTAACTTTCTCAGGAAGTGCATTCATCTGCTCCTTCGTTTGACGCCATGCTTACTAAGGGCTGTTCGGGAGCGGCCCGACGACGTTGCGGTTTTTCTTTGTGTTACTGTACTAGTTACTTTAGAGGCTGCTTAAAATGTTCCCAAATTGCAATGAGATCAGTGCTTGAATACGAAGGATTTAACAAAACATTTAATAACAACAATTATCAATCAGCATATTGCAGAAAATTATGAATCAAATCACTGACCAGATTTTGGTTATTACGAAATCTCTCAGTAAATGAGATCCCTTGGACAATTTCTTTGCAGAAGTCAACTTGTGAGAAAATAGAAATGGGTTGTTGAACATTCCCCAGATGATTCTAGCTACGTCGCACAGTAAATCATTCCCCTGAGAATCCATCCAAAGTTTACAGACATGAACTGTATGGCTAGGTACCAGCTGGGAACTAGGATTACGTCGACAATATTAAGCAATCCTAGAATCTGGAAGCAGCGCTATAAATGCCGACTGGGTACATGGGAATTCGCACACTTCAGAATCCCGTCCTCGACCTGGAGCTCTATGTCTCTCTCTTCTGTCTGGAAGAGCGACACTTGATCACATTGGGCTCGGACATTATTGTTTCGTTCAGCTTCGACTTTCATTTTGACCTTAGGGGCTGGAGTTATCAACGATGGCTCGGGGTCACATGTTGACCGTCTGTTTGATGTCAGTGATGTTAGCATTGTCAATGAGTCACTTCGCCGAGAGTGCGCTTCAGGAGGGATTCTACAGCGCGATGTGTCCCCAGGCGGAGGCAACTCTGTACAACACACTCAAGGACTTGACTGTCAACGACCCGGATCTGCCTGCCGTCCTCCTCCGTCTACATTTCCACGACTGCTTTGTCAGGGTAAGTGTTATCCCATTCATCACCTCACACATTATACCGGATTGTGATATGGCGGAGTAGTTTACATTTTCAGGTGTGAACTCTGGGTTCTGAATCGCGTTACTGCAATATGAAGCAGTTATAATTTCTCTGTCATTACGTCCCAAGAGATTGTCCTTGCACATGCATTTCAACGCATGGCGGTTATTCTCTATGTGAATTCCTTCGATCAGTGCCTACCTCTACTCTGTTAACTCATCACTACCTATATCGATCCCAGACTGAAGTAGTGTAGCACTTTGTACCAATCCCCTAAAAAATCTGAATTGAGTTTTTGAATCTGTACGATTCGTACTTTTACCGACAGGTACGGACTTGCAGAGGTGCTTCTGGTGATGTCGATGGAACGGCATTAGTGTTGTGAAACTAACTCGATGTCCTCGCGTGCAGGGATGTGATGCATCAGTGCTTCTGGATGTTCCCAAGTCGGAGAAGACCGCCCCGCCCAATGCTCGTCTGGAAGGCTTCAATGCCGTGGACAGGCTGAAATCCGCAGTGGAGAGTCTCTGTCCTGGAGTGGTCTCATGCGCTGACATCCTCGCGTTCGCCGCCCGCGACAGTGTGGTCCTCACTGGCGGACCCGGGTACAATGTCCCCGCAGGAAGGCGCGACGGAAGAGTTTCGTCGACGACCGAAGCGTCCAAGTTCCTACCCGACGCGCAGTCGAAGGTGCCGGGGCTCGTGGCCAACTTCGCCAACCAGGGCCTTTCTGTGGAGGACATGGTGGTACTCTCAGGAGCGCACACGATCGGTGAGGCGGCGTGCCATCACATCGACAGCAGGATTTACGACTATCCGAGCAAGTCGGGAGTCGACCCCAATATCCCAGCTGATTACGCGAAGAAGCTGAAGAAGAAGTGCCGCGAGCGTGGCCTCAAGGACCGGACTTTCGACCTGGACACCAGCACCGATCACAAGTTTGATTCCCAGTATTATACCAACTTGATTGCCAAGAAGGGTCTGCTTGTGTCGGATCAGGCGCTGTTCGACGACAAGTCGACTAAGCCGTTGGTCGAGAAGCATAAGAAGCAGGCAGTGTTCTTCGAGGCGTTTGCGAAGGCGATGGTGAAGATGGGTAACATTCAGGTGCTCGAGGGCACGCAGGGGCAAATTCGGAAGAGCTGCCGGTCTGTGAATAAGTAGAGCGGTTATAATCTTGAGCCCGTGACAATGTATATCATTATTCACAAGTCTTGATAAGTGTGGGAGAGGTGGTAATTTAGAAACTGTATAATTTCTCCGTGTGCATTTTAGCTATTGTTTGCGTATTGCTGAGGAGAATACAATCATTAGACGGAATTCAGTCGGATAGGGTAGACGAGTATGAATATGTATGGCATAGGTTGCCAAATTCTGAGTCGAAGTTAATTTAGATTTTTTACGGCACTGAAGAGTTCAGTTTGTAGATCAAGGGAACAACCTATCTGTGGCCCGGGTGTATAAATGTTCTTCAATAAAGACAGGAAAATGATCTGTTGCCACATTGTGCAAGCTGCACATGTTACATGAAGTTATAAACTGGTAATTTTGTAAAGCATGGTTTGAGTTTAGGTATATTCTTACACTGTTTGGAATAAACGATGTATATTTCGTTGAAGCGCTGGCATGAATCTGTTAATTTAGACCTCCTTCATTATCAGAATCGTTTCCATCAATGTTAATTTCAAAGTGGGACTGATGTTTCCACTTGGTGCGCACTTGTACATGCTTAACTTGCACATATTGGTGCCCAATACTGAGTATCGCTTCTGTGCGTGGGAAGAAATTCTGTTCCTCCCGGCATACATTTTGTTCAACTTCATGGGTAGGCGACGCTATGAGGTCTGAGTAGTTGCTCCGAGAATCCTGGTGAGGGCGCTTGGGTGTTAGCCGCTACAGCAGGTGGTTTATGGCCAGAGAGTGGGCTGGCCTCTCTGGAACCCCCCATATCTCACCCTATCCTGTATGCCGTGACTGATTGAGAGACTAGTGTTGAAGGGGTAAGGCGTGGTGCTGGTCCAGATCTGTGTGTAGAACCCTGAGGCTGAAGAGCTGTAGTTGTGGTGTCTGAGCGAGCTACACAACCGTTGGAAGCTATTTCTCTTCACCTCATGTGTGTTCTTTCACGGTTTTGCGTACTAGTGCCACACCGGTCGGGAGTATTAACAACTCTGTGATATCAGTTCACCTAACACTCGTAGTTGCCGGACCCAGGACCACCGCAAACCATCATAGCGTTAACTACCAAATCGAAGCCCTGTTGGCTTCGTATCTTCTTCATCCTCTCTTTAGTTAGCCCACTCCCCACCGTCTGCACTAGCGGCTTCTCCTGCTCCACATCCCACGTAGACAACAAGACTCTCGCTCAGGCTTCTGTCTCCCACTCAAGCCTCCAACAGCTCAAGCTCCACCAATATTCAGCCCCTAACACCGCAAGCACAGACACGAGACGTCAAGCTCCACCTCGATTCGACACTGGATACAGATCCGATTTTTTCGGATCTCCAAAGTTTGGTTACATCATCGAAAGCAACTCACGACGCAGTCAACTTGTGACACAACTCGAAGGACTGACTGGGCGGCCTGCTCAACTCACCTGCACCAACCAGCTCAATACCATTGATTCCAGATTCGCCAAGCTCGGAGGTCTGCCGCGCTCAACAACGTCCACTGAGACATTAGCTCGACCTTTCACCTCGAGAATACACGGTCCTCAACAAGGTAAGTACACTCACCCTTACATCTCTTTCAATTACTCTGAATCTCATGCCACACTCTTTCCTTGCTGCAGCATCTCCAAGAACGGAGACATAGCGCCGGTCTGTCTTCCACATTATAACCGAAGGCCTTCAACCCCCGTACTGCACAACATCTCCTCGACAAAGCATACGACAAGGGGAAGGGGGTTGTTTCCGGAGCACCTGCCATACCGCAAGCAGCTGTCTGCACAGCTCCAACGCTGCCGAGCCCGTTCGACTCCACAAAACTGGTGCCGAAACCCACTGATTCCGCTTCCAACACTACAGAGGGACAAGTGGTCGTCGACGGAGCCTCTGCAAAATCGCAAGCCACCTTCAGATGAGCGACAACTCTCAAAGCCGGTAAGTCTCCTCCCTTACCCTCAGTTTCGTCAATTAATTCACAACAAAACACCTAAAACCTTAAACATTATCTGCCTTTCCCATATCTGTACACAAGTAGCAATACTAATCACTAATCTCTGCAAAATCCATAGTCACACATCACAAAACCAACAAAAAAATTTCTTGCAATTCATTTCATCACACACATGCACAGGCACACCACACAACGCACACACAGTCATCTTTGCTTCTAGTAGTAGACGGGGGTTGGAAAGGTGGGTTAGGTATATCTGCACATTAAACGGACCAAGGAGTCAGCTCGTCGACGCAAGACCAGCACCAACCTGTAGACTCAACGACGTACCTCGAAGGAACATTGAGCGCAGCAACGACAACCTGACGGATCAGCAGCGGCAATTCTGCCCAAGATCACAGCAGACCCCAAATCGAAGCAGGCCCCAGGTCGAAGCAGGCCCCAGCTCGAAGCAACACGGCGGGATCATCACCGCACCGACCCTCGCCCTTATCCACACACTACCAACGTTCTGCTACGGATCAAAAACCCATCAAAGGTGCTTGACGGCGAAGCATCTGCAACTTCTCAAGGACCCCAATTCTCGTGAGGAGCAGGGTTCTGTGACGAGTGCCAGAGTGCTGTCGGAGTCAGAGGTCGCAGACCCTTGGCAAGCTACACCGAAACCCTACCTCCAAGTGGAAATAACTCGGAGCCTTCATCGCCTCACTCCACCTGCTCTAGCGCTACACAGCAACCACTGCAACACTCCCACAAGAGCCTACGCCGAGAGGAGCTTCTGCCGAAGGTGCTTGCTTACGGTGCATGTGCCGAGAAAGTCAGCCACTTCGAAGAGCCGAAGACTGCAACACCATCCCCAACATCGAAGATACATCTTTCAACTGCATTACAAACAGTGTCTCCTACGACACCAAGTGAGTCTGGTGCGCCTCCACCAATCCGAAGAGGAGCAAGAAGAAATCAACTACCAGAGAGTCAAACAAGCAGGAGTTGTTGCCTACCCCGCTAGCACTCCCAGAACACCCCGCCCCCGGCACCGAGAGTATTTGCCGCCCAGTTCTTGTTGCCGAATCAGCCTGGTGCTCCTATACCGCAGACGCCCTTGGTCGACACAACTCGCCCGCCCATACAAAGGAAGCCGCTTCAACCTCATCATACAGAGCTCTCGAAACCCTCCTAAGCACCGCCCCGACAACAAACTACAGGTAAGTTGCCCTAACCTACATCATTGTTTCCTGTTCAAATTTTTCCGGCGCAACATGGCAAATACGGCTGCATTTCTGTCATGCTTCGGACCAGAAGAGGAGTGCATGGAAATTGACAATCCTACTTCAAGCCCCAATAAGCTACCAGCGACCAAGGCAAAGAAAGTTCTCAGCACAGGAACAAGCGGCGCTGGATCAAGCAGCAACACTAAGAGACCAAGGGAAAAAGACACAGCTTCCGCCTCGACTCCTCTCAGTTCCCCGCCCCCTCCTCTTCACGTCAGTGCTCCTTCCCAGGCCATCCAGCGCCATCTGTGGCTGGGGTTTGAAAACATGGAGAAGCTGGCTTTGGAGCGTGGCTTTGAACCATTGTTCAGCGACGAGACGACTGCAGACAGGGTAACGAGGGGCATGCTCCCAGCAGAGGCTGCCGAAATGGAAGAGGTAAGCATTTCCTTCCCGAGAGTTCCACAGTTGCTGTATCCTAGTACAAGGGGAGACGGTACTGCAGGGCAACACTTCAATCTTACTCAGGTACCATGCGACATTTCTATTGACCCCGTCACTTCATTTTCTTATGATTTTCAGATTTCTATCCATTTTGAGCTCCCTAATACCCCCCTCTTTCACAACCATGTGAAAGAGCTTGTAAGAAAGAGGTTGGAATTTATGAATATCTCTCTTGGTACTAAACTTATTGAACCAATTTCAATTATGTGTATGAGTGTAAAACGGGGTGGAGAGAAGGGGGTGTGGGCTGGAATAGTAAAATTACACCTCCTCCACCCTGAAATTGATGGTATTGCCCTTTTGAAGGGCTTAAGACCATTTATCTTGCTACTTGACTCTTCATCAAATGTGGGCACCTTGGGCAAGGTATGTAAGTCTTACCATGCCATTGCAAGAAATAATAATCTATCTGTTAAAATTACAAGTGAGAATTTGGTGAATGTATCTCCATATGCCCTCTTCTTTGATGTGTTGGAGAGCAGTTTTAGAAGGGGCCTCGATTTTGAGGTGGTGGATGTGCAAAAGGGCACTCCTCTTAACTATGCTTACATAGTTGCACCCACCCCTCTTCAAGCCAAGAGAATCAAAGAGAACCAAGTGACCACTCATCATGAGGTGCTAGTAGGAGAAATGAAGAAGGGTCCATCACTTACCTTGGAGCAAAAGCAAAGGAAAGAAGCCCTCACTCTTACCCTCTACAATCTTCCAATTCTTATGAGTATTGATGCTACATCACTTGAAATTTACAATGTTTTTGGAACCAAAAATGTGGTAAGCATTTGGTTCCACAAACAAGATGGCACTAAGCACAATGGTAGTGCTAATGTGGAATGTCTTAGCCCATTTGTTTACAAAAAATGGGTGGGTAAAGAAGTAAAAATTGGAGTTTACCACGTTGAACTTACCCCTCACCGTAGAAGCCTTGAGGGAAGTGAAAAACCCTCCAAGGAAGTGTTAGAAAAATTTGATTTTACTGACCCTAACATGTGTTTGGTTAATACTGTGGAAGCCATTCAAAACCAACCTCAAGGAGAAGCAAGTGCTACCAAAGGTGAGGTTTTTACTATTATGAAGGAGGCAATTGAGGAAGGTAACAAGAAGTTGAAGGTGGAGTTACACAAGGAAATGACTGAGCTAAAGAAGGACATCATCAAAGAGGCCCACCACTATGTGGATGATATTAACGAGAAGTTGAAGAAGCAGATGTTAGACATCCAAACTACACTTACCTTGGCACTTACCGGAATGCAACAATTTACCGGTGGACTTTTACTTAAAGACAAGCCAAATGTGGATTGACCACAAATCGCCGAGGTAAAAAGTATTTACTGAAATACTACTATAGTTACTTATTAGTACATTGGCATAGTATTTTACTTAGATTTTACCGTGAGGTAGATATTTTTTCCTATAGTAGAAAACATTTGTTTTTACCGTGTTTTAAATACGATATAAAATATAACTACAATTACCGTACTTTACACTCGTGTAAATGTAATTACCAACCAAAACTCCATCTCCATCTATATTTACAAATTTATCCAAAAGTTCATCCAAAATCTAGATTTCATCCAAAACTTAGATCACATCTAAAATCCACATTTCATCCAAAATTCAGAGTCCATCCAAAATTCAGAGTCCATCCAAAATTCAGATCTCATCCAAAGTCAAGATTTCACCCTCAGTCAAGATTTCATCCAAAATACAAATTTCATCCAAAATACAAATTTCATCCAAAATCCAGATTTCATCCAAAATCCAGATTTCATCCAAAATCCAGATTTCATCCAAAATCCAGATTTCATCCAAAATTCAGATTTCATCCAAAATCCAGATTTCGTCCAAAATCCAGATTTCATCCAAAATCCAGATCTCATCCAAAACTCAGCTTTCCCTCAAAATTCAGATTTCCTCCAATTTCTAGACTCTCCTCAAAATTCATACTTCATTCAAAAATCATTCTTTACTCAAAAATTAGACTTTACACCCCTCATAGACACAACCTTAATACAAACCACTACTTCCAAATATCACAATACAACCATAAAATGGCCTCGGCCTACCGGCCTCGCCATAATACAAAACAAAAACACCAAATAACATATAAACTAATATCAAATATTGTAAGTAAAAATGATCAAACTCAAATCACACCATTTCCAGAACTCCACACCCAACTACACCAATTTAACACACCTATTCCCATCTCCTTAAATCTAAAGAAATTACAAACACCCCCACTTGCCAAACCACTCTCTCAAAAAAATTACAAACAATACCAAAATACAAATCAAAAACTAGAAGTTACAGAAAAACTATCCCCACCATTAATCTCCCTATACATTTCTTATCTTCTCTATCCCTTAGTTACATCTCTTCCCAACTCCCTTCTTCTCCTTTTCAAAAACTCCTCTTATTTCTCTTCTTCCTCCTTTTCATTTTCTCTTACACTTTTTTTATATTTTCACACTTCTTATTACCAAATCCTATATTTTCTCACCCCCCCCCTCTCTCTCTTTCCGTAACTCTAGTTATTGTTCCCCCTCTTATCTACCTACACCCCCCTGTTGGCACCTTCTCCACCCTCTACACTCTCTCTCTACCCTACAACCTCCAACTCCACATCTTCAAACCAATAATCTCTCTAAAAAAAATCACAACCTACAACATACTAAGTCACCATTAGGCTACACATCCCTTATTCATATAAACATCACACATACCACACTATCTCTAAAACTCCCCTAAAAAGAAACCCATCACACCAAAAACTTATACTAAGTGGCGATATTGAGACTAACCCAGGACCCATGCCAGATTTACTTAAAAACCACCCACCTGTACACAAACGACGCTGCAAAACTTATTTTTTACCCTGTACCATAAAACTTCACCCAGAATATCAACACCTTGCAAACTGCTTTTCACCCTTCTTTAATACAACACACCCAGATCATATCACAGTTAATACTTACTACCCCCACCTCTCACACTACATTTTACAAAAACAACATCACCCACCACCAAGAATCTTATACGCACTCATCACCACTCTTAGCCCATCACTCGAAACATGCGACCAACTACTCATCGAGATCCCCAACCCAGACTGGACAACTCTTCTTCTGGAAAAAATGTCCAATTTACCCAACCCTCCAGAACGCCACATTCTCACCAAACACCCTTACATAGAATTCACACAAAACAATCTTCCACTAATAAAACCACCAGACACCATACATACCGACGTATACAACTTTGTACATCAACACCACGATTCAATAAACCTTCAACAGTTAACAGAAAAATTCCCGTTCCTCCCAAATACACTATTAGAAGAAATACTTCGAATATATGAACCCATGCCAGAATATACACACCCCCCACCATTACCACACATACCCACCGTCTCACCACAACAAACCCCCACAACTGCCCATACTACAAAATTCACTACATGGAACGCCGCATCACTCAATACAGCCCTCCCAAATCTACAAGAATTAATTACCAACACAACAGACGAACCTGCCATCATAACAATACAAGAAACCAAACTCACTGCTACAAAATCCACAAAATATATACAACGCTTATTTCCAAATTATAAACTATTCTTTAATAACACACATGCCTTGACACGCTGCATACAACAACGAATGCCATACACGCCGACAAGAGGCGGTCTTCTCACAATGATCAACAAAAAATATGCATACCCAGGCAACATCACAAAAATCCCCACTCCAAAAGAAATATCTCCATACTTACAGATAATACAAATTAATAACAAACCACTACAAACTCTCCTCATATTACATATATATATGCCATCCCACGTAGAGGATATACAATACATACCAATCATACAACAACACATCACACAACAACTCAATACACACCCAACTTTTACCCACATTCTCTGCGGCGATTTCAATCGCGATATTGCTCTTTGCGGGCGGCAAACTGAACACAACACTACACCCCCACAATCCGAAGACATAGAATGGCGAACCTTTACAGATAACCTCCAACTTCAATACATCCCCACAAATTGCCCATTTACAAGACAAGGAGGAAATAACTATACTCAAACCAGCCTTATAGACGGCTTCTACATAAAAACTACAAACAACACAATATTTACTTCCACTACAGACAACAACCATAACCTCAACTCCGACCACTCTCCCGTCACGTTACACATCCCACCGAACATACTACTAGCAAAACCTAGCCTCCCAATAAACCAAACTCCAAGACTACTCAACCCAATTCCACAAGAGAATATGGATAAATTTAAACTCGAATATTTTGAGGAAAATGCCATGCTTATAAATGAACTCACTACACTACTCTCAATAGAACATCTTACAGATAACCAATGGCAAACTTCCTGCACGCAACTAGATCATTTAATCCACAACATATCTGACAAAATCCAGGAAACTTGTAGTGCACCTCCCCTCCCAATACTAACAGCCCGTACATCCCCACAAGGAGGTTTTCTCCCTCGAAAACTACAAAAAACATGGAAGAAACATTTAGCTACATACCACCTCATCCGTAAAACTATTTATATAACAAAAAATTTACCAAACTGGCAAACACACCCCATAATAGAAGAACTAAATAACCACACCAGTACCATAATCCCACCACTCCCAACTAACGAAGCCCTACAACAAGCTTGGATCCAAACCATAGCTGACATAGCCAAACAATCAAAACTCCACACTCGAAAAATTACTACTAAATATACCCAACAATGTGTCAGAAAAGCAATATTTAAATACAGACAACTATACGACAAAAGCCCAAAAAAGATAAACAAACAGGTCTTCAAAAACCAAGACACACCTCCACTAGATTGCATTCTAGACCGTAACAACAACATTCTCACCAACCCAGAAGATATCGCAATTGAAATCCACACTCAACAATCCATTAGCAACCGACCCACAGTACCTACATGCTATTTCCAACCTGAACACACCCCACAATGCACCTGTGGCGTCAGACAATACCCTTGGCACGACCTAGATGGCTTTATCTTAGAAAAACGCGGAAACCCCCATATCCCACTACACAAACATTTTACTAAAGAGATATTTGAAACATGTCTTAAAAACTTATCTAGCAACAAAACTCCTGGCCCAGACAAAATCCCAAACTCAATTCTTAAAAACATGCCAGAAAATTTCCACAAACTACTCTTCCTCTTTTTTACCCATTGCTATAAACAAAAACAAATTCCCACCTCATGGAAAACAAGTCTCACCATATTACTCTATAAAAAAGGAGACCCTACCCAACTGCCTAACCATAGACCAATTGCCCTAGCAAACACAATCTACAAATTTTTTACAAGCACCTTAACATATATATTATCAGCATATGGGGAAGAACATCAGATTCTACATGATAGCCAAGAAGGCTTCAGAGCCGAAAGAAGCACAGCCCGTCAGCTACAACTTCTCATTGCCGCACTAGAAGATGCAAAATTCACCAACCAAGATATATACTTGCTCTATATCGATTTTAAAAATGCATTTGGCTCCCTCGACCATGCCAGACTCCTTGCTGTTATGAAAGACCTCGGTTACCCAATCGACGCAATCATGCTAATTGGAAACATATACTCCCACTCTCACACAATAATTTCTGGTGAACATTTTGGTAAAACAAAACCCATACCGATTCAAAGAGGCACCATACAAGGAGACACACTCAGCCCCTACCTCTTCCTTATATTTCTTGAACCACTACTTCGCTGGCTACAAAAAGGGAACCATGGTTACACATTTGGAACATCTAAAATCAACATTAGCTCCGCAGCCTACGCAGATGACCTTGCTGCCCTGACACATACTTTAAATTCTCTACAAACCCAACTCAATAAAATTGACAGATTCTGCAAATGGGCAGGAATGGATCTCGGAGTTACAAAATGTGCTGTCACTGGTTGCCCTAACAAAACCAAAATGCAACCCATTAAATTCAAAACATACATACAAAACTACCAAATCACCTATAGAAATCAACTACTCCCAGTACTTCATCAAAACGAACCCTATACCTACTTAGGCATACAATTAGTCCCCTCTCTTAAATGGAAAATTCAAACACATATTACTACTACTAAAGTCATCGACCAATGCAAACGACTAACCAAATGCCCAGCCACAATAAAACAAAGAATTAGCATGATTGACACAGTCATCCGAGCTGGCATTGCCTACAGCTTCTATGCAGTCCCATACTCACTGCCAACCATTAAAAAACTAGACAAAAAAATTATTGCCATCCAAAAAACAATATGCGGACTCCCCAGGAGCACTGCCAACATAATCACACAACTCCCCCACGAATTCTTCGGCTTGGAAGCCTTCTCCCTAAAAAACGCATACCTCAGATGCATTAGTGAACAACTTCGCAATGCACTAAACGACAAAGGACGCCTCGGAACAATCTATAAAGGATTAACTCACCACATACTTGCCAAAGCAGGCGGTGCCAAAGATATCCCAAGAATTAAACCTCAAGATTGCGAACGATCTCCAACAACACGCACACTCTACCTTACAAAAACAGCAAGTGGAATACATCTCAAAAGCACAGAAGAAACCTTTCCGCTGCATCAAACCGAATTAGAACTCGAATGGACGTCTATTACAACCACTGAACTCCCACATTTAGACCCCCAACTCTCTCTCAAACTCTTATATAAACTTCTAGCCCATAACATACATACAATAAAACATCTTACTCTCCCAAATGGCACACACTTAATGTCCCCAGATAACTTTACAATATACTACCAAAAACCTACAAGACTAGAAAAAAGCGCCCTCAATCTAGCAGCACAACTCTTCTGTAAACAAAAATGCACTGCCCTCTGCCCAGATACTTGCCAAACACACTCACCCCCATACACATTAAAAGACAAATACAAACTAGACAACCACCACATAATACCACTCAGACCTGTCCAACCGATACAAAACCCTCTAAATCTCCAATTACTTGCACCAAAGCCCCCCCCAAAAATGCTAAAAGATCCCATTAAATACCCCATCCACACAATACTAAAACATAAAACAACCACAACAAAAGACAAATATAAAATTTCCAAAACATATAACTCTTATTTATGCCAATGGATTGATACAAACCAAATCATATACAAAAAATGGCTCGCCCAACGACACTTGTTCCCATTAAACCGTCCACTAGTAATCCAACACAATCAACACCTTCTCACCACTTACTACATACAGCATAGAAATCAACATTACCAACATATCATTACCACATTATTTACACCTGCTCAACCCCGAGACACAAGATACATCCCCCCGCCAACTATCACTTCTAACATCAAAACCTCCACAATTGAATGTAACCCTGAAAGAGACATCGTTGCCTCAAAATGTACCCTCCACACACAAACCGACATAACTCACATATACAACGACTCTGGAAAGTATCTCACCACCATCCCTACTACAAGGATAGCTTGGCTATGGCAACAATATAACACCAACAAGCACAAAAACCACAGAATAATACCTGCCATACAAAACTTTGAAACAGAAGTAGCTTGGTTATATCAAAGATACGCACACAAAACTAGCAAAACGAACCCTAAACAAACGCCACACCACTCCATCCCATCCCCCATTCTCGACACACTCATTACAACCTTTCAAATAACCCACTCATACTTCTCCTCACCAATTACATGCTCCACTACACATACCCAATTTTACTCACAATTTCCACGAGATAAAATATTTGGCTCTGTAGGCACTGCCTTTGAATACAAATGGAAAGGCATTGGATATGCTCACCCTCACAATGCTGCAACAGCACAACAAGCCATCCACTGGGCCCGATTAGCAGCAAAACAAGATCCTAATACCATCACCATCTTAGCTCTCCCAGACTCTAGCTGGTACCATAACCTATCACCATACATAGGCCCCTATCCAGATACACATGCCTTAATCCACTTTGCCGCTGATACCATCACATATGACGAACCCACTCCACTTCTCGACAAAACGACACCTGAACCTTTAGCTCTACATATCTGGTGCATTCACCATCAAAACAACACTCTTGTTAACCCCAACCAAATCAATACATTAAATACAACCCTAAACACACTCCACATCCTACACTACCACACCCAAATTATACCACCAACACCACCCAATACACAAGTCAACAAAAATAAAAAATGGAACACATCATTATACCCTCCATACCAAAATCCACAACATCATCATACACCATCCATACCAACCTATGACATCCCTACCACACTCAAATTCTTACCACTTCACAGTTATTACACAGATGGCTCCTTCCTACCACCGCAAAAAGCAGATGACGGCCACTGGAAAAAAGAAAAAGCAGGCTACGGAATATACAACCCATCTAAACCTGACATACAAATATCAAAAAGATTACCTGGACTCCAAACATGTTTTCGCGCAGAACTCATGGCTATCCATGAAACACTCTTAATACTTACAACTAAATACCATAACGAACCCGCACATATCTTCACTGACTGTCTCAATTGCATTCATGTTCTCAACACACAACTCCAGCACCCCACTCAACAGAATAACCATGCAGACAAAACCATCCTACAAGAAATGGTTGAGATGCTCAAAAAACGGGCACAACCCACGACAATATACAAAGTCAAAGCACACTCCAAAATTGACGGTAATGAACAAGCAGATAAACTAGCAAAAGCCGGCACTATGAAACGCAACTATCAAAAAGCTGCTAAACCACACGAATTTGCACATACAACACCTTACTACTTTCATAAAGACACATGGCCCGGTCCACACAAACGTCCAGATAAAGGACCAGTCCGCAACTTAGAAGAATATATAAAAAAATACGACCGCGACAACAACCTCATAGAATTAGCACTAAAATTTCCTAATATAAACAAATGGACATCAAATCCCATTATTGATAAAACACTCTCTAATGACTTTTGGAAAAACCCCGAAATAACCGACTCCCAGAAGACATGCATACTCAAACTCAGAACCGGTCAATACATGGGAAACGCCCGCAAACAACTAATTTTTGGCATACAGCGATTCCCCTCAAAAACTTGCTCCATCTGTAATACACAAGATGCAGATACATGGCTACATGTACTATTACTATGCCAACATCACCACATTCATGCACTTCGAATAAAAAGACATAACAAAGCCGTATGGGAATTAAGAAAACTCATACTCTCCTCCCAAAAATCAAGATGTTACACCCTTATGAATGCGGGAACATTTAACAACACCCCACAAGAAAATACAGTACCACCTTGGTTACTACCTTGCACATGCCATCAACGCAGATGTAAATGCAATGCTAGACTCAAACCAGACTTACTATGCATCAAAGGCCTCCCCTACCAAAGCCTACCCCCACCTCGCCCCGACAAAAACTTGACCATACAATTTATCGAATTCACCTACACAAACGACAGATTTTCACCTGAAGCAATCGGTAGAAAAATTATAAAATATCTACCTCTAATTAATGACATTACTAACCACGGATGGAAAGTTGACCCTATTCTAATTATCACAGCCGGAGCCCGTGGCACCACACACATCCCCCCAATGCAACAACTCGAAAAAACATTCAAAATTGGTGAAAACTCTATTAGACATACATTCAAAGCAATCAATACCATTGCCATCCAACATGCAGCCTCAATTTTACTACATAAACGGCGAATAGAAAATAACCAACCATTACCAACAGAATAAATTTAACAACCTAACAATAAAATAAAACTCTGTAAAAGTGAGAGTAGTGGTAATAACCACTGCTAGCCACTCTTTTATTTTTATTTTTTCATACTAGCTCAACTTGTCTCAAAGGGATAGGGGGCCGGTTGGTTGCCACAAACTTTCCTGCCATGATTACTCACTAGCAGCACCAAGTCATGTGTATCACATCACCGCTCAAACGAGCCCAGCAAGGTTCGAACCCGGACCAATTAAATGAGATACTACACCTCACTACAACCAACCACTGATGTCATGACTTGATGACAATGCTCTCCTAAATCATTGTAATTATGCAAACTCTACCAGTATTCTTCTTTGCTAAAAAAAGATTAGTCACTTGTTCCCTGGTTACTATAGTGTCCATTCTCGAAAGGGGAGAGTAGTTTTGTCTCAATGTCCCTCTGTCCTGTGGACACCGGGTCATTGACATTACGAACGGACACTTTATTCACGCCGGCCCTTATTGGGTTGGTGTTTCTATCTATCTTCAACTTCATGATATTCCAGCTACCGGTTGTATACAAACTAATCCATTTATTTAAGAATCGTGCTGAAACGTACTTGCTTTTTGATGCTAAAAAGGGATAAATAAATAAACCAAATCCACTTGATCTTAAATGTGCAGCTGCTGCCCTCGGGACAAACCTCGGTTTGTTCACCTTGATAGACATAGAATCTGAATACAAGTAATTATTGACGTGAGCATTACTTGCGATAGCCTTGCCTTGACGTCAACCGTCTTTTACCCAGTACATGTGCCTTTTTTTCACTTCAAGTATGGAGATCAATCTTTACTTTGACCGTTTGGATTTGGACTTTATAACATAATGGAATTTCTAGGAAAGAAATATGAAATAACATTCTTTTGTATTCAACTTGATAAAAATATTGTTTTCAATATGCTACACTTGTCTTTTCTGTGTAATTTTTTTTGTACAATTAGTTGGCATAGTCGTCTTTGTCATGCACCCACACCGCCAAAATCCATAATGCAAGAAACCTAAGGAAAAAATAGTTAGAGGATGTCGACCTAGTCAAAAATTGTGTCAAAGAAGTTTCTTTTTAAATTTCAATTGTTATAATCTTCTAATCTCTACGGTCGATTATAATGAAATTTTTTAAGTTATCTACGACAATAATCTTTTTGAAGATCTTACGGTTATAATTAGAAAAGAATATTTTTTTAGTCATTCATACTTTTTACATTGAAAATGGCGGTGTTGAAGCATTTTTTGGTGAAACATAGTCGAGGAACTTTAGCGGTTAAGGTATACTTAGTTTTATCCAATCAAATAACATAAACAATTCACTAATTCTAGGATAGATATTTTTAAAAAGAATCATTCAAATACTATGCAACTTCTCCAAAACCAGCATGGTCAATTTGTGGTAACCCTGCCCTGGGCTTTGCCCGAAGAGGGCTTGTACTCTAATTTTCTGCAATGGAAATCCTTTGCTTCACAAAAAAAAAAAACAAAACCAACTTGAACCACAAAGGATTAAAGGGTGTTCAAAATTTTTAGTATCTACAGATATGTACAAGTCTTCACGGAAAAATAAATGCAATTTCAACACTTTCCATTTCAACCCAGATCTGGACGCGCCGCATGGCTTAAAGCCCTCCGCGCCCTCAAACGCCGTCCCCGCGACGGCCCTCGTATTCTTCTTTAATTCGACACTCGCTGGATGATCTCCGAGCAGTTCCTTGGCTCCCGCCAGGAATTGGTGGTGACATAATGGCATACCCGGCCACCCGACGTTTTTTAGTTTAGATTTTTGATACCCGAGCTTTGTTCTGTGACCTAGTTAAGACCAGGACCTTTCGGGGTCCTTGGCAGTTGTTTTAATCCCTTGCAGTAATAAACTTATTACGTGTCTTCAAAAATAATAAAATTAACCCATATTGGAAAAATGGAGCAATCCTCTTGGTTGAGATTTGAAGAACCTGTGAAACCAAGTACTTTTTGCCGCCTAGTAATTCTTGGTTACTTTCTTTTAACCAAGGGAATTGAAGGTTGAGATTTGAAGAGTTTGGGCTGGCCCTCAATCCTGCCCCATGTATACCCGGCCCTCAATCCTGCCCAATGTAGAGCCGGCCTTCAATCCTTCCCCATGTATACTTGTACAACCCCCCCAGCAAAAAACCTCTTAGACCAATGTACAAATCTTGTACAATTCTAACACTTTGTCGCCCGGTAACATGTATCGACCAGGGCCGGCCCGACTGTACAAGCTACGACCCGTACAAAGTTACAAACGACGACCCGATCTATGCCAAACGATGAACAGTGCACGGCGTTCAAGTGGCTCCACTGCTCCGAGACTTCCAGCTGGGAGATAAATAATAAACAAAGTGCCCCTTGTCGTGTGGGTGGCACAAGCCACCAAGTCCAACTCCCGCTTTTAATATCATTCCCAGAATGGGCTGCTTCGGAAGCGAGGAAGTGGAAGGGGCGACGGTAGTCTATTTGGATCCCAAGCTTCACTGTAATGAGTCCGCACGTGATTGCAGACGCTACGTCACAGCAACAGTGGGACGGGGGTTCCAGGTAGCAGACGATGAGGTCATGAAGTGGAAATATAGCTTCGGTGCTGATCAGGTAGATTGCCCTTCTTGTAGATATTCATGATTAAACTTTTGTTTTTCACTCTGTCTGACTATGGTGACTCTAAAAAGAAAGAAACGAAGTGCGGTAAGCGGATGCAGAAGCTAGACTGTGTATTGGGATGTTCTCTACCATAGCAGATTTGTAACCGCCATAAAAGAAGGGTGAGAGTCCTGGAAAATACGACGTAACGTGTGCAGTTTTAGAGAGTACACGTTGTTGCAAAATATTGAGTATCTATATTGCAAAATATTGGCATAACTCCACCCGTGCATTATGAAGATTTCGGTGATTTAAATGTAGGTTCTTCGTAGAGGCTATATATCGAAGTTGGGGTGCAGTGACGGGTTTTGGATTTTGTCAACAGTGGGGAACTCCGGAGTTGACATCTGGGATTGAAAAGTCTACGACGAGGTGGTCGATCGATCAGCAGTAGATTTAGGAGTTACAGTCACTGCCCGTTTAGGCGTCCTCGGATCATATCGTACCACATTTAGGGTACGGAATGTGAAGCTCGTGTCACGGTGGTGCAGTGCAAGACTTGATCAATAAGGGATTCGTAAGTTGCAACTGACTCAACTTGTAGGCTGGACTGAGCTGTGCATGCATTTTGTCAACTGGACTGTGCTCTGAAGTTGTTCATATAAATACCCGACTACGACAGGAGAACAACGTGGTACATCGCAGAGCAATTGCATTTCAGATTACTTTTCCTAGTCGGCCATCGGCGTGGTGTTGAGGTCTTCGTGACTGAGTGAATACTGGCATACTGATTTGCAGAGATGGTTGACATGAGGGCTTCTTTCTGTTACGTGACTTTGGTGGTAGTGGCACTACTGAGTTGCCATAGAGGGGTGAGTGCAGCTCCCTTGGAAGTAGATTTCTACAAGGCTCCTAACAGGTGCCCAAATGCGGAGGCCATCGTTTTGCAGACGCTCAAGGGTCTCGTGAATGGCAACGCGCACGATGGTCCAGGACTCCCCGCCATCCTCCTCCGTCTCCACTTCCACGACTGTTTCGTCAGGGTAATCACTCGCTCTACATGTTGGTGGCACATCAATTTTTTCATGCGTTGTATCCACTGAATTTTGACTCATGATGGTTACCTTCGTTTGCAGTAATTCCATGCTCATATGAAGTTGAAGCTATTAAAACTTTATGGTTTGTGCAGGGCTGCGATGCGTCCGTGCTTTTGGACGTTCCAAACTCAGAGAAGACCGCAGGGCCCAATGCTCGTCTCCTGGGCTTCGATGCGGTGGACGTGATAAAATCTGAGCTGGAGAAGGCCTGCCCTGGAGTTGTCTCATGCGCTGACATTCTAGCATTCGCCGCGCGCGATAGTGTGGCCCTAACTGGCGGACAAGGGTACAGTGTCCCCGCGGGTCGGCGCGACGGGTTCGAGTCGGTGGCTTCAGAAGCCGCTCAGTTCTTACCCGACTCGCAGTCAAAAGTGACGGGGCCGAAGAATCTCGTGGACAACTTCGCGAATCAGGGGCTGTCGAAGGAAGACATGGTGGTACTCTCGGGTGCTCACACGATTGGGGAGTGCGCGTGCCACCATGTGGATAGTAGGATATATACCTATCCAAGCAAGGATGGAGTGGACCCCAACATTCCGAAAGACTACGTGAACAAGCTGAAGAAGAAGTGTTCTACGCCAGGACTTCAGAAGAGGACGTTCGACTTGGACGTGGCGACGGATCTGAAGTTTGACACCCAGTATTATAGCAATTTGGTGGTGAAGAAGGGCATGCTGGTCTCGGATCAGGCATTGTACGAGGACGCGTCGACTAAGGTCTTGGTAGATAAGTACCGCAAGCAGGCGGTTTTCTTTGATGCATTCGCGAAGGCGATGGTGAAGATGGGCAACATTCGGGTGCTCACGGGCACTGAAGGCCAGATTCGCAAGAACTGCAGGGCTGTTAACAAGTAGATTAGATGATTGTTTATCAAGTTTCCCATGGTGGAAACGAAACAAATTTCCTCGCATTCCTCATCGGTAGGCGAATCATCTGTGTATACAATAATTAGAGATTCCATAAATTACCTTACTGAAAGTTTCATCATCTCAAGCACCGTATTATGTCGGTTGATATCTGTCTTATACTGAGGTCATACTTGTGTAATACCCATCAGATACACAGCCTCTCACCTGGGCCGTCAAGCTTCCTCTCCTGCTTAAAGCCAAGATCTGTCACTGCATAAAAAATTTAAGACAATCCATTTATACATAGAATTTTAGAGCAATGAATCTACTCCTTGTGTAGATACTGTCGGATTTGGAAGCACAAATGCACTCTCAATGAAGCGAATGTTGCTCTATGAGTTCTATCTTCTTTGTTTTGTTGTCCGCACATCTTCTCTTGGTGATGTGCTTTGTAAGCAGAAACCACTTCCATGACATCCTGGAAAACTTGTAGAATTTTTCCCGGAAGGTTTTGATGCTGTGTTCAGTCTTTGATGAGCTTGATAGCCTTGGTGTGTTCCTTCGATGGTCTTCTGGTACCATGTCTCAATGAGTGCTAGAGGAATGGATGTTGTCGGATCGTGTTAGCAAGCACATCGGGAGGACTGGGAAGTGATATTTTCTCATGGTGAGGAAGGAGAGTTCAACAGGTAAGCTATGCCTTTCTCTGGGTAGAAGGGGGTTGGGTTGAGTAATTGCTCATGATGTGATGATATCAAGTGGTGGCATGGGATTCTTGCTAGGGCTATCCTTACATAGTTTCTATGTGGAGCAATGCACTTAGGTTGTGCAATTCTCGGTGTGTACGTGGATGGTGTACTTTGAGACTTAGGAGGAGCACTTGGTTTGCTTATTCTGAATGACTTTGCTGAAGGTTTGCTTTATCTTTTGTATACAGTGGGGGTCGATGATCATGAATTACTGATTATGGATTACTGGAAATTATTTGACAGGTTTTCCTTGATTTGCTTTGTTTCTTAATGACAGATAGAGGGGCGATGCTTGCGCTTGGCTAATTGTGGGTGCATCTCAAACGCTTTAGTTTCGGTGAGTGTTCAAGTGCCTGTTACCTGACCTCTATCCTCAATTCGATCTGCATGTGCGTAGAAAAGGCTTTCGTGAAGATACGATTGTCCCTGCTCTGTTTCTGGTGCTCCATTGTGTTGTTTGTGAGCACCGTGTACAGAAGTTAATCCTAACAAGGTAATTAAGAACGGGTTCATTGTAAAACCAGGAGAGGTTCCACTTCCCAACGCTCGAAACCCTAGACACTTCGATATTACCTCACGATGTGTACAAATTGTTGTAGACCACATTCATTTTCTAAGGTCGCAAGAGGTGACAAAATTTGCCTCAAATGTTCATTAATTCAGTACCTCCAGGCCATGTGTATAATAACAGAGGCTTCAAATTTATCCTTAGCTCCAAATTTTCTCAACCTACTTCATACATCTCCCTCCCTTTTAATCTTAGTTCGAACATTGAACTGTTTTCCCTCGGTCATGGCCAAGAGGTCTGTGGAAATAGCACAATCACGTGTGGAATACTTAACAGACTTGACTATCAAGTGGGTTGGGACCAAGAACCGAAGCATGCAGTTGTGGTGAAGCAGTAAATGATAATATCACCAAGTGGAAAGCCTACAAAATATTTACTGTTGTCGTTCCTCACGACAAGTGAACTACGCAGAAGTGTGCAAGAACACACATGTGGATCTACTCTATGTGTAATGCATATGGATACAAGTTTACACTCTAAGCCTGAACCGAAAAAGATATCTGTTCCATGGCAAGTTTGATGTCACTACACCAGCACTTGGGAGAGAGTACTTGCTTCATGAGTCGCTACCAATGTCAAAACTGCAGACAAGTCCACAGAACTTGACTTAGACGTAATTCCACTACCTAGCTAAAACATTTCCACAGTACTAATTGACTAGTAATCCCACTTCCAAAGCCAAATGACTGTAGCTGATAAGGGAACGGTCCTGGTCTTCTTGGAAGAATATAATAAGTCACATATACCTCATGTGTACAAGTTGACCTGTACAAGATGCCGATGCAGGTGGATAGTAAGTTGACTTGCGCAAGATGCCGATGCAGGTGGACAGATGCTGGGGCGCTGGATAATCAATTCAACAAGCTGGTCGTCAATCTTTCCTGCGCCCGCTGTAACGCTGTTTCAACTAGCCACACCCGCACATATACTGGGTATAAGACGGTTGACAAGGCAAGGCTATCTCGATTCTCAAGTAATACTCACGTCAGAAATTACTTGTATTCAGATTCTATGTGTATCATGGTGTGCAAAACGAAGCGTGTCCCGACGGCAGCAGCTGCACATTTAAGATCAAGAGATTTTTGTATGATTCGTTATTCCTTTTTAGAATCAAAATAGAAAATATAATTCGGCACGTTTGTTTAATACTTATATTTAACATGCAGCTGGATAAAATATGAAGTTGTGTAATATGTCTGCGGGAACAAAATTACGTACTAAGGTGATATTCAGTATTGGTCACTAATATGAGCAAGGTCACTTCGGCACATGACTGGGCACCTAGCAGAAACATCAGAACCACTTTGTAAACTGACATTCATTAAAACGATGCTGGTAATGTAGGAGGACTGAAACATATTCAAACAACCTCTTCAACTAAGTACATTCATCGTTTAGTAAGACCAGTGTACCAGTAGTCGTATTTTCAAACCATGCATTACAAAATTACCAGTTTATAACTTCAAATAACATGTGCTGTTGGATGTACTGAAACATTCGTTACTCTTCTCTGTTGACTGGGGTTTCATCCTATGGCCATGGCCGGGTACATCTTCGTTCTCTCGTGTAGTTTAGTTTTGTCTTTGTCGTTACGAGTTACCGGTGTAGGGAGTGCATGGGAGCAGCTGCCGAAGGTATACTGTATGAGCGAGAAGATCAGGGAGTGCATGAACATGCACAGTGTATTAGCAGACATTCAATAAATACATTAAGCTTCTGTTCTCGGTGACATGAGTGTGTATATGTGCAATACTCTGTTTTACTTCAAGTAATTTCTCAGGTTATGGGCCCACACCCGCTTGAAGCTGCGCGGTTTGAAGTGATCGGAGTACTGGAGCATACGGCGCATATCAACCGAGAGTACGAGGTTTAGAATTAGTTTGTGAATATACAAGGAAGCTAGAGTCGAGAGAGATTTTTCTTGATCTGCTAGGGTTTTTCCAAGAAGTGTACATTGTAGATAAATTTTGATTTAGTTTACAGTCGTTTGTAGTTTCTTTTAGACCAGATAGAACGATGCCGTGCCGTTGCTGTGAGCAAGACAATAATGCGCGAAGCTGTTCTGGTCAGAAAATTTTTCCTGCTAGGGTTTCTGTTTCTACTGTCATCAAGCGGCTCAATGCTTTTTGGCATTATAGACCGCATATCCCTATGTTCGATGATCTTGTGCGACCTTGGAGGGAGGCTATGCACACAGGAGTATGGACAGAAGCATGTCAGAGGAATCTGATTGTCTTGACAGAAATTGTTAAGCAATACAGAAGCCAAAACTAGTTTTGCTGCGGTATAGATTAGTTTAAGGAGGCTTAGGAGGCTTTACGGAGATTTTTAAACTTCATCGGCATAGTGTACAGATAGTGTACAGATAGTATCATAATCTTTTGAGAAGGTTTATAGGGATTTTTGTAAGAAGAATTAGCGTTGTTTCAAGGCGTCATTGAAGGGCGTTGAAGGTGTTGAGACAATAGGGATGCTGGTGATGGTACTGATGGAGAAGCGAGTTCAATTTCAACGAATCTTGGTACATTTGATAAGCAAATTGATCGGCTGAGTGCAAGTGTCGAAGGTTGCTCTCGTCGGCAGGCTTCAGTGACAGCTGCAGGTTGTCAATTGTTTGGACGTAGGTTTGTGATCTTGCGTAGAGAAGCTCCGTCTCCCGAGCCTGTGGAGGAGCAGGAGACTGCGATCTAAGAGATAGAGACGTGCTGTGAAGATTTGCTGTGAAGACGTGCTCTGTCATTTAGTATCAGTTTCGAAGAAGAACAATTGCCTGCGGAAGCGTGGTAGAGTGCAACACAAGCAGCGGAAACGTGGTGGATCAAGATGGATTCTAAGAGTGAAAGGACACACGTGAAGGTGTTTGACATTGGAGGAAGATTCCCGGTATGGAAATACGGGATGGAGATTATTTTCAGAGTCAAGAAGCTTAAGGGAATTGTAGACGGTTCAATTCCTTGTCCAAAGCGATGTGATGGAGCAACACCGCATCAGATCGATGAGTGGATCGAGAAAGATGAACAGGCTCAGATGATCTTATATGAAGCACTTTCCATGCGAGCTATGGAAACGTTGACACAACAGAAGACCTCAGCTGCGATGTGGAGGAAGCTTTGTGCCGTTCACCAACAGAAGACAGAGGAGAATATTCTTATCCTACAGACAGAATTCTTTGATTACAAGATGCGGAAGGGTGACACAATCAATCATCATATTGATAAACTCTGTGAGATGGCTCAAACTTTGCGTGATTTAGGGGAGCAAATCAGCGATCGGTCAATCATGAACAAGATAGTAGGTAGCCTACCTCCTTCATACAACAGTGTGCTATCTGCCTGGGCGAATGTGGAGACTAATAAACAGACGATGGAAAATTTATCCTCAAGGCTGTTTCGGCATGAGTTGCTGCTGAAGATGCAAGGCGGTGAATCTAACACCGAGGATTCAGCATTCTTCACCAGAAATTCTCGTTTTCATGTGCAATCGTCTTCATCAGGAAAGATGAACAAAGCACATCAGAAGGAGCGCGATGAAGAGTACATACGTGAATTGAAGCTGAGAACGAAGTGTTTTAACTGCAAACGTAAGGGTCATTGGTCAATAGATTGTCCTGAACCGATCAAGACTACACTGCAGAGAGGTGGAAATCTGCAGAAAGGTGACCGAAGCTCAGCTAATATCGTTGAAGACGTTACCAATCTGAAGATTTCATACTCAAGCTCCGATGATGATGATGATGATTGCTGTGCTTTCATGGTAACATCACATGCATTAATTGCAAAATGTGAAAACGATACTTGGTATGCTGATAGTGGGGCATCGGAGCACATGACAGATCGCAGAGACTGGTTTTCTACATATTCACCAATTGAACCTGGTATTCATTCGGTCATGGTAGCAGATGATCGTAGCCTACCTGTTTATGGTAAAGGTGATATTTACATTAAACGGATGGTGAAAGGAATACAGAAAACTGGTGTGCTTAAGGGAGTATTGTATATTCCAGAGCTGAAACGCAATCTATTTTCCATCGGACAAGCAACTAAGAATGGCTTAGCATTTTTCAGCACAAGAGACAGGTGCGAGTTGAGAACTGATGCAGACAATGGAAAAGTCGTTATGGAAGGCAAGCGGACTGGGAAACTCTATTCGCTTCTGATACACGTTGATCCAGTTGTGCAGTCTTATGTGAACAATGTTCACACAGAGGTCAAGACAATTCAGAAAATACCATTGAAAGTTTGGCATGCGAGGATGGCGCACGTAAACGAAGCAACTATCAAGTCGATGAAGGATGCTGACTGTTTGAGACACTTTGAAGTATCTGATGCGAAGGATCACACACACAAGGTGTGCTCTGGCTGCATGTTGGGAAAACAGCATCAGAAGTCCTACACTGTTAATCCAGACAAGATGCGATCGCAGATTCCCGGTGAATTTGTGCATGGAGATATTTGCGATGCTGGACAGAAGTCTATTGGAGGTGCTCGGTATTTTCTGCTTTTCAAAGATGACTGCACAGGGTACCGGTATGTTTACTTTCTCAAGAAGAAGTCCGAGGCATTGCAGCATTTCCGACATCTAGTTTTAACCATTGAACGCGACACTGGAAATAAGCTGATGAAGTTCAGAAGCGACAGAGGAGGAGAATTCATGAGCAGTGACTTTGAGACATTTTTGCTTGAACAAAAGATTGCACGACAGACAAGTGCACCTTACACTCCACAGCAGAATGGTTTCATTGAGAGAGATAATCGTACAGTGGTAGAAGCAGCAAGGAGTATGCTTCATGCAAAAGATCTACCCCTGCGTTTATGGGCGGAGGCAGTTAACTGGGCAGTGCATGTTCTGAACAGGACAGTCAATTCACGGTGCAAGGATAAAACGCCATTTGAACGCATCTTTGGTATGAAACCATCAGTGGATCACTATCGTATTTTTGGATGCAAAGCATATTTGTTTGTCCGTGATGGTGTGAGAAGTAAAATGGACGCCAAAAGCAAAGAGACAATTTTTGTTGGATATAGCAACAGCAGTAAAGCCTACCGACTCTGGGAACCGCAAACGAACAAGGTTCGAGAAAGCAGCGACGTTGTGTTTGATGAAGGGGCAAGTATTGATTTCACACATACTACAGAAGAGGAGACTGAATCGACAATTACTCTGAGTGATCATTTATTTGGAGCAGTGGCTGAACAATTGCCTATTGAAGCAGAGCAATTGAATGTGGATGCGAGATCACCTGCTGATGGCATCCAAGTTGTAAATTCAGCCCATGAGACTTCGGAGTCTATACCTGATCAGCACGACGACTATGTTTCTGTTGGTCGTGAACATGAGATCAGTGGGAGTCATACAGATTGTGAGCAATTATCAGTGGGAGATAATGAGATTGATAATATGCTCAGTGATACAGTTTCAGTACATTCTGATGATAGTAATCAAAGTGAACCTTTGAATCCAAAGTTTCGAATGCTGACAGAGTTATATGCGATGACTGGACAATTGACAGACGATGATGTTGAAAGAGACACTGTTCATTCACAGGCATATAGCGTAAGCACCGATGAAACAAGGATTAAACAGGAACCAACGACATACACTGAGGCGATGAATTTACCTGATGCAGATAGATGGAAAAAGGCAATGGATCAAGAGTTCGAATCACTAATCAAGAATGGAACGTGGGATGTAGTGAGGTTACCGAAGGGAAGAACTGCCGTTAAGTGTAAGTGGGTGTATAAGATAAAATATCAGCCAAATGGAGAAATAGAGAGATACAAAGCAAGGCTGGTAGCTAAGGGGTACTCGCAGAAAGCAGGGATTGACTACGAGGAGACATATGCACCGGTGATTAAGCATGATTCTGTGAGAAGCATGTTTGCAATTGCAGCAGCTTATAAAATGCACATAGTGCAGTTTGATATTGCAACAGCTTTTCTAAATGGAAATTTGGATGAAGAGATTTACATGCAACAAGCTGAAGGATATGAGAAAGAAGGTGATCTGGTGTATAAGTTGAAGAAAAGCCTGTATGGTTTAAAGCAAGCTGCTCGAAATGGAACGAGAAGTTTGATCAGTTTCTGCAAATGTACAATCTTCTAGTGAGTTCAGCAGATGCGTGTGTTTACTACACAGCTGGAAATACAAAAACCATAGTTGGGATACATGTGGATGATGGCATGGCATGCTCTGTTGACAAGATGGAGCTGAGTAGGATTATACATCATCTGGAGAAGGAATTCGAAGTCAAGACTGGGAAGATGGATTACTATGTGGGTTTTCAGGTAAAATTGAGTGACTCAAGAGACCGGATTTTTATCAACCAGTCAAGATATATAATCGATATTCTCGAGAGGTTTGGAATGTCAGATTGCCACCCGGTAGCTACACCTGCAGACCCAGGCAAACTATTGGTTGAGCAAGATGGAGAAGATGATATTGACGTTGAGGTAACTGTGCCATACAGTAACGCAGTTGGATCTCTCATGTATGCAAGTGTAATATCAAGGCCAGATATTTCTTTTGCAGTAAGTGACACGGCACGATGGAATAAGAGACCTCGAAGATCTCACTGGACAGCAGTCAAAAGAATTTTTCGTTACCTGAAGGGGACAATTCATCTGGGGATACTTTACTACGGTGATCCAAGGAAAGACTTGAAGATTGTAGGATACAGCGATGCAGATTTTGGAAACGATATCAAAGACAGAAAGTCAAGAACAGGGTATGTTTTCATCATGGGTCACGGTGCAATCGCTTGGGTTTCAGGAAGACAACCGTGTTTGGCTCAATCTACGACAGAATCAGAGTTGATTGCAGCGAATGAAGCCAGTCGTGAGGTAGTTTGGCTGAAGCGTTTGCTCAACAGCATTGGAATTCCACAGAAGGGGCCTACTACTATCCACTGTGACAATCAGTCAACAATACGGTTTATCAAAAACCCTGTTGATCACAAAAGAACAAAGCATGTTGACATTCGATTCCTGTATGTGCGGGAGCGTGTTGAAGCGAAGGATGTTGAAGTCAGTTACGTTCACACTCGTCATCAAATTGCCGACCTTTTAACAAAAGGAGTACCGAGGGACACCAACATCAGGCTGCGGGGTCTCATGGGAATGACTACTGGATTCTGATCGTTTTAAGGGAATTCTACCAGTACATGACTTCGAAGGGAGTCTGAGACTTTGAGTGATACAATTAGTTTAGTTTTTCAGTTTTATCGTAACTCATGTTTAGTGGGAGTGTTGGATGTACTGAAACATTCGTTACTCTTCTCTGTTGACTGGGGTTTCATCCTATGGCCATGGCCGGGTACATCTTCGTTCTCTCGTGTAGTTTAGTTTTGTCTTTGTCGTTACGAGTTATCGGTGTAGGGAGTGCATGGGAGCAGCTGCCGAAGGTATACTGTATGAGCGAGAAGATCAGGGAGTGCATGAACATGCACAGTGTATTAGCAGACATTCAATAAATACATTAAGCTTCTGTTCTCGGTGACATGAGTGTGTATATGTGCAATACTCTGTTTTACTTCAAGTAATTTCTCATGTGCAACTTCCACAAAGTGGCAACAGATCATTTTCCTGTCTTTATTGAAGAACATTTATACACCCGGGCCACAGATAGGTTGTTCCCTTGATCTACAAACTGAACTCTTCAGTGCCGTAAAAAATCTAATTCTACATCGACCCAGAATTTGGCAACCTATGCCTTACATATTCATACTCGTCTACCCTGTTTCGACTGCATTCCGTCTGATAATTCTGTTCTACTCAGCAATATGCAAACAAAACCTACATTGTACACGAAGAAATTCTACTTCTAAATTGAACAAGATTACCACCTCTCCCTCACTTATCAAGACTTGTGAATAATGATATACATTGTCACGGACTCAACATTATAACCGCTCTACTTATTCACAGATCGGCAGCTCTTCCGAATTTGCCCCTGCGTGCCCTCGAGCACCTGAATGTTACCCATCTTCACCATCGCCTTCGCAAACGCCTCGAAGAACACTGCCTGCTTCTTATGCTTCTCGACCAACGGCTTAGTCGACTTGTCGTCGAACAGCGCCTGATCCGACACAAGCAGACCCTTCTTGGCAATCAAGTTGGTATAATACTGGGAATCAAACTTGTGATCGGTGCTGGTGTCCAGGTCGAAAGTCCGGTCCTTGAGGCCACGCTCGCGGCACTTCTTCTTCAGCTTCTTCGCGTAATCAGCTGGGATATTGGGGTCGACTCCCGACTTGCTCGGATAGTCGTAAATCCTGCTGTCGATGTGATGGCACGCCGCCTCACCGATCGTGTGCGCTCCTGAGAGTACCACCATGTCCTCCACAGAAAGGCCCTGGTTGGCGAAGTTGGCCACGAGCCCCGGCACCTTCGACTGCGCGTCGGGTAGGAACTTGGACGCTTCGGTCGCCGACGAAACTCTTCCGTCGCGCCTTCCTGCGGGGACATTGTACCCGGGTCCGCCAGTGAGGACCACACTGTCGCGGGCGGCGAACGCGAGGATGTCAGCGCATGAGACCACTCCAGGGCAGAGTCTCTCCACCGCGGATTTCAGCCTATCCACGGCATTGAAGCCTTCAAGACGAGCATTGGGCGGGGCGGTCTTCTCCGACTTGGGAACATCCAGAAGCACTGATGCATCACATCCCTACACGCGAGGACATCGAGTTAGTTTCACAACACTAATGCCGTTCCATCGACATCACTAGAAGCACGGCCTCTGCAAGTCCGTACATGTCGGTAAAGGTACGAATCGTACAGATTCAAAAACTCAATTCAGTTTTTTTAGGGGATTGGTACAAAGTGCTACACTACTTCAGTCTGGGATCGATATAGGTAGTGATGAGGTTACAGAGTAGAGGTAGGCACTGATCGAAGGAATTCACATAGAGAATAACCGCCATGCGTTGAAATGCATGTGCAAGGACAATCTCTTGGGACGTAATGACAGAGAAATTATAACTGCTTCATATTGCAGTAACGCGATTCAGAACCCAGAGTTCACACCTGAAAATGTAAACTACTCCGCCATATCACAATCCGGTATAATGTGTGAGGTGATGAATGGGATAACACTTACCCTGACAAAGCAGTCGTGGAAATGTAGACGGAGGAGGACGGCAGGCAGATCCGGGTCGTTGACAGTCAAGTCCTTGAGTGTGTTGTACAGAGTTGCCTCCGCCTGGGGACACATCGCGCTGTAGAATCCCTCCTGAAGCGCACTCTCGGCGAAGTGACTCATTGACAATGCTAACATCACTGACATCAAACAGACGGTCAACATGTGACCCCGAGCCATTGTTGATAACTCCAGCACTGAAGGCAAAAATGAAAGTCGAAGCTGAACGAAACAATAATGTCCGAGCCCAATGTGATCAAGTGTCGCTCTTCCAGACAGAAGAGAGAGACATAGAGCTCCAGGTCGAGGACGGGATTCTGAAGTGTGCGAATTCCCATGTACCCAGTCGGCATTTATAGCGCTGCTTCCAGATTCTAGGATTGCTTAATATTGTCGACGTAATCCTAGTTCCCAGCTGGTACCTAGCCATACAGTTCATGTCTGTAAACTTTGGATGGATTCTCAGGGGAATGATTTACTGTGCGACGTAGCTAGAATCATCTGGGGAATGTTCAACAACCCATTTCTATTTTCTCACAAGTTGACTTCTGCAAAGAAATTGTCCAAGGGATCTCATTTACTGAGAGATTTCGTAATAACCAAAATCTGGTCAGTGATTTGATTCATAATTTTCTGCAATATGCTGATTGATAATTGTTGTTATTAAATGTTTTGTTAAATCCTTCGTATTCAAGCACTGATCTCATTGCAATTTGGGAACATTTTAAGCAGCCTCTAAAGTAACTAGTACAGTAACACAAAGAAAAACCGCAACGTCGTCGGGCCGCTCCCGAACAGCCCTTAGTAAGCATGGCGTCAAACGAAGGAGCAGATGAATGCACTTCCTGAGAAAGTTAGTGGATACAGAGATTAATTGGACTCTGAATGTTGTGTGAACGTCAATTCTTAGCCGACCCTGTTCAAGGTTATAAAGTTAGATGATTTTGTAGAAGGCCTTCCTGTGCTATTTTACATTCGGAGCCTTGCTGCTAACTCTGCTGCACAGGGGTCCACTGAAACTTCTATCCAATTCCACCAGCTTACTGTGGCTTGCTTCCGGAAATCGTAATTCACTTTCTATTGATTCTCTGATTTCGAAAAGAAGAAAGGGAACCGTCTCAATGAAAGCGGCTGTTCCAACAACACAACGACGTACTCTTTTGCATTACTTCACCTTCTGCAATCGACGAAACGACGATCGAACTGTCCTAAACCGAACAGCACTACAATCTCAGTGCATGGCGCAGCACGGCAAGAACTACCATACCGTACAAATTTACATGCAATCAACCTTCTACATCGTCATTTACGACGCACTTAATTTAGTACCAGACTTCTCAAGCAACAACGAAACACATCGGAAGACCACTGAATGCGAAGTCAAATCCACTTGCTGAAGTGGTTGCTCGCACTGTATGTCTCCTGGGCCATCGTCAATGTTTATTCTCGGCGGTGATCCATATATAGTTCCAGTGCCACGACAGCTTGTAATGTACGATGCAACGACATGATCCCTCGGTGGCTTGTGGCATCCACGGCCCTACCGCTGCTTTATGAGACCACCCAGTTTAAAATACAATCAGTCAACGTAATAGAATTAAGGCCGTCAGATTCGGCCTCATGCATGGGGATGGAGGGCTCAACTTAAGTCCACGAGGTCGGTGTGGTTCTATAATACCTCCTACCAACCTTCATCCACGAAAGTTCCAGGGCTTAATTGCCAGGTAGGCATCTGCCAGGGAGGTAACATGAGCATATTCGTCCAAGTAATTCCACTCAACTCTGGTTTCCATTTCCAAAAGCAAAAGATTAAGTTCAGTTCAGCCTTTGGGTTAGATGCCGGGCTTTTCACCTACTCCGAGCTCTTAACTTATCACTGATTTGGAACTTCTTAAATGTCTACTTTCACTCGGGAACTTTACTGCATGCAGGTTCGGAGTCCGAATGGACTCCACATTTACAGAGAATGCATGACTCCGGATGCAAGAGTTGCTGTGAAAAGAGTAAACTCCTGACAATCATGTGGCAGTTTTGTGGCCTTGCAGAAGTCTTTCCAAAATTTGTGAGCTCGAAATAAATGTTTGAAATATGCCAGACAGAGTCCAGACTGCCTGGACCAAATCCGGATGGGTTTTCCATTTGAATGCTTGCAAGTGCTGGAACTGGACCTGCCGCTACTTCCCATTCGTTTTGGGCCTGAACCTGGAGGTTCAGGAACCTCTCCGACCCTTCCCATCTTGCAGACATGGAACCTTCAGGAGCTAGTGAACCTGGATGGCTCCAGTAATGCTCTTTAATGATTGTTAGATAACCTCAATTAAAAACAATATGTGATTGAATATAATATTCAATAATTAATATGCTATGATTATTCGATTATGAATAGTTAGTTGACAAGTTGACAATTACATATAAATAGTTAACCAATATGAATTTTAGAAGATAAGTGGAATATTCATTTACATTTATACCTTCGTGAATAACCTTAACCTTTAAATGCCCATGGACTTCCAAAATTCATGGTAGAGAACCCACTTTCCTCCTTTTCATTAGCAATTGGAAGACTTCATCCTTTCATAGGAAGAAAAAAATATAAAAACTTCATTTTTATTCTGCAATAATAATAGTAGCAAGTGGTCAAGAAAATAAGATACTATGATTTCATTGATGGCTTCCTTATTCAATTAAACTTATTTCATACAATTAACTCATTTGATATATTGAATTTGTCCCAAGACCAAAGTGGTGGTGTTTCATAAATCTATAGAGAGATTTTAGACATTGTTATTGAGATCAGTCATTCGACGTGTTGACTAAGTGTTTGAAGCATAAAAGATATCATATTTCAATTTCCATAATCCTATATAATGTTTATCTAAAGGAAATATATGGCAAGTTTATCATATACTCCATAGTCTATAATATTTTAAACACCTAAAGCCCATCTTTAAATCCAAAGCAATTTGTGCATTAGGAGCATTAAAAATCTACCACTTTTAACTTTTTATTTATTTATTCTCTTAGTGATCTCAAATTAAATTTATTACAAGTTTTAAATTTGCTGCACATGAAAAAGATATCATTGAGACAAAATACGTAATACGAGAATTGTCCAAATATATAAATTTTAGAATGTTCCATATTTTGTATAGTTTTTTAATTTTTTTAATTTTTTAGAATCAATCTATATATATTTATGCAAGTTAGTTAAGCAAAAGTATTCTACAAAGTCATGTGAGGTTGTGTATCTATCCAATGTAGGCACTACAACGGTATGGAAATTTGAACTCACAAACCTCACTAGTATGCTATCACTCAAAACCACCACACCATAGTGCCTTTAAAATAACCCCACAAACAGTTGGCAAAAGAAGTCAAAGCTTTCTTGTTCAACAATTTCACTATCCTTGATCTTTGTTCAACCACGTGATTAAATCATCACAATGGCTCTTGGAAATTTGTTGAGGTTTCGACTACCATTAAGGATATATAAAATAAATTTTAATAGGCTCCATAACATGATAGAAGTATGGATGAAATCTTTAAAATAAACAAAGATTCCAAAATCAAACTAAGTTGACATAATATTGTAATGAGGTAGAACGGGGAGGTGTCAACTCTAAATAGTATCTAACCTTCAAGCTCTACCTTCAATAAACCATGACAATTAATAATTGTTTTTTCAAAAATACTTATGTAGTATATAGTTTTAGAAGTTAGAAGTTGATGATAGTCTTATTACATTTGTTGTCTCAATGCTATTTTTTTCATATCAAATTTAAAACCTAAAACATATTCAACCTCAAAACACCAAGAAAATAAATAAATAAAAAGTTAAGAATGGTAGATTTTTAATGCTCCTATTGCACAAATTGCCTTAAATTGAAAGAAAGGCTTAGGATATTTAGAATGTTGTAGAAATGGAGTATAAGATAGACTTGCCAAATATTTTGTTTGATAAAAAATTGTATAGAATTATGAAAATTGAAATTTGATTTTTTATTTATTATATTTATTTATTTTGTTGAAAACAAATGAACGGAATTCATTGCAAAAAAGAGTAACAAATTACAAGGAGTGGCTAGCCACTATTTGATATCTTTTATGCTTCAAACACTTAGTCAACACCTCGAATGAATGATCTCAATAGAAATGTTTGAAATATCTCTTTAGGTTTATGAAACACCACAACAATCATTTTGGGATAAATTCAATGTATCAAATGAATTAATTGTCTGAAATTAGTTCAATTGAATAAAGAAGCCATCAATGAAATCATAGTATCTTATTTTCTTGACCACTTGCTCCTAGTTTGATTGCACATTCAATATCAAACTTTTCTAATTTTTTTTCCAATGTAAGGATGAAGTTTTCCAATTACTGAAGAATGGAGTAGTTTGGATTTTTGGTGAGTTTTGGAAATCCATAGGCATCTAAAGGATAATTTTTTTTCATGGAGTCATGAATATAAATGAATGTTCTACTTATCAACAAATTATTCATTATTTTCAACTAATTATTCATAGTTGTATACTCATAGAAAAATATTTAGAAAATATTATTTACAACCATATAACATTAGCAAACATGGTTATCTTATATTGAGAAAGGTATAATTTGGTGGCACCTAACTGGAGCCATTCAGGTTCACAGCTAGTTCTAGCATCCCATGGAACAAATGTACATGCTTCGAAACAATAAAAGTGCTGGCGAGCGCCAACGAGTATCATCCAAATCTATAGATTTTGCTGGTGGTCTTCTCCCACCGAGCTTGACCTCCGCCACGCCTCACCACAGCAGCACGCATGGCCGTTCTCCTTCTGACGTCATTGTTTCCCCTTCTCGAGGCCCTCTAGCGCATATGCGCCACTCCTAATCCTCGCTAGAAGCCACCGGACATCCCCAACCATGCCTCGCCACTTTTCATCGTAGATGGCAAGTGGTGGGACAAAATCCTGTCATGTACGTCTCTCTCATGTTTGCAAGTTGAGAAGGAGCAAAAAGGTTCCTAATATGTGTTCAAAGGCTAGGGACATGGTTTGAGACTTATCAGGGAAATATGTACATATATCAATCAAACAACTAGAAAATATGATAGAAAAATGAACAAAATACAATTCCAAAATTATAAATTTAGATTCAAATATAAGAAAATTTGCTCTTAAATTAAAATAATAATAATTTAAAATTGGGAATATGGATCTAAAATAAGAAAAAATGATCCAAAATTAGAAGTATATTTCTTTAAAATAGGATTGAACGTTTAAAATGTTGGATCTAAAAATAGGAACACAAGCTCAAAATTTTAAAAAATAGGATCCAAAATAAGAGAATTGAAGCCAACATTAGAAAATGGGATCCAATATAAGACATTGTATCAAAAATGAGATAGTCACGATCCAACATTAGGAATATAGGCTTTAAAATAAGAAAATGAGACCAAAAATTATGAAATTAGATTCAAAATTAAGGAAATAGGATCATAAATTAGAAAATTTGGATGCCATTCTACAAGTATAGGCTCAAAAATTAAGAGAAGTGGATCCAAAATTAGAGAAATTGGATAAAACATTAGGAATATAGGCTTCAAAATTTAAAAAATAAAATCCAAAATTGAAATATTAGATCCTAGATTAGGAAAATTAAATCCAAAATTAAATAATCAGATCCAAAAATTAGGAAAATTGAATCTAAAATTATGAATATAGGATCTTTTAAAGTAGACAATATTATCTTAACTTAGAAAAGTTGGTTTATCACTAGTAATATCTGAATCTAAAATTTAGAAAGTACCATTCAAAATTCAAAAGTAGGCTGATGTGGCTGCTGGGATAAGAGCCCAGGTCTCCACGGCCACAACGTGGAATTCTCACCACTAAACTACAGCCACGTCGGATTCTAATCAGGCCGCCAAATAAGCCCACCCAATCAGATGCCAAGAAACTGCCAGCAAAGCAGTTTAAAAATATTCCACTATTGCTAATTTGTAAAAAAGAACGCCAAGACCTGGCATAACATTCTAATGATAAACCTCTGGTTCCTCAAAACAGACTGGATTGAACAAAGTGTTTGTTTGTTCCAGAAGTGAGTTTCTTTCCATGGGACCAGGGATTTTTTTTTAATTTTCAGCGGAGGGAGTGCGAAGGGAGTGCGAGAGGCTATCTCAGATTCTGAGGGGAAGAAAGAGTGGCTCTCCCTTGCGGAAAACGAGACAAATAATTGGCGAAAAGTAAATTTTAGCATTCAGTAAATTGGCGAAGAAATTGCATAAGTCACTCAGTTACTGTTCATAGAGGTGGCAATTAATAAAAAAATAAATTTGTTATTTGGCGACATTCACTGTGCTTCACATGCAAATTTGGCGAATGCAAAGAAATCCCGAGATTGAATTCAAATTAACTGTAGTATTACACAGTAACCAAAAAATACAATCAACGAATTAAACTTAAATGTAAAAGCAATGCAATACACACACAAACACAATGAAATCACACAAGTGCTAGGGGGAGTTGAACCCCGGCTTCACAGCCCTGCCCAACGCAGCTAGCACTCCCACCCACCCACCACAAGTTAGTAAAACTCTTTTGAAAAATCATGACTTGCAAAAGCTTGCCGTCATGATGGAAACAGAGAGCTTACAGATTGTATCACACATTAGCTCCCCTTCTTGCCTTCGAATCCTCCTAGTGAGAGATCGCTGTCTGATCAGGCAAGGATTACTGGCTGAAAAATTCCTGAGCATAAACCTTCATGCAAGTATCAAGATGGCCCCCAAGCCTGTTTCGGAGTTTGGACTTCATGAAAGACAGAGAACTGAAAGTCCTCTCATCCTCCACCGAGCCAAGCACTGCAGTAACGGCCAATTCAGCAATCTTAATCCACTCAATGAGTCTACTTAGCATCAGAGAATTTTGGGCCACTGTCCTCCAAAGTTTGCTCATGGGATTTAGATCACGAGGCTCCTCCATTGCTGCACGAGAATTCGACCTCATGGTCAGTTTGAACAAGGACGTTTGCAGATGCGAAGTCCTGGCATCAACCATCGGGTCAACCTGCCCAAAGCTAGGCTCCTGCTTGGAGCCGAAATTAACCTGCCTGGACACACAGTATTGAGACTTAAGTGTAGCAACATGAAGGGGAAGAGTTCGTCACAGTTGGCTTGGAGCTAGAACTGTGGGAACACTACCGAGAGAGCATTCATAAGCTCACAATGAGGAAATCTCATTTCCAAATCCTGCCACAATTGCAATGAGGCCTCCCGGCATTGTGCCTTCACAGAAGAGAGCACTTGGTCAAGGTCAGCTCGGGTTACCGGTAATTTTTTGCCTGAGGCTGCACAGAGGGAATGTGCACAGTATGTATGGCCGTCAATTTTAAATGCCAAGAACTGAGCACCTGTGTTCAAGTCCTCAGTCCACTCTTGGCTGATGGCATAAGTTTTATTGTCCAAAATGTCTCGAAACATATGGAAATCAGGCCTTTGAAAGGCCGTATCAGAATCATCGTAGAGGCGGTAGAGCTCTCCCTGACAAATCTTAACAACAGCCACATAGTCACTCACAAAAACATGACGAGACTTTGCAAACTTCATGAGAGAATTCACAAATTCAAGGAGGGGTAGCAAACAAGGCAGTGACAACAATGTACCAACATCGCACAACATGTCAAAGCAGTGCCTGGCCGAATCCCTCGCAGCTTGTTGCTTCTGAGTCATTTCAGGTTCTTTTACAATAGCATCTTCACACATCTTTACTATCAGGGTCTTGTGTTCGCCCATGATCCGTTTTGAGTGGGTCCAACACTGAAATCCACCAAGTCTTCACATTGCGCAAGATAACTAAACCCTCTGTTTCCACCACGTCAGCAAGTTTCTGAAACTCAAGGTGCCTCTTGGAACTGTGACTGAAATAAGAATAAGTAATCTGGCACAAGTCCTCCAATTTCTTCACAATCGGGAGATTCGACAATGGCTCCACAGCCAGATTTGTACGATGAGCGAAGCAATGGATAACAAACACAAAGGGAACAACATATTCTTTCAATTGAACACGCACCCCATTCTTACACCCCTGGAATACAATGACCCCATCGGCACCGAAGCACATGAGTCTCTCCGAGACCCGATCAGGTTTCAAACCACTGTGGTGTTCCACCATTGTGGTCACAGCTTCCCGAACCGCATTGGCACTGTTGCCATCTACTAAACGCAGCAAAGCAAGTAATATGGGGACTCTTTTAAATCCTATGCAAACATAAAGATGAATTGACAACCAACTCTGGCCATCAACCAAAGTTACCTCATCAGCGGAGAGGCTGAAGTATTGAGCCTTCAAAATCACCTCCTTTGTGTGCTCAGAGAGCACGTGCATTATCGAATCGGCCATCTCCCAACCAACCCCTTGGCTCCAGTGATTTTTCGGGCAATCAGGAACCATAAGCTGTTCAAACAGCTCTCTTTGGTTTTCAAAATCTGTCATGGGACGGCCATGGCGTAAGAGCCAAAATACAGCTCTGAACTGCACCAACTTGCACCTCCTTTCCATGACAGCATCCCGAGACACCATTTGTATCACAGTGTTTCCCGAAATCCCCTGCCTCGCAAAATAGGCCTTCTCATTCCAAACATGGGCACTGTTAGAGAGGAAGAAATATTCCTCAGCCCTCACCTTCTCCACCGTCGTCGTCGCCTTTCTCCTCCCTGCATGCTTCTACAAACTATTAATTTTAGGAACCAAAAGTTTCTCACGGCCCTCAATTAACGAGCAAATCGCACATCTCACTTGCACCACCTTGCCATCGCTGCCAAGCACACTCTTGGCCCAAGGTAATCGGGCTGCCCATGAGTCTTGCTATTGACGATTGGCCTCATACCCGCGTCTACGACGACGGACGACCTCATGGGCGGCATTGCCTTCCCAAGAAGACAGTATTTGGAAATCATTACTACAGGACCGCATTTCTGCCTGAGTTTGGCATGAAACATTAAGACGACAAAGAGCACAAGCAGGAGGCAAGCAAGACGAGGCAGGGGGGGGTGATTTCAGCACCGGGGGAGGGGGGGGGGGGGTGTCACAACAGTGACAACGCAATCAGATGCGTCAAGAGATCATAGTTTCTCAGGCGAGCTCAAGGCCTCCTTCGGACTGAAATCCATCGTCTCAGCACGAGGTGAATTACCCCCTACCGAAACAGATTCCTCATCGTGATCAAAGCGCGACCCATCAGAGCTCCAATCACCTCCGGCAATGTCCCCCAAAGTCCGCCCTGCGAACAAATACTTTGTCATCATCGACTGACTCATACCGAAACAAATTGAAAGAGCAAAACCCAAAACCCACAACTCTCAAACAAATTGCAACAAAATTGCAATTGAGAAGCAGTGCAATTGCAAACAAATTGCAGCTTTGACACAAGTTGAGGAACTCCCCGCCCGACGCTGCTTTTATCCCCAGCGCGCAAACTCCACAGAATTTCTCCACGCGACGGAAATGCGAATGAGCGAGGAATGAGAGTCAGCATTTGGCATGCACAGGGCGACAACGAACAACATTTGGCGATCAACGCCCACAGAGACTGCGAAAATGGCAAATGAAACTGGCGATCCGAGGAAGGTGGAAATGAGAAGGTGGCGCCCAGCTCTGGTGGGGAAGGAGAAAGGTGGACGAGGGGACATGGAGTGTGGCAGCTGACAAGGCGACAGGCGAGGTGACACCAGGGAGTGAGTGGCGACGTGGTGAGATTTTACTCAATTATTTACCTAGGTAAATTCGCCAAACCAAAAACCAAGTAAGATTTAGGCGATTATTCGCCTATAAAGAAAACGCTGCATGGGACATAACATAGTGGTAAAACATTGTAGCTAAAAATCAAGGACTAGTAACCATTGACTGGGAACAATGATTATTATCCAAAAACTAGTATCTAGTATCTTGGTTTTGTAAAAATTATAAGTATCTTTTTATGTATGTGAACTTTGCCAAGTTATGAAGTCATGCTTTGGTAAGAATAAGTCTTCGTTGCACATTTAAGTAGTCTACATTTGAGACCAAGTGGATTTTCATTTAAGTGGATATATATGTGATATGTAATGACATTTTAAGTGGATAATTGCAAGGAGGAAAGGAGGTGTACCAACCAATAAAGGCATCAAGCCTGATAAGAAAGAAGTGCTTTAATGAATTGCTGAAATGAATGAAGTAGTCTTCATTACTAAACCTCTTTAGTTTGCCCATGATGAATCATTTGATTGTGAAAGGAATCGGTTACTGTAGGTAAGTATGTTTTTTGAAGGACAAAATACTAGTCATAAGGTTGGTGTTGACAAATTTTACGAAGATGTTTCAACTACTAGGGCTTTTGATTACATTAAATTTATCTTCAAACAATTTTATTGAAGGTAAATGCGTTATAGCGGATGCTCTAACCACAATGACTATGAATGACTCAACACCAAGATCAATAAGGTTTACGTGGTGGTGGTGTTGTTGACTATAGAATATAGGGATACTGTCCACTATTTTGATGAAAATGTGTTATTCATTGTTGAAGCCTTTTGATTTATATTTTCAAATGGTTTTCAAATTTATGAAATTTGGTGTTTTAAATTGAAACATAAGAAAGCTTCATCAAGTATTTCTGAGTGGTTCAAGACTACATCATCCTTTAAAATGTTCAATTGTAAACATCAAATATACTGGTATTGATACTAATTCACAATCATGTCAAACTTTGAACTAATAAGAAGCCTTGCAGTTGCACATTATTATGCCAAAAACAAAGAATGTTATATGTGTTATAGTACCTTATTATAGTTTTTTTTTAAAGCCATATTTTGATATGAAGTAGTGGCTAGATATTTTAGAAATAGGTAAAAAGTTATTGATATAAAACAATGTACATGTCCTTTAATGGATTATAGCAATTGGTAGCAGTTTTGAATTGATATGCAATCTCATATGAACTTATGGAATACTCTTGACTATTTAACATGTATATGTGCTTGAATCTTTTTTTAACATAAAAAACTCAATACAAAACAAAGAACATTCCAAAATTTATTCATATTGTACAAAGGAATGAATCAGAAAATTCACTTATTGTGTTTAATGTTACAACAATGAAGACCATGTTCGTTGGTTGGGAATCAAAATTAAATGTCGTGGAAGGGCATAACTCTTTTAAATTTCTTACAATGTTAGAATGTTCAAATATATATATGAATAAAACTGACAATCAACATCAAGATTTTTGAAATATAAGAACAAAACCAAGGTATTAAAATGTGATACATTCTTGCTCTATGGAAGGCCATAAATTAGACATTTGATTTTGATAACACAATTTTGTTTCCAAATTCTTAATTAAATAAATACACAACCTCCATGAGGCTCTTGCAATTTTCTAATCCAAGTAATATTTTAAAAATTGCACATAAGATCAAAATCATAGAAACATATCCAAAATTGCCAAATCTCCAATTTGAAACAAACATCTATAGGAAATAAAAAAAAAAATCGTGTTTATACAGATCACATAATGTCACTTCCTGTTGTTAAAAATGTCAATTATCAAATTGTCTGCGTAAATAAATAATGCTCTATTAAAAAATAAAAAATACTATTGGTATAATTGTAAATATTTCATTAATAGGTATTTTAAAACTATATTACCTCGTCATACGTAAAATAGTGATTAAACAAATAATTTAGTAAAAATCCAAACTTTTGACATTATATTTTTTTAAAAAGAACTACAATATGACTTGCATTTCATCAACTTCAATTTGTTGTAGGCCTATCGTAAATCTTAAAAGTTAATTATTCTAAAATGGACCTTTTGAAAATTTGGAAAATTTCCTTGAAGTCATCTTTGAGTGCGATTTGTTAAATTCTTTTTAAATGAATGTAAACATTTGCAAGAGCTTTGTAGAAAACAAATTTATTGTAAATATACATGTTGCGTATTATGTAGTATGTTTATGTTTGACAAGCAGCTAAGGCCTATATGCTCTAGTCTTGTGCTATCTTTGAGATATTAGATACAATACCTAACTTGGCAAGCTTTGAGTTCTAGATATAATCTTTTCAATGAAATAATTTCATTTTAAGAAAAATCAGAGTTACACTATTCTACAATACAAATAAAAGTGCTTTTATATCAAAATATTAGAATTGGAAAAAAAAGTTTAAAAAAATTTCATCATTATAGAAAACAATCCATATATTGATAGTTTGGAGTGAGATTTCATAATAAACTAAATTCTCAAAGAAATAAAATTTGTATGTGCAATGCTTTTGAATTAATTTTATTCAAATGTGTGATTTCTTCATTATGCTATACATGTATTCTACCTCTAAGATCCTATATACAAGTAAAATTTAACTTGACATTTTTGTTGTTGTGTAGAACCATTAATTTTCTATAGTGCAAAAACATTAATTTAAGAAGAGCCAAAATTTAGATAGATAAATGAGAATTGTTTTGTTGATAATTATTTCAAGAAGAGTCAAAATGTGTTCCATGTCTATATAGATATATAAGATATTAAAAAAAATGCAATGGTCAACTATTAAACAATTCTTTGTTTTATATTATATCATGTTGACTTAGGATTTTTGTAGAGACACACTATCTTCTAAGTGGTGACCAATGAGCAAAAAATTGCAAATTTTTAATTTTTAATTTTAAATCAAAATTTTCAACAAAAATCCAACATTTTGATATAATCCTTTCAAGAAGTTGGACTTTATTAGTCTTTCTTTGACAAGATGAAAAATAATAGATGGCGCTTATTACCGTGGAAAGTTGAAATTTTTTTTTTAAAAAATATTTTAATTAGTTATATATATATATTATAAATTAAACAAATAGAATTTTATAAAAAAATTGGAAAAAAAGAACACAAATCAATCCAAAAAAACGACATTGAGAAGTGATTCCTCCAGGGTCTGAAAGCAAATGTAGTCCATCTTATAGAGATATGAAAATATGTTGTATACAAACTTGTAGTTCTTTTTTTTTTTTTTTTTTTTTTTTTGAAGGTCTTGGTATTATCTTCATAAAATGTGGATGTGTATATCTTAGTAAATTGAGGATGATAATGCATTAAATCTATTAATTTCTACTATCTATGGAAGTAATACATCATTAGTTATAATTCCAGCACCTTAGTGCTTTATCTCAACGCTATCTATTCTAAAATTCAACAAATATAACACTTTTTATATAACAATTGTTTATAAGTGTTGCACTACACTACTTTTGCAATTTTGAGAGAGAGAGAAACTTCGGTCTCTGGAAGAGATCTACATGAATTAACTGTGTGTTTGATCTACCTCAAATACAAAGCCCACATGACAAATGTATAGAAATAAAGATCTATTCTCCCTTTTCGAGAGTAGACACTTTAGTCAAGAGACTTCAGTGTTGAGTGTATCAAAACTTCTCCAGATGATAAAACTATTTAAGTTGTAGGATGTGAATTTAGATTTGCAGAAGTAGAAAATGTGCTGAAAGAAGTGCCATATTTGTTGAATTTTGGAATAGATAGTGTTGAGAAAAAGCATTAAGGTGCTGGAATTATAACACTCCTTTCTATGATTTCCTTTCAAGTCAAGTTTTTACATCTCTTGACATGCTACATTATAGAAACTAATGATCAATCAATGACAAAGATTTTCTTGGTCTCCTTCACACATTCATTAATGTTTTCCGTACAAAACCAAAATTCAGTATTGATACTCCATTGAGTTTTTACTCCTTTTGTTTTACCAATATCCATAGAGACATAGATGTTGTGCACTACTTGTCCAAATTTGGTGTTATTCTTTTTTGGAGCTTTTATAGTCAAACATTTTTGCACAAATTTGCTCAAAAGGTACAGAATGTGCCACTTGGAAGGATCAAAATTGGCCTTCAAGTTGCATATTATAAATGACAATTGTCATTAATTTATAATACTTATTGTAAAAAACGTGGCGGGCTATAGAAACCAATTAGAAACATGTTTGACATGGTCAAACATAATTCAACAATCTTCAAGGTCATTGTTTGGATTGTATATGCTTTACCAAGTCTACACCACTCTCTAGATGATTGAGGGGATTTGTACACTCATGACGAAAGGCCGTGACTAGAGATTTACTTGCATTGTGATTGGAGGAAAAGTGGGAGCTGGTCTAAGTTCACTTTACACTGTCAAGAGTGACCAAGGTTTACAATGGATGAAAAAATGACATGGAATCCTACATGTCCTAAAATGGACAAGGTTTCATGGTCACCCTTAAAATCCGGCGAGACAACCTCAAAAGGTTCTCTCGCCGGATTTTTAGGGTGACCATTTCATATAAAAGTAGCTCATTGGTTCAATTTTGTCAATCTTTAATGCTATTTTACTGCTGCAACTGCATTTTTACTGTTGTATCTACAATTTTACTACTCAAAATGCAGTTTTATTGCTGGAAATATAGTTTTACTACAGTTTTAATGCTGAAAATGCCATTTCATTTTAGAAAATTAATTTTTGTCTCAAAAATTGTGATTTTATTGTAAAAATAAACTAAACTCATTTTTTTGATATTTTATTGTAGTGAGTAAATTTTATTATTTCTTAAATTCTATTATTTTTTGTAAATCCATTTATGAAAATACATTAAATTAATAATGTATATGGTCATTTGCTTGGTCTTTTTTCACTTTTCACTCTTGAAGGTGAGTAAGGCTTTTTAAACAAGTTTTGGATTTCCCTTGATTGTAAAGTTTTCTTCTTTTCTCCCATCACAACCTTCATTGTTGCAAATCTAGTAGGAGGTGAAAGAAAAAGAACAAAGAATGAAAGGAAAAGTAAATTATCAAATCTGCCTTTTTTAGAAATGCATTAAAAAAAACCAGCCCCTTCTTTCCGGTCCAAGTTTACTTTACACTATTGGAAGTGACCAAGGGATGAGAAAATTGGCTCTTGGTCATGGCTCTTGACGAAGGGCCGTGACCAAGAGATTTATTTGTTCCGGCCCTTGGTCATGAGTGTAAAGACCCCTTGAGAAGCATCTTTAAAATAAAAAGTTACTTAATTTTGAAAATTGAGTGTTGATATACACTACTTAAGTGTTGGTGTACACTATTGAAATGTTGGCAAGGATCAAATTCTTGTATTGTATTTAGACTATAGTTAGAAGAATCAAACAATGTTGAAATTCTATATCTCACCCTCCATGGAAAAACCAAACTGGTTAAGAATAGAATTTTGATTTTTTTTACTAAATCATTCAGAAATTTTGTTTTACAAATAGACTAGAAATTTGATGATAGGGTCCCAAATTTCTATTTTTAAATAGTTTGGTTTTTCCATGGAAGGTGAGGTATGGAACCTTAAAACTAAATTATTGAATGCTTGAAGGATTTTGGTGACTTTTTGTGTTGTCAACAATTTGAATTGTGTAGTATAATGCATACTTACAAGTCAAGGGTGGATTTTTTACATCCTAGTATTAGTTGTGAGTCATGATGGCAACATTTTTCATGATCTAAGAAATTAGTTCAAAAAACATATATAACTTATAATTTTGAAATTGTCAATGTTGGAGAATTTTGTATTCCTTAAAATTATAAAATATGACATATAAATGAGTGTTAATTAATTCAAAATCGATTCAAACCAATTCCGAAAATTATAATTTTCAAATCCATATTTCTGAAGTACGTAAACTTCTTTATAGAATTGGGATTAACTAATCCTTATTAAATATTGATGAAAATATAAAATAATTCTATATTAAATCCCAAAATATTCCATGGTTGTAAACTTGTAGGTGTTCTTTAACACCTTTCACTAAAAAAATTACAAAAAATATTTGAGATTTTTAGCTCATCTATCACTGCCCACCTCTCACTAGGTAGCAACCAATAAACAACACAAATCAAAGTTTTAGTCATGACTTCTAATTAGTTAATAGGAATTTTAAATTTTTATACAAAAATGTTGATGCTGACACTCATGAATCTATCCATTTTGACATAATCTATCACTTTTATAACCTACAACTTTGATTTGTTCATGAAGTCCAAATTATTCTTTTCAAATTAAATCTATAAAATTGATTGACCTCAAAAGAATAATCTACTTAGTATCCTTGCATATTTATAATAACAAGATAAACAAAGTAGTATCTTCATTTATAAAGAAGTTGAGACCATAAATATTTTTTATCAATAAATTTTATTCATTATATGTTTTTATCCTAATAACAATGAAATTACTACAAAGTATAAAGTTTAATTATACCTTCTAGTTGTTATATGAATTGGTCTAAAACTAATATTTGGGTTGATCCTAAAGAGTCTAAAATAATATATGGAATAACATATTTTAAATACAATATTAACCTAATTGATTATCATGAATTCCAAGAAAATAATTTATGATCCAACACTTCTCTAAGGTAGCAGCACCCATAACCGTGACTGTCCCCATAACCGTCCCATCTAAAATCTAGGAAGATCTTGAAAAATGAATAGATGTGATCACAAGGATGTACCATATCTGAATATCTGACCTTGGGAGACCCCTAGGGTCGGTTTTAAGTGCATGAAAGGTAGATACTTTAAAAACTCATAACTTATTCATATAGTGTCGAAATAATATATTCTAAAAGGCATTGGAATTTTTTTCTCTTGCTAACAGAATCTTGTAATTTTTTGGATGTCTATTAATAGTGAGCATGTTCAAAACCCTTAAATTCACGGTTATGGGTGCTGCTACCTTATTATCAAGATAGTCTTGATAGAGAATGCCTGTCAGTGGTTTGAAGTTATTCTACCTGATTCCTTTGTAACCCACATGATCACATTCTCATTGCAGGAGTGTCTCAAATGCAAACAATAGACAACTAGATTTTGAATCTTGACATTCATATATGAGGGATTAGAACATATATCTTCCAAAAAAAAATCAATTTGAAATTGTGTAAATAAAGTAATACCTATGAAAAATAAAAAGGTTTTGTAAATATTTGAAATATGAAAAAACACTCATAAATGTAATACATGCGCATTGTGATCTTTAACTATTTATTTTATTGATTTATTTAAATATATTTTTGGATTGTGTTGGGAGAGAGCACAATAAAGTGGACCACAAAGTGCAAAATGTGATCACTAGGAAGTGAATATGAAGTGTGCTGTTTTTTAAAGCTCAAAGCTGATTTTGAGCATTTTGGTGTAGTTTTTGAGCATTTTAGTCACTTTCTAGGGTGTCATAAGGTATCTTATTTGCATCTTCATGAAAAGGACATCCTCAATTGAAACTAAATTTGACCACTAGTTCTAAATTATGAAAATGAACTTTTACATGGTCTTAATTTCTTCATTTGGTGCCCTCTATTGACTATAGAGGATGTTTTCTTCAATTTAATAAACAATATTCGGTGAAAAAAAATGGACAAAAAGTACCGCGTAAGTGACCCTCTTAAAAAACATCCTTGCAGTACTTTTGGAACGCTAAACCAATTAATGAATATATGAATTGATTCTTTTAGAATACCTCTTAAACATACAGAGGGCACTACTTAATTAAAAGTGATTTCTCGATAGTTTTTGGTTCTTTTCTAGACACTTTTTCAAATGACTGCATTCACTTTGCTTGAACTTAAAGCCTTCATACAATAACTTTAAAGTGTCTACTTTCCACGAAACTTTTCCAAGTTGTAGAAAAACAGGTTGAGAATCCATATTAGCAAAAAAAATTTGACTTCAATTACATCTTTCCATCACTTTTGTGCAATTTTTGCAAAAGGGCTAATACTGGCAAATAACTAAGCACTTTTGTGGTCCACTTTATTGTGCTTCTCTCCTATTCACAATTTCCGGCTCAAACCTGAAATAAAATATGTGATGATTGGGTGATATCTACGCAGTTCATAGACAATAACTGGATGGATTGGTAGTTGAGACTAATTGTTTATAAAAATCTAGGATAATTACTGATTTTCTCAAAAAACTCCCTGGACAATGGTTTGTATTGTCCTAAGTGGAATCTTTCCCCTCCCATACTAATCTGTCTTTCCCTTTCCTAGGACTCTGAATGATGTTTTCTTCCTTTTGATTTGATAAAAATAAATTGCAGAAGTGTTGAAATTGCATGTGTTTTTCCCTAAAGATTTGTACATGTCTCTAGATACTTAAAATTGTGAACACCCTTTAACCCAAGTTTGTGGCCCAAGCTGGTTTTGGAGAAGCTGCATAGTATTTGAATGATTATTTTTTTAAATCTTTAACCTGGAATTAGTGATACTGATTACAGTATTTGATTGGATAAATTTAAGCATACCTTCGTCAAATAAGTGTTGGTTAAACCTTGATAAGCTTAGAGTGTTGGATTGAAAAATTATAGTATGGATTTGAATCTTGTAATGCATACTCAAGAATGAGGATATGTGACTTCAAAGTTAAATAAAGTTTAAATTAATTTTTCAAAAATGGAAAACGAGATGCAACGATAATCTATATCAAAGCCTTTTTATTGTGATATTCATTGTTGATAATGCAATTACAGATAATTATTGTGACTTTTATAAGTAAGTGTCATGTATTGATGTATAATTTAAGAAAGAAATTATACATCAAAATGTGAAAGAAGCTGGTACATTGATCAAGATTGGAGGGAGGAAGCATGGTAAAGTGGACCACAAAGTGCAATTTGTGATCAATAAGAAGTGAATATGAAGTGTGCTGTTTTTCAAAGCTCAAAGCTGATTTTGAGCATTTTGGTGTAGTTTTTGAGCATTTTAGTCACTTTCTAAGGTGTCATAAGGTATCTTATAGGCATCTCTATAAAAGAAACATCACCAATTGAAACTTAATTTGACCGCTAGTTCTAAATTATAAAAATGAACTTTTCCAAAGTCTTAATTTCTTCATTTGGCACCCTCTATTGTCTATAGAGGATGTTTTTTCCAATTTAAAAAACAATGTTCGGTGAAAAAAACCTCACAAAAAGTTTCATGGAAAACAGTGTTTTAAAAACGTCTTTGAAATACTTTTCATCCGCCCAAACTCTCATTTGAACTTGGTCATGGTCATTTCTACAACCGCAATTAAGAATCAGAGGTCTCGTCGAAATCGAAAGTGAATTCTGAACAAAATTCCCCATCTTCTTATCACTTTTTCAAATGACAGCTTTCACTTTGTCCCACTTTGCGGTTCTCGTTTGACCACGTAGAAGCCGCGGATCCGTTCAGAAATTCCCCACACTCTTTATAACCAAGTCTATTTTCCATATCCAAACTTTTTTTCAACATCTCGTAAATGATGATGCCACTTTTTCTAGTATTTGCAAGAATGGCTGAAATTGACAATGAGCTAAGCACTTTTGTGGTCAATTTACCATGCTTCCCACCTGGAATAGACAATGAAATGAAACATGAACAAGAGAATTTATCAACTAATTTTTGTAAATCGAGTCGGCCGATCTGTAACTAGTTGCTAGATCTACTTGTTCATTGCTACAAACACCTCAAGCTAGGAGTTCAGTCCAGGGGAAACCTTGTCCCAATTACATCAACAAGGCCCAAACATTTTGGCGCCAAAACAGTACCACATAGGGTGCCACATAGAATAAATTGAAGCTCTGGTTGAGCCCCAGTATAAACCCATGAACCCATAATATTGAGAAAATGGAGCAATCCTCCTCGTTGAGCTTTGAAGAACCCGTGAAACCAAGTAGTATTTGCTGCCTAGTAATTCTTGGTTACTCTTTCTTTTAAGCGAGAGAATTGAAAGTTGAGATTTGAAGAGTTTGGGCTGGCCCTCAATCCTGCCCCATGTATAGCCGGCCCTCAGGACAGTACTTGTACAACCCCCCCAGCAAAAAACCTTATAGACCAATGTACAAATCTTGTACAATTCTAACACTTTGTCGCCCGGTAACATGTATCGACCAGGGCCGGCCCGACTGTACAAGCTACGACCCGTACAAAGTTACAAACGACGACCCGATCTATGCCAAACGATGAACAGTGCACGGCGTTCAAGTGGCTCCACTGCTCCGAGACTTCCAGCTGGGAGATAAATAATAAACAAAGTGCCCCTTGTCGTGTGGGTGGCACAAGCCACCAAGTCCAACTCCCGCTTTTAATATCATGCCCAGAATGGGCTGCTTCGGAAGCGAGGAAGTGGAAGGGGCGACGGTAGTCTATTTGGATCCCAAGCTTCACTGTAATGAGTCCGCACGTGATTGCAGACGCTACGTCACAGCAACAGTGGGACGGGGGTTCCAGGTAGCAGACGATGAGGTCATGAAGTGGAAATATAGCTTCGGTGCTGATCAGGTAGATTGCCCTTCTTGTAGATATTCATGATTAAACTTTTGTTTTTCACTCTGTCTGACTATGGTGACTCTACAAAGAAAGAAACGAAGTGCGGTAAGCTGATGCAGAAGCTAGACTGTGAATCGAGATGTTCACTACCATAGAAGACTTGTAACCGCCATAAAAGAAGGGTGAGAGTCCTGGAAAATACGACGTAACATGTGCAGTTTTAGAGAGTACACGTTGTTGCAAAATATTGAGTATCTATATTGCAAAATATTGGCATAACTCCACCCGTGCATTATGAAGATTTCGGTGATTTAAATGTAGGTTCTTCGTAGAGGCTATATATCGAAGTTGGGGTGCAGTGACGGGTTTTGGATTTTGTCAACAGTGGGGAACTCCGGAGTTGACATCTGGGATTGAAAAGTCTACGACGAGGTGGTCGATCGATCAGCAGTAGATTTAGGAGTTACAGTCACTGCCCGTTTAGGCGTCCTCGGATCATATCGTACCACATTTAGGGTACGGAATGTGAAGCTCGTGTCACGGTGGTGCAGTGCAAGACTTGATCAATAAGGGATTCGTAAGTTGCAACTGACTCAACTTGTAGGCTGGACTGAGCTGTGCATGCATTTTGTCAACTGGACTGTGCTCTGAAGTTGTTCATATAAATACCCGACTACGACAGGAGAACAATGTGGTACATCGGAGAGCAATTGCATTTCAGATTACTTTTCCTAGTCGGCCATCGGTGTGGTGTTGAGGTCTTCGTGACTGAGTGAATACTGGCATACTGATTTGCAGAGATGGTTGACATGAGGGCTTCTTTCTGTTACGTGACTTTGGTGGTAGTGGCACTACTGAGTTGCCATAGAGGGGTGAGTGCAGCCCCCTTGGAAGTAGATTTCTACAAGGCTCCTAACAGGTGCCCAAATGCGGAGGCCATCGTTTTGCAGACGCTCAAGGGTCTCGTGAATGGCAACGCGCACGATGGTCCAGGACTCCCCGCCATCCTCCTCCGTCTCCACTTCCACGACTGTTTCGTCAGGGTAATCACTCGCTCTACATGTTGGTGGCACATCAATTTTTTCATGCGTTGTATCCACTGAATTTTGACTCATGATAGTTACCTTCGTTTGCAGTAATTCCATGCTCACATGAAGTTGAGGCTATTAAAACTTTATGGTTTGTGCAGGGCTGTGATGCGTCCGTGCTTTTGGACGTTCCAAACTCAGAGAAGACCGCAGGGCCCAATGCTCGTCTCCTGGGCTTCGATGCGGTGGACGTGATAAAATCTGAGCTGGAGAAGGCCTGCCCTGGAGTTGTCTCATGCGCTGACATTCTAGCATTCGCCGCGCGCGATAGTGTGGCCCTAACTGGCGGACAAGGGTACAGTGTCCCCGCGGGTCGGCGCGACGGGTTCGAGTCGGTGGCTTCAGAAGCCGCTCAGTTCTTACCCGACTCGCAGTCAAAAGTGACGGGGCCGAAGAATCTCGTGGACAACTTCGCGAATCAGGGGCTGTCGAAGGAAGACATGGTGGTACTCTCGGGTGCTCACACGATTGGAGAGTGCGCGTGCCACCATGTGGATAGTAGGATATATACCTATCCAAGCAAGGATGGAGTGGACCCCAACATTCCGAAAGACTACGTGAACAAGCTGAAGAAGAAGTGTTCTACGCCAGGACTTCAGAAGAGGACGTTCGACTTGGACGTGGCGACGGATCTGAAGTTTGACACCCAGTATTATAGCAATTTGGTGGTGAAGAAGGGCATGCTGGTCTCGGATCAGGCATTGTACGAGGACGCGTCGACTAAGGTCTTGGTAGATAAGTACCGCAAGCAGGCGGTTTTCTTTGATGCATTCGCAAAGGCGATGGTGAAGATGGGCAACATTCGGGTGCTCACGGGCACTGAAGGCCAGATTCGCAAGAACTGCAGGGCTGTTAACAAGTAGATTAGATGATTGTTTATCAAGTTTCCCATGGTGGAAACGAAACAAATTTCCTCGCATTCCTCATCGGTAGGCGAATCATCTGTGTATACAATAATTAGAGATTCTTCATTGGGCTCCAAGGATAGTGATGAGATGATTTGTAGAAGCTGGATTATACGTATTCAAGGTATTTGTTTTAGTGGTTTAAATAAGCTCTAATTACTTTAAAGGTAGTTAACAACAAGATCAGTATGTTCCGCTTAGCTCTACTAGCGCCCATTTTGTTGGGATCAAATTTTGAGATATATGTAGATGGAAACATTGTTTAGGCTGGAGATTATATTTGCAAATAGCACCCTCTTCACATTATAAAAGGTTGACCTCTTCATGAATTTTGCTGAATGCAAACCGTGTTCATGTTGCTATATTATATATATTCTACGAGATGTTGTACGAGTGAAATACCTGGTCTACATCGTGGTTGATTTCACACAAACCAATTCAAATCGACTGATTATCCAGTGTCTGTGAATTCAGATTTTCGTATTCTGGCCTCGACTCACTACTTACTTTCGTTCAGTCTTTCATTATATTTTATTTCCCCACAAGTCGAACAAACAAAGTACAACTGCACTCGCTGACAATAAAACATAACGTTAAACTCGTCGACAATACAACTCAACGTAGCTAGGATTTTTCAGGGAAAGGAATAGTAACCGCCCACCCCATCCTGAGGCCCTAGACACCAATTGAATCTTAATCCCTCAAACAAACCGACTTGAATCCACCTTTGCTGGCGTCGAAACGGTGTAAGGCCTGCAATTAGACCTCTACCAAATAACTTTAACCCAAGCAACACGAGCATAATCTAATCATCCTCACTAAATTACTACTTGGATCTACTCGGTAAGCTAGTCAGCTTGGTTGAATTCTTCGATATTAATGATGTTCAGCGATCCAGTGTCAACAGGGTGACCCCTTCTAGTAGAAACAAAATCAAATCTACGATATACGTCTGAATCTTATCGAAATTATATGAGCAAACAGAGCTTGTTTGAGGTCCACACAGTCGAATTTATATGCATGCATGTCCCTTGGATTACCCAGGAGGCTTAGGACTTTGGTAGAATTAATGGTAGAATTAGTCCAAGATTCTAGGGCTAATTGACAACACTCCCGATGTAGCAGATGTCAACGCTTTCCAGTTCCAACAGGGTCAGTGACGTGATGCAAGTATAAGTCAACCCATATGGACGTGAACAGTATACCTGCAAGTGGTTAATAATTGAAATTTGGAGAAGTCGTGTATCAGCAGACAAAGCTAGATTAAGCTCGGTATGTTGCACTGGGGCGCAGGAGATCAGCCTGAATTGACTTTTCACTACCCACCTTCTGTCGAACTGTGATGTTAGAAGACTAACATGACTGTCTCAGTTTACTACGCAATTATCTTCCCAAGTGAGTCCTGTACGAGCAGAGCAAAAATTTCAGCAAGTATATCCAAATCAGAATAATATGCCAGCCTTGGTTTCACTATAGTTCGTTTCAGGGATCGGAAACTATGAAGTTTAGAAGCAAAAATTCCAGCAAGTATATCCAAATCAGAATATGCCAGCTTTGATTTGACTATACTTCGTCTCAGGGAACGGAAACTTTCAAGAATCCATTCCACTCGTGGCTGGCCCGGCGTTGTATTGTGTTACCCTTGCAATGGAATTACGTTTCATTTGTTTCAAAAAAAAAAAAAAAAAACTTTCAAGAATTTTAGAAAGTTGGAATCTGTCGCCAGGCACAGCCCAGTTGCCATTAGATTCTTGAATCTTGATAATTGAATCCACGCATCTCATGAGTTCCCAAATTTGTCGACGAAAGATCTGATGGTTATCTTTGGCTTTCTTATCCCTCGTCGGTGAGGTGTTCATCTGTCTTACCTGGTTTCAAAGTGGACCAGGATAAACTTCCGAATCGGTAAAACAGACACCGGGAAGGAGCAATTAACTGTGGTCATAAACTGTAGCCATGAAGCTTTCATAAATAACAATCGTGGCTTGTTTAAGGCTATATTTGCGGTCTCTTACCGCTCAGGAACAGTACTTGTGCAAATATAGTTTGGAGTGAGGATCTATTGTTGGAGTTCGGGTAACAGTCGAAGTGGCCACACCAACATGCAACAAGCGGAACTGTTCACCGAACAGGTCCTCTTTTGCCTGCAAAGGCACTCGAAGTGTGGAACGATTGCGGCTCATTTACAAGCAATTCAATTAATGTAGCAGTACCAGAAAGCACTACTTTCGGAGCAGCCTGTGCTGTTTAAACGGTACAGCTGTGTGAATAAGATACATGACAATCAGGCAATCACAGGAATATGGGCTTAAAAAGTTTAAAGTTTTTGGAATTATATTGAATTTTTGTGAGTTTTTTAAGGTCTAAAACTGGAGTTATAGTGATTGAATCTAAGGTAGAGACACCTGTAGTCGACCAGGTACCCATAGTCGATCAGGCCTGATTTCTAGATTCTGAAAGTACAGATGTACTCAATTTGTACATTAAAGCAGATTATCGACTTCTGGGTTGGAAGCACTTTTCACTTTGAAAAATTGTACAAATTTCAATATTGCTCAAAAATTTATTTTTAAATGACCATACGTTGAGAACCCTATTTCTCTGTGCAGGAAAAATAACCTCGTAATATTCCGCCCCAAAAATGTCTGAAAAATCGCTTAAATGGTCGACTTTAGGTTCCTCTACCTTAGGTGGATATCAGATTCATATGCAAGTGTACGAGAAACCGAATAGAAGTCTCATTGATTTGAGCTGGCCCATGTTGTTTTGATTTCCATGCCACTATTTGGTGAGGGGGGAGGGAATTCCAAAAAATGTATAAAAAGGTCTTGAATTTGAGTTGAATGAAGGAGAACATATGAGAGGAGCCTCAAAATGATAGTATTAGAGGTGTTTTTAAATGATTGGGAGTTTTCTGGAAGTTAACCCCCTTGAGACCATATTCTGGTCGCAACACTTCTGGGCAGTCTATTCTAAGGTTTCTGAATTTATTTATTTTCTAATTTTTTTCTCATGCAGCTTTCAACCGTAGCTTTCCAATAGCCCAAATTTAAAAGCATTTGGAGTTACGATGAAAAAGTTATGAATTCTAGAAGAATCTGCTCTAAATCCGGGCAACCAATAACCAATCAAAATCTCCCATTTTCTGCCCTAGTTGGAAGGCAAAAAGTGACAAGACAAAGTTTCAAAGGGTGAACACTGGCACAACGATGGGCCCAATATTTTTTCATCCATACACATTCATGACAATTTTCATCAAATATTAAATTTTCATCTAACCTGCCATTTAAATTGGAAATTTACATCTAAAAAGGTTGTTGAATTTTTAATCCCAATAACAATTACCATCCAAAGCTTATTTTTCATCCAAAATCTATTTTTCATCCATATAAAATATTTCATCTAATCTTTATTTTTCATCCATACTTAATAAATTTCATCTACTGTCTATGATGTAGCAGGGGGTCCATCCACCGGGAAGTAAAAGGAAAATATACGATTTACACTTCAAAAAATTCTTGAAATTTAAGATCTACTCCGATTGCGTTGAATTTTTTTGTGGTTCTTTCCTTCATTGACTTCAACATATCTACCTTTTGGATTTCCAATTGGACATTCTTAGATTACCCTTTAAGTAGTTTTAATTTTGGAGAATGTAAGGCAATTTCATAACACTCCATTTTACAAAATCAAGGATTTTTCTCTTTTCCAAACCCGTATGAGGCTCAAACTTTGTGAGCTTGTACCTTACTTTCATACCTAAAGGAATTGACTTCAAAAGTTATAAATCACAATCTATACGGTGAATTAACCTTAAAATTGGTATAAACCTTTTTGAATAAGGTAGTTAGTAGATTTTACGGCTAAATATACAATTTAATGTCTAAATATAGAAATTAGGTTTGTATCAGTAAAGATATGTTTTGGGCAGTTTTGGTTCCAAAAACACCAAATATGTATTTTGATTTAAAAATAGGCATGAAATTCACATGTTATCAGTGTCTTTTCATCTCCCTTGTCATATAATGGGTTTGAACGGGTCAGACCCAATATTTTGGAAATGGACAAGGACAAACCCGGGATTATATTCTTTTATATAAGAAATTAATGGAACTCCCTTCGAGAGAAGATTTTGAGCTTTTTATATTACAAATGAATTCTTAAGTGTCATTATACATTGTGCTCATTTGAAAGGTATTTTTAGAAAGACCCCAAACCTATTTTGAAGTCAGCTTCTATAAAGGTAAAGTGTTTGTTTGATCAATCCTTGATGTCTTTAAGCTTAGATGAAAGATACGGCTTTATGTTTTCCTCACTTCATGTTTACCTCATGAATACTTTACTTTATGTCTACTTGCCACGTGTTTAATCCTTAAAGGTCCCTTGTTGATAGTATATACATTGTTTTTTACTTAAGATTAACTACCAACAAGAAACTTCAGATTGGGATCTTAATAGTTCACCTTCTTCTTTGAACATAAACCCGATAAAGGTGTGCATTCATTCCAATTACAACCAAAATACTGTGTATTATGTTGGTCGCCTAAGCACACTCAGAACTTTAGGAGTTTAGTTGATTAAAAGAAAAGCTTACAATGTTTGATAAACATTACTAGACCACATGAATTGCAAGATAAAAAAATAAAAAATAAAAATAAAAAAACAAACTAGAGTCCACAATGAAATTCCAATCTCAAAAGCAATGAATTCATTTGTAAACAAGACACAATATTTTTTAAATAATCATAGATGAAAATGAATGTGAGCTACTTAGATCTTACCCCCAAGATCTTGTTATAAATATTTTGTAAATCATGTGGATCAGATTTTTAGTCATGAGGCCTCATAGATTGCAAGATCAGTACATATTATTCCAAAAAAAAAAAATACAAAATTTCACCAATAATTTCCTTATTTCACAGTTACTAAGTTCACCATTTTTCTTCCAAAATTTCACTGTTTCACAAAAATTAGCTTCCTTACTTCTAGTTGAACATGATTAGAAGTAACTTCTAATTTAGCTTCTCATCTACTTCAATTTAATGATGTTTTGCAACTCTAATATTTAATTAAAATTTTACTTCATGATAAACTAAGAAGAACACAACCTTCCTTTTGTAATTTTTAAACTAACTAAAAGTTTATCTAACTTCAAGGTAGTTTACGAGCATCATCAAAAGCTAAAATTTAAAAGGTGCAATAATTTATTCCACTTTCAAAAAGTTTTTTAACTTGTCATATTTCTCAATCAGCGATTCAGCATGAGTATAAATTAAGGTATTAATTTTCTAACATCACAAAATACCAATAAATGATTTTAGCTTTAAGAATAAACCATTAAAGGTACCTTGATAACATTAAATCCTAGCATGTGACATAATAGAAGAATTTGCTAAGTTTGTTAACATATTAATAAGATAATAATCTCATTGCTAATTAACCCCTAAATTTCCTTGTGTTTTTGAGAGCTTGAATCCTCAAAACTGCGATTTTTTACCACTATGCCCTCTCAAGGATATGAAACAAATTTTTAAACTTTTTTTGGAATTTCAGCCGTAAGATCTTGTACCTAACCCTGCTTGGAAGAACTGATCCAAATTTCAACCGTTGGATGTTTTTCATTAGTGAGATCGTAGTGTTCAAAGTTTCAGCAGATATTTTTTTGGGCCTTGGCCGAGAGGCATGGTGCAAATGGGCAAAAGGGAGACTTAATGATTATGACTTCAAAAAATTTGGTCATATTTTTTTCTATGTAGCTAACTAGGTTAGGTATGCACTTGCAAAATTTTAGGCCAAAAAAACGCTTTTTAGACCTTCATAAAAATTATTTTCCATAAGAAGGTATAAAATTGACAAAATAGTAAAACATGCATTACAAAAACAATTTGTGAGCTTAAGAAAAAGTGAACGGTGAGTAGGTACCTTTATAAATTTTTGATTTTTGGGAAAAACAATTTTTTAAAATTCGAAAATCTCGAATTTTGACAAATTTTTTAAAGGAAAAATTCAAAAATTACTAAAAACTGTGAAGCTTGTCTTTGTAAGTTTTGGAGGCTGCCCTTGTAAAATTGGTAAACTTTTTGACTTGGGTCACTATGGAACTTGAGTATTGATTTGGTTATGAAAATATTTCAATTTTTGTTTTTTTAAAAAGACCTAATTTTAGACTGCCCGTTTTCGACTTGAAACCTAAAATTTCTAGATGAAGGTTCTAAAATTGGAATTTGGCTTCAAATTTTTTACTACATAGACCTTACCATAAAGGGAGCATCCAGTAAAAATCTTGAAAAAAAATATTACTTTTAACCTCCCCATCTAGGCTGCCCGAATTTGCAAAAACCCATTTTGGGTTTTAAGGATAGTTAGGGGTTAACAAGGAGAATAAGGAGAATTCACGATTGGAAAAGAAGTCATATCAACAATTAAACCACTCTTATGAATGAAAAAATTGAGAATCTTTCCAATATTGGTACCACCTTATGTATTGCCTACCATTCCTCAAAAATATTTTGTTTTCCTAAATATTAAGTAATACCCCACTTTTTAAATTGTGCCATGTGGACATCCATGTAAGATTGGTAATTACTTAGGCATGTGGGTAGGAACAAACACTTTATAATGGGGATAACACCCCCTCCTAAGACCTCCCTTAAGGCGAGGTGAGAACAAACCTTTAGTAATATTTATATATAGTGTTTCCAAACCTAGTAATATTGTAGTCTAACCTCACATTCAACACCCCTTTTTAAGATTCCAAAATCTACATGTACATTATGAAAAAATATTAAAATTTATATATGATGATCTATAATGAATGTGCATCTTAGTATGTTGAGAAAATTTCCCAATTTATTCAATGTAGTGCGATAGGATATACAAAACATCATCAAGGGAAAATTTTCCAATTTACTAAATGTGGTGCGGTAGGATATCCAATACTCATTTTCTTTCAATGCAAGTCACAAGTCATCAATCAACACATGCCCAAGAAATCATCACTTGGATACAACTTACTCCATGTAAAGGCGAGAGTTGAAGTTTAAATTTGGTGGATAACTTCTGCTATGATGTGATTTATACATATTTTCATACAACACAAACATACACAAATATATATAATATCACATATACCACTTTCTTTCTATATATGTGCTAATGTACCATCAAATATTCCTTGTCACCGGTATTGCTAAGAGCAGCCGTGAGAGCAGCGAAACCCTATTATTTTGTCTTGAAATTTTAAAAATACAAAATAAAATTGTCTAATATTTTGAAAAATTTGAGTGTGGCTACCTACATTTAGAGAATACTATGAATGCTCTTGGCATTTTGCGAGTGTTTTTTGCCATTCTACAAGTGTTTTCGAAATTCTTGAGCAACATTTTGGTTGAAATTCGATGCAAATTGACAGAGCACATAATGATAAGTTTGAAGGAAAATGACAAAGCAAGGATTGCAACCTTTCATGTGAAAAAAATTATCCCTAGATTATGAGGTAAACTTAGAAAAATAATAAATTTTAATTAAGATGGAATAAAAAACTTCAAGCCTTTTATGATTGAAAAGAAAATGATTTGAAAACTACAATAAATATAAAATTCATGTACAATATTTTTTAAATGTTGTTTACAATAAAATTGGCCGGTTATGATTACTACATTAAAAAGATGAAAATATTGATTAGCAATAGAGGAAATCAAATAAATATACTGCATTTGAATTATGCTATACAAAGCAATCCATTGAAATTCAATATTTGATTGTGTATAAGATGTTTAATCAATTATATAGATGCTAAAAAAATTATATGTAAATAAAATAAATTAAATCAAAGATGATAGATTTTAGTAAAATCAATGAAAATAAATTTAGTTTGAATATCACTATCATTTTAGAACATAACGATGCAATGAAGCGTAAAACAATGTTGTGTAGTGTGGTGTAGTATAATATAGTGTAATTTATGATGTAATGCAATGTAGTGTAATATAAGTTAATGGAGTGTTTTGCAATCAGGTCCACTGTAATATAATAAAGTGTAATGTAGTATAATGAAGTGCGATTATGTAGTACAATTTAGTGTTATGTATTATAATACAATAAGATAAAATACTATTTGTTTAAAACACTATATTATAATGTATTAATGTATTTTTAATTCATTAAAGACTATAAATTATTATATTCTATATATAAAATTACTTTGATGTTAGAAATAAGGTTTGTAACCGTGAACTTAGTCACAACTATAGAACAAATGACCGTGGTAGAAGTTAAGGGTAGCTATAGTAGTAGTTATCCAAACTGCCGGACTTTTGAAATAGTACTTAAATACAATGAGGAAGCATTGTCCCTCACTGTGCATTTTATTGCATTAATCGAATGGTTATTATTTTGTACTTTGTTTTTGCCTCACAATCATGGTTTGACACTTGAATGTTTAAGTTATGGATGGATAAATATTTATTAAACAATATATTATTCAAAAATACATTTGACATAAATAAATCACACTTTTCTTTTTTCTTATAAAAATATTAGGAATAAACGATCTTTAAAAGTTTTTGACCATACTTGATTTTTTCTCCAATCTAATTTTATATATACATTAAATTCAAAACCTTTAGCATTTTTATTGTAATGAGTGCATTTGAAAGCCAGAAGCCAAACAAAGTGTTTTAATATTGTATAAATTAATACGTTAATACATCAATACATCAATACAGATCTACGTTTAAGTAGATATAATAGTGCCTTTTATATTTCTTTTTATACTTGTTAATATTGAGATTTCTTTGCTATCATCCAAATTTAATCTACATCATTGTCCTCTGTAGTATGTAAGCCGTTTTGAAGTCATTCATCATCTATTATGTGAAGATATTGATGGCAATATCCATCTTTTCAAAGATTACTGTTCTTAAGGTTGAAAAATTTCATCTTAACACATTTATTTTGTATACTCCATTGAAGAAGAGATATTCTTCTTGATTTTCACAATCCATAGTATATCCACGATTCTCTTCACAAATTTTACCGGAGATGAAAGAGCACATACTTTTGTTTTGATAGAATGTTATCATACAATTATATTTTTTCATACTTCTATTTTATAATGTATTCAAAAATTTATATGAGAAGTTAAAAAGTCAAATTTCAAAAACAAGAAAATTAAAAGAACCTTTGATTCAAACATGTTAAGACATTATAACAAGGTAGCTGCTTTGTGCATCTCTAAACAAAAAATATGTTTTGTTGAAAAAAATAAAGATTGTTTTATTGAAAGGTGAATGTATTGATTTATGTATTTTGAAAAAAAAATTATTAACAAAATTAACCTCATGTGGCTTAAAATAATTGAATATTACTTGAAATAATTATATTTTTGTTTACTATTCATCTGATATTTTGTATTCTTGTTTTAAAATTATATCTGGACAAAGAAGTTATTCTATTGTGTTAAACCAAATATATTAGCACATTCAATATAATGTTTTAAGATTCAACAACAAATAAGCCCTTTAATATAACCATGTAGTGGTATTTCCTAACCTAGACATCAATTATTTTGTTTTTAGAATCAAGACTATTATAATAAGATAAAAGACTATAAAAACATAATTTCCTACGGACGCTCCAAATCCTCTAATTCTATTAAGACTAAACTTTCCATGAAACAAAAAGAAGAGTAGAAAGGGTTTCTTTCCCACCTTCCTAGGTACTAATATTTCTAGTACGGTTACTCTTCCTTAACTACTTAAATTCCCTAATTAACATGACTCATTTAACTCCTATAACTCCCTAACTGTAGTCTTTAATTATAATTAGCACGTTAATCTTAATTAGCTTGTTAGGAGTTCTAATCATAACAAAGACATAACTTGGATAATTTTTTTTAAGCCTATTGGTGGCCTTTTCAGTCTAGTTGATCTACAACTACATACGTTTCTAAAAATAAGAGAGAGTATTCCATCTCTTATCAATGATATCTACACAAACATTCAACATGTTGGTCATAATAACGACCAATATTTCACAGACTGCTTAATTTTATGTCCACACAATGCTATCATAAACGAGGAAATTATATCCATATTTCTTGGAGAAACTAAAACATATTTGAGTGCATATTTAAGCGTCAATGAAGTAGTCACAGATAATGGAAATTTTTATCCTACAAAGTTCCTCAATATCCTCAATACATTAGAGCCTTCTGGCCTTCTAATATCAAGAATAGAATTAAAGGTTGACTCGCCAATCATGCTTCTTCAAAATCTTGCACCAAAACGGGGTCTTTGTAATGGGACACGTCTGGTTGTCACCCAAATGGCACATCGTATCATATAAACACAACTACTGACATGCACTAATATTTAAAAGAAAACTGTTTTACTATATACATAACTAAAAAGAATTAATTTTATTCTTTAGTAATTTAATTGCAAAAATATTTATTAATACTTCAAATTATAAAATGTTATAATAACTTGAGATGTCTTAAAAATTGTTCTTCAATATGTCAAAATGGTGAACAACTTGAATTTATTCCACAAATATCATTAACCACAACGCCTACAAAGCTATCGTTTGTATTCAAGCGACGTCAGTTCCTATGAAGTTGACCTTTGCAATGACTATTAACAAGTCACAAGGACAATCAATCAAACATGTAGGCATTGACTTACGTATACATGTTTTTAGTCATGGCCAACTATATGTAGCATTATTTAGAACCACTGCTCCAGCCCAAGTTAGAATACTACTATTTGAAAACAATACTTTATTTGAAAGTGCAAATGTATTGTACCCTAAAGTGCTTTTACCAGTGAATTTATAGAAACAGTCATATTATCTATTTTGTTCAAGGCCTAAAGTAGGCTTACATAGTTGTTACGACTAATTTGTATTCCTAAAAAAAAAACTCTATTTTTTCCAATATATGCATTGATTCCGTTTAAAGACAATTTATTTATTTGATGAATTAATTAACTACTTCATTTAAATTAATTAAAAAATTCAAATAAGTTACAATTCCTCTTTCTTTAATCTATTAAGTGGAATTTCTAATTCAACTTACACAAATTTCAAAATTATAAAATAAATCCTTAAAATAAAAAACAATCTTTAAGAATAAATTTCATTCAATATATATAATTGTAGACACTCAACAAGATAGAATTCTATGATGTCAATTTTACTTTGTTAAAATTAAAAAAATAATAATAAGAAATGGTTGTTACTATGGTTGTGTGATCCCATCTCACTACCAAGCCTACTTAGAGCTTTTAATATTTATTTTGAAATTTTTTATGTGCCGGTGGCCGGCACGGGTCAATCTAGTCATATAGAATATGAAAGTGAAATGCGGTATGTTTCAATAGCAAGGTTTTTTTTGATGTAGTCATAGTCAAAGGCATCTGAAATTTTTGGGCACATGTTTTTCCATCAAATCCAATTATCTTATAATCCATACGCTCAAAATCAACAAAATCTGTTGTGTATGATTTTTAAATAATTTAAGAAAAAATCTAATGGTGAGAAGGTAAAACATTAAAAAAATTAATTTAATTTTCATCATAATTTTCCATATTTAATTTTTTTAAAAATTTAAAAGTTATTTACTTTTTAAACTTTTTTTGGCGACCCAGCTATAGTACTACAATATGAATGAAAAAAAATATAAATCATACAATGCTCTAAATTAGATTGACGTAATTAGAAAATGAAACACCGATAACAATGATTGGGGAGATCTGGAAGTTAGTTGCACATACGCCAAATGAAAATGCCAAATTACTGAGAGGTTTAAATTTTTTTTTTGTTCAAAACCTAAATCTTATCTAAATATCACATTAGCATCACCCACTGGGTATCACATAAGTATTATACATAAACTACTATCTAGGACTTGTATCCTCCGGACAAGCCCAAAAAATAGGTGTCTCTAATATTTTTGCTTTATATTCCAAATTTAGATATAACTCCTAGATTTTGGTATCCTTTACTCCTATATCTAGAATAAACTTATCTCTTTACCATCTAAATACATTAATTCTAATGCATTTAGTTAATTCCAATACATTTCCTTAATTCCAATGCATTTCAAAATATTTCAACTTTTTGGCTTCCACTCAGAGGGGGGCTTTGAGCTCTCTCATTAGCCCAAATTCATTTGAAATTCAACTGAAATTCACCTAAATGGATTCTATTATATATAAAGATTTCCAAATTATCTTCCTAGAAAGAGGATTATACATGGATAACTCTATGACCGATATGGATAACTCTGTGACCGAGAGTTTCATGCCGTTACGAGGGAACGGTTCCCAACGAGTTCCCGCACTCTAGAACTTCGTCTCTCTCACAGCATTACTGCATGGCGGCGCCCTAACTTTTTTTGCCCCTACTTTTACTTTTAATACATGCTTTTTCCAATTGTGCCTTACCTTTGCAGCCATTCATGCAGCCATTTCTCTGCTCGCCGAGCTCGATCGCATCGATCTTCGTCTCTCTCTCTCGCTGCATTGCATCAGCGCTTTGTTTGTCGATGGATCAACGCTTCAATTCGGTAAGTTGCATTGCTCTACGTTGTCTGGATCTCATCTCATTGAACTGTTTGAACCGATTAGTTGTTTGGACTTCCTGATCAAGCTTAGAATCGTTGTCTGTGATGGAGTACATTATCTTTCGTTTTTTTGGCTATGGAGGTTCTGTGAAGAGTTTTTGTGTTTTTGGGGTCTGTTTTGGAGGTTTGAGCTGATTTTATGGAGGTTTTCATGTTTAGTGGTCAGCTGAGTCGTGACCTTGATGTTGGAAGTTTTTGGTCGAATGTTTGGTCGAGGTGATGCGGTTTAGGGTTTTCATTTTACTGGCAATGGCGACTCTGTTAATTGAGCGTTTTGGATGCTTAGGAGTTAATTGAATAGCATGTTTTATGGTGAGTGGAATCGTCAATCTCTAATTGCGTTTTCAAATCGTGTGAGTTTCTAGTCTCGATCTGGCGTCAGTTCCCAGGGTTAATTGTGTCCGAATGCTTGATGCTTGTTTCTGGTTTTAGTTTATCTAAGTTTTTGATGTCATGGCGTGGAGAGCGGGTTGTCAGGTTTTGATTCATGTCCTAGTGAATTGTTTTCGTTGTCTTGGGAAATCGATGAAGCTCTTGGCTGAAGCGAGCTTCTCATTTTGCCAGGATTTGCTTTGATCGCTTGTTTCTATTGCCAGTTGTAGTTGATCTTTGTTGTTGTTGATGCTATAGTCTGAGATGAGAAATTCAAATGTAGTTGCTTGGGTTTCTTGTTGTGTTCTTCTGCAGAGTTGGACATGTTCTGTGACAATTGCGGAGGAAGCTAGAGATTAGGGTTTGAAAGTTCGTTGAGTTTGAAATCGGATGTGCTTGCCAGCAGTCTCCTTTATGATTCTCCCTTGTGGACTCATGAAGTTAGGTTCTACATTCAAGGCAAAGAGGTCCACCGGTTCTGGTATCACCGGGATCGCTTCAGGTTTGTCGACCCTAACTTTGAGGGCAACTAACGCCGAAGAATTGCAAAGACTGATCTGAAGGATGCTTTTGGGCTTAGGGTTATGAATGGAAAGATTTGTCCTCCTAAGGATTTGTCTGTTAAATAAGTTTCTTCGCGGATGATCTTACTGGTATTACTGGGGTAACAGTCTACATTGACTGCTTGGTAGCTTGACAAAAGCAGTCAAACAAGCATTGCAAATTAATCAACGTAACAGGGTTAATTTCTTAAACAACACCGGTTGTATTTATTGCAATGCGGTAAGTGATCATCTGGGATGTAACGCGGTACTTAGTGGCAGTATTGGACTCTATTAAAAGTTGATTGAGGTAGGTTAACCTCAATGTAGGGATTTTCTTGAACGTGAGCGAGGTAGAAAGGAATTCTATCAGCTTTTTATTTTTGATAGCATTAACCTGAATAAAGCAAAATTCCAGATGTTGGCGATGCTTAATCATGGCATTGAAAGCATGTGAAAGGAAGCTTTGGGCTTCCTCACGAAAGAGTTTTGGTGGTATTTTAAAAGCAGCCAAGGTTTACGGTTTAGAGGAGTATGTCCTCCATCCCAAACCCTGAAAGAAACACCTGACTACCCTTTATTCTTGACGAGACAGGGAAGACGATGAGATAGCGTTCTAAAGCCTGACACAGAGCATCGTTGCTGGGTATATACTGGTGAGACTCTACTTATTAACTTTCTGTTGATCGTTGCTTTATGATGCAGATTTGTGAATTGCGGTCATTTATTTTTTCTGCGCATTTTGATCCAAGCCACACGATATCAGCAAGTATGGAAATCTTGTTATGTTTTGCTGATGGTTTGCAATCCATTGCAAGTCAGTGTTTTCAGAGGGAATGAACAAACGGGGACACTGTAGTCTTTCATTGGAGGTGAGTCCTCTATGTAGATAGAAAGTCGATCGTGTGGTTTGGAGGATTATGATCTAAGAGAATAATTTATGTCTACATCTATCTTCAAAAACCACTGCAGTGGCAAGTTAGCTTGAATTAAATCATGACTTTTGCGTGGTTGAGTTGTGCAAGGAGGCATAGTTAGATTTTAATTTCATTATGATGCTTGTTGTTTTGATGAGGGAAATTGGGTTGCAAGTTACTTTGTGCAGTGTTTAGCTACGATTACTTGACTGATACTTGAACCTCATGTTTGAAACGCAGGACTGGATATATAGATAGCAAAGATTTTGGTCTGGCTGTTTGATCAAAGTTTATATATGCTCTTGTATTCAAGTCTCGATGGACATAAAGGTCTCCAAGCGTAGTCGGGGATCAAAGGACAATGGCATAGAATTGGATGCAGGAGTATGGGGCCAATTGCAACATCACATCCAGCTTGAGGATGTGTACCAGAAGCTCCCTTTCGAGGAACTCTTCCGGCTCCGGGTTGTCTGCAAAGCGTGGAATCATGCGGCAAAGCAAAGATTGGAACCGAAACCATTCTTTGTGATCATCCCTGAGGGCGCACATGAGTACGGTGACACTGAGTATTTGAATGGAGTTCTGTGTTATGATGTTGCTTCTAAGAAGTACAGTTTCAAACGGCAGCGCTTTCCTATCCCTTATACAAAAACTGCTCCATTTGAAGTCGAAGGTCTTATCTTTTGTGATCACCCTGACTACTTGAAGCAACAAGGTGTATTCAATATTCACAACAAAACATGGCATGCTGTACCTCCAGCTCCAAAGAAAAGCGAGTACAGATCAGCCATTGGCATGATGGTGGACACTTCTAAGAGACCCTATTCCTTCAAGCTTGTTGTGGGCAGCCTTGACACAAAGACACAAATCTATGATTCTCAGAGCCAGTTATGGACTACTACATCATCCCGTTTGAAGCAATTCGCAAAGCCGGCGTTGGAAAGAAGGCAAATTGTCAACTGTATGTGCCACAATGGTTGTGTATACATATCCGTAGGGTCTGAAATTCTACTGATGTACTCCATGGAAAGAGACACATGGACTATAATGGATTTTCCGGAGGTCAAAGGATCGGGAGAGGATGGATGCGATGTCCATACCCTGGGGGTCTGGGAGGGCCGGATTTTCACTACCCGAGAGGATTGCAGCAATGGAAATGTCACGGTGTGGGAGCTAGTAGATCCAATAAGAGAAGAATGGGCAAAATATGTTGTTATCTCTGGTGCTAATTATAGTATGCTCAACGAGTGTGATTTTTTCAATCATGGTCCAAGTGGTTATGAGGACTTGAGAGTATATCCATGCTTTTGCAATGGATATTTGCTGCTTTATAATTGGCATTACACCGATTGTCGATCATACGCAATGGGGATGTTAAACCTTGCAACTCATGAGTGGGAAAAGATACACTTTCCATCCTGGACAGTGGCATTTCAAGAAGTTGTTGAAGAAGACTCTGACATGGATGAATACTTTGAAGCGGAGGAAGAAGATTCTGACATTGAGGGAGGCCGTGAGAAAAGCCGTGAATATTTCAATGAAGTTTTTGCAGTTGAAAAAGATTCAGAAGAAGATGAAGATACTGAAAGTGAAGATTCACAACCTGTTTGTGCACCACAAGCCGTTCGCATTCGACGGAAACCTTGGCCTACAAAAGTAAACTTTCAACGAAAAAAGGGAAAAGACACCGTCCTTGCAAAAATTGCACATAGTCTGCCGGCTGTGGATTGTGAATTCCAACTTGCTATGGTAAGCAAACTTGAAGTAGAAAGAATGTTTCTAAGGAAAACACTATCATAAGAGAATGGATTCTAATTGTCAAAGTTTGCAATCTGTGCAGGTACAAGATGCCCAGAAGTTGCCTTCTACTGTGGGGAATAATATTATTAGGAAGCCTAATCTTCCCGATGCTCAAAAGTTGCCTTCTACTGTGGAGAATATTGTTAGGAAGCCTAATCTTCCTGTAACTCTTGCTGCGAAAGTTGGAAATTTGTCTGCTACAATTGGGAAGATGGTTGTGAAGCCTCCTCTTGCACCGAAAGTTGCAAAACCATCTCCTGAAATTGTTTTCAAGCCAAAGTTTGAGTGTGCAATGTGTTTCTTTGAATCAGACTGTCCTGATAAGTACGAAGCCCATAAAAAAACGAAAGTACATGGAATTGTTGAAGAGTTATGGAAGCGAAAGAAGCCAAAATATCCTCTTGTAATGTTGAATGATTATATTTCACATACCGGCCATCTTCTCGAGGTAAACTACGAGCGTAAAACTGGTGAAGTCATTGCAATTGTTGGACCTCGAGCTTCTCGTGGAGCCGTAGGTCCTCATGTCAAGGGATTTGGAGCTATAGTTCCTCATAGTAAGAAGAAAAGCCCTAAACAAATGGCAGCTGCTGATGCTCTGGAGAGAATTATTGAGAACGATTCTGAGTCCAGGTTTGCAAAATTCCTCCACAAAATTGCCGGTGTTGTGAATTGGACAGCTTTTTTGGGGGACCGAAATGATGGCAGAAGTATTGGTGTTCATGGAGGTAAAGAAGGAAACCTTGCGAGCAATGATGTCAACGGTATAGGAAACCTTGATGGTAGTGTTGGCAGCAGTAAAGGTGTTGGTGAAGAACTTGGAGGAAACTCTGGTGGCAATGTTGGCAGCAGTAAAGGTGTTGGTGAAGAACTTGGAGGAAACTCTAGTGGCAATGTTGGCAGCAGTAAAGGTGTTGGTGAAGAACTTGGAGGAAAATTTGGTGGCAATGTTGGCAGCAATAAAGGTGTTGGTGAAGAACTTGGAGGAAACTCTGGTGGCAATGTTGGCAGCAGTAAAGGTGTCGGTGAAGAACTTGGAGGAAACTCTAGTGGCAATGTTGGCAGCAATAAAGGTGTTGGTGAAGAACTTGGAGGAAAATTTGGTGGCAATGTTGGCAGCAATAAAGGTGTTGGTGAAGAACTTGGAGGAAACTCTGGTGGCAATGTTGGCAGCAGTAAAGGTGTCGGTGAAGAACTTGGAGGAAATTCTAGTGGCAATGTTGGCAGCAATAAAGGTGTTGGTGAAGAACTTGGAGGAAAATTTGGTGGCAATGTTGGCAGCAATAAAGGTGTTGGTGAAGAACTTGGAGGAAAATTTGGTGGCAATGTTGGCAGCAGTAAAGGTGTTCGCGAAGAACTTGGAAGGGGTCGTAGAGGTGGTGGTTATGGTGGGCGGGAGTCTTTTGGGGGAGCAGTACGAGTTGGAGGTAATAGCTACGGTTTTCAGGATGTGGATGGAATTGGGTATGTTGGTTGGGAACCAGCTTCTCATGCTCTGAGTCATGGCAACGGTGGATTACATTCTAAGTACGGACATCAATCACAAGGCTCACTTGCGCCTTATAATGCTGGCCAGACACAGTATGTTCAAACACAACATGTTTTGCATACACAGTATGTTCAAACACAACATGTTTTGCATACACCGTGGATTTCTACGGTTGGTGGCCCAGTTCCAGGAAGAACTCCATATTCCACATATGACATGGCTCCTCAGTCAACTGGAGTATCAACTGGTTAGATTTTCTTCTCTTATATTCCTTCTGCATTGTCTGGAATTCTACATTACACTTTTCTATTGGAGGATTAAGTGCTATGGAATGAGAAAAGACGAGGATCCCATTGTTGCTCTTGGATTCAATTTATTTCTACTCCTAAATTCATATCTGGTAAAGTTGTTTCGTTGTGAAATTCCGTTAGATGCATTTAACAATCCATTGGCTAATTTCTTCTACGTTTGAATAAACAGGTATGAGGCAAACGACACCTCACGCATACAACCACCAATTTACAAATTATGCTCCTCCACCAATTAACTACAGTGCCTATGGTGCTTACGTGGTCAACACTGATGTTCCGGTTGAAGAGGTGGGTTCAAGATTGGGTAGATGTTATGTTCTAGTGTCCTATAATTGAAAAATTACATACTTGGACGTGTTTTTTTTCTATTTATTACACTATGATGTCTCATATACCCTTTGAGCACTGAGCAGATGGCCCCGGGAACCTCAAATTCAACGCACTCAGCATTGGTAGCGCAGTATGGAGTAATGCAACCGCAACAATATGTGTCGGGTTATTCTCTCCAGGGAGCCACGCAGCACCAGCAGCCTTAGCATAAAAGGTTTATCACGAAAGCTTATTCTCTGTTGATCTATTTGTTGTTTGATCTGAAATCACAAGCATGTTGTCCCTTGGCTCCAGACATAAAATGTTGCGGTAATCCCGTAGTTCTTTCAACTTTTTTAAGAGTGTCTTTATCAATCACTCTGGATATGAGAGCATCATATTAATAATGTTTCATCTGGAGCTCGTGCAGGACGTGGTTCTTTTGAACTTTGGAGCAACTTTGTGTGAAACATACCAATTGCTCATGATTCCAAACCTTTGGACACTCTTTACGCCTCTTGCTATAAATGACCCTTCAGAGCTGGTTGCAGTTTTTTCATGTAGCAGACTCGGACAATGAAGAACTTGTTCAAGTTAGAGCACACCTTTCTTCCATGGTCCTGTGAGTAGGATCTTCTATGTCTATGTTGCCGACAGTGACGGAATTACATCATTGTTCACCATTTTGTAAGGAAAAAGGTCCAGTCTGAAAACAAGTCAAATGAGTTAGTGATAAAATTTTGAACAAGGTGACATGCAGGCCCTATTTTTAGTGTTTGCGAAAGCATAGAGGGCTGTTTTTTGAAGGAGTTTGGAAATTGGAACGATTTTGTCATGGCGTCTTTCGGTCCCTGTTCCTTCCCTGTTAAATATACAAAAGTTATTTTTGATCCGTGACTGGGATACTTGCAGTTTTATGTTGTCTGTGAGGACATGTAGAGGTGAAGGCGAGCTCACCTTTGTTTGATTCATTGAAGGTACAAAATTTGCGGTGATGCTCTTGATATGCATAATTACTCTGGGAACTTTTTGTTCATTAATTCACAAATAACTCAAATGCTTACTTGTTTCGTGCAGATACTTGCTTGCAGTGTGGTCATTCATGATTGACTCGAGATGTATTCACTTAATTCATCAGTAATAGTGGTTTACAATTATAAATATGCTCCAAATGTTCAATTTCAGGAATATTCTGAAAATTTTCAAATGAATCACAAATTAGACTTTCTTAAGAAAAAATTATTAATTAAAGTGCAAATTCAATAAAAGCTTTCATTACTTGAATGAAGATTTGGTTAAATCAATCTTAAAAATCCCAAAAACAACACTTCATACTAAATCAATTCATTTGGTTGTAATGATGGCTTCATAAACGATGTAAGTATAACCTAACTAACTTAGATTAAACATGAAAAGGTGGCAATCTTACTCCTAAAATCATTCACAACAAAACTCACATGAAGAATTGAATGGATAGCCATGAACTGGCTTAGATTTGGTAATAGTTACAAGTGCTCTTGCCAAAACTTGACTTGGCAAGAAGGGGTTAAATTAACTTTTGGGCAAAGAATTTGGTTGCTGGTGACCGTATATCATTGGCACTTTGAATAAGCCGAAGCTCAAGTTGCTTGCTCTGAGGATCTGGTGATGTCCCTGCCTTGTGACCTGCAATTGTATTCCTAAGCACAGCCTGCATGCAAGTAAAGTGTAAGTAATATTCTCAAAGCAACTTAAACTGCTTTCCAGAACACATGTGTACAACAGTCTCAAGACAACTGTAGATGCTCAAATCCTGGTTACAAAAATACCTCTGTAATCATAAGCATCGAGAACTAGAATATTCAGGTGAATCAACGAGATGTCCCACCTGAAGACTAGACACTGCAAGCTCGGTTGCTTTCTCCAAATCGTCTGGAAATTTCTGCAAAATATAAAAGGAAAGTATGACCATGAAAATTCACTTCCCAAGTATTGAGTCCTGAAAATAATTGCAGCCATTCCAGTAGTACAACCACATCAAATCTCGTCAATAAGAAACTGCTTGGAACATGTGAAGCAAATGGAGCATGTGAATGGTGACCAAAACGCACCTGGCTCCATCCCAGTAGAAGTGCCGTCATTAGATCTCCAGGACCCTGCAGATTGTATAAAACATCAAAAGAGGCAACTAGGAGGTATATTTTATTCCAGATAGCATTTGTTCCACTAAAAAGGTATGCATATTATGAGTCAATATAGAGGAGAAAGGAAAGCAGATCATAATGCTCAATTTGATGCACGACGATGCTTCAAAGAAATGACGATAGCAAGAGGTACACAACGGCGAGAGGAGGACGTGCCGTAAAGTACGAATTTAGCTTGGTTACAACTATTTTGAATTGTTTTGGTGGCATCGCCTGCATCACACGCACAAGGAAATTGTTAAACAAAGCTAAACCGTTTGAATAGAATGGACACATAATAAACAGGAGTTTTCAGTCATGATCTGATATGACAGAACAGTCCAAACGACCCCCACGTCCCACCCTATTCCCCCCTCCTAAAAAAGAAGAATGAAGCATCATGAACTGCAAGACTCCACAACCTAAACCTAAAATATGCAAATAATTTGGGTCGTGATCGTTCGCAAGTTCCTCATGATTCATAATCTACAGAGCCCCAAAAATGAATATACTCACTTTACTTTGAAGATGGCTGCCAATCACAGTCAGCATGTCATTCAACATGATACTTGTGATTACCACCTGCAGGCAGAAGATCCAGTATTTTACAACATGCAAAGATGGCTAGCTCTCAACATAATACTAGCTCAATAGTTACTTCCAATATAATAGTCACAAAAATTGGGATTACACACTACAATGAGCAACCCCCCCCCCCCCCCCCCCCCCCCCACCACCACCAAAATAAATGAATACAAGGTATAGACTAATACCTTGGAAGGACCTGCAGCATGTAAATCAACGCACGCTTGTAATGCCTCTGCCTCTGTTACAATCCTGTCAACTTTGCACTTCAGTGAATGATTGAGGAAAGGGATGCTAATACTATGCAGATTGCAATCATTAACTTGACGTTAAACAAGTACCTAATGAGTACTAGAGCACAATCTCGATATGCCAATGTATGAGCAAATTGGAAAAGAAGTCGTTATTGAAGGCAGGGAGCAAGGTACAGTAACATTACTGACGACCAGTGAGTTGCTCCGCTTCAAAATGATTTGGTGTAATCATAGTTGCCACCGGAACAACCTGCAATATATCAATCATTTGGTAAGATGGTGTCTCACATTTTTATCATATCTAGAACTACCTGAAACATGTCAAATACTTGCAACCCGTTACCAATGTAAGACAAGGACTACGAAGTATCACAAAAATTTGATATGCAATTTTCAGAGGAGAGAGTGTACCTTCTCTCGATATACAGGAAGCAGTTCTGGCTTCACAAAAAACTTACCATCGTCGCCCATCACGGGATCACATACTGAATTAAAGAGCAACTCACACGGTTCAGGGACATCATGATTTAATATCATACCATCGTTGTTTGCCAGCAGTGATAACAAGATGTGTAAATATGTTTACAGCAGTAATACAAAGCAATACATCAATCTGATTCTAATTACATACTAGCTAAGTAGGGAGTGGAATGATATTAAACTAGGAATTAGAGTCAGAATACCGTAAATAAGGTTCGGGTTGACGGTTCGGAGCTTTTTCACGACACGCAAGACGGTCTCCAAGAACGAGACAGATCCTATGTACCCTGCTTCAAGAAATGAGAACAGCTTAAAAAAATAAAACCAGTCGTAAGGTGAGTTCAATTGACTAGAAACGGGAGCTTCGTTACCTAAATATAACAGGTGAAATTCTCATTTGAATACCTGGTAACTTACGCAGTTGCCATTCATCCAAAAAAATCCAATTCTACAAATCAAAATTTATACGAAGAAGAGAAAGTAAGACCTGTCAAAAGATGAGTATAATGCAGTAAATCGTTAGCTTCGAGGCCTTCAATCAGCGCCCACAACTGCTCACCATCCAGCACCTGACCCTTCACCGCAGCATAACCTGTATTCTGTGTGCGTTCATTCTTTCTTTAAAAGAACTTTGTGTGGATATTTCTCCTTATGCTTGATGACTACTTACAAATCTAACTACTAAGTAGAGCAGCAGTGTGCTACAAACTACGCTCTCTCGTCAATCTGAGAAAAAATCCTGCGACTAAAACTGAATGAAACCAGATGCAAAATTGAGAAAACGGATAAAGCTTTATCGTTCCAACCCTAAACAAGCAAAGGAGATTTATCAAAGCTTGACATTGTGGAAATTTGGGTCAAGAAGTATGCCTGTATGGTTGGAGAACTGCACGGAGTTCACAGGATCCACATCGAACCCTAGAAGTTGCAACGGAAAAACTGCAGCCTTATTCCCAACATAGCCCTAAATTCACAAAATCATACTCTGTTTCAGATTCTCAAGAGATTTATACTTCGGTGAAATTGAAAATTGAAGACATTCTGAAAGGGTGAAATTTCTTCATTGAAAACTAAGCTTACATGCACGGTGTGAGATTGGATGCTCAGGACACGACCGGCCGAAGATAAACCCACGTTGGCTACGACCGGGGGCGCCATCATGCTCACGAATTTCCTGCAGCTCGATTTCCTTCCAGCAGCCCACGCCCTATTCACCAGGGAACTCGGAACGGAGACAGCGAAGCTTGGGTCAATTCTCGGCGAACCACACACTGCCAAAACGATCAAAGAATGAGAGCAATTGTTACAAAGAGAAACGTGTAAGCAAGAATCCGGATGCCTCTGTGCGATTAGAGAATGAAAATTGTGAGAAAACAATAAACCCTTCGCAACCCCGCGCTGGCAAGCTTTTACATCGCAGCAGCTGCGAAAATCCTAAACACCGCAATCAGACGTATTATCGAAACTGATCACCCACATCACTCACCATCGTCGGTAATTCCGAGAGAAGACGAACTACACTGAAATACATTTACTGAGAATCTACTTACAGTTTACTGTGACTATATAGCGTACAAATGCCACAAAACTGTGACTCTACAGCGAGTCAGCAATTCGAGTTCGAGAAAATTACCGACTCTTAAAAAACCACAAACACTCGAAACCAAACAATATCAGCAAAAGGTGAACTTCAACACATTTGTAGATGACGAAGTTCTAAACTCAGATTACACACTGCAAATTCCCATACCTGTCTTCTAAAGCAATCGAACTCAATGACACAGACACCAACACAAAACCCCGCAATGCAAATACGCACCGATGGCAGATATGGTAAGTTGCCAAATACCAAAAAGTCTCAACATCTCAGTTCACTTACAAGTACAACGACGATCAATCTGCAGGAACATGGATCCTTTAGTGCGATGTAATCTCAACTTGGGAGTATTCACTGACCTGTGTGACGCAGCTACAAGAGACATCCGGATGTTTGTGGTATCCGAAAGCGAAGAGCCTTGAGGTGGATCAGTTGGGCATTTCCGGATAGATTACTCCAGCAGAAGGGCCTCACTACTCCCATTGTAAGTTAACAATACCACCATGATCCATCACTGTTCCTCACTGTTCCTGTTAAGTCATGTGGTAGCAAATCAATACTTAATCAACTGTGGATATTATAATTGAATTTGGAAGTGTACCTCGAGTCTCTGCTGAAGCCAGAAACCGCCATCACTTGTGTAAGCACGTTGGTTGACTTCGAAATATCAATCCCTGCAAACCATGCATGATCTAAGTTAGAAAGAGAGTCAGATCGATCATGACTCTGCAGCAGGAGCATCGACTAGGAACAGTGATTCCTTGACTTGGGTCTAAATATCTACTAAGAAGATGAACAGCAAAGTCACGGTATGATAGAATGAAGCAGCATAAAGAATCAGACCTTGCAAAGAGCCCATGTCCCAAGGTGCACAGAAATGATAGACTACAATGATTTGAGAGTCGAGTTATCATCAGCTTAAGCTCTTGCTCAAAAAGCCGGCCATGAGCTTCATCGTTGCCATAACCCAGTAAAGAGTTGTCTGAGATTCGACTCCCAACCATGCCTGCGAAGCTGCTTGTAGAGGTTTCACTGGTGTAGGATTAGGGTTACTTCCATGTGCTGGTTTTCGTCCACCATCGCTGTATCCATAACTATGTCCTCGTCCGGATGTGCCAAGACGTTCCTGGCCTTGTTGTGTTATGAGGAGGTTGTTGACATGGGATTCTTCTTTGGTGGGTTGAGGAGGATCGGCAGCTTTTCTTCCAACTTCTGCACTGTGAACTTCATTACTTTCGAATAGGACATGTCTTTTCGCTCTAATCCCTAAACCCTCATTCCTATCACGATTGTAGATTTTGATTCGCAGCTTTGCAGTCTAATCTTCACGTGAGCATCAAATTTCATTCTGTTCTTTGAAGTTACCCTCAAATGCAGCTAGAGAGTGTTTAGAGATACACAACCTAGATTCTAATGCATAGAATTGAACCTTGCTGTGGCTCACCAGATTCCATTCTCTGTAATTTTAAGTGCAGATGAAGCACTTCGATCATGGTATGGCAGGCTGTACATGTCGATTGATGCAGAATACGCTTGCTCTGCGGAATTAGAGCAGCTGAGTCGTCTCAACAATTTGTCAACAGACCAGTTAGAGAGTTATCACACAACCCGAAATGACTGGTGATGAGCTGGATCACAACTAAGCTATTACAGTAACTGCTTGCACACATCTTTACAAATGCTAAGTAGGTGAGTATACTGAAAAACCTTAAGGAAATATCTCACACAAAAAAATTGAATCCTAACTATTTATCGCCTAAATGTCGTTTCCAGTGTTCAAAAATCTGCCGCATGTGAAGGGAAACAGGAGATGAAGTTCAGTTTTATCAAAGATTTGAAGAGGATAATGAGATGTTTTGAATGATTCTGTGAGAGAACTCAAAAATGCAAGAAGATCAGCTTCCAAAGCACACGACTTCTTGCATGTTTGAGCTCTCCTTCACAATCTTCCAAGAGCTTTGCAGAGGATAGTAAGATGGTTCAAATGAGTCTCTATTTCTTCTTCTTCTTTTCGTTTTCAGCTATCAACTCTGCTGCATATTTGTCATTGTCGTCGTCAATGATGGCCCTTACATTCTCTTCTTCTTCCTTGATCTGTCAGTCCAACAAACGCACATGAGAAACTGGAAAACTCCGTGTCACAAATGCAGGTGAGGCATGTGACCCATCTTCCAACTCCTGATAAGCGTATCTAACGGGAAGAAAACGTAGAATGACTACCGCGTTCATTTCTGCGAGGTCACGCCATAGGTGCATCCCATCGGAGAGTTTGGTATATCTACATAGCAACAAATATTCAAGGGAAGGTTACACAACATAAAAAACAGCTTGAAAGGAAATAATCAAAGTCCCAGCAAAGTAGAGAGCTACGAGTATCCCCTCATCACAAGAAGATTAGGTTGACATCCTCCTGGCAGAAATTTTCAGATCGAAAAAACTACACAATCTTCTCAAGCTGCACAATATTCTTTCGCCCAATTCAAACATTTCCAAGTCGCCCACTAAGCACATTATTTTCTGTGTTCCGGAGAAGGGCACCTACCCTTTCATGTCCTTCTCCAGAGGCGCCGGAAAGCGATTGGGATACTCCACCCACAACACTCCGGTCCCTATTTCTCCTCGAAGCTTAGTTTCATACCTGCTCACACTCATATCAATTGCATTCACTTCTCCTGCGTTTAGAACTCTCTCATCATCTCATTCCTACAGTTTGACACATTGATCACAAGCAACTGAACATGGTATAGCTAGACCATATTCTTGAAGTTAACTTCGGTAGGCACTGGTTATCTTCAAAGATTGTTAACTTCCAACAAGACGCACATATGCAACAAGACGAACATAGAGATTTCTTTAGATGTTGAACATAAATGAGTGAGTGATGCAGAGGTGGAGACATCGAGCATTACTTTACCCCGAGCACTGTGACGACCAAGCCAAGCGGAGTCTTCACCAGATCCCGAGCCTGCATTCCCTTCCACCAAAGAGCTTCAGGTAACTTTCCTTCTGTCTCTCAGGAATTACACAAAACAGAACTTCCGAGGAAAAATTAGACTCACTTGCTCATCACATTCACTCCTGAATTGAACCATTCTAACAAGCCAAAGAATGCATTCTTTGCGACAGCATTGCCATGTTTGAGAGTTCAAAGCTACGATCATAATCATCCTTTCAACGGCTCATTGAGATGATTGACATTGTATGGAAGGACAACAGACTTATGCATTCTCTATTACTGCCTCATAGATCCTCGAAACGGAAACAACAAAGACTGAAATGCGATGTTCATTGCACAGAAAAGTGAAGCTGCTGCAAAAACACTTGTCCACAACCTTAAGCTTCATGAAAGGCTCCATGTCCACCTCCTCGGCCCAAAACGCTGGAGGTTTGCCCTTGCCCATCCTTCTTCAGGCTGGTTGATCACCAACGACGATATGCCTTTCTTACAACTGGTAACAGAACGTCTTGAACACAGAGCTAATTGCAGCATTCCATTCATGAGGGGATGTAGAACACAGATCAGCACTGATGTGGTGAGCGATGTTGATCTGTTCAGAGATTCTACTTCGACGATGGTTTTCGATCGGTGACTGAAACTGGTCCTCTCTCCGCACTTTGCTGTTGCGGCGCCGCTTGTTAGCGCCAGTTACAAATGAGGTAGAGCTCGAACTCTTTCGTGGCTGTTGATGAGTTCACTATCTTCTTTGCATTGCTGCAGGAAACCTCCCATCTTCTTGGCTTTGTTCAGCGTCGTTTGGTATCAGGGTCGTCTCAAGACTTAAACCATGTAACCTTCCACGGTTTAGGAAAGTTTACACGAAGTTTAGTTACTCACTTTCAGCGAAATCTTTGTAGGAGAGTGAGTAACTACAAAGATTTGGCCAAACATCAAAAAATTCATTTGCTTGAACCGTTACGAAGCTGCTATGTCATGATATTATGAAGGTGAGTGGCGGTTAGAGTTCCCAAGTGCCTATGTTGTAACTGTCCATTCTTGGCATTGTCGGCCGAAATCCTCTCTTGTTCTTCAGCTGGAACGAAGGGACAAGTCGATGCTGCATTCATCGCCATCATCTACTGACCAGAGTTCAGGCTGAAAGTTATTGGCATGACCCCTTGTAAGTTCAATCTGGGCAGGGAGAATTCGTACATATGGTCTGTGTTTCATCGTCATGGATCCCAGCCAAGGCTCAGGCACTGTACAAATCATTGTGGTTGAAATATTTTCGTAACATGACCACATAATCCGTTCTTGGAATAGTGTTTGCCTCAGTCCAATAGACGTTTGGTAGGTGACATGAACAAATACCGAGTGCAAATTCTAGAGTGTTAAAAGGCGAAGGATCCAGACAAGAATCAATTTCAACCGCACCACTTCCCAATTCATGAAGATAAATGAGAAGAAAATGTAGAGTCAGAACCAGAATTTTTTGAATGATAAGCCAAGCATTGTGGAGTATCAAGATAAATTAGAAAGGTAGAAGTAGTATACACATTGCGTTGAGAAACTAAGCAGCAGATAAAGGAGGCCATGGTCTACAGTCTGAGGATCACCTGACCAAAAAGGATGATGTCAAACAGCTCTTTCTGCTGCGAAGGATGCAAAGCCGGGTAAAGGAGAACCTCAAAACTGTGAAACAAAAAAACTACCTCAATTAAAAAGGTCCTAAAAAAACGAGGCATCTAAGCTTCTACTTTCTGCTTCTTCTTCTTCTTGTCCTTCTTCTCCGTGACTGGTGTTACAGCCTCGACCGCCTCAGCCGCCTCAGCGCGCTTTTGCTTCTTAGACTTCTTGTCTGTCAGAGGAGTCACAGGAAGAGCAGCTTCCTCTGCTTCCTCGGCCTTCTTCTGCTTCTTAGACTTCTTCTCTGAGACAGGAGTAACAGGGGCAACCTCTGCATCACCGGACTTCTTCTTTTTCTTTTCCTTCTTGGCCTCCGCAGCTGATCCATTCTCTACTGCTTCCTCCTTAGCCGGAGTCCCGTTGGTAACAGGAGTTCCATTCGTATCGGCATGCTTCTTCTTTTTCTTCTTATCCTTCTTATCACCGTTTGCACCATCTACCAATTCAAACACAATCACTGTATTATTGAACAAGGCCGAGAAAACACCACTGAAAATAAACATCGCATGCATACAAAGGACAGTAAAGTCGGCCCATGGCAATCATCTAAGCAATACTGCTCCACGAGTTTCTAAATCTAAGAGACAGAAGTCCTCAGTTTGGCCGAGAATTCCACATAAGTAGATCCTCAAATACACCTCTTACTAGGCCAGAACCAGTTTACACAGGTGAGTCTGCCTCTAGGGAGAGGAGACCCTGGATTACAGGAACTCCTGCCCCTAGTACCATCGACTCACAAGTGTAAAAAGAGTCTGAACACAGGCAATAAGTTCGTTGAGACCATTTTACTTCAGAGTGGTTAAGCATCTCATCACCGGACTTGTGGTTGGGCTAGAAACTATCAAAACACTCATCTCACCAACACACGCAGACTACCTAAATTCATGAAAACAAAGAATGTTCACGTCTAATTCTAAAAATCTCAGCGCATCAAACTCACCTTCTTGTACGGCAGGTTCAGCATCGGTCATTTCCATGTCGTCAGTTTTCGCCTCAGCACCGTTGCCGTTCTCTTCAGCACTCTTAATAGCATCCTTCATAACGTCAATGTTCTTCCTGGGTGCAATACCCTTGTCATAAAACTCAAGACGTTCTTCAACCTGTTCTCGCAACTTTTCTCCAAATGCGCTGGTGTTGACCTCTGTAGATGATAGTAAATATGTTAGAAGATTAGAAAAACATTTGAACACACCAATAAAGTCGGTTTGTGAACTTGATTAATTACTAAATCAGGCATGTGGGTACAAGAGTGGTATACCTTGGAAGCAATCAATTCGTGACGCAATGGAACACTTGTTAGCAAGATAACGAGAGATACGCCCCTTGTTCTTCGTGCTCGCTCTCCCGATAAAGGAAGAGTGGAAAATAAGACCATACTTAGGTGTGTTTCCTTTAGTCTTCAAAGCTCTGCACATAATAAAGAGGTATTCAATTTCAGATAAATGCAAACTGACTATACTGCATGCGTGACATTCTAAATAGCAGCAAAATGAACTAGAGGAACATCTAACTTGCTAAAAGTTCAGGGCATCTGCAATGAGTTGTCAACGATTGCGTTGTTAGATAAATACCTGAATAGAGCCTTCTCAGCTCCCAGAATCTGGACTGTTGAGGCAGGGTACTTCGCCAAGTTTGTGAGACTTCCAGCATGTGAAATGAGACGTGCTCCGACCATCTCTCCGATCAAGACAGCAAGGTTGGGGGCAACATCTTGCATCTTGGACACCAAGTATGAATGCAACTGCTTGCGGTATTCAACAAGCGATATAACTCTTGAAGCAAACATCTCGATGTTTATCAAGTCAATTGGGGAGATGTCTTGACCTAATCATTTTTGAGGTAAGAAGGACGAATGATAATGTCAGTACTACTGTCAGCAAGCACCAGATACCACAAAGAGTCAAGTATATAATCCACATCCAGAAGGCGCCGAAACAGAGGTCCTAGCTCTAACGCATGTACACCAATATTCAGAATAAGCTCGTACCCATAGAGGCCTTGGCAGCTTCAATAACTTCACGGGCCTTGTCCTCGTCTCCGATCACCTCTGTGATGTCTTCCAGACTTTCATTAGTAATACTCGACTTGTCTTTGATATGCTTCACTAGTTTGGCATAGGTGTAGTTGTCATTCACAATCTTCACCAGCTCGGGGAAGTGCCACGAGTACCACTCCCTAAAAACAAATCAATCGAGTACTTTGGGTTAACAGAAGTCCATGGGTCACACAGGGTGTATCTGGTAAAAAAATCTCTCATAAGAAGCCAACACTGAAGTTACTAAAACTCACCGAACACGCATACAGAATGTGTTGATGTCCTTGTCAAGAGTATCCAACAAGCTGATACTCTGGATGATCATGTTATCCACTCGGTTCACATTGAATTTCACTTTACTACGACTGTAACTGTGAGCAAGACCCAGTTGGGCCTTCTCAATGTCTCCCTCCTGCATTAACAGGACAAAACACATCAGCATTATGACCTCTAACAAAGACGATGGTCCAGGTGAAAGCCCAAGACACCCAAGCTAATAAAACGACATTGAGAACAATGAAGAACAAGGGACGAAGAGCTGATGGTAACTTACTTTGAGGTCCTTGATGAAGCGACTGAAGTGGAAACGAACTCCACGAAGAAACTCGTTCACATAGTCATTGCTCTGACAGGGAATACTCGTGGCCTCAAGAATAGCCGAACCAAGCTTAGGCTCAGCAACCCCAAGACTCACCTTAGATTTCTTACCGGCCTTCACCTTGGGCAGATTCAATTCCAGAAAATTCTGCAACTCCGAGGTCATGATCCCTGCAATATCGAGAAAACATCAAAAAAGTTCAGTCTTTTACACACAAACAAGCTCTCAAGTTCAGTCTTTTACACACAAACAAGCTCTCCAATTCACTCAGACATCAAAAAACCCCTTTTTCACAAAATGAGCATCTGTGCAAGTCCAACACCAACTACAAAGACGGCGACAAGAGGAAAACGGAACTAACCCTCGGTCACGGAGTTGCATTGCTCCAAAGCATCCGCGGCGGAAGTGAAGGGGCTGAAAGCCAACAACTTTACCACCTTCCCAAACCGGGTCAAGTCCGTCACGGACTCCTGAATCGCCTCCGCATTCTGCCCGATTTCGTCCAACCCCGTCGTCTCGAACAATGCATACCCGGAGGCAGACTCGTATAGCAAGTACAGCGTCTGCGAACCCACCGAAACCACACAAAACTCGTCATAACCAACCCAAAATCCCAAAACTTTTACAACCCAACTCAATAATCCCACATAAAAACTCAAAACTTGCTATCAATCACAACAAAGGAAAGTGATTACCCACCATCACGAACCCAAAAAACGACCCAACACACAGACTCCCACAAAACTATTTCAACACAAAACTCCAGATGTGGAGGGAGGAGGTGCGTACCATGGCTGCGGCTAGGTGCGATGAGGCGTCTGGGGCATGTCCCGGGGAGGAGAGAAGAAAGAGCGAGGGAGACAGAAAGGAGTGAGAAAGAGAGGGGAGAGTGGTAGTGGGGAGGCTAAAACCCTAAACCCTGAGGCTGCCTCCTCTTGTGTGTGCTTGCAGCCCTAAACCCTAATTCTCTCCCCTACTTCTCTCCAAGGGCACGGCTCCAGAATCATTGGCTCTTTCCAGGTACTGTACTAGTACTATAAGGTTTTGCACCAAACTAAATCTAAAAATAGAAAAAAATGTAAAAGAATGAAATAAAATAAAGTAAAATTCAAAAATATGTACAAAATAAATTTTAAAAATAAAAAATAAATTTATGTTATTTTTACAAATTTTTTTTTGTTTTTGAGCCATTCGAGGACATTTTTAGTGATTTTTTTGGTAAGAAATAAAAATAAAAAATTCAATGTAAATCTAAAAATAGAAAAAATGTAAAATATAGAAAATGTGAAAGGCAGAAAATCATGAAATAAAATAAAGTAAAATAGAAAATCAAGAAATAAAATTTGAAAAATAAGAAATAAATTAATAGTTTTTTGTTATGTATTGTTGTTTTCGAGCTATTTGAGGACATTTTTAGAGATTTTTTGGTAAGAAACAAGAATCAAGGAATTTAATCTTTGAGGAAGAAAACCTTATTTTCCCCAAAAAAAAATGTTTGTGTGGTAGGTGGTGAACCTGCTATGGTGTTAGGATAATACATATACTGAAATTGATCATTATATACTATGGTAGGATAATGAGTTTGTTTAAAAATAGTAAAAAATAAGATAATAAAAAATGAGATAAGATAAACAATAATATGAGATATTTTTGTTGGTGATATTTGTTTATTTTGAAGTCATTTGAGGTTGTTTTAGAGATTATTTTGAAAATTTTGAAAATCAAAGAATTCATTTTTAGAAAAATGTATCTTAGTTTTTCAAGAAAATTAAATATTTGTTTTGAGATTGACAAACTTGTTACATTATGCAATCAAAGGCCATTCTACATCAACTTCATCATCCTTTTAGAGGGTCGGTTTGAATTAAGAGTTTGTTTATCAATAGTTAGTTGTAAATGAGTCAGTTCATTTTTCAAATAGTTGGTTGATTTTATAAAGTGTAGGCAAATAATCAAACCATGTGACTATATTATAGTTATTCTCAGTATTTTTAGAAAGAGTGTTTGGAATATATTCTAAAAAAATGTCTTGTTTAACCCCTAAAGTTGAAAGGCCTCAAAACCACCAAACACCATCAAAACTGGACTCTTTCAATACAAAGTGTAATTTTTCAAGTTTAATGTATTTTGGAGGAAATTACCGTAGGATCTAGTACCTTACTTGTATTCAAATATTAGATTCAAAATCCTTACCGTTAGTGAGATCGTAACGTTCTAAGATTTTTTCCCTTGTTGCAAAATGGGTTTCAAGTGTTTTATGAGCCAAAAAACCAATTTCATAAGCAAACTAGATGTGAGGCTCTTCAAATTCTTGTTCCTAGACGAGTTAGGAATATGTCCATGGAATTTTTTCCCTCATACGATCTACAAAACCTAAAGAAATGCTTGATTTCTCACATGGAGGTATGCTGAAATTCAAATGCAAAGGCCACTCTATGATAGTAAAAAAGGCATACCGAGAAATATTGAATTGAAAATCCGAGCGGTGAGATCATGCCTTCAAATTGTATTTACATGTAGGAAAAACAAAACTTGGAAAAAAGAAAATTCTCAATTTTTGGTGAATTTTTGAAGTTTCTGTGATCTAATTAATTTTGGGCAAATTTTGAGCACACACTACTCTTTTGGGCACATTCCAACATGCCCGAATATCAAATTTTGACTGCGGATATCTCCTAAAGTATGAGGAATTTTGAAGCATGAATGGTCTTGTTAGAAAGATATGAAAATTTCCCATGTTGTGCCAAAGTTAAAGCCACATCCGGTAAAATTTGACTCATATGAAGCCTGACCGGACCCTAAATCATATCAAAATTGTTGAGCTGATGCTTTAGGGGTTAAATTATTGAAGATCTTTGATTGGCTACTTGTTTGAAATAGTATGTTGGGTGGTCGTTAGGATTTTTTTTTTCTTTTTGGCTTTTTAATGACACATTGTATTTATTGAAACCAACATATTTGTATTGTACACAAAATTATCAATGTTCTCATGTTAAATGACTTTTCATTCTTTTACAAAATATCATGGATGATATTATTGGTTTTGAATTAAGATGATTTCAAATTATAAATGGAAAGTCTACTAATACATCCAATATTTTGATGAAAGTTGAAAAATATGACTTAACTATAATGTTTTATATTACTCATATTGATGTATAGATGTCACATTAGGAATCTTCATTTATCATTTATTTTTGTTATACTTTTATTATTATGGCTAATCATTTTTCATTTATTTATTTTGTACCAATTCAATAATTTAGTCTGAAATATATTATTTAATGACTTTAGTAGACTAAAATATTTGATATACATTAGTATATGATATACCAAAAATGATCAAATTTGATTAAAAATTAATCAAATGGATAATGAACATCACATGAATAATCAATCTTTGATTCTTTTAAATCATTTAAAGTATATGGTGACTTTAGAGTAGATCTTAAAGTGTCTAAATTACTTCAAAAATATTAAAAGTAAAACAAGGTAAGAATATTTGAAAAGAAAAAAAAATGATTGAGGTCAATAAAAATGACAAGAATCAAAAGTACTAGTAACCAAGCCATTGAGACATAAATTGTCTTTTTCAAGCTTAGAATTGAAAGCAATGCTACAATTTGACTGGTTAGAAAATAACTTTTTATCTTCTATAATGATCAAAAAAACATTCTTACATTCTTTCAAAACAGTACATCGACATCTCATGCATATTGTTTTTCAAAATTAAAAATTCATAGTAGGAAAATACCAAAAGTTGATTAACTATTGATTGCTAGAAATTTGAAAATTATATATTTTAAAACAAGTTATCTTAACTAAGCTAAAAATAAAATCAAAATGAATAAAGAAACATCATCTATCAAACAAATAAATACCAAAATAATGTCAAAGTATATTTTTTTATTAAATTGACAATATTCAATAAAAACATGTTGCATTTTGTTTCAAATAGGGCTAAATTTGTAAAAAAAAATTTATAAATGAACAAAAGATAATTTTTTTGCCAGAGTAGAAAAATCTTTACTAAATTTAATAGAGTGAGTCACAAAAGGGTGCATTTTAAAGGAATGACATTCTCACATTATGAAAATAAGATACAAATACAATTGTATAATAGATCATATTTGACGTTTGGGGCATGCATTATTTAGAATGGACTATTGAAGAGCACTTGTAGCAAAGAACAAAAAAATAAAACCTAACAAATGTAAAATAACCTTCAAATTGCAACATTTTATACACCACCACAATGGCAAGGGCTAACTTGGATCCCATTACAATTTGAAAATATTATATATGAGAAGTCTTGGATTCTAATTATAGTAATAGCACCTTATTTATCTTTAAAATCTAGATAAATCCTTTCAATAAAATAAACTTCTATAAAACATACTAAACAATACATAGCATAGCATTAAAATGTGAATACATATTAGAATTGCATTATGCACAGTAAATGTAATAGTTAAGTCAATTATTTAAAAATATAATGTTATTTTTTAAAAGAATTTAAATTTTAGATATGAAGCATGTGGTTTAAATAAATATTAGATGCTTCTTGATATTTGGGCCTATTTGATTGACTACAATTCATATTTTTTAATTTTTAATTGTTTTTAGAATCAACTTCAATTTCATTTAATAGATGTATATTGTCGAGGATAGAAGGGGGAGTAGATCCTTACTTCCATACCTTTGTCCTGCGGATATTGGATTGGAGGTGGATCGAACAGACACTTCACGTCGGTCTCCTCCGGAGACCGAAGTTTCTCTCTCTCTTGTCGAGGATAGTACAATGCCTATCCCTAAAATGAAGTGCAACATTTTGTGTATGTGCATCTATATTTCTTTGGAATGCCTTTATTCAATGAAAAATGCAACTCACTTCAAAAAGTTCCACAACCAAGAAAGTAAAATTTGACAAAAAAATATTCAAAAAATAAATGCCATATTTTGATATTTAAAACCATCAAAAAAATTGAATCAAGAAGAGAATATATCTTTTGTAGGTATTTGGAATTTTTTTTATTAAATTATTTACCTCAATAAAGATGTTAATATTGAGGTTCACTTGGAAATTGAGTGGTGTGATTATCTTCATTATAAATCTTTGTTGTAGAAGCATGCATTTTTGGAAGTTTCAACACTCTTGGGAGCCAAATTTTCTCTGGTCAAGAATCCAATTTCAATGAAGTTTGTTAGATTTGACTCTAGTTCAAGTCTAGTTTTTGTGAAAAATGTTCCAATGTAACCCAAGATGTTTTTAAATTTTGGCATGTATTTACATATTAGGAGGTTTAGGTTTGTTGGCTTTGACCCTAGAAAAGAGGCATTGCAAGGACATCCAATTTTTAATTCTAAATAATACCAATGAATGTTCTAAATGTAAATATTCCATCTTTACAAAGTGAAGGCTGATTTAGTATTATATTTGAATTATTATGATTATCTTCTTTCGTGAGGTATGCCTTTAAACTTTGTAGATTTGAGATTGTTTGAAATGTTCTTGATGCTTAAAACCTTACATTCTTATTTAGAGAGAGAAAATGAATCTTCAACCATCAAAATGATCACTAAGCTTGCCAAATGTGGTGATGATCTATGATTTTACGATGGCCACCAAAAAAATTATATTGTTGATTTAGCCAACAAAAAGTGCAACATTTTATTTATTTGCCTCCATAAATCACAAAAAAGAAATGGAAGGTAAATTGTAGATACCTGAAAGGTACTCTAGTAGGTGGACATGAATGTTTCATTAATACAACAAGGGCGAGTGCCAACCAGCTTTCTAAACACTTCCAACAATTTCAACTGCTAGACGGCCAGCTGAATTGGATCTCAATTTGTAGCCTAAATCTATGCGCACAGGCCTGGCATTTCAAAGCTAAGCAAGAATGAATGCAATCTGATGTTAGTTGATCAAGGAATAAAAGAGAACCAGAAGGAAATTGGTTACTTCCTGGCCTACAAAATGTGTCTGTTTGAATGCGGCGTCAACCTCTCCGGCCATCCCTGCAGGTCGTGGTTTGAGCCACAATACAGACAGAGCAACATAGACTCTTGAGATTTCGATGTAATGTCGGAGGTTTCCAGATTGATTCGTTTACTGCCAGGGCTCTCTAGAAAATTACGATTCCAGTGTATTTCATTGCAGAGGCTCTGAAGGTATATGTCCATCGTGGCACTGCAAGTTCACGTTATGGTATTGGCATGGCCTTTCCTTAAAAATAGCCCCTCGTTTTACTTTAATCTCAAGCTACTAGGACCTTCTAGTTTCTTGGATGACTTGGGGCCCAAGTTATCAAATGTAAAAGTAGCATTATATAAGGAGTTCCTAACCTCCATGTTCACTCATTCTCTTGTTTCTCTTCCTCTCTCTTCTATACTCTTTTGCTCATTATAGTTTCCATCTCTACCTCCTTCTACACTTCATTATCCTTGACTTTTTTCAATCAATAATTATGGTGCTCAAGGGTGTATACTATGACACTTGCCCAAATTGCAAGCACACCAAATTGGTGGCACAATTCTATGAGGAACTATGGACTTTTAGTCAATGTGAAGATCATCCTATTCCCATACAACCACTTGAAGTTCCAAATGATGAGGAGACAAACTTGGTGGAGGAGCTTGAGTGCAAGTGCTTGGAATGTGAACAAAACATGGAGACAACAAGGTGGTTCAAGTGCTTGATTGCAACCATGATCAGTGAGGTTGTGGAAAATGAAGTTTCAAACAGTGAGGAGGAGCAAGTTGACTCCGACACAAAGCCTGAGTCTCATGGGTCATTAACCATGGCATTTCAGTGCGGATATGAAGATTTTCAAAACGGATTTGAAGCTTGAGTTTTGAAAAGGTTCCCCAAGTTTCTGAAGTTGACGTGATTTGAAGAATGGCACCACGATGCATATAGTGACTTCTCCTAAACGTAGTAACTGCAATTTAATCTGAGACTGCAGTACAAGGACTCTACGATGTGCTGGAACTGGAAAATGAACAGTATTTGTAGCACTTGTGGTACCTGGACGACAGTGTGCATTAGAATGCATTCAAGCTGTATATAAATTGTTTCGATTTGCCTATAAAAACATTTACGTCTCAAATCCAAAAAATCCAAATTATGGCGTCGTGTTTTTGTGTTTGTTTTGCACATTGTCTTATTGCTTCGACATGCTTTTTCTTAAGTCAGCAACTTTCTAGTGTGTGTGTGTGTATGGGGATGCTTGAATGACAGTTCATGTTGGTCCTTTGGTTGGGAGCTCCGCATTTAGGTTGACTGCATCAGGCCCTGGGTAACGTATGCTCTTTCTCGGCTCACAGTGTCATGTACAAATTAATGGTGTTCTATTTTATGTTGCTTCGTGTGGCAATGTAGGGATTTGGGTGACTTTGGGTGTGATAGGATACTGATTTTTCTGATCAGGTTGTTTCCTCTGTGACCTGATCGTGAATTTGTGTCCTTGTATATTCTAATTGTTCGTATCAAATTGAATTTTTTTTCCTAATTTCCATGGAGATAATGAGTTTCTCCGTTCTATCTGCTGGCCATCGTCATTGATGCAGCGATTCTTTTGTCTTCAGTGAGGCTTTCTACATGTCTCTTGTGCTATCAATGCTGATGATACTGTGGTGTGCTTACTTTACTTTAGCATCATCCTTTCCTGAAGGGGTTATAGCATCATCCTCACGTGAAGTGGTTATAGAGCCTGTTTTCATTGCTCCGAAGTTTGAGAAGACTCAAAAATTTCAAAGCTCGTGAAAGATATCATGTATTGAATTTATGGGATACTGTTTGTAAACTCGACACTTTTTATTCTTATTATGAGTCACGGGTGACACAACAGACAAGATAAAGCGGTCCTTTTCACATTTTCGGTGAGTAACAACTTCAGAGTCAAAAGTGTAAGGCGAGGAGAGTACAATAAATATATATATATATATATATATATATATATATATATATATATATATATATATATATATATATATATATATATATATATATATATATATATATATATATATATATATATATAATTTTATTTTTTGAAACAAATGACACAAACATATCATTTCCCCAATTCACATGTACACAAGAGGCAGCTTACATATGAGATGATCCGTCGTGGACAAGACAAGTATAGCACCACCCAGCTTTGCCCCTATTCTTGTCCACTACGACCACTACCACTAACTTAGATAAGAGAGTAGGGGACTGGCTGGGAGCAGTTGCTAGACAGAGCATTATAAGCACGAAACAAGACAACAAAAGCTTCCAGTGCTAATCGATGAGATGCCGACCGACAGTTGGCTTCTAGCATGAGTCACTCAGGAGTCAGCAACCACCGTGGTGGCCACCGTAGTGGCCTCCTCCATGATGACCCCCTCCGGTGTGGCCTCCTCCATGGTGACCCCCTCCGCTGTGGCCTCCTCCATGGTGACCCCCTCCATGGTGACCTCCTCCGTGCTGCTGATGATGCGGTCCAGTGTGAGGATCAACGTACGTCATTGGATTTCCGTGACGCTTTCGCGAGCTGCCAGAGTTCCCCATACTACCGACACCGAATAAAACAGCTTCGATCACTGTACAAGTTTTTTGCCACACAGAGCATCTCATCGATTAGCACTGGAAGCATAAGACGAAGTTACAGTACACTCACTAGGTGACAACCGCAGAAAGACTCATTTTGGTCACTACAACAGATCGAGGACTTCTTCAGTCTTTGGTGAGTGTAACTGGTACCACATAAGACAGAATTGGTGACCTCAATTTGTCTTATGTGGTACTACTAATTACTCACGCGTGCAAAATGACCATTGAAAAAGTCCCAATCCTGTTGTAGTGGATATAGTGTCTGTCAAGTAGCAAGCCCGACTCATGAGTACCACCAACGGCTCAAAATAGGAATCGAAATCCACACATTTGTTACTAGTGTAAGCCCTCTGTCAAACTACAACAATTGGTATGAAAGCAACTAGTTTTCAGATCATGGAAAGGAAAAGAACTAGTCTGCACGCTCGTCACCAAGAGAGACTTCACATACAGGACAAATTATACTTACCTGTAGGTTAGCAAGTGATCGGTTTGACAACAAAATTGGTATGAAAGCAACTAGCTATCAGATCATGGAAGTGAAAAGAACTAGTCTGCACGCTCGTCACCAAGAGAGACTTCATATACAGGACAAGATATACTTAATTACCTGTGGGTTAGCAAGTGATCAATGGAGGTCGTAGTCTGTCTGAGCTTCCACAGGCAAGAGTGTGGGATGTTATATAGGTACGCTTGAATCCTATTTTAATCTCCAAATCTATACATCTTGATTACAAAAGTTCGGTCTAGCTTGGCCATCTACTTTGATAAACTACCGATTGAATTAATTTGAGGATACAGACTTTTCCCTACTGTCACGTCCTTGATAATAAGCGGATTGGGTCACTTTGCAATCGAAGATACTCGAAGCTTCTCTATAAACTTAAGCTAACAAATTTCATTTGTTAATTTTATCAGACTAACTGAGGCTAGCAGGACACATGCACCATTCGGGACCCGAGACACCCCTCAAATGTTCATGCACAAAACATCTGAGGCAACTCCTATGTTGTGTATGTTGTGTGCGCATGAGTGACATGCATTGGGGTGGGTCCTGAATGCAGCACACCCAAGGCAACCAATTAATTCTTGATCGGCGTGTTTGAGAAAGCAATTTTTATGGTATGTAGGTCCAGAATTCCTTGAAGGATTAAACTTAGACGTGGAGATCAAGCAAGCTTGGTAGCTATGGGATTCTATCTGTATCCAGATTTCGATGTAAATTCACATTGATTTAGTACATGAATAACGAGAAGTGCTCATCCTGGCCGTGACTAGATGAGTAGGTGAATAAGGACTTGGTCTAAGAAAATGAAATCAGTCTCATTTTACATTTTGTGTCAAAATGTCAGGCGAAACTTGTAGAAAACTTGATGAAGTTACCCTCAACTTTCTTAGCAGCAATCATTTTTTTCAGAATAGGATTGTTTAAAATCATCAAAAAATTTGAATCAAGAAGAGAACATATCTTTTGCAGGTATTTGGATTTATTTTTATATTAACCCCTAAAGGACAATCTGCCACATTTGGGCTTTTTTGGAATTTGGGCATGTACCTATGAATGCAATTTATATTAGGATTTTCTGAAATTTTAATTGAAGGTGGGCCGTTTGGAGATCTTCGTGTGGATATTTTTATTTTCCAATTCCGACATCGGGATCAAAAGTTATGAAGGTTTAAGTGTCATACGCTGCTCGTTGGGTAGCTGCTGAATTTTTCTAAGCCACTGTGAATGCAACAAATTCTGCCCAAAACTGCCCAAAACTGCCCAAAACTGTCAAAATCTGCCCAAAGACGTAACTTTGAAATTCCACCAAAAATTGAGATTTTGATATTTTTAAAAAATAAAAATTTCTATGTTTAGAGAAGGCAGTAGAGCATATTCCCACCGTTCGGATTTTTAATCCAATTTTTTTTCATATGCTATTTTTATTGTCCAAAAACGGCCTTTGTTTGTGAATTTCAGTATACCCCCTAGCGGAAAATGATTTTTTTGGCAACTTTACACAATTTTTTTGAATATAATTTTCTTATCACAATTAGCTAACTCAGTCTTCTTTGACGTGCATCAAAGCCTCCAAAATCCATAATGCAAAAAAATGGTTTTTTGGGCCTTCAAAACTTTGCTGTCCCATTTTTTTGCAGGGAAGAAAAACTTGTTTTTTTACTTTGAACGTTACGATCTTGCAGTTGGTGAAGAATGAGTGTGTGAGATTCAGTGGACATGTAGACATAGAAGTTAGCTACATGATCTTACGGTTAGATGTTCTAAAAAAAACCCCAAGTTTGCAAAATCCACCTTGCTTTGAAGAGGGGCTGTTTTGAGGCAGTTTTGATGAAAAATACCCTCAGAACTTTAGGGGTTAAATTATTTACCTCAATAAAGATGTTGATATTGAGGTTCACTTCGAAATTGAGTGGTGTGATTATCTTCCTTATAAATCTTTGTTGTAGAAGCATGCATTTTTGGAAGTTTCGACATTCTTGGGAGCCAATTTTTCTCTGGTCAAGAATCCAATTTCAATGTACTTTGTTAGATTTGACTCTAGTTCAAGTCTAGTTTTTGTGAAAAATGTTCTAATGTAACCCAAGATGTTTTTAAATTTTGGCATGTATTTAGATACTAAGAGGTTTAGTTTTGTTGGCTTTGACCCTAGGAAAGAGGCATTGCGAAGACATCCAATTTTTAATTCTAAATAGTATTGTATAAAAAGTATTTCATCTATTCATCAAGTATATTTCATCTATCCATCAAGTAAATTTCATCCATCCATTAACAAATTTTATTTTTATTTAAAAAAAAAATTTAAAAAAATTAGCGTAGGATCAGGTCCTCTTGTAGCATAGCTGCTTATTTACTTTTTGCTGTATTAAATTTGGGCCAATTTTGACCATTTGTTTAAATGCTACTTTCTCTATGATTTCCTTATTGGTACAAATGTATACTTAGGATGATTGTCATAATTTTTTTGTTGGAATTTCTTTTATCGCAAAAAGTCAAGAAATAGAAATGGAATTTTGCAGTGACTATTGTAGTAAAAAATTTAGATTCTTCAAAATATTAAAACATGGCAATCTTTCAATCTATGAGGCATCAAGCATCAAAAATTCATCCACTTCATCTACAACAAATTTGCTACAAAATTTGTGAGGTTGAAATTTCCATATCTCATGTCCATTTACACCTACAACACATCAAAGACATATCTTGTTGGAGTATCTAACAAGATTGGAAAAAGCCGTGGACTTGTAAGAAACAACCTCAACTCACTATAGTCTATGAACGTAAGCTTGGATTTCTTTTTTAAAATCTGACTTCAAATTGTCTCTAATAAATTTTATTTTTATTTTTATTTTCATTTTTATTTTTATTTTTATTTTTATTTTAAAGAATGACATAATATACTATAATTTTTTGGTTAAAATTTTTTCCCTACAAATCAATGAATACATATTGTTGATCTAGCCAACGAAAAGTGCAACATTTTGTGTATATGCCTCCATAAATCACAAAAAAGAAATGGAAGGTAAATTGTAGATACCTGAAAGGTACTCTAGTAGGTGGACATGAATGTTTCATTAATACAACAAGGGTGAGTGCCAACCAGCTTTCTAAACACTTCCAACAATTTCAAGTGCTACACCAGCTTAATTAGATCTCAATTTGTAGCCTAAATCTATGCTCACAGGCCTGGCATTTCAAAGCTAAGCAAGAATGAATGCAATCTGATGTTAGTTGATCAAGGAATAAAAGAGAACCAGAAGGAAATTAATTACTTCCTGGCATGCAAAGAATATATATCAGGACTCCAAAGAATCCATCTTAAAATTCCTGAACTCACCTCATGACAAGCTTTATCATTGACATGTTTTCTATCTGAAAGCCATGCATCTTGGCTCACTCTCATCACCGTAAATTCTTCGTAAGGTCCCATGAGACTCAGACAAGTGCAGGTACTCCAAGGTGGTCGGCAATTGTTGTGTGCGGCGTCAACCTCTCCGGCCATCCCTGCAGGTCATGGTTTGAGCCACAATACAGACAGAGCAACATAGACTCTTGAGATTTCGATGTTATGTCGGAGGTTTCCAGATTGATTCGTTTAATGCCAGTGCTCTCTAGAACATTAAGATTTCATTGCAGAGGGTCTCTGAAGGTTTATGTCCATCGTGGCACTGCAAGTTCACGAACTATGGTATTGGCATGGTCGTTTCGTAAAAACAGCCCCTCGTTTTACTTTAATCTCAAGCTACTAGAACCTTCTAGTTTCTTGGATGACTTGGGGCCCAAGTTATAAAATGTAAAAGTAGCATTATATAAGGAGTTCCTACCCTCCATGCTCACTCATTCTCTTGTTTCTCTCCCTCTCACTCCCATTATCTATCTTGGACAAAGTGTCTTCTATCTCTACCTCCTCTTCTACTCTTCATTATCCTTGACTTTTTTCAATCAACAATTATGGCTCTCAAGGGTGAATATTATAGAGGTTGCCCCAATTGCAAGCACACCAAATTGATGGCTCAATTCTATGAGGACCTATGGACTTATAGTCAATGTACAGAAGATAATCCTATTCCCATTCAACCAATTGAAGTTCCAAATGAGGAAGTTCCAAATGAGGAGACAAACTTGGTGGAGGGGTTTGAGTGCAAGTGCTTGGAATGTGAACAAAGCATGGAGACAACAAGGTGGTTCAAGTGCTTGATTGCAAACATGATCAGTGAGGTTGTGGAAAATGAAGTTTCAAACAATGAGGAGGAGCAAGTCGACTCCGTCACTAAGCCTAAGTCTCATGGGTCACTAAGCATGGCATTCCAGTGCGGATATGAAGATGAAGACATCACTCAGGAATCTCCTGAAGCACTAACAATGGTATTTCAGTGCGGATATGAAAATCATCAAAGCGGATCCGAAGACTGAGTTTGGAAAGGGCCCACAAAGTTTCTGAAGATGGCGTGAAGTGGCAGCACCACGCAGTGACCTCTACAAAACGTAGTAACTGCAATTTGATTTGAGACCGCAGAACAAGAACTCTGTAATTTGCTAGAACTAGGAAATTATGAACAGCAGTACTTGTAGCACTTCTGATAGAACGACAATAAGCATTAGAATGCATTCAACCTGTATATAACCAGTATCGATTTGACTATAAAAATATCAACGTCTTTCAGAATCCAATTAATCTCAAAAATCGCGTCGTCTTTGATCTGTGTCTGTTCATCACATTGCCACATTACTTCGATATGCTTTTCGAACTACATTTTTGCTGAGTTCTATGTTGTACATGTCAAAGCACCGTTGGAGAGAGTGAGAGATCTTCTTTAGAGTTTAATGCAACGTCGCCACTTTTCTGATATGAACGAACCTGAATTGAGACATCTTCCATACATTGAAAGGCCTGTCAGTTGGGAACTTGAGAGGGGTACGTTTCAGACCCGCCGCATCAGCTAAGTGCCTTGCTTGCAGCTATTACGTGCAGCTAAGTGCCTCAGTGTATGAACATCCATTGCAGGCAATCGGAGGTTCTAGTTTTTGTGATACGAATTAGCATGTTGATCTAGCCGGTACAACTTCATCGAAAAATAGGAGACCGTCCTCGGTACCAACTTTCATTTTAAGCTATCATGAAAAAGATTTACATTTTGCACTTGAGCAATATTAGTCTGCAACTTGCAAAGCAAGATTGACATAGTCCTGATGATGGGATGTGTTCTGTTTGATTGGCGCTAATTGTTAGCTCGGGTGAGGTATGATTTTCCATAAAATCGAATGCCCAGTTTTGTTTCCCAATATTTAAATTCTCATTCCGGGAAAAGGATAGAGCTGTGATTAATTGGAAATCATTGGAGAAAGTATTTCTATGTTTTATTTGCACCATGTTCAGTACCAAGAATTTGGAAAAGCAATAAGCGTTGAGTCGTTCCAAGCATATTACATTCATCTGGAGCTGTTCAGAAAGTTGCCAATCTGCATGCTTATCAGGCATTTCAAGTTTTTCATATCCGTTCGTTCCTCGGAAAATGTCGCACTCTCTTCTTCTTACAATTACAAATGGCCCTGTACGTCGTTTCATCAGCTTCCTGATTATCGATTTTTGAGCTTTGATATGTTCTATCATCTGGTATGCAAAGGGAAGCTTAGTGGAGGCTTTTTCGAATTGCCTCCAACAAGCTAACAATTAATGTAGCTTACAAACGATCGATTCGACATTTTCCAGTTGGCATGTTCAAGGTATCAAGCTCCATCCATACTCGTTATAGGCAGATATTATATTATAGTCTCATCTTAATCACAGAAGAAGCCATAAGAAGAATCTCATTCTTAAAATCATCTTACTAACTTGCACTAGTTCTTCAATTTATGTAAAAGATATGAAAGTTCGTTCAAAGAAATCGTTCTCAAGTTCCATTTATTGGTGGAGTAATTTCTACGCTTCGCAGTTCATAAATGGATACTCATCTTTGTAAAACATACTAGAGTGAGATCGTATCTAAGAGCTTGACTGCTATCGATTACTATGGAGCATAGCACGTCATTTGGAGAGAAGGGACCTGGGTCAGTCGTGCTAGAACTAGAAAATGAAAGTCAGTACTTGTAGCACTTGTGGTACTTGAACGATACTGTGCATTAGAATGCATTCAATCTGTATATAGATTGTTTTGATTTGACTATTAAAACATTTACGTCTCAAATCCAAAAAATCCAAAAAATCGCGTCGTCTTTGAGTGTGTTTAGCACATTGCTTCGACATGCTTTTTCTTAAGTCAGCAACTTTCTAGTGTGTGTGTGTGTGTGTGTATGGGGATGCTTGAATGACAGTTCATGTTGGTCCTTTGGTTGGGAGCTCCGCATTTAGGTTGATTGCATCTAGCCCTGGGTAACGTTGCTCTTTCCCGGCTCACCGTGTCATGTACAAATTAATGGTGTTCTATTTTATGTTACTTTGTATGGCATTGTAGGGATTGGGGTGTCTTTGGGTGTGATAGGATCATATTGTTTCTTCTGATCAGGTTGTTTCCTCTGTGACCTGATTGTGGATTTGTGTTCTTGTATACGGTGCTGTTTGACTTCGTTTTGAATGTCATGATAAACTTGTGTGATTACAAAGATGTGCAAGGTTTATTGTGATTTCATATTGTTGGATGTGAATCAGTGGTGGCGTCGTAAGGCTAACTTGCCTCATGTCCGCAGATATGTCCTGGTTAATCTCAGCCCTGTCGTCTGAGACTTCGGTAGATTGCTTTGGAACATCTCAATATTGACAGTATGTGTATAATTGTATTCACTGTTTTACAATCGAATGTGAGCTGTAATGTTGAAGAATGTGTACCTGAATTCTTGGTCATGTCTCCATCAGTTAACCTGACATCATATATATAATTTCAGTTTGAATTTCTTTGAAACATCTTATTATTAACAGCACATCACTCCACTGTTAATTTAATCACAATAAATTAAGTTAAAGTCAAGGTCAATTGATCATCTGAATAAACCCATCGTTTACTCGCTTGCGTCAAATATTATTAACTTGCAAGATGCGAAGGAAGGTGTCCAGCAAAAAAGTGACTACATATGTGCAAGGTTCGGTATGTAACGAAGGGACAATATTTACAGCGACCCAGTTGTAAAGGTCTATCTTTTATATGTTTTAAAACCCCTTTTACACCATTGTTTGATAAAAGAGCCTAAAACCAAAAAGGAGCTCTACACTTGTCCCTACAAGATTTGCAATGCCTTGCGTTGGAGTTGTAAATCCTCATCCAGGAGTTGTAGTTTCTCGTAATACTATGAGTTGCAGTTTCTCCTCCATGAGTTGCACTTTTTCACAGAGAAGTTGTACTTTTTCATAGTGAAGTTGCACTTCCTCATCCTGAAGTTGTCGTTTCTCATCCCGAAGTTGATTCACCTCTTCCCGGAGGTGCAATTCCTTAGCCCGAAGTTGATGATCTCCTCTTCCACTCTTCCTATCATCACTTCTACTCTCCTTCTCTGCTCTCCCTTTCTTTCTATGTGATCTTCTTTTCTTTCTATATAATCTTGCTTTCTTTCTCTATGATCTTCCTTTCTTTTTATCTGTACTTCTAATCTTTTAATCTTCTCTATCAAATATCTTCTACTCTCACCCATTCTTCTCCACAACTTAATTCAATCGGTAATCAACTATGAGAGCATGATCTAGAGAACACAACCTCCTAAAACCTTCAAAATCAATAGGAAGAAAACAAACTCACCACCTATTAAATCCTAGGTCTCCCCAAATCCAACTTCAAGTTCCAGTGCTTCTTCAATGCATCACATTACTCCGTCCACGAGATTACAATTCTTTGATATGTGCACAGCCGAGAGACTTGCAAGATGGGCACCATAAACCCCACCTAAGTTCAACTGTTCCACATCACTGTAGAAAACACATAACAAAATAAGTGCAATAGCTTTGGACACAAAAAACTCAAAAAATTGAAGTGGTACCTGGAAAATGAAAACAAAATAAGGAACCATAACAATTCTTCTACAAGTTTGTCACGAGTTCTACCAATACTTCACAATAATCAACTATCAATCAAAAGGTGAGGTGAAGAACTTAATTTATCTTCAAAATAGCATCTAGATACAATCATATACCGACAATATGTTGGTCTAAGTTCACCCACTCAACCATATAGAATAAACCTCAATAAAAGAGACTTCTCTCTTCTCATTGAGGAGTCTTATATCCTAAGTTTCTTCACTATAAGAACAACTAGTCTCTTTTAACTCTTTTCACTTTTTATTTCAAAATTAGATCAAATCCAAAGATCTTTAAGTCCAAAGTTAATTTTTTCATTGGAGTAGTCTATTTGTTTAAGTCTTTTATTATCTAAATTGACTACAGTTAACTCCAATGCCACTCATTTAGACTTATTTAAGTCAAGAGTGGTCTAATTCCAATGTATTAAATGTAGAGTTGTCTAATTTCAATGCACATCTTTTGCACTTAAAAGATTTATTCATCCAACAAATATCTCTAGTTATAGTATAGATCCTTCATCCTTAAATTGGCAATAGCCATAGGATTTCCAAAGAAACATGATTTTTATAAATTTTTATATTATATTTTTATGTAGAATCTTCACCGCCCCGCTTGAGGTCTTTGTAACTGATGTATTTTAGCTGTGTTTTTTATGGCAAGACTTGGAATTCAAACGCGGATTGAACGAAAGGTTATGTTAGGTTTTGGTGTTGTTTTCATTCTCTTGTTCTTTATTTGATATTTGATATTTGAGAATAGAATATAAGATTTCATTTGGAGAGAGAGAGCATGAAATGTTCTTCTGTTTTTGGTGAGATATGGACAGATTGCTTCCTTCCATGTAAACAATAAACGTAGGTGGCTCCAGAGATGGAGGAAGCTTTTTTTGTGTTTTTGTCAAAAGGATTGAGTGATATCCTGCAATCTAGAGACGATTGAGTTCTACCATTACTATAACTTCAAGTTCATTAACCCTCAAAGGCCAAATCGACCTGTTTTGGATCCATGACATTTTCCAGAGAGCAGTTACTCCTTAATGCAAGATTTGTTAGGTTGGATTTTTTTTATAAGGTAGCTTAACAAGTTTATTCACTAATCAACGGTTGGTTTTAACTTTTGACATTGCTCTATTGCATAATATAATAAAAATATGAGAAAAGATGTAAATTAGGGGTTGAATTTGTTGATTTCTAGTTCAAAATGGCCATCAAAATAATCAGATTTTAGTTTGAGTTAATGAAAAAATTCTCCAAAAATATAGGTGTGAGATCACCACATTTCAAATCCATTCCATGAATATTTATTCAAAAATCATGAATATTCTCTTCAAAACCTAGTTTAGAAGAATTTTTGAATTTTTTGTTTCAAAATTTATAGAAAAAAATTAGTGACAATAATAATAAAGCCAACTGTACGGATTTGACCAAAAAAATATGAAGCTCTAGCTTTTATTTGATCATCAAGACCTAAATATGTCTCTGTCATCCATTTTACAATAAATCTTTGAAAATGATTCAAATCCAACAAACCTGGGGCCTTTAGGGGTTAATTTAGCAACTGTTGGTATTGAAACTTCCAAATGACAGGCATATCCGAGTAGTCATATCCTCTACGAAATATCTTTCACAACCCAAATCATGTGAGCCATGCCAAGCTCTCCCTAAAGGCCAAGTATACACATCCATGAAGGTGAATGAACCCATGACTGATATGTAGGCTTCCCATGACAGATAATTAGCCCAAAATTTGATGAACAGTAGATTTAGGATGCATCCTCCAATAGAATGCCTTTGTGAGTGTGACGGAATCAAGTAATCATATGTTTGTTCACTAATCTGAGTATTGTCGGTCATTGGTACACCTATATGTCGGTTGTGCGTAAACCTAACTTTTGAACAAAAAAATTTGTAGTAATTTGAATTTTACTGAATTAATTTTGAAAAAAATGCTCATTCTTCATGAACCTTATGATACTACGCACGAAAAATAACTCCTTACTGAAAACCCAAGCCTTACTATGCTGAAATGCTTAAGTTATCGGTCATAGGTGTGTATACCTTAAGCCAAAGTCGAAAAGAAAAACATCACTTCTCATCTAAGTTATTGTCTTTGTTTCATGTGCTTGGGAAAGCAAGGTGGAATCCAGACCTGGAAAATCTGCCAAATTCTCTACCTTTCTCTTTGCGTCCAAATTTATGTAAACAAATTTTCATGGTTCCATACGTCGATAGCAGGTGGATTCACCCTTGAAGTTTGAACAAATAATAAAAAGGTAAAAAAATTGTTTTTATTTTGCAGCTTTTGTTTTTCCAAAACAAATCACTAAAAATAACCTTCTAGATAGATTAAAAATAAAAAAGCATTACGTAAAATGATTGTTCATATTTTTGATTCTCCATCTTTGAAATTTTCAATCTTTCTTGTATTCTTTTTTTAAAGTTATTTATGAACGAACTTGCTACAGTATCAACGTACAATACATAGTCAAGGGTAGAGCCTAGCATATTTGTTATGTATTATACTTTTGATTTTACAAAAAAATGATATATATTGACAAGATTTTTTTTCAATAAATGAACAAAGCTTCATTGATTTAGTAGAAAGTGCCATGGCATGGTAGATTATACTTGAAGGAACATAGTTGTGGACTATATTACGATTTGAAAATTTTATATATGAGAAGTCTTGGATTATAATTATAGTAATAGCACCTTATTTATGTTTAAAATCTAGATAAATCCTTTCAATAAAATAAACTTCTATAAAACAAACTAAACAATACATAGCATAGCATCAAAATGTGAATACATATTAGAATTGCATTATGCACAGTAAATGTAATAGTAAAGCCAATTATTTAAAAATATAATGTTACTTTTTTAAAAGAACTTAAATTTTAGATATGAAGCATGTGTTTTAAATAAATATTAGATGCTTCTTGATATTCAAGCCTATCTAATTGACTACAATTCAATTTTTTTAAGAATTAGCTTTAATTTCATTTAATAGATGCATATTGTCGAGGATAGTACAATGCCTATCCTCAAAAAGAAGTCCACCTATAATTACATACACAATCTATAATATTTTCAATCCTTTCATTCCATCACACTAAAATTTGTCTCCGTGTCTAGGATTTTTATTGGTGATAAAACTTAGTACCTAATGAAAGTTTCATACAAAATAAGTGCATTTGCAATTTTGTTGCATACGTTATTTGTTTTTGAATTATCCTCCTTTGTTGATTGCTTGTTGGAATTTTCAACAACTTTTTCTTCAATGCCTTCTGATTTTTTTAAAGTGCTACTTGATTGCTTTGAAAACTCCTTCAAATAAGATTCAACTAGCATACTTCCAAGTTGCGCAAATGAATCCATCATGCCTTTGCAGTCTTATGAATACTTGACTTATCAATTAAAAAAATGCAATCCAATCAATAAACAATGTTTGTTCTAATTTCTCGCTAGTAGGAATGAAATTCAATTTGAATGTCACTGAATACTCAAGTTCTTAAAAAACAATGTTATTTATACTCATACATACAAAAGTAAAAGAAAATTTAAAAGAAAATACTTCTGAATGTAAAAGTAAAAATATTTCAAATTTACTTTTACATTGAAGATGTATGTAAGATTGTACTCATGTTGTATGTAGAATGGCAAACAAATAGTCTGAACCACTTAAAACTTATTCATACCACATTTATGATTTGGATTTATTCTGAAAGGATTATAACTTTTTTAGTACACATGGCATCCAATATGTTGAACATGTTTTCGTTTTAAAGTTGAAAAGTTTTGTAGGTGCTCTTTTTTTAATCACAACTTTTGTATGAGTTTATTTAAATTTGCACATACACATGATGTAAAAACATGAAGGTAAAACATCTAATGAATACAAAGTTCTATTTGATAAAATCTAATTTATTTAAATTAAAAAGAAAGAAAATTTTTTAAGTTTGAATTGGGTGCCGGCTAATTTTTTTTCATACTTAATAAAGACTTTAACTATCATACCTCAAAAAAAAACTAATGTATTAATTACTTGGTAAGACCAAAAAAAGTATATTTTCATATTTGTATTGTACCTATCTCTAAAAAAAAGTTTACATATATTTACATATGTCATTTATAAGATTTCATATTGTTGTCATTGTGTACTTTAATCAAATAAAAATAATAATACTTCACTATATTAGTACACCCACTATCTCATGAAAAATTGCCTTCAATGCAAGATCCGATTGGCTACAAGCATAAATCACCTCCACTTTTATGAACTATGGAATAGGATCAGAAACAATGCAGAACGTCCTTGTGGCACGGACCGCACAAAGTCGTTTAATGACACGTAAAGCCCTAGCTAAAAGAGATCCAAAAGACGAATGCCAAACACACAAGAAGAAAGTAGAAGAAACTCACCTCACTAAGGCGCGGCACCCTTGACAATGATTGCCGCATCGAAGACAATGACTGCCGCACCGCACCACTCATCACTCGAAGCCTTCTTAGGTTTCTTGCGTATCATATCAAGGTCGTCACTACGTTAAGGCCTGTCTAGAAAGAGGAGCGCTCTTGCCCCACCCCCTTCCTACTGCCCGCCCTAGATGCCATGCCGCCCGCTCAAGCCGAGGTCAAATAAATTTAACTTTTAACTATGATTATATTCGATTATAAATAAACTAGTACTTATCCGTATCCACCGGATACGGACCAAAAAGAAGGTTAATTTAAAATTAAACGTGCCCGTTTTTTATACATCTATACATGCATGATTCTAATTGTAGTTATAGCACCTTATTTATGTTTAAAATCTAGACAAATCCTTTCAATAAAATAAACTTCTATAAAACAAACTAAACAATACATAGCATAGCATCAAAATGTAAACATATTAGAATAGCATTATGCACAGTAAATGTAATAGTAAAGCCAATTATTTAAAAATGTAACGTTATTTTTTAAAAGAACTTAAATTTTAGATATGAAGCATGTGTTTTAAATAAATTTCATTTAATAGATGTATATTGTCGAGGATTATTTCATTAAGTATATTTCATCCATCCATCAAAAACTTTTATTTTATTTAAATAATTAAAAAACAGAAAAATATTGTAGGATCAGGTCGTCTTGTAGCATAGCTGCTTGTTTCTTTTTGCATTTTAAATTTGGGCCAATTTTGAGCCATTTATTTTAATTGCTACTTTCTCTATGATTTCTTTATTGGTACAAATGTATACTTAAGATGTTTGTTATAATGTTTTTGTTGGATTTTCTTTTATTGCACAGAGTCAAGAAATAGAAATTGAATTTCACAGTGACTTTAGATTTTTCAAAATATTAAAACATGACAATCTTTCAATCTACAAGGCATCAAGCATCAAAAAGTGATCTGCTTCATCTACAACAAATTTGCTACAAAATTTGTGAGGTTGATATTTCCATATCTCATGTTCATTTACACCTACAGCACATCAAAAAAAAATATCTAACAAGATTGGAAAAAGCCGTGAACTTATAAGAAACGACTTCAACTCACTATGAACGTAAGCTTGGATTTTTTTTAAAAGTTGACTTCAAATTGCCACTAGTAATTTATATTATTATTTTATTTTTATTTTAAAGAATGACATAATATACTATAATATTTTGGTTGATTTTTTCCCCTACAAACCAATGAATACAATAATAAAACTTAGAACTACCATGATTACTTTTTTTTATTACGTTATCACTTTCAATTTGAAACACACCCTTGTACACAAATAATTTGACTTAAAAGTGCTACCTAACGTTTGATATTATAAAAAGGTCCATGAAGTTTTCTTTGTTTATTTCAATATAAACATTTAAATCTAGACACCAAACATCTAAAAAAAAAAGGAGAAACCAATAACAAAAATAGGGAAAAATAATGAGCTACTTTGGATAATAATGGTTTTTTCATAAATAATTCATAAGGATAAAATTTAGTATCTTTCAAATCTTTTTTAAATTACATATTAAAAACAAGGAAAACCATTCTTAAACCCTAAGTGCCCAAGCATGTTTTGGGTCTCAAAACCTCCAAAACAGTGATTTTTGACCACCTTGTAGAAATGACAATTTGAACCAAACGAATTTGCTTTTTTAGACTTACAGCCGTAAGATCTTGTACTAAACCTTCTTTAGAAGTATTGATAAAGTTTCAGCCGTTGGATGTTTACCATCTTAGAGATTATAATATTTAAAGTTGCAGCAAAACGTTTTTTGGGCATTGGCTGAATGACATAGTCAAAATGGTGCAAAGGGAGAGTTGAAAATTGTTACCCCAAACATTTTGCCCATATTTTTTCCCATGTAGGTAATCAAGTTGAGTACCTCCATGGAAAATTTGAGAGACTCATTCCTTTTTTTGGCTCTCATAAAAATTGTTTTCTAGAAACAGGTCTGAAAACGTTGATAAAGTAAAACATGCATGACGTCACGTATATTTGGTTTTAGAAAGATCTAAACGGTGGTTAGGTGCCTTTATAAGGTTTTGATTTTTGAGCGAAATTATTTTTGAAAAATTCCAAAATCTTAAATTTTGACGAATTTTGAAAGAAGTAATTTAAAAATTACTGAAAATATTGAAGCTTGTCTTTGTAATTTTTAGAGGCTGCCCTTGTAAAATTGGAATATATTTTTTGACTTGGGTCTCTTTGGAATTTGAGTGGTGGTTTGATTATGGACATATTTCAAGAATTGTTAATTAAAAAAAGCCTAATTTTAAACTGCCCGTTTTGGACTTGAAACCTAAAATTTCTAGATGAAGGTCTAAAAACTAGAATTTGCAAATTTTACCACATACACTTTGCAGTACAAGGAGCATCCAGTAAAACTCTTAGGCAAAAATATCAATTTTAACCCCTTTATCTACACTGACCGAAACAGCAAAAAGCCGTTTCGGCTTTCCTGGGCACTTAGGGGTTAAACCTAACAATAAAAGGGTGATATCTAAATAGAGAAGAAAGTGTCCTTCGACATTTAAAGGATAATTTTATTCTATTCAGTCCTTGAATCATACAAATGTGATTTTTAGATGATGATATACAATTTTTAGTTGAAATTTGTGATCTTGAAGAAAATTAGATAATAACAATTTAAGACCTAAGAAACAACAACCAATTCTTTAGTAAGGTTTTGACATTGTAATGTTATGATCTTTCAATCTACAAGGCTTTTATGAAGACAAACTTGATCCACATCAAGCACAACAATTCAATCTCAAGATTGTATTCTTGAGATTTCCATGCTTTGTTGAATGCATTTGTGCTTATTCTATTTCAAAAGCATTCATGTTTCTTTGAAGTAATGTCTTCTAGTAGAAAGAAGTATCTCATGTGTCACATGTACCTTTCTTGGATATATTTAAATCCCTTTCCTATCTTTTGAGAGCAAATACTTAAAGCGGGACTCTAAAGTGCATTGGAAAAGGTACTTAGGGTTACTGTATTTGGGGGTCAAAAGAAGCTTACCTACTCCCATGATTGGAAGAGAGCTCCAATAAAGGTGAAGAGCCTTCACAGGGTTAGGGTTACTAATAACTCAGGCCCATTCCCACTTTGTATACTTGTACCCCAGTTTATCCTTTTGTTTGAACCTTTGGTGAATTTAGTCTCAATCTCTTAAGAAACTCAGATGTAACAATTTCATTTCCTAGGTTACAAGTTACTAACTCAACTTCATATATTTTCCATACTCGGGGAAAGAAAGCATATTGATAGGTGTTATGGTGTCCATGGATAAATCTATTCCAGTCTCATGCAGATATTCGTATTTTCATCATTGTTAAGCAAGTGAATATGTGAACACAACTAGAATATTGTCAGCTGAAGGTGCAGTAAGCAGAGTTAGCACATCAGTTTAACAATTTCATTACAATAATAATGAAAGCCGCAGCATCAACAAAGAACCTGAATCCACAATCAATCCTGATCAAAGTCTCAAGACTCAATGTTCCTAACATTGGGTATTATTTTTCCAAATATTATCTTTGAATCTCAACACTTGAGCTCATGACGCCTGGCTGGAGAAATGACAAGTGAGACCAGCATATTCACCTCCACCTTAAGTTTGATTCGTCAACACACAAACACACAAATCCACAGTAGAAGGTAAACTTGTTTTCAAGATTATCAATCAAGAGACATTCCTCTACATGAAACAAGGATCCACAGTGGAGGCGGACAAAGGCATGAAAAACCACTACAATGCATACTAAACAGCAATGAAACCGTATGCTCACCACAATCACTCCCAACAGACCAGCTCACTGACTCATGCACAATGTTTCTGTGAAGAACTTCTGTTCTGTTTGAAGAAATGAGTATTTACAATTGATTAAATGTTTGTTTGCCCACATTCATAGTTGTTGTACAAGCTGTGAATCTAACAAACTAGCAATTCAGGAATGGGTGTGCCAGAAGCTCTTCACACGTTGCTCGGTGCGAAACTTCCACCTGCAAGCACTTGGAGATGAAATGCTTCATATCTTCTGGCAAGCTGTCCGGAAATACACAAGGGCCAACACCATTCATGAGTTTGAAATACACACGTGCACACCCCAAATTAGCTCCAAACGGTGGCCTTCTCACGGCCATCTCTAGAACCGTACACCTCAAACTCCAAATGTCGGCCATGACATTGTAACTTCTCTTGGGGCTCACCACTTCGGGGGCCATCCAATGAGCACTCCCTACAAATTCATCCAAACTTGAACCATCCACCACTTGTTGAGCTATCCCAAAATCCGCTAGTTTGGCTTCATCATGTGAATCCACTAAAACATTAGCACACTTGATGTCCCTATGGACAATGTTTTGATCATGTAAGTGCTTCAAACCACACACTATTTGCTTTGTGTATCTCTTGATGTCTTCATCCAATAGCTCATTCTTCTCATATATATTTTTGAGGGAACCTTTGGTTGCTAGTTCCAAAATCATACACATCTTCTTGCCATCCCTTTCACTTCCAAGATAGCCAATGACATTAGGATGGTGGATTTTGCTAAGCATGGCAATCTCATGCTTGAGTTGCCTAATGGCTTCAATGGCCTTGCCGCCTCCATCTTCACGATGTGAGACTTCTTTCATAGCAACCAATTTGTGGTCTTTTCCAATGCCCTTGTACACACATCCATGAGCCCCACTCCCCATCATCTCCCCTTTCAACCATCTTCCAAAGTACGTATACTTGCTGCAACTAAGCCTTGGCTTCTTGAGTACCGAATGTACCACATTAGACTTCAGATCTTGAAGATTACTCAGAACATCTATGTTTCCATGTCCTCTCTTCATCTTGAATATTTTCTGTAGTCCAAAGTTACAGTCCTAATTCTTCAGCAATGAATTCTCCTCCCCAGCAAATTATTGGTTCCCTCCTTCAGCAACTGGTGATTTTTACAATCAATTTAACAATTAATTCTCTGGATTAAAAATGAACTCCGTCCTCCTTCAAGCTTCCAGATCAAATGACGAATGCAATCTTGGAGAATGATGTGGGGCACTTTATAATTTGGCCTAAACTCGGAGTTAACAAGAGATAAAGTAAAATTCCAAATTGAACGCCTAGGAATTGCCTAGATTGTTGAGTCTGAAATGTCTCTCATCTGTAGAGATCGCGAGGTTTGAGTGCAATGAATGCCTTGCAGCCCAAGGTGATGCAATCTTCTCATTTCATAGACTGATGAGAGTGTGATGTAAACATCTCTTACATATGGGCGGAATTGGGCGCTGTCCTTGTGGGTAGTTTTGGAACAATACAGAAGTTTGAGCCACAATACAGAACTGGCAATCAATACTCTTTAGATTTACATGTAATGTCTGAAATTCTGAAAGTAAAAGAATTTAAAAAATAAAATACATCAGAATGTAAAATTAAGAGATTTGAAATTTACTTTTACATTAAAAATGTATGTAGAATTGTACTCTTGCTGTATGTAGAATGGCCAACAAATATTCTAACCACTAAAAACTTAATCATACCACATTTATGGTTTGGAATTTTTCTGAAAGGGTTATGACTATTCCAATACACATGGCATACAACATGTTGAACCTGTTTTCATTTATAAGTTGAATATTGTTAGGTGCATTTTTTGTAATCATGATTTCTACATGAGTTTATTCAAATTTGCATATGCACATGATGTAAAAAACACGACGATGAAACATTTAATGAACACAAAGTCCTATTTGATAAAATCTGATTCATTGAAATAAAAAGAAAGAAAAAATATCTTTAAGTCTGAGTTGGGTGCGCACTAATTTTTTCCATACTCAATAAAGACTTTGATTGTCATACCTCAAAAAATATTTAATAAAGTAATTTATTTGCATGATAAAAAAGATGTATATTTCTCACATGGGTATTAAACCTCTCTCTAAATAGAATTTTTCCTATAATTATATATGTAATGTATAGGAATTTAATCCTTTCATTCCATTGGATTTAAATTTATGTCCATGTCTCGCTTTTTTGTTGATCATTTAGTTAAGAAAGAAATTTAACTTATGAAAACTCTAAATGTTTTAATTAACATGTTTTATTTTTTATTTATACGATAGTTTTATATTGTATCATCTTCTATATTATTTCTTCATTTTTTATTTTTTTTCAAAGACATATGTTCTTGAAAAAATAACATATCATATTTGTACAAGACATTTTCATTCATATTGTTGCCACTATGTACTTCAATCATATAACATCATTCCACTTTAATAGTCATGAAAGATAGCATAGTGTTCAATCCACTTTCATAGCCAAACAAAAGTGAAAATTTCTGCCACGTAAAACCGTAGAAGTAGTTTAGAACATGTGAATGCAATACAAGTGCTTTTCCGTACAGTAGATTAAAGCCTTGGTCCTAGCAATGTTGCTAATACTACTCAAAGTTTGGAACCATTGTCTATATCCAAACTCAGTGGAAAAATAAAGATGTTTAAAATTATAAAATTATTTTAAGCAAATTTGTCATAAGATTGATAGACTCGTGTTGCTTGGAAGACATAGAGCTAAGGTGTTCCATTACATAAGTTGTCACTAGTAGAAATATGGTCTGTAATGACTCGTCCACAATGACACAAATGGTCCAAAATGACTCAAATTTGAATCATTTTGGACCATTTGTGTCATTGTGGACGAGTCATTATAGAACATTTTCTACTAGTGTGTTTTCCAATTGAATGTTCTTAATGTAAATATTCCATCTTTCCAAAGTCAAAGTTGATTTAGTATTATTTTTGAATTATTATGATTATCTTCTTTCTTGAGGTATGCCTTTAAAGTTTGTAGATTTGAGGTTTAAATTGTTCTTGATATTTAAGATCTTGTATTCATATTTAAAGAGAGAAAATGAATCTTCAAGCTTCCTATGATCCATCAAAATGACCAGTAAGCTTGCCAAATCACAGGCCTGGCATTTCAAAGCTAAGCAAGAATGAATGCAATCTGATGTTACTTGATCAAGGAATAAAAGAGAACCAGAAGGAAATTGGTTACTTCCTGGCTTACAAAATGTGTCTGTTTGCATGCGTCATCAACCTCTCCGGCCATCCCTGCAGGTCGTGGTTTGAGCCACAATACAGACTGAGCAACATAGACTCTTGAGATTTTCGATGTGATGTCGAAGGTTTCCAGTTCGATGTGATGTCGAAGGTTTCCAGATTGATTCGTTTACTGCCAGTGCTCTCTAGAACATTAAGGTTCCAGTGTATTTCATTGCAGAGAGTCTCAGGTATATGTCCATCGTGGCATTGCAAGTTCACGTTATGGTATTCGCATGGTCTTTTCTTAAAAATAGCCCCTCATTTTACTTTAATCTCAAGCTACTAGGACCTTCTAGTTTCTTGGATGACTTGGGGCCCAAGTTATCAAATGTAAAAGTAGCATTATATAAGGAGTTCCTAACCTCCATGTTCACTCATTCTCTTGTTTCTCTTCCACTCATTTTCTTGTTTCTCTTCCTCTCTCTTCTATACTCTTTTGCACATTATAGTTTCCATCCCTACCTCCTTCTACACTTCATTATCCTTGACTTTTTTCAATCAATAATTATGGTGCTCAAGGGTGTATACTATGACACTTGCCCAAATTGCAAGCACACCAAATTGGTGGCACAATTCTATGAGGAACTATGGACTTTTAGTCAATGTGAAGATCATCCTATTCCCATACAACCACTTGAAGTTCCAAATGATGAGGAGACAAACTTGGTGGAGGAGCTTGTGTGCAAGTGCTTGGAATGTGAACAAAACATGGAGACAACAAGGTGGTTCAAGTGCTTGATTGCAACCATGATCAGTGAGGTTGTGGAAAATGAAGTTTCAAACAGTGAGGAGGAGCAAGTTGACTCCGACACAAAGCCTGAGTCTCATGGGTCATTAACCATGGCATTTCAGTGCGGATATGAAGATGAAGACATCACTCAGGAGTCTCCTGGGGCACTAACCATGGTATTTCAGTGCGGATATGAAAATCATCAAAGTGGATCCGAAGACTGAGTTTGGAAAAGGCCCACAAAGTTTCCGAAGATGGCGTGAATTGAAGATTGACTCTTGGCAGCACCACGCAATAACGTCTACAAAACGTAGTAGTTATAACTGCGATTTAATTTTGAGATTGACGAACAAGGGCTCTTGATGTGCTAGGATTAGGAAATGATCAGTACTTGTAGAACTTCTGGTATAACGGCAATGTGCATCAGAAAGCATTCTGGTAGAACTCCAGTTTGAGTCCCTAGAGACTATAGAATGATAAATTTGCACTAGAAAAAAGTAGAAAATCTTCACCATCAAAATCCACTAGATGTATGTACACTGATGTGGTAAAGGTGCACAGGAATTTCAAAATTATTTCGATTACAAATTTTAAATTTTTATAAAGTCATTTTCTTAGAAAACGTCAATCTAAAAATTTATCACAAAGATTATTGCTCATAATATAAGTAGGAAAAACAAAAATTTAAACATCAAATCTTTATTGTATAAAAATGATGATAGTAAAATTTGTTTGCACTTTGTCTTCCAAAGGCACAAAAACTTTGATCCTTCTAAGACTGAATTTTCATACATTTGAAAGGTTTCTTTTCAACAATCTCAAAAATAACCATGGTAGTTAACTTTTAAAGGACAATTGTCCTAAAATGGGCTTAATAAATTTTAGGCAAACTACTGTGATGTCAGTTTTAAATATTTGTTTATGAAATTTTTGGTGAATTTAGGCCATAACAAGAAATTTGAAAGAATCTATTTTTCCAATTAGACATTTATAAAAATAGTTTTGGTACCTAAATTGGAATTTTCTATTTGGTAGGCAATTTGGGCAGCCATGTTAAATACATTTGTTACCTCTTAGATTATTTCTATAAATACTTAATGTTGTCATCTTTGAGATTTCCCAGAAGAATACTTCTTTGAGTACAAAGTGTTCACTCTACAAAATATCAAAGTTTTCTCACCATTTCGGATAGTGTACTGAAACAACTTCTTCTTTCCTTCATAAAAGTTAGAAAAAATATTTTTTTAGGTTTATTCTTTTATTTACTGAAAGGATGAACATCAATCTTTACTTTGACCGTTTAGATTGGAACTTTATAAAATAACAAAAAAATTATGAAAGAAATATGAATTAGCATTTTTATGTATTCAACTTAACAAAAATATTGTTTTTAGCATGCTACACTTGTCTTTTGTGTGTAATTATTTTTATACAGTTAGCTAACTTAGTCGTCTTTGTCATGCATCAAAACCCTCAAAATGCATAATGCAAAATACCTAAGAAAAAAAAAGCTAGAATGTGTTAACCTAGTCAAAAATCTTGTCAAAAAAGTTTGTTTCAAAATTTCAATCGCTATAATCTTCTAATCTCTACAGTCATTGGTCAAACATGATGAAATGTATTGACTTACATACTACAATAATTACCTACTACAATAAGATCTTAAGGTTAGAATTAGAAAATTATACTCTTTTAGTCCTTCGTGCTTTTTACATTGGAAAGGGCAGATTTGGAGCATTTTTTGGTGGAACATAAGCAAGGAACTTTAAAGGTTAATAGCACACATATCCTCAAATGAAAGCAAAAAGGGTGTAGGATTATTCTCAAGGCTATGACAAAGTATATGCAAATAAAGCGGACAGCATAGGTTTTTTCTTCAGATATTTAATTCTTATTTATAAAATAGAAAAAAATTTGGAATAAATTAAGATAATACTTCAACATTATTAACACCAAAAGAATATGGAATCAATGTCAATTTCACATTTTATTATAAAGTAACATGTACTGTTGATGAAGAACTAATTCTAATCCTCTACAGCTCATTCTGAACTGTTGATTCACAAATATTTTTTAAAAACAAATCTTGATATTTTTCATATTAATATATCAAATGTATTGTAGATACATTTTGAATCACTCTAAATGTCTCATTTTCTATTGCTTATGAAACTTACTAGTATTTAATGAGAGTTTCATACAAAACAAGTATATTTGCAACTTTGTTGCATATATCATTTTTGAGTTATCCATCTTTGTTGGTTGTTGGTTTTCGTTGTTGACATTTTCCTTATTGATGACTTGTGGATTTTCAAAAGTACTCCCTCCTTGCCTTGAAGACTCCTTCAAACGAGATTCAAATAGCATGTTTCCACGTTGTGTAAACCAATCCATTGGAATGATTTGTTGAAATTATTCTCAAGTGTTACAAATATTCTAATTAGTGATATAAAAAAAAAATTACATAATGCAATCAATAGACTATGTTTGTTCTAAAATCTCTTCTAAATGGAATAAAACTTAGCTTGAATGTCAATGAATACTTGAGTTCTCCAAGTTCATATTATTTATACTCATACATATAAAAGTAAAAGAACATAGATCTAAAGCTAAACATAGAAGAATGTGAAAGCAAGGTAACATCAAGTTTACTTTTATCAAGGTAATATCAAGGTAATAGTAACTTCTAGTACCTTGGATGACTTGGGGCCCAAGTCATCAAAGCTATGTTCAATGACTTCAACCCCAAGTAATCAAATGTAAAAGTTGCATTATAAAAGGAGTCCCTAACCTCCAAGCTCACTCATTCTCTTGTTTCTCTCCTTCTCACTCCCATTATATATCTTAGACAAAGTATCATCCATCTCTACCTCCTTTTCTACTCTTCATTATCCTTGACTTTTTTCATTCAACAATTATGGCTCCTTATATTGTATACTATGACACTTGGAGAGTTTGCCCCAATTGCATGCACACCAAATTGGTGGCACAATTCTATGAGGAACTATGGACTTATAGTCAATGTGAAGATCATCCTATTCCCATACAACCACTTGAAGTTGCAAATGAGGAAACAAACTTGGAGGAGGAGTTCGATCGCATGTGCTTGGAATGTGAACAAAACATAGAGACAACAAGGTGGTTCAAGTGCTTGATTGCCAACATGATCAGTGAGGTTGTGGAAAATGAAGATTCAAGCAGTGAGAAGGAGCAAGTTGACTCCGTCACTAAGCCTGAGTCTCATGGGTCACTAAGCATGGCATTCCAGTGTGGATATGAAGACGAAGACATCAATCAGGAGTCTCATGGACCGTCACTGACCATGGCATTTCAGTGTGGATATGAAAAATTTTAACCCCCAAATGACTGAGCCTATGACCACGGAAATAGACTTTGACTTTGGATGCTCTATTTTGCTGCTATAAATAATGTAAAATATAAATTTTAAACTTTTCTTAGCTAGATACACATGTTATCTACAAGAAATAATTTTATCAAAATTAAATGTTTCAAAATGTAATTAATATAAATTTTCAAATAAAAAAAAACAAAGAAAATTTTCATATCAAATATAGGTTATACTAAAAAATTATGAAATATTTACCATAGATGAATATGACAACCAAGAACCTTATAACAGTTACCGTGCTCAAAAATCATGTTTTAATTCAAAAATATGATGAAAAAACCTAAAACCGTGGAAAATCAAGAAGTAGCCACGGTTATACCCCTTCATCTTATACCAGCTATAAATCACTCAGTTTTAGGTATTTTTCAAAATTTTAAATTGGACTGGAAAATAGATTTGCCAAAATACATTTCATTAGTTTACCTCAACTGCAAAAAAGATCATCCCGATAGTCAAAATTGTGTTTCAGCTGTCTGTATCAAGGAATTTTTTAATACACACACGGTATTGATCTTTTTGACTTTAAGAGGCACCAAAATTCATGAAATTATTATTTTGATAATTTTTTAATGAGGTTAGACAGATCTCTCTCAACTTTACCACGTGATAAAGAATGGATGAAAAATTGTCATTTGGATGACAGTTATGGAACTTGGAAAAATGAAAACGACCAGTTTTTGGTCGTTTAGGCGTTTAGGGGTTAAATTGGATCTGCAGACTGAGTTTGGATCAAAAGACCGACAAAGTTTTGGGAGATGGCGTGAATTGAAGATTGAATTGGCAGCACCACAGCAGTGACCTCTACAAAATGTAGTTATAACTCTTCTTCTCTGCTCTCCCTTTCTTTCTATATGATCTAGCTTCTTTCTATGAGTACTTCTATTCTTTTAATCTTCTCCATCAAATATCTTCTACTCTCACCCATTCTTCGCCACAACTTATTTCAAAAGGTAATCAACAATGAGAGCATGATCTAGAGAACACAACCTTCTAAAACCTTAAGAATCAATAGGAAGTAAACAAACTCACCACCTATCAAATCCTAGGTCTTCCCAAATTCAACTTCAAATTCCAGTGCTTCTTCAATGCATGACATTACTCCCACCACGAGATTACAATTCTTTGACATGTACGGAGCCGAGAGACTTGCAAGATGGGCACCATAAACCTCCACCTACTTCAATTGTTCAACATCACCATAGAAAACACATCACAAAATGAGTGCAACAGCTTTGGACACAAAACCCTCAAAAAATCGAAGTGCTCTCTCGAAAATGAAAACAAAACAAGGAACCCTAATGATCCTTCTACAAGTTTGTCACAAGTTCTCACAATACTCTACAATAATTAACTATCAATCAAAAGGTAACGTGAAGAACTTAATTTATCTTCTAAATAACATCTAGAGACAATCATAGACCAACAATATCTTGGTCTAAGCTCACCTACTCAACCATAAAATATAAACCTCTAGTAAAAGAGACTTCTACCTTCTCATTGAGGAGTCTTATATCCTAAGTTTCTTCACTGTAAGAACAAGTAGTATGTGTCTACTCTTTTTACTTTTTATTTCAAAATTAGATCAAATCCATAGATCTTTAAGTCCATTAATTCCTTCATTGGAGTAGTCTATTTGTTTAAGTCTTTTATCATCTAAATCAAGTGTAAGGTGGTTTCCCCATTCCCAACTGAATAAGAAATACAGATATGAGCCATTGATATTATTTGGTGTTGTTATTTTTTAGAGGTACGCAAGAAAAAATGGAATCCAACACAAGTTGAAACATAACTTTTGGATGAAGAATGAATTAGTTATAAATTTTCAAAGTTGCAGTATGACCCATCCCATTCACATCATATAGGTACACCTCTTTCTGTGTACTAAAGATGCTTACACCAACTACAGCAAATCCATAACCACACTTACATGTGCTAAAACCAACAAAAGAAAACCCACTACCAACTGGAACTCATGCTACAACCAACATCATTAGAGCATTGATTGCGGAAAATACTCCTAGCTGTTGGTGAAAGGAGCCAGTTGGGAATGGGGAAACCACCTTAGTTAACTCCAATGCCACTCATTCAGACTTATTTGAATCAAGAGTGGTCTAATTCCAATGTATTAAATGTAGAGCTGTCTAATTTCAGTGCACATCTTTTGCACTTAAAAGATTTATTCATCCAACAAATATCTTTAGTGATAGTGTAGATCCTTCAATTTCTAAATTGCCAATAGCCATAGGATTTCAAGAGTACATGATTTTTATAAATTTTATGATTATATTTTTATTTAGAATCATCACCGCCCCGGCCCCGCTTGAGGTCTTTGTAAATGATGTATTTTAGGTGTGTTTTTTCATGGCAATGCATGAAATTCTAACGCCGATTGAACGAATGGCTGTGTCAGGTTTTGGTGCTGTTTTCATTCTCTTGTTCTTTATTTGATAATAGAGTATAAGATTTCATTTGAAGAGAGAGAGCATGAAATGTTCTTCTGTTTTCGGTGAGATCTGGACAGATGACTTCCTTCCATGTAAACAATAATGTTCAGAGCAGGGGGCTCCTGACTCATGAGGAAGCTCAAGTTTTCTGTGTTTTTGTGGAAAAGGATTAAGTGATATCCTGCGATCTAAAGACGATTGAGTCCTACAATTACTACAACTTTAAGTTCATTAATTCAGCAACTCTTGGTATTGAAACTTCTAAATGACAAGGCATGTCCGATTGATAATATCCTCTACGAAACATCTTCACAACTCAAATCATGTGAGCCATGCCCAGCTCTCTTTAAGGGCCAAATTAGACCAGGCCAAAGTCGAGTGGCGAACCATCACTTCTCTTTGTCGTCGTTACATGTGTTGAGAAAGCAAGGTCAAATCAAGATCTGGAAAATCTGCCAAATTTTCCACCTTTTTCTCCCGTCCAAATTTTTGTAATGAAATTTACATGGTTTCATACGTTGATAGCAGGTTGATTCACTATTGAACAAAACAAATTACGTAAAAATCACTAAAAATAACCTTAGATTGATTAAAAATAAAAAAACATTATGTAAAATGATTGTTCATATTTTTATTTCTCCATCTTTGAAATTTCCAATCATTCTTGTATTCTTTTTTTAAAGTTATTTATGGACAAACTTGCTATAGTATCAACGTATATTACATAGTCATGGATAGAGCCCAACATATTTGTAATATACTATACTTTTGATTTTACAAAAAAATGATATATATTGACAAGAATTTTTTTCAATAAATGCACAAAGCTTCATTGATTTAGTAGAAAGTGCGTTGGCATGGTAGATTGTACTTGAAGAAGTTACATAGTTGTGGACTCGTGGATGACATGCAAAGCTTCTAATCACCATTACAAGGTTCTTGACTAAACTTTTCAGAAAAACACTTTAAACGTGCTAGCTCATGGAAAGATCAAGGATTCATGTACAAGGTTTTTCACTTACAATGATAAAATATTATAACAAACTATTAAAATGAAATTTACAAATAATCTTAGATTTTTTGGTCTCATAGATTATATGATTTTATCCTTAAAGTAAAATAAATAACTTCTTCAAATTCTAATATGCAAGGTTAGACCATTTTGAGTCCTTAGAGACTATGGAATGGAATATATATGCTATAAAAGTTGAAAATCTTTACCATCCCAATCTACTTTATATAGGTACACTAAAAATAACCATGGTAGATAATACCACACATAATTTCAAATGGAAGTAGAAAGGTGTAGGATTAATCTCAGGGCTACCTCAAAATGAAAGAAATATAGTGAACAACATTGTTTTTTCTTCAAATATTTAATTTTTCTTCATTAAATGGAAAATAAGTTCAAAATATTGGAATATATTAAGATAATAATTCAACATTATTAACCTCAAAAGAATATGGAATCAATGTCAATTTCACATTTTATTATAAAATAAGCTTTGTTGATTAAAAAAAGATTCTAATCCTTTACAGCTCATTTTGAACTGTTGTTTTACCAATATTTTTTAAAAAACCAATCTAGATATTTTTCATATTAAAATATCAAATATTTTGTACATAAGCTTTAAATCACTGGCACACTGTACATGTCTCATTTTTACTACTTAATATTTAATATTTAGCTTATGAAACTTAGTATTTAATGAAAGTTTCATACAAAACAAGTGCATTTGCAATTTTGTTGCATATATCATCTATTTTTGAGTTATCCATCGTTGTTGGTTGTTTGTTTGCATTGTTGACATCTTTCTTATCAATGACTTGTGGATTTCCAAAAGTACTCCCTCCTTGCCTTGAAGACTCCTTCAGATGAGATTCAAGTAGCATGTTTCCACGTTGTGTAAACCAATCCATTAGAATAATTTGTTGAAATGCCTCTCAAGTGTTACAACTGTTTTATTTAGTGATATAAAAATAAAATATATAATAATGCAATCAATAAACTATGTTAGTTCTAAAATCTTTTCTAAATGAATGAAACTTAGCTTGAATGTCAATGAATACTTAAGTTCTCAAAGGTCATATTATTTATACTTATGAATATAAAAGTAAAAGAACATTTAAAGCAAAATATAGAAGAATGTAAATGCATAGTAACTTGAGGTTTACGATTTGTCTTTTATAACCAGTGTGTAAAATAACCAACAAGATGTATAAACCATTTTAACATTTACCATAGCAACTTTCTGATTTGAATTTTTGAATTAAGTGGTATGTTTATTTTGGTACACATGGAAACCAACATGTCAAACCAGTTTAGACTTATTTTTTCAATTGAATGTTTTAAGATGCATTGTTTGTTATAAATTTAAATTTAGTTTACACACATAAATGAACTGATTCACTGTGTTAATTTACTACCAGCCGATCTCTCCGCATTGCGTCAGGAGGATCTTGTTCTCTTGAACATCTTAAGAATTGCTGTGTAGATTCTAGATCAACCTCCTCTGTAGATTTTAGTTCAAGCTATGATCTAAACTAAGCTGCCATCTACTCATTCCGAACATTCTGCACATTGTCATCGGACATTTATTTAGCTCCAAATCTCTTGCTCATCCTGTAATGCTCTTGAGAGGATAGAAGATTCACTGTTCAAGCATTTTGTTCTGGTGGAGTTAATTCTGAGGAGAAACATTTACAGATGTTGTGAGGTGTATTGAAGAGGATTTTGTTCATTATATAACGACCTTGACATGATGCAATCACGAAGGAGTTATCTTCTCGGACCATGACGTAGATATATGGTGCAAACAAAAGGTGCAGATAATCAAGTGATTGTGTGCTTGCGAGCAGATTACGATTGTTGGTTTGAGAGTGGAGAAGAACGTAATCTAATGCAGGTCCCGTTTTGAACAATTTTATGGCTCAAAGTTGCTGTTATTCCAGATTATTTTGTTTGCTGCCAGTGCTTTCTAGATCATTACAATTTACATGTGTTTCAGTGCACAATGTCTGAGGTGTAAAGATATCGTGCCATTGCAAGTTCACATTATGGTATAATTGGCATGGCCTTTCCTTGACTATATTCCTTCCTTGTATTGTAGCTAACATCTTAAGCTAATAGTACCTTTTAATTTCTTTGATGACTTGAGGCCAAAGTTCATGAGATAAAGACTTAAGCTAATAGTACCTTTTAATTTCTTTGATGACTTGAGGCCAAAGTTCATGAGATAAAGATTTAGATGACTTCAACCCCAAGTAATCAAATGTAAAAGTTGCATTAAATAAAAGGAGTCCCTAACCTCCAAGCTCACTCATTCTCTTCTTTCTCTCCCTCTCACTCCCATTATATATCTTGGACAAAGTCTCTTCCATCTCTACCACTTCTTTTACTCTTCATTATCCTTGACTTTTCTCAATCAACAATTATGGCTCCTTATAATGTATACTATGACACTTGGAGAGTTTGCCCCAATTGCATCCACACCAAATTGGTGGCAAAATTCTATGAGGAACTATGGACCTTTAGTCAATGTGAAGATCATCCTATTCCCATACAACCACTTGAAGTTGCAAATGAGGAAACAAACTTGGAGGAGGAGTTTGATCGCATGTGCTTGGAATGTGAGCAAAACATGGAGACAACAAGGTGGTTCAAGTGCTTGATTGCAACCATGATCAGTGAGGTTGTGGAAAATGAAGATTCAAACAGTGAGGAGGAGCAAGTCGACTCCATCACTAAGCCTTGAGTCTCATGGTGATGAATGTACAAAATGGACATGTATTTACTGAAGTAGAAGAGAGCGCAGGCAGGAGCGACTCCCTGCTTAAATACAATTGAGCTCGTGACCACCCTCAGGAACAAGTAGTTCCCTTATGGGTTATATTATACACTTATATTCCAACACCCTCCCTTAAGGGTATGTAGTATGACCTAGGAGTGACAAGTAATCCTGTGGGTGTGTTCCTCACTCTTGATCTTTCTTACTGCGCTTGGAGTTGTTCTTCGGTACGTTGTCTTCTCTTGCGAGGATGGAGTTTGAAGATAACGATGCATTGTTCGTTGAATTCTTGATCGTTTCTTCTGTTTTCCTCGTTTTGGCTGTCCTCTTCCTCCGAATGTGCGTTACTTGGTTTAGGAGAGTTGGACCTGGTCTTCGGCGTTTGGTGTGGCGTCTTCATCCAATTGTGGCTGCCTCCACAGTGGTATCCCCCCTTGAGACGCAAGCGAGGTATGGAGATGGCGATGCAGCTGAAGCGCGATCGTGTCGTGCCTCCGAGGTTATCACCGAATCCTGTAGACAGGAGAAGTTTGCTTCTGGCAACTCTGTAGCTAACCCTAGGGATGATTTTTATTTTTCTCACGCAGAAATCAATGAGCTCTGGGCTGAGTTCTACGAGGGTTTAGAGGAGGAGAGTTATCACAACCTAGAGTGTTATTCTCCGAAGTAGGTTGTACAGGTTAGGGGTTACTGGGAAGGAATTAGTTTTAGAAGATCTCTACAGGTCTCGAATTTAATTCGACCTAAGGCTTTTGTGAAAATGTCAGCTGCTTGTTGTCCTGTGGGAATATACACAATTTGAACTGCTTTCTTTCTTACCATATCTCGTACAAAATGTAGGTGTATCTCAAAGTCTTTTGTCTTTGAGTGATAGATAGGGTTTTTGGAAATTTTGATGCTACTCTGATTGTCACAGAAGATTGTAGTCGAATTTTGTTTTAAAAATCCTAACTCACTTAATAGGTCTTTAATCCAGATTGCTTCTTTAGTAGCTTCAACTAATGCTCTGTATTCGGACTCAGTTGAGGATAATGCTACGCAGCTTTGTTTCCGGCTGCTCCAGGTTATGGGGTTACCGTTAATTGAAAAGAGAAACCCCCCAGTGGATTTCCTCTGATCGAGGTCACCACCCCAGTCTGCGTCACTGAAACCTAGTAGAACTATGTTTTCCTCTTGCTCATAGCAGAGTCCTAGGTTAACGGTGCCTTTCAGATAGCGAAGTATTGAATTTACAGCATTCATATGAGCCTGCTGTGGATTCTGCATGAATCTACTTACGAGATTAACCGAGTATGCAAGGTCTGGGCGAGTATTTGTAAGGAACATTAATTTGCCAACTAGTCGGCAGTAGAGTTGGGTGCTAACAGATGGGGTTTTTGTATCTTTTCGGAGTTTTGTTCCATCTGGGAGTGGAACCTTGCAGGGGTTACACTCAGCCATGCCGAATTCGGAAAGAATGCTCTGAGCATAGGAGGTTTGGTGGAGCAAGAGGCCCCTGTCCGTTTTTTTGAATTCTATTCCCAGGTACTTCTGAATCAACCCTAATCTAGTCATGTCAAATTTTTTTTCGAGCTCAGTGGCTAGCCACGAAATTTTCGAATTATGATTTCCTGTGAGGAGGAGATCATCTACATAGAGCACAAGGATTACAGTTTTTCCTTGACATTTCATGTGATAGAGATTGCCATCTGAGCGAGATTTTTTCAAGCCCTGTTTTCTGAGCCATTTGTCTATTTTTCGGTACCAAGCTCTTGGAGCTTGTTTTAGGCCGTACAAAGCTTTGTTAAGTTTACATACTAGGTCTCTTTGGTGAGGTTGAACGGTTCCTGGGGGTGGATATATGTAAACTTCATCTTTAAGACGGCCATTTAAAAATGCCGTCTTTACATCAAGATGATGGACTTTCCAGTTTTTTGTGCCTGCTAGGGCGCTCACCGTTTTAACAGTGCTCCATTTTGCTACAGGAGCAAAGGTATCTTTGTAGTCTACTCCTTCTCGCTGCTCGAACCCGCGAGCAACGAGTCGGGCTTTGTAAGTCTCACCTTCCCCATTAGTTCCAGGTTTTATTTTGTAGATCCATCTTCCTGTGATGGCTCTTTTTCCTGGGGGGAGTTTGACTAAGGACCAGGTTCCATTCGTGTGAATGGATTCTAGCTCCTTATTCATGGCTTCTACCCATCTGTGATTATCTACGGCTTGTTTGTATGTTATGTCGTTAGTGTCAGGCTCTAACGAGTTAATGTAGCCATCGAGTTTAACAGAAGGTTTACGAGCTCTACTGGATTTTCTAACTTGTGAGTTATTTGTGGAGACTATTGTAGGTTTCCTACGGGTGTAGACAATGGGTGCTATTGGTCTCGAGTGACTGACCGGACTGGACTTAGGTGAAATTGATGTGCAGGGGATATAGTTCTGTGGACTTACTTGTTGTGGTTTCATTCGGGCCTGTGAGATTTGTGATGGCTGTTGCGTTGGCGGTTGCTGTGAGTTCCCTGGCGCATTTGGTGAAGTCCTTTGGAGCTCAGTGATTGGTGGTGTCTGTGGTAGTGAGCTTGAGATGTCTTGGTGAATGCTTGGTATGCTGATGAGATGTTTGACTTCAGGGAAGGTGTCTGCAGTTTCTTGAGATTCGAGCTCTGCTTCTGCTGGGGTGACTGATTCGTCAATTGTGACGTCTCTCGAGAGGATGATTTGTTTCGTACGTGGGCAGTAGCATCGATATGCTTTTGTATGTTCGTCAATTCCTGTAAGTATAGCCGCCATCGACTTGTCTCCAAGTTTATCCCGTTTGTGTTTTGGAACGTGTACAAAGACACGTGTACCGAAGATGCGAAGATTGGATAGGTCTGGTTTTTCACCTGTAAATACTTCCAGTGGAACTTGATTCTCTAGTGCTTTCGTAGGTCGTCTGTTGTGCAGGTAGCAGGCTGCGCGTATGGTCTCTGGCCACATATTGCTCGGTAATGCAGACGCAGTACCAAGACATCTTGCGGTTTCGACCAGCGTCCTCATCTTTCTCTCCGCAACACCATTTTGTTGTGGGATGCCGGAATCTGCACAAAAACGAGTGAATTCTTTCGAGGTATACTCGCCACCATTGTCAGTCCTAAGTGTCTTGATTTTTTTATTTGTTATGTTTTCGGCATATGCTTTGAACTGTTTAAAATATGAGAGTACTTGATCTTTCGTTTTCATGAAAACAGTCCAAGTGTACCGTGAGTAGTCATCTGTGAAAGTGCAAAAGTACCTGGAGCCATCTTTTGCTTTGGTCTTGAATGGGCCTGCCACATCGCTGCGCACCAGTTGTAGTTGTTCGGTGGTCCAATTGTTGCTGTGTTTTGGAAATTTCTTGCGGGCTTGTTTTCCCTTCAGGCAGACTTCACAGATGTGCTTGATTCTCGGTAGTCTTGGTAGGCCGACCACCATGTCTTGTTGTGACAGTCTGTGGAGATCCTCAAAGTTTAAGTGCCCTAGTCTGCGATGCCACATGAGCACTTTCTGTTCTACTTTGCTCCGTTCTATTTCGGAGTTACAGATTTTGGCACCTGTTATTGTCTCAGCTTCGACTTTGTACAGACCTCTGCCTACTCTTCTCCCTTTCAGTAGCATGTGTCCTGTTTTTATGCATCTAATGATGCAGGTTTTTTGCAGGAAAATTGCTTCATTTCCTTTGTCTGCGATGAGTCCAATTGAGAGAAGATTTCTCTGTAAGCCAGGTACGTAGAAAACTTCGGGAATACTCTTTATTGATCCATCGCTGAATTTCATCAGTAAATTGCCTTTTCCGGCCACAGTGTATCCGACTCCTCCTGCAGCTACCATCTTCTCATTCGTGTGAATGGGAATGAGTCCTGTAACTAGGTTAGCGTCTCCAGTTACATGTGATGTTGCACCTGAATCTAATATCCATGAGGATGATGATTCCAGTGCATTGACCTCGAGTTGTAAGCTGTATGCTTCCAAAACATCCTGAGCTGTGCCTGAGTCGGAGCCACTAGAGTTCGAGTCGGAGCTGCCTTCTTGTGATGAAGGTTGTTGGTGAACCACGTTCACTTGTTGCTCCTTCAATTTTCTTGATTTCTTCATGCTGGAAATCTCGTCTTGAAGCTTAGCCATCTTAGCTGTAATCTTCGTGATGTTGCAGTCTCGGGCATAGTGCCCTGATTCTCCGCAGCAATCACAGATGATTTCTTGAATCTTCTTCTTGCCTGTGTTCCTGTGACGGTTGTCACTTGGCCTCTCCCGTCTCCTTCCTCGTTCTCGGGACGATCTGCTACTGGCACGACGTCGAGTGTCGTTCTTGTTTGTGCTGGGCCTGTCCGAGTAGCTGCTGCTCTTCTGTGCGCTTTGGTGAGGCTTCTGACTGCTGACTGGTCTGTTTCTTCGCACGAACAGTGTCTCTCCTGCTGCTTCTTTTTCGTCCTCCATCTTCACTTGGAGTTCTTCAGCTAGTAACTTCGACTGTAGTTGGTAGAAGTTCGGTAGTTCGTCCTTCCCTGATTGTGCTTTGACAAAGAAGTAATATTCTTTTGGCAGCGAGTTTAGTAGCATGAGGATAGCTAGCTCTTGCGGTATCCCAACCCTCATCTCTTCTAGCTGATCTAATGTATTTTTGAACTCTCTCAGGTACTTTTCCATTGACAGAGACTCGTCTTTCTTGTATGCTAGCAACTGTTTCAACAGTAAGATTCTTCTCGGGCCAGTGTTTGGCTGGTACATTTCTCTCAGGTATTCCCAACACTCATGTGGATCTTCAAATCTCCTGATAGTATCTATGATAGCATCCTTCACTGACTCTGTAAGAGCAATCATAGCTGCCTCTCTGTTTTCCATTTCTGCACTACTCATTCCAAGATGACCTGGTTCTAGTACATACCTCCAGAGTCGGTGTTTCTGAAGAATCTTGGTCATTCGGAATGACCATACTCCGTAGTTCTTCTCTCCTTCGAGTCTGCTTGAGTCCGGAATAGAAATCTCAATTGACTTCGTTCGTGCTGCCAGGATGCTGGAGTGTGTGTCTGCTGGAGCGTTGAGTCGTGTTGCCTCCCTGAATCCTGTTCGAGGATTTGGTTGTGTTGTGTTGTCCTCTCCTTGTTCTTCAGTGGTCGAGCTTGCCATCGCGAGCAGGCAGACTAGGTTTCGCTGTTGTGTGCCAGCCGCCCCCTGTCTCTTCCCCTCTGGTGTGATCTAACCCTTCTCTGATCTAGATCTTGAATTATTCCTAAGCATACTAGATCTGAGAATGCTAACACTGCTCTGATACCATGATGAATGTACAAAATGGACATGTATTTACTGAAGTAGAAGAGACCGCAGGCAGGAGCGACTCCCTGCTTAAATACAATTGAGCTCGTGACCACCCTCAGGAACAAGTAGTTCCCTTATGGGTTATATTATACACTTATATTCCAACACATGGGTCACTAAGCATGCAATTCCAGTGTGGATATGAAGATGAAGACATCAATCAGGAGTCTCATGGACCGTCACTGACCATGGCATTTCAGTGTGGATATGAAAATTTTGAAATCGGATCTGCAGGCTGAGTTTGGGAAAGGCCCACAAAGTTTCTGAAGATGGCGTGAATTGAAGATTGAACTGGCAGCACCACGCAGTGACGTCTACGAAACGTAGTAATTATAACTGCGAATTTTATTTTGAGATTGACGAACGAGGACTCTTAATGTGCTAGAACTGGGAAATGATCAGTACTTGTAGCACTTCTGGTAGAACGGCAATGTGCATTAGAAAGCATTCAACCTGTATATAAACAGTTTTAATCTTACTATAAAATTTTAAACACCTCGAATCCAAAAATCACGGCGTGTCTCTGTGTATGTTTATCACGTCGTTGCTGCATGATTGCTTCGGTGAGCTTTCCAACTGCAGAAGTGTTGGAGAGGCGTGTGCATTGTTGCTGAGCTGTATGTTGTTCATGTCAAACGGCCAGCGTTGGAGAGAGTGAGAGAGCATCTTTTCATTTTGAACAATGCAACGTCACTACAAGAAATTGAGGATTTTTCCAGTGGTCACTTTGCACTGGTGAGTGTAACATGTACCACATAGGACAAAATTGAGGTCATCAATTTTGTCTAACGTGGTACATGTTACACTCACCAGAGCAAGGTGGCCACTGGAAAAATCCTCAATTTCTTGTAGTGCGTTGCCAGTTTTCTGATATGAATCACCTTGAATTGAGACATCTTTCATACATTGAAAGACCTGTCATATGGGTCGTCGATATGAGTGCGTTCCTGAACTGTGTAATATCATTTCTGATTGGACAAAAACGTGCATTAGAATGCAGTCAATCTGTATACAACCTGTTTCGATTTTCCTATTTACATGTGACCATTTTGAACCCAAAAGTTCCCGTCATCTAAGTGGCCATGTCCTGTTACCCTGTTCATTGCCCGGTGGATTGGGTGCTCGTCATAATGCTTTACCCCTTGCAGCTATTTTTAAATGAGTCAGTAAGTCACCTTTCAACTTTAGTTGAATCAATTCTGCTTTATGGAAATCATTCTCCTCGCCAGCAGTCTTTCAACAGGTTAATCAATCTGAAATCTGCTTCGGTACGCCATTCACCATAAGCATTACATAATTACGTTGAAGTGAAGGTACTGAGTTGATAATCAGCATTATTCGATTGTTTATTCGCCTGCGTCAAAAGTTAACTTGCAATCTTACGCGAATAGGAAGGTGTCCAGCAAAGGAGTGATCACATGTGGTCAACATTACATGCATCAATCGAAGGCAGGAACGACCAGATCTTGGAACAACACGAGCTGAATGGAAGCTGCAGTGGACCATGGAGAAGTGGGTGGATGTGCGCGCAGAGCTTGGATGCCATTCACCCTGATCAGGCTGTTTGCTTTATTCACCAATTCAGGGAGGAGACTAATTGGTGCATCGATGATCTGGTTTGCAGGGTGCCCATGTGACATGGAGTCATCGCCGCCCAGCTTGTGGACTTTGTAACCGATGTACCGTACGTCGTGGTCAGATTCGACAATCCTGTGTCGAAATCCAATTTCCACGTCAGATGTTCAGAGGTCCACGTCATCTCAAACATATCAGAAGATGACATGTGGCACTTTTGCAAGAAAATGAATTAATTTTTGTCGAAACTGACCACGAGGTAGGGTATCCAGATATGGTGTATCTTGATCGGAAAACTTTTATTTTAATGCCGACTGAACGAATGGCTCTGCCTGCTTTCGATGTCGTTCCCATTTTTCCCATTATTTTACGATGGAGGAGAGATTTCATTTGTTTTAAAGAGAGAGGGAGAGAGCCTGAAAGGTTCTTTAGCTTGGATATTGTTCTTATGTTTTCGGTGAGATTTGGACAGATGACTTCCTTCTGTGTAAGTGATAAGTTCATTCAGAGCAGTCGGCTCCTGAGATGAGGAAGCTTTTCTGTGTTTTTGTGGAAAGGATTGAGTGATATCCTGCGATCTAGAGACGATTGAGTCCTACCATTACTACAACTTCAAGTTCATTAATTCAGCAACTGTTGGTATTGAAACTTCCAAATGGCAGGCATATCCGATTAGTATTATCCCCTTGATCAAAATATCTCTCACCAGGCTATCGACGTATGTGCCATGCATTAGGGGAAATATGGGGTCTGCAATGGGCCTTTGGTCGGAATCCGTGCCTCAAAATTTGGCCATGCGCGTGCACTTTACCTGTTGGCACCAACGGTGCCAGCAGGTCGCCAAATTGGCGTTTGGGGGGTCCAACCAATCGCTTGCAGCGAAGGCGTTGCCCACTGCTGTCACCCCATTGGACAATACGAGCAGTAATGACACTGTCAACGAGAGTGTGCCCATTGCTGTCACCCCATTGGACAGAAGCGGATTCAGTTGTCAGCGGGGCGAATTTTGTTGTCAGCGGGCAGGATATCCACCAATGAGATTTCTTAGAGAGGCATGTGTGGGCAGCAGTTCACCTACCTTCGGGCTGTCTTAGAAGGCCCATTGCAGACCCCATATTTCCCCTAATGCCTAGCTCTTCCTACGTTATTGTCCGATGTTTCATTTGGTTGCGAAAGCACGTTGCAATCGAGATATGAAAAATCTGCCAAATTTTCTACCTTGTTCTCCGCGTCCAAATTTCTGTGCAGAAATTTACATGGTGCAGAGCACATTTGCCCAAAATTAATTCAAAAAATAAAAGAATATTATGAAGACAGAAAAACATAAATAGAATAAATTAGTGTTTGCAATACATTGTTATTCTTAGCCATGTCATGTCAGTTTAATTGATTTTTTGTTTGAAAATAAAAACTGTAAAAAAAATTTCCAAGAGGCAAACCGTATTTTTTTTAAACAAATAAATATTCATTTGTCAAGTGGCAAACATGTCATTGTGTTACCTTATATAGTCAAGGGAGAGCCCCAGTAGATTTTCTTTACCACACTATACTTCTAAATTATTGATAAGACAATTTTTCTGCAAATGCATAAAGCACATTGATTTAGCAGAAAGTGCATTGGCATGGTAAATTGTTCTTAGACGAATATATCTGTAGATAACATGCTAAGCTTTTAATCACTTTTAATAGGTTCTTAATTCTTAAACAACATATGCTTTGCTAATACCACATCCAAAATCTCTTTTCCACTCCATTTGAAGTACGTATTGATTTTTAATTTGCCATGGCTCTATTTTGAAGAACTTTAGATCTCTTTAAGGTCCTCGGTAAGACATCCTAAAAACCCCATATGATGCATTGTAGTAGAAGTTATGAGCTAAATTCTTCAAATTAAAATCAAGTCCAAGGGGTGGAATTGACATTTAAGGATTAACTAAATTTCTCAAAAAAACACTTCAAACCTATTGGTTCAAGGAAAGATCAATGATTCATGTACCATATCTTTGTTCTTACAATAGTGATATAGTGTTACAATTATTAAATTAAAATTTACTAACAATTTTAGAATCATTTGGTCACAAGATTAGAAGATTATATACTTTGAAGTAAAGAAAATATATTTTTGAACTCTAGTATACAAGATTACTCCATTTTGGCTCTCTAGAGTCTATAGAATGATATGTTTGCATTAGAAAAACAGTTGTAAATCTTCACAATCGCAATCCACTTGATTTGGATATACTAAACCTGGTAAAGCTCCATAGGGATTTCAAAAATATTTGGAAAACACATTTTATATTTGTCCAAAGTCATTTTCTTGGATTACATCAATCCAAAAATTATCACAAAGATTATATAAAAGTTGAAAAAAAACATATATATTTAAAACATCAAACCTCTATTTTGTAGAAATGATGATAGTAAAGTTCTTTTGTACCTTGTCTTCCAAAGGTGCAAAAACTTTGATCCTTCTAAGACTGAATATTCACACATTTGAAAGGTTTCTTTTCAACAATCTCAAATACAACCATGGTATTTAAGAGCATACATATCCTCAAATGGAAGTAAAAAGGGTTTAGGATTATCCTGAAGGCTACCTCAAAGTAAATGAAAATATAATGAAAATAAACTTTTCTTCAAATATTTATAGTTTCTTCATTAAAAAATCTATAATATAGGAATTTATTAAAAAAAAGCAAAATATAGAAGAATGTGAAAGCAAGGTAACTTTAAGTTTACTTTTATCAAGGTAATATCAAGGTAATAGTAACTTCTAGTACCTTGGATGACTTAGGGCCCAAGTCAACAAAGCTTCGTTCAATGACTTCAACTCCAAGTAATCAAATGTAAAAGTTGCATTATAAAAGGAGTCCCTAACCTCCATGTTCACTCATTCTCATGTTTCTCTCCTTCACTCTCTCATTTTCTCTCCTTCACTCTCTCATTTTCTCTCCTTCACTCTCTCATTTTCTCTCCTTCACTCTCTCATTTTCTCTCCTTCACTCTCTCATTTTCTCTCCTTCACTCTCTCATTTTCTCTCCTTCACTCTCTCATTTTCTCTCCTTCACTCTCTCATTTTCTCTTGAACTAGTTGTCTTCCATCTCTACCACTTCTTTTACCCTTCATTATCCTTGACTTTTTTCAATCAACAATTATGGCTCCTTATATTGTATACTATGACACTTGGAGAGTTTGCCCCAATTGCATCCACACCAAATTGGTGGCACAATTCTATGAGGACCTATGGACTTTTAGTCAATGTGAAGATCATCCTATTCCCATACAACCACTTGAAGTTCCAAATGATGAGGAGACAAACTTGGTGGAGGAGTTTGAGTGCAAGTGCTTGGAATGTGAACAAAACATGGAGACAACAAGGTGGTTCAAGTGCTTGATTGCCAACATGATCAGTGAGGTTGTGGAAAATGAAGATTCACGCAGTGAGAAGGAGCAAGTCGACTCCATCACTAAGGAGACTCATGGGTCACTAAGCATTGCATTTCAGTGCGGATCTGAAGATGAAGACATCAATCAGGAGTCTCATGGACCGTCACTGACCATGGAATTTCAGTGTGGATATGAAAAATTTTAAATTGGATCTGCAGATTGAGTTTGCAAAAGGCCCACAAAGTTTCTGAAGATGGCGTAACTTAAAGATTAAATTTGCAGCATCACTCAATGACGTCTACGAAATGTACTAGTTATAATTGCGATTCAATTTTGAGACTGAAGAACAAGGACAGTCTTTTCATGTGCTAGAACTGGGAAATGATCAGTACTTGTAGCACTTCTGGTAGAACGGCAATGTGCATTAGAAAGCATTCAACCTGTACCTAAACAGTTTTAATCTTACTATAAAATTTTAAACACCTCGAATCCAAAAATCACGGCGTGTCTCTGTGTATGTTTATCACGTCGTTGCTGCATGATTGCTTCGGTAGGCTTTCCAACTGCACAAGTGTTGGAGAGGCGTGTGCATTGTTGCTGAACTGTATGTTGTTCATGTCAAACGGCCAGCGTTGGAGAGAGTGAGAGAGCATTTTTTCATTTCAATGCAACGTTGCCAGTTTTCTGATATGAATCACCTTGAATTGAGACTGTATCTTTCATACATTGAAAGACCTGTCATATGGGTCGATATGAGTGCGTTCCTGAATTGTGTAATATCATTTCTGATTGGACAAAAACGTGCATTAGAATGCAGTCAATCTGTATACCAATTGTTTCGATTGTCCTATTTACATGTGACCATTTTGAACCTAAAAGTTTCCGTCGTCTTCCTGTATCTTCCAGTGGTGTCCCTGTACATTGCCTGGTGGATTAGGTGTACGTCATAATGCTCCAGCCCCCTTGCAGCTATTTTAAAATGAGTCAGTAACTCATCTTTCAACTTTAGCAAAATCACTGCTTTTGGAAAACATTCTCGTCGCTAGCAGTCTTTCATTAGGTTAATCAATGGATCAGAATCTACTTCGGTAAGATATTCACCATCAGCAATAAATTACGTTAAAGTGAAGGTACCGAGTTGATCATCAGCATTAATCGATCGTTTATTCGCTTGCGTCAAAAGCTAACTTGCAAGATGCGAAAGGAAGGTGTCTAGCAGAAGATCAGTGATCACATGTGGTCAACATGTGGATCAATCGAAGACACGAACGACCAGATCTTCGAACAACTCAAGCTCGAATGGAAGCTGCAGTGGACCATCAGTGGGTGTCGTTCACGCTGATCAGGCTGTTAGCTTTAATATTCACCAATTCAGGGAGGAGACTTGGTGCATCAATGATCTGTTTTGCAGGGTGACCATGTGCCATGGAATCATCACCGCCCGACTTGTGGTCTAATTTCTAACTGATGTATCCAGCTATGGTGTATCTTCGGAAAACTTTAAATTCAATGCCGACTAAACGAATGGCTCTGTCTGCTCTCGATGTCGTTTCCATGGTCACGTTGTTTTTTTGTTTTACGATGGAGGAAAGGTTACATTTGTATCAAAGAAATAGAGAGCCTGAAATGTTCTTTAGATTTGATTCGGTTCTTATGTTTTTCGTGAAATATGAACAGATGACTCTGTCTGGTTTCGATGTTGTTTCCAGTGTCTTATTCTGTATTTGATATTTGAGTATAAGATTTCATTTGGAGATAGAGAAAACATGAAACGTTCTTCTGTTTTCAGTAAGATATGGACAGATGACTTCCTTCCGTGTAAATGATAAGTTCATTCAGAGCAGGCGGCTGCAGAGATGAGGAAACAATTCTGTGTTTTTTGTGGAAAGAATTGAGGTATATCCTGCGATCTAGAGATGATCGAGTCCTACCATTACTACAACTTCAAGTTCATTAACTTCACAACTGTTGGTATTGAAACTTCCAAATGGCAGGCATATCCGATTAGTATTATCCCCTTGATCGAAATATCTTACAGAAGCCGTATCATGTGTGCTATATTGCCCATTTCCTAGCTCTCCCGAAGTTATTGTCTTTGTTTGATGTTCTTGGGGAAGCACGGTGGAATGGAGATCTGGATAACCTGCCAAGTTGCTACCTTTCTCTCCGCGTCCAAATTTCGGGCTGAATTTACAGCATGTCCTTTGTTCCTGAATTCATACTTCCAACAGAATGGGTTAAGAAATTGGAGTTAACATGCGCTGAAAGTTAGAACTATTTTTTTTTAAAGATTTAAAAAATTAAAAATTAAAAAAAAAGTCTTTTTGAAACAGATGGAAGTTTTAGTCTCTCCAAAGAAGATCAATGTATTTGGTAAACCAAGAGAAAACGTAAATATTTTAATCATATTTTTACTTACTAATATTGTTGTATTGTATCACGGACATATTGTCTGCAAATGCATAGAGCACATCGAAATATCTTGTAATTGTCTTCTAGTTTTTTGAATGAGAATTGCCACAGATGTATGTCCACGTAGGTGTAGAACAATGTGACTGTGATACTTCTTCCTTGCCGGTCTCCAAAGGAAATCAGAGCTTGTATTGTGCTTCTTCTGCCAAAGGTATTAAAACGGGACTCCGGGTACATAAAGCAGGGACACATCCTGCACCATTTGAAACCCAAATCCTGTGAGGGTTCTCCACCTCTCCCAGCTGAGTTCACTTTGAATCCAGGAGTAGTCAAGTTCTTTTGACCTCAGAAATTAGTAACTCCCAAGTAACCTTGGCATTGAACGTGGATGAGCGCACAAACTTCAGGTTTAAGGTAATGATGAATACACCTAGTTGCTTCAGAAGACAATGATAAAAAGCACCACACTGTGAAGATGAACTATTCCACTACGAATTTCATCAACACAGTTTATACCTGTCATGTGACTAGCACATGATGAATTTATGACAAATTCCAATTTCTCACCCAAACCAGGCTCCCCTCCACTCCCATACAAAAAGAAGGAGAAAATAGAATATTTCCAAATTCCAATTATCACATGAAACATTGATATCCATGCTAATTCGGCACCAGACTTTACAGCAGACTGGGAAAAAGATAGTAATACCAAACCACAGCATTCATCACATGATCCAGCTCACAACTAACTGGAATTTAATTCCCATGAACAAGAGGCTCCTATTCCTGTCCATTTTCACAACTGTATCTTAGCTTTATTTTTTTATTTTATTTTTAACTGTATCTTAGCTTTCGTATCAATAACTAGCTACGACGAAAGTATTTTCAGTATATGATCAATTCATTGATATACTTCCAAGTTTTAAGTTCCTCCCATTGCTTCGATGACCTTCCATTCTTCTTTTCTGATTTTCTGTTCTTTTTCTTTTTCCACTTTTAATAGTTTCCATTTGAAGTGATTTGCAAATATGCTTTTCGCTATTAGTATGGGCTATGTTACATGGGAAAGTCCGTGCTTCTGTTGCGTTATGGACATTTGTTGTAATAAGATTGAAAAAAATGACTAGGTGGTTTACATGTATGAGTTGTGTATATCAATATGGAGACATTTTACACTGAGAAAGGTAGACTCTTGGTCAATTATTTTATTCCATTGTAAAATACTATGATTGTAGTTTGTAGTCTTCCGAAGTTACTCAAAACAGAACAAAACCATGACATATATATTATTGAAGTATTTCCATCAAACATGTGTTAGCTGGCCTCACTCAAGAAACAAGTGGGCACTTTTGAGTAAATACCATTGAACACTATCATCTTTAAATTTGTAAAAAAAACCAACTCAAGCTTGAATAAATATTCCCGGTTATGCAATTTGGATCAATATTTTATATGAAAACAGGAAAAGGAGCCTCTTGTTCAGGAATAGGGATATGAACCTCTATTATAGGAGGAAATGAGTACTCTTAAGAATTCTTCCATAGTATTTGATCACTGCAATGTAAAACAGCCATATTATACGAGTCACTTTTACTATGATACATTGTTATATGATATAAGTTCAAACATTCCCTTACAAGTAATGAATAGCCATAAGATCTTGTTTATATTCTTTCAGCCAATCTCTATATCGTGTTTAGAACCATGATGAAATCTTCAAAAATACTTTGAGTATAAATGATATATATATATACTATATATAGAAACTATCTTTAAATGATGGATTAATTCCTAAAGTTTCTAATTGTTTTGGAGCAAAAACTATCAACATAGAAATTATCCAAAGTGATTGTAGTTTACTAGTTTCTTAAATAAGTAACTTTATAAATTTGTAACCATTTCTTATATAAAAAGGTGTGTAGGAATTTTTAGAGCAATCCATTATATTTATTGAAAGATCATAAGGTTCAAAGTCACCGGTAAAATAGTTGTTACCTTAAACTCTAAATCCAAATTGGATCTCAAAGATCTTAATTTACAATAATCATTTCACTTGGGAGTTATTTTTTTACATTTTTGAAGCAAAATAAATGTAATGACTTGAATCCACATACACAATAAATTCAATATGTAACAAAGCACCAGCATGTCTACATTACATTAGAAAGACAAGACTAGTGTAATGTTTTTTCTTGTAACACGGTTAAACAACAATGTAGTGAGAAGATCAACAATGTTGATTTATCACATTCTATTCCTTTATTTCTTTCTAACAAAGACCTAGGTTTAGGGGTGAAACACACGTACGTACACTTAATTCACTTTAGTCTCCAAAGGAGACCAAAGTTCCATTTCTTCTAATCAGCGACATAAAATGTAGGAATTACACAGGTTTGCCATTTCCCTTGCATCAACTTCCATGCCATAGAACCTGAATCCAGAGAAACCCACTCCCACTCCCACTCCTGCTTCTCGCATGGTACAAGTAACCACTGAAAATACTTGTTAGGTGGAGGAGACTAACTTAACCCCCAAATGCCTGAGCCTATGACCATGGAAACAGACTTTGACTTTGAATGTTCTACTTTGCTACTATAAATAATGTAAAATATGAATTTTTAATTTTTCTTAGTTAGATAGACATGTTATCTACAATCAATAATTTCATCAAAATTAATGGTAATTAATATAAATTTGCAAATAAAAACAAACAAAGAAAATTCATAATAAATATAGATTATACTAAAAATTTACCAAATATTTACCATAGATGTATATGACAACCAAAAACCTTGTACTAGTTACCGTGCTCAAAAATTATGTTTTAATATAACAATATGATGAAAAAACCTAAAACCATGGAAAATCAAGTAGTAGCCACGGTTATACCCCTTCATCTTATACCAGCTATAAATCACTCAATTTTCAGTGTTTTTCAAAAAGATTAATTGGACCAGAAAACATATATGTCAAACTACATTTCATTAGTTTACCTGATCTTTCTCAACACCAGAAGTCCATACACCAAACAACCCTACGGCCAATGACCACATATAATCAATGACCCCATGTAACCAACGACCACAAGTAACCAATGACCAATCAAACCGGTGACCATATGTAAGCAGCCCAATGGAGTGGAATCAGGGTTCTATACATTCCAATGGAATTAAGGAAAAGCCCCAATGAGTAGAATACAGGTAATGGGCAACAGGGCCACACCCCAATTAGGACAGAATAAGGGAGCAAGTTAGTTAATTCGTTAGGGGCGCTGCGTGTTCATCCAGAGGAGCCGCTAATCCTCCCCCTAAATTGGACTGTCCCAATTTCCAAACGGGGAGGACGAGCTCGGTGCTGTGCGGAATGGAGTGAGATTATGCTGTCGTGGTGGACCCCCATAATAGCCCTCTGCACTGGGCACGTTGCTTGCTTGTCATTCGGTAAGTTAATTTTATGCCTGCGCACTATGTTCCCCACGATGTTTCTCATGTTCCCTTTATGTTCTTTATGAGGTTCCCCATCATGGGTGTGCAGGAGCGCCGGAGATAGCACGTCCCCCATGTTGCAAGGCATCTTGCAAATAGGCCGTCACTTAGCATTCTGCCTCATGATCTCCCCTCTTGAGGGTTAATTTAGTGTGTTTCTATTTCATTTGATTTATTGGGTTATCATTTCCGAGAAGGTGTTTGCTTCGAGAAGAATTTGGAGGTTGTTGAAAGGTAAGGCAAATAAACCAAAAATTGTGAAAATAAGGTTTTTTTATCGGAAGGAATGGAGTTAGAAATTAGGTGAATTTTTTTTGAGATGAAGAAGAAGAAATGATGAAGAATGCAAGTTGTTTTGTATTTTTATTCATCTCAAATAATTAACTATAAATTTTCAAAGTGGGAAGTTTGTCAAACCTCCTTCTTCTATGTTAGAATCTTCCTAAACTGAATGTGGTGGTATGATTTTCAACATATAAAAACACCTAAAACTTTCAACTAATATCACAAAAGATTGCACATAAGACTACTTAAAAAAAACCACAACTTCACATTATGTGGCATTGCAGTCACATAAACTGGCTCATAGTCCACCAACTAGCTCACATTCACCCAAAACTACCTCATAATCATGCAAAAATTCTCCATTTTCTGTCTACTACCTCTCTATTTTATTGCAATTCTATTGCACATGTTAGGGGCATTAACAATTTCTGGTTTTTGGTTCTTTTACATTAAGGTAAAGAATTTCTAAAGTGGGGAATGATCAAAAGCGATTAAGACGTATTATAGTAATTTATTATAGAGCATAAATGGAGGTGTATAGTACATCACTTCTTTTTAGGTCAAAAATGATAAGCAGTGTATATGGCACCTACATTTTTGTTCTAAAAGCAAGTATTCTACTACGCCTTAACCACTTTTGGTCATTCTCCACTATAGAACATCCTTTGTTGATAAAAGCCAAGTTAGAATACGGTGAAAAAGCACATGGCTAAAAATTTCAAGAGGTCACAAAGACATAATTAGCCAAAAATGAGACTTCTACACCAATATGATTTATATTGAACCTAAGACAAATGACGTAAAGATCTTCAAGAATAGACCCAAAATTGGGTGACAGTTAAAGGTTAAATTTCTTATGCAACCTCAAAGTCTTTGACCGTAAATTTGGCTTTTAATGAACTTTACCTTAATTTTATTTTTAAATCCCTAGTACTACGAGTTTTAGTTTCTTTCTGTGATTTGTTGTCTTTTATTCAGGGCCATTTTGAAGACATTTGAAATAGTTTGAATGATTAAACTTTCATTATTTTATTAGTAATTATAGAATTAAATTATATAAATTATATAGTATCAACTTCCTTCTTTAGGTGCTATTATTTAAGTTCTAAAGCACTTTTTGGCATTTGAAGTTGACATTTGAATTCAATTTTTTTGTCATAATATTTACATTGGATTGCTCAACTATGCTAAATACAATTTAAAGACTTTTTCATCTTGTCCATTATTCCGCCTTTTGGCTTCAAATAATTGTGCAAAACGTTGCAGACATCATTGTACTTTTCCATCATAGTACAAATTTTCCCTTTAAAATAAAACTTTATTCAATTATATAAAAGTATCAATACGTTAGGTGGATAAAGAATAAGGTTCTAATATAAACATAAAATTGATATAATCACAATATTTAGAATAGATTATAAAGTTTAAATTGTTGTATTTTCTTAACCACTAGTAAATTAGTTCATTAGTTGTTCAATAAATAAATAATAGTCACTATCTAAGGCAAACATAATTACACCAATATCATTTTAAAGAATACCGTACAAAAAAACTATTTTCACAATCTTTTTGCATCAAAACTAGTATACAATTAAACTTTCTTTCATGACTATCGCTCTCCCTGCGCATTTACACCATAATTACACTAAAATTATTGGTCTTTCAATCATTTCTACCATTGTTGTAAATTTGATGGCTATTAAATATATATTTTGTGCTAGTCCTCCACCACTGTGCCTACATAGCACGATTTAAAAGAGTTTGTTTGCTAAAACAACAAATTTTTGAGGACATATTAGAGTTTTATTTTTGGCTTATCTAAATTTTTGTTAGAACTCCATCAACTTTTGACACTCAAGTATGCACAGAATGAAGGTGATGAGATTGAATGAACTACGCATGTTGTATTTGATAATCTTTTTACAATCATTGACATCAAATTTATATTAGTCTAAAATCAAAGTTCAATATGTATAACTTATTCATTATAATGAATAAATAGTTTCTTTCACTTATAAATTAGTATAGATGCCTTCTTCTATTCATTCATTTTAATTTTTTTAATTTTGAAAATTTGAAGTACTTAGCTCATATGCCTAAGCCTTTGAGGTCCTACATGAAAACCGACTTCAACTTTCAACTTATATTTAAATGTACTTTTAAGATGATTGAATTGGAGAAATTTTTTAAATTTTCAATGTGTCATTTTTTTTTCAAATTCTGACAAATTTGTCTATTTCAATTAAATTAAAAAATGTAAGAATCTAAAATAATATTGATTACTTAAATTTAGCTCCATTTTATTGAATTAGTTGGATTAAATTTCATAAATTTTTGCTCTGTAAATAGAGACCATATACAATTAACATTTATAGGCATTGTAGCACAAAATAACTAATCAATATTTGAAATTAATCCTTTCAACTAAGACACATCCAACCGTACTTTATATCAGAAATTAGTACAAAAGTTGACATCATTTGATATGTCAAATAAATGTTTTGGATGTCTTGAATTGATTGAGACAAAGTTTGATTTAGATAAGATTCAATTTTTTCATGTCATTTTTTTTATACCTCATAAGTAGAAGAAATCAAAATCACATTTGATTGAGTCATTTGCTAAGTATTTTAAAAGATTTGTTCAAATTTGCTATGGGGATTCATTAAAGAGTTGGTAGGTCTTTTTTAGGATATGCCTTTTGTGCCATTGTTCAATCTAAATAAATAAAAGCATTTGATGAAGTACTTCTATAAAACAAGATTCACAATAAGTGCTAAAGTATAAGTCTATTAAATCATTAGTACTATTTTGCATATACAATGATTTATAATAAGAACACCTTCAATGCATTCATCAAATTGGATTGTCAAATTAAACCATTTTTGAGTTGATAAGGTATATTCTACTTTGAAACGTTTGAGTAGGTGTCCATTCTATCTATACAAAACTTCTATTATTAAAACTATAAATCAATGATAAAGTTTTTTTTTTTTTTTTGGAACAAATGAACCGGAAATTCATTGCAAAGGAACGCAAAAACAACCAGCCAGCCACAAGTGGCCTGGCCGAGAACCGACAGACACAAAACTAAAGACCGGACAAAGGCAAAAAGGGGCAGCCCCCCGCAGGGCGCAGAGAGGGGCCGGAGGCCCCTCTCGGCCCCGCCGGAGGGGCGGGGGCCCCCGCCACGCCGGGGGGGGGGGGGGGGGGGGGGGGAAAGCTACGGAGGCTGAAACACGAACCCCGCAACGGGACCCGTGGGCTCCCAGCGCGGACGACCAAGCACCATGGATCAATGATAAAGTTTGGTTCATGTTGAACCATAACTTGAAAATTCTCTTATTATGATTATTTTGAAGTTTTTAAAAGTATTTTTTGAAGAATATTGTCAAATTTTTAAAAGATTGTAAACAATAATACCTCTAAATTGTTACATCTAGAAGAAATTCAATCCAGAGCTTTTCTAAACATTTGATTTTTTTGACATTAGAATTTAGGTTGCATTTTTAAAGGCCTCCATATGTTTAATCCAAAATTAGCATTTGAAAAGTAGAATCGAATCATAAATCTCCCTTCATTGCTTCATTCCTTCTTTTTGAAAGTTTAAAGATTATAATGATGCATATATTTTTTGAAGGTTAAATAGTAGCTTACAAATAGTATACTCTTCAAAAATAATAGTAAATCACTAATGCATTGGAAAGAGGAAAATTTATAATATATCTATTGTTGATTATTATATAATACATGTTGCAATAACAACGGGGATTATCCATGGACTCAATGGATGTTTGATATGTGTTCGGGTCTACATCAATTAAAGTCGTTGATTCAAAAATTCATAGTTAAAGTAAGCCTCCATCATCTCACAATAAGACCATCCCTAGTTGTCCTCTAAGCCCTTAAACCTCCATCCGGCTTCATCCGGGTTAGAAGCTTAAGGACCTTGTAAACTTCTATTGGTGACCTCCAAACATCTTTCTCATACATGCCGCAACGTCTAAAGAGCCATCGACATGTCAATTTTAGACCGTTCTAAGCCACTCTTAAACTGCCGGAAATAGAAAATTTCAAGCTTTCATTTTTCTATCTTCTTTCCACTACACTTGGATTTGATTTTCTTTTGTAACTTGTTGAAGGATTTTACAACAAACGAGTAAAGAAACAGTTTACATGTCAACTTTAGAGGATGACCAAAATTCCACTCAACCTATAATTGCGTAGTAACTGTCCGTCAAAGGACCCTTAGAGGCTTATAGTTACTCGGATAATAAACCTCGCCCTCGTCTTGATGACAAGGCGGGCCCTCCCCTGTTCCTCACCCATTTCCTACCTTCACTGATTTTATTTTTATGAGGCCTATCATTTGTTTTTAATATTTTTTATATTTAAAAATGAAACCATTGACTCCAAATTAGTCCAAGGGACACACCATATTAATTTAAGACAATTTAATTGATTTTTTTGATTTTATTTATTTATTTCATCAAGAAGCAATTTATAGAGAGTTTTTTGCCCCTCCAATGGAAACCCTCGTTGGGGGGCTCGTCATTAAAATGAGGGCAAGTTTATTGTCGGGTTACATTTAGAGGACGACTAGGGATGCTCTAATGAAACACACTATAATTTTCCAATCCCGCAAACCCCCAGCTCGGTAAAAATGAAAAAAGTGCCCTCGTCGGTGGCCTCGTTCCGCCTGGTTTGAATGTTGTTATTGCTCTTCCTTGAATTAAGGTAGTAATACCATAAACCAATACCCCTCCATAACCTGTGTCGTAGACTTGTTCTGAAACCGACCAACATGAATCATGATCCATGATTTTTTGTACAGTAAGTATATACCTTGACAAGCCTTGAGAAGCGTTGATGCACCTTACAAGCGTTGAGATCTTATATCGGTTTTGGGTAGAGCAGCTTTTGAAATAGTGCCTATGCCAGTAGCAGATTTTATGAAGTCTACAACACAAGAAATGGGGTGGACAAACTTTTTAGCTAAAATATTTCTAGGAAATTGTATTTTCATCAGAAAATTATGAAAACAACTTCTATCATTCTGTTTTCAATTTGTCTATGTACTTGCAATAATTCCCTGAGAAAATGATAGTTCAAATTGCTCAAAACTCCTTATTCTATCGGTTTATGGTATTACTACCTTATAGCATCCTTTGTTCCAAAAAAAGAAAAAAAGAAAAAAAGAAAAAAAGAAAAAAAACCCAGCTCTCCATAGTACCTTCTAATTTTTACAGATAATTCTAGAAAGATGTTCAAACATCAATCCCTTCACCCATTAAATTTCCCAACACCCACCCTTTTTTACAACGCATATTTACTCCAAAAAAACATAGTTAAACCAGCCACTGTAAAACAGTAAGTGAAACGGGATCCAATGCAACTCCCTCCAATGACAATCCACCCGAGATCTTTAGAAAATCTGGTGGGGGCGGCCACTTAAGTTCCTCTTCGCCTGTACATCCATGTGGGCAGCGTTGCCGGCCGCCTCTGCCCGTGTGGATGCCCTGTCAGTCTGCCACGGTACATCGAGAGCAGATACCGTGTATGGGGGACTGCCACGTAGGAGCTCGAGCCCCGAGGAGACCCCAGTCTGAAGCAGTGTCAATGATCACCACTGCCAACATTTCCCCCCTTCACACTTCTCGAGATCCTAAATAATTAATATTTCACTAATAATTAACCCTTTTGCATTCCCCCCAAGTTTTCCCTCAATTCAATTTCGATCACCGAATTTTTCCTTGATTTTTGGGAAGCAATTTGCATTTAATTCCTAATTTTGATGGAATTTGGCACTTGCCCTGGTTTGGGATTGTACTTATGGTTGCCTAAATCAGGTTTTTGAATGGATAGAGTTGGTTGCAGTTTGCACAGTTTTGTGGAGTTTTCTTGGAACCTAGAGGAGAGTGGAGGGAAGCTTGAAAATGGTGGCCATGTTCTCACCTAATTTCTTAGTGGGGCTGTTACAAATAGCAAATGGAGTTGTTCATGTCCGAGGCATCCAATGAGCATGTATGGGTAGTATCATGGCATCCTATGCAAATTGTTTGACCAGATTAAGAGGTGGTCTCATTTTGCAACTCAAATGTAGAATTATCAGAAATTTTAAATTCGGGAAGACTGTAGCAATTCCGTCAACATGTTATTGAGTGCGAGTGCATCACATGGAATGTGTTGGAAATAAGTCATTGGAATTCAGTGAATGGTTGGAGCCTGAATGTGGCAAAGAATGACCAGGTCAAATGCTTTTCCGGCCAGGATTGCAGTTTCCTGAGAAGCAATGAAAGGGTCACTGAGGATGCTCCCATAAAATATTAAAACTCTTGGTTCCACTTAGTCCTTGCAAATGAAAAAAATCAATTAATTATAATATGTGGCTGACAATGCAAAACATCTGTCACAGCTTTACCAGCCTTTGCTGAATATGATTTGTGACAAGAGCCGGCTTTGGTATAAGTGTGTCCAATTATGCGTTGCCTAGCCCTGGTGAAGCGAATTAGATCCCATCTGCTCATCAATCAAGTGATCAAACCGGGTCAATATGGATGCCCTGCCTGGCTCGTCTTGTCACAAGATATGGTGTAAAAGTATCCCATATATACCTCCTCCACAGCTCAGGGACAGCACTTGCAAATGTCCTGAACACATCTTTGCAGACTCCTCCTGTCTTGTCTCGTGGTGCCACTCCTGTCTTGTCTCATGGTGCCACCCCCGCTTGTCTCATCCAGGATTGTGTCAAGTCCTAGCCTCTGTACAGTACTAGGTAATGGGCAATGCATGTCCCAGGCCCCCCCAGTACTTCTAGCATTGTGAAATCTCAATATAAAATTACATCCTACTGAAAATTTGGGAAGCATTGGGGAAAGAAAGGATATCAATATCATGTGTTCATATGGTCATTAATGTTTTCATAATATTGCATGAGAAAAAAACTTTAGCACATGCAAACACTAGTGGAAACCATGCCCACAACGACCATAACATGTGATCATGATCATGATGGTATTGTGATTGTGACCATTTTCATCAAATTTATCATAATCTGGTTATAATGGTCGCAAACATTTTTATTTTTATTTTGATATATATATATATTTTTTTTCCCGTCATGTTTCAACAAACATTCAACTGGCAACATAGAATTTCAATGTGTCTCTAATTTTGCTACATTCATTCAGTTTTTGTACATTAAATGATCTTTCATCCATTTATTATTGATCTCATCCAGCAATCTAGCATCTTCATCTAAGTTTTTGGGAATAATTGTTTCAAAATTGGCTTCTTCATCCAATTTTTTCACTTAAAATCTACAAAGGCTGTTCCTAGTGATAAAAAATTGTTGCAATTTAGCTGCTATCAGCTAGAAAAAAAAAACACTCATCACAATCATGGTCACTTGTTAAAGTCATTGCAGATATGGTTTCCTCTAATGAAAATTTTGTTTTTAAGAGTCCAATTGTGATCCTTTTATTACATATATTCATGTTGTTTATAATGTGTGGAACTTTGAATTTCTATGAGAAAATTAATTTTGCTTTAATTTTATAAACTCTGAAATTAAAAATATCTAATCATTACATTGTTTTAAAATTCAACTTTTTCTATCATTAATCAACTACAAGTCCATGTTTTTCATTATAGTTTTGAAATTTGAACTATGTGATGGATTTTATGGAAGAATGATATTAAACATATGTTATTTTCTATCATACATTTACAACAAAAAGAAAATCACATCAATTATATCATAATACATGTTTTAAGAAATGATGTAGAAAAGAAAATTTCTAAAATAATATACCTAAATGTTTGTTGGTGATGTATACAACGAAGATTGATGAGGTGCTCTATCTTCATATTCCATTGTCATTCTTATTCACCCAAATCTTCTATTAAAATACCATACAGAAATGTATTTAGATGAATCGATTCTTCCTAAATCACATCAAAGGTGAGTCACATCAAAAAATCTCCCGCAGATGAGTCACAACTTGCCGACCACGGCCACCCACCCGCTCACACAACCCGAAACGCATCACCACCCGTGCAGCCGCCCATCACCGCCCCCCCACCCGACCCGGCCAAACGCCAACCCGGCCCAGTCGAACCCGTCGAAAACAGGCGCGAACGCGGCTCCCGCCCGATTCAAAATTCATCTCGCGCGCCCGAACGCCTCCCCCCTGACCCATTCCACCCAGAATCATCACTCTCTCCTCCCTCCCATCCCCTCCCACCAACCATTCTTCCCAGAACCGTCATCCTCTCCACCCCTACGGGACCAATCCGTCCGGAACCGTCATCCTCTCCACCCTTGAATGCCCACCCAAACCCCAGCGATGCCCCAGCCTGGCGTCAGGCTCCGCGCAATCCAACAATAGCCCTCTGATATCGTCGCCGCGTATCGAACCACCGATCGACCACGCTCGCCATTGCAATCACACACTCTCTCTTCTCTCTTCTCTGAATCGACGCCTCCTCCTTCCTCCCCACTGTCAGGGAATCTCATAACCATGCTTGCGCTCTACGTCAGCCGTCTCGTATTAGCTCCGAGCCTCCAGACCTCGCTACAGGAGTTGCAGGCCGTCGCGTGGGGTTAAGTTATTGTTAGGGTGCGCACTGCTAATTGGTGGCGCGGGGGTTTGGTCGCTACTGTTGGAACGGTGGCGTTGGTGTGCGCCGTGGCTCGGGGTTAGATAGATAGATATCAGCGTCGGAGCTCGGAGTTTGGAGTTTGTGAGGGTTTCGACTTTCGAGGGTTACGGAGGTTGGCTTCAGGGTTTTTGACTCCGGGGTTGTGTTTTGAGAGATTATATACAATGGTGAGGTTAAGGAGGAGAGATGAGAGTATACTGAAAGGGGAATGCGGGCGTCCGGAGGCCGCGACGTACGTGAAGCGGCAGAGGTGTGATTCGCCGCGGAGCTGTGTTGGAATTGAGGTTGGACTGGAGGATCGAGCCGGGCCGTCGTATGCTTCGTCGTCGTGTCGGAGAGTTCCGGAGCTCACTCGCGGGCCGTCGCACACTTCTTCAAGGTGAGGTGTTGTGTTTTGGGAGTAGCATGAGGGTTGGCGTGGTTGTTAGGGTGGTAGAGTTGGAGGTTTTGAGGTTTGTTTTGTTTTTGAGCGCGTCGTGAGGGTTGGCATTGCTGTGAGGCTGTTAGGTTTGTAGTGTGTGAGGTTCTGAGGGTTGTGTAGTGCGTCGGGTTTTACATTTGTGTGATGCTAGGGTGTTGACGAGGTAGGAGGTTACGAGCTTGTGTTTTCGTGGGGTTGGTGGCATTGATCTGGTTTGGTGGTGGCAGTTTCGGTGGTTCATTTTTGACGGCTTGTTTTGGTTTGTTCCAGGAGTCGTGTGTTGAGGACTGACGGGGCGACAGTGTCTGAGGCTAGGGTAAATTCTATTAGTGAGCAGAAAATGGAAGGTTTAGAACCAGGTCTGGAGAATCAGGTTCAGTTTCCGCGCCGGCGGAAGTATTTAAGGCCGGGGCAGCTTGCCAAATTAGTGGATGAGAGAAAGAAGTCCCGTACATCGAAAGAAGCTTTAGGAATCAAACGAGAAGCTAAAGATCTTAGTGGTAGAAGGCGCGGTCTTACCGTAGAAGTTGAAAACGCTCCTCCAACGAACTTGTCATCTCCTCTATTAAGGTCACCTGTTCCGACTATGCAAGAGTGGGGACCTACATTTCCACAGAGGAAGAAGTTAGTCGCGCCTAGAACTCCTCTAACCCCGGCTTGTCAGCTAACGGTGATGAGGACTCCCATGCGTGAGATGGAGGCTCCTTCTCAGTCTGAATCTCCTTTGGAAGGGTTACCAGTCGAGCTACTGGTATGGCTCATATCCTTGCCTTGAATAGCAGTATTAAGGTGCCTCTGTCGTTTACTCTTGTTTTTCTTCAATGTTGAACCACAGGTGTCGTTTAGAGATACCTACTACCTCCTATTTGGTACGACTATGTCTACAAATATGCATACAGAAGTTGTATTTATGATACTTCAAGTTCTTACCGTGTGCTATGGAACTTGATGCAGGTACATATTGTCTGTAGACTACACCATGACCAGCTCAAACCCGTCTTCCATGTCTGTCGATCTTTACAACAAGCGGTAAGACTGCGTCTTATAACTCTCGCTATCAGACATTCTGTCGCCTTGATAGGTTAAGGTTCGATGTTCACTTCGTATGATGCAGGAATGAGGCATGATGATGCTTTGGTCTTTTCAGTTTCGCACAAGTTACTCCATGGTCGCTGATTTTGGTCTGGAATATCTGCTGTGCAGGTTAAAATCGCTAGGCAAATGCATTTTAACTTCACGACTCCAGATTATGAGAGACAAAAAACGATTGGCTTGTGTACTCCTAAACGTCATCGAGACTTTTATCTAAGGTAACGTACAAATGACACAGACTACATCTTGACTTCATGCTTGAGACATGCTATGATGTTACCTTCCTGAGCATCCTTGTCGTTTTTTCCATAAGCTTATCGAGTTGACTGATGTCGATTCCTTGCATTGTGCAGTATTGGTGAAGCACCGGGGGGTGTACTGGATGCGCGACCTCCAACACCTCAAGCTCCAAGACATGGTCCGAAGCCACCGCATGCACGCATTCCTTTAGCTGAAATGAATGCAATCGTTGCTCCGTTGTTTCAAGGGCCAAGAGACACTCCTTACAGGCCTCCCGGTCTACCTCGTCCGACATTCAAGGCAGTAGCATCACATCGAGTTTTGTTTAATGAAGAGGAGTTCCGTCAAGCTGGAGCGCAGCCCGTTACGAGTTGAGGCCATTCTCCTGAAGCCTTTCAAATATTTTTCCGCCTGAGGTTCAATGGTGCTGTGGAATCCATGTGCACATGACCTCGTGGTGTCTTTTGGGGCATACGTCGATCATCTAGCGCCTCAGCACTCTATTGCCCTTGCCAGTATTGCTTCCAACCAGTATCCAAGATGAAAGATGGTGGCGTCTGGTTTTGGTCGTGAGTTGCAAACATGGTTGTCTCCTGGTATGAAAATATAGACGAACCCGAATCAAGTTATAGGGGATTCCTGAAGTGTAGAAATATAGGTGAAGCTGAAAGCTTTGGCAGCTTCTGAGATGTATTATACTTTTTATACATGTCCACATGTTGGATAAAGTGCAGTAACTTATAAGACGACCCGAACTCCTGCGTAAAGTAACTTATGAGATGACCTGAACAGCTTATTGTTGCTTGATTAGCAATGTCCTATCACTGTATCGTATGGTACAGTGTGCCGATCATTGGGAGTTAGCACTTGTTGATTGGAGGTTCTCTACGGAATGGGCTTATATCCTTGGTGTTCGTCACCTATTGTACTTGGATATTTCTCTTAATACATGAAGTACCGGATTTATGGAAACGACAGTGAGATTTTCCTCATTGAAAAAGTGTTCTGATGGCCATCAGGCATGAGCAATATGGTGTTCATGGTTCCTATGATTCGGCTTTAGAAGAAAATTTAGCAACTCTTTCATTCTGGACACAGCAATTGGCGGCTTGACATGTCGCATTGTTTCCTTTGGAAAGGTATCGAGCTTCATTCGTGACCAAAAAACAAACAAATTTGGTTTCGAGATGCTTCTGAGCCGTCTAAATGGACTCTGCTAATTCTGAAGAAACTTCTAGTGGTTTCTGTTCCAGTACGAGATGAGATATTTCACTTTGAAAATAATTTAACAACGAATCAAAATACTGCGACAAAGATAGTACTTCTAACACTACCATAACAATTTCTTTCAAAATAATACTCATTCTCCAATTAGAAACCAAAAGAGCAAAACAATAAAATGAATAGCAAATGAGACACAGATTCTTAATCATGGAGACAAGGGTGAGGTTCATGCTTTACTTTCACATGCCACAAAAATAGACCTCCCTCAGCTTCACATTTAATCATACCTGAACGCCGCTTCAAATTGTTCCAAAATAAAACCAAAAACCCAATCATACCTTTGCAGACAAAATTACAATTAAAAACCATAATAAATCCTCTCATCCCTCCAAAGTGTAATCCTACCTACCTCCAAAGTGTGAAAAAACAAAGCTTGAAACTCACACCATGACAAGCACAACTTTCCCACTAATCCAATCTCCAAGCCTGTGGGAGTAACACTAATTGCCCGGCACAAACACCAAACCATTTCCTCTGCAACTCGGCCGACTCCATCAAACACCATCATCACCTCCAATCTCAAGTCGCCGTAAATCCTGTTAACAAGATCACTCACAGTGAAAACCAATCCAGGCTCACACCCAAATCACCAACACATCTAGATTTTGGTTTCCTGGCGGCACCCAAGTGCCGGACCCAAACCAGGTTAGTTAGGGGTTTAATGATGGCCCTGGTCCCTGGTTCGTGTTCTTGTTGGTTGTCCACATTATGGTGCCCAAGGGAGGTAGTTCATCGGCTCCACGTATTGATTACCGTAGCCGCATGGGAATTAGTACTGTAACAAACCCATCCGTTGCTGATTAGTTAGCCCACTAACACAGATGGTTTTTTACTAATTGGAACTTCCCATGGGAAATGAGCTCTCAAGGTGATGCTCTTTCATTCTCTTCCTGTGCTTGCTGCAGCTCCAACAAGCTCCTCAACTCCACGCTCTGCAGTTTCGGTCTTCTGGAGTGGTTACATCACCAGTCGATCGATCGCTATGGCGACGTCTCATCAGCAGGTTTTTCTATGCCTGCATTCTCTTTTGTTTTATGACTTTTGTGCAATTTTTCAGGTAGTTAGTGATGTTTTTGACTCTTGTGGTGAACTCTTGGTTTGTTATTATTGTGTAATTGTTTAGCATGGCAGTGAAGCTCTTGAGTGTTGTTTCTTTTGAGAAGATCGATCTTGTTTCAGCTGGTTTACTGAGCTCGTGTTTTACGTTGTTTTAGGGAGTCAGTGAAGTTCTGATTCTTGTAGGTATGCAAAGTGTGTATCGGCACTGGTGCATTTTTTCATGCCAATTTTGAGCCTGGTTGCGAAGCGTTTGATTGTTTGAGTTTTCTTGTGTGAATTTTTAGTAAGTCAGTGAAGCTTTTGAGTGTGGTTTCTTGTGAGGTGATCATGTCCCAGCAGGTACATGATCCATGATTTTATAGTTCATTGATTATGTTTAGTGTACTTCGTCGATTTGTTTGTTTTTGTTCAATTCTTCTGCACTTTAGTGTTGCTTTTGATTCTTTTAGGTTTGTGATGCATGTCTGCTATTACCTCATTAGTTTTGTGCGATTGTGAGCGAGGTTGTGACGCACCTGATTCTTGTTTCTTTCCATATTACATGGTTTTATTTGTTAGAAATTATAAAAATTTCTGACGAGGAAACGGAGCTCTTGATCGATGTTTTCTGGTTAGGCGATGTCTGAGCACACTCATGAAGCACACGGGCTAGATTTTTTAAATTCTTTTTTTGTCAATTTTTAGAGAGGCATCGAAACTTCTGAGTATCTATTCTTGGAAATAATCCATGGTTTTATAGTTCTGTACAAGTTTTTATGAAGGTGGTGAAGAGCCTGTTTCTTGTAAATTTCTTGTGAGGCGATGTAAGCGAACTGTCTATCTTATGGTTTGGTATGCGTTTTTGGTGTTGGACAGGGAAAAACTATCAATATATGGCACAAGGAGTTGAATGCGCTCGGATACGAGGATCCACTGCCAGCTCCAATTCCGAGTGTGCAGGTCGTGATCTGCGCACTGAAGGAGCCGAGGTTGCATCAGTTTATTCAAGAGCAAGATCTTCTTGCCCTGTCAGATGTAGACGAAGACGGTGAGAGCGCGCCGCTGTTACTCACGACACTAGATCTTTCAGATTGGACGCACTTGCTCGTTCTTGGAGGGAGTAATCCGGAGACAGGCCTGTCAAGATTGCGCGAGGCCCATTCAAAGCTAATTGACATACTCGAAAAGGACGACTTGGACCTACGAGCCACGGAGAAGATCATTCCCGTGCTGGAAAAAGTGTTGGCGCATGCCAATTCAGACAGCAAATCTCCTTTGCTAAGTAAAGTTGAGGAGACATCCCATCCTGATGAGGATCATCCTCTTCTGTCGAAAATTACCTTGTCCTCTGCTGAACAGGCAGCTTTAGAACATTACAAAACCTTATTAGCTTCTTCCTCATCAGACATAAGAAGCTTGTTGCTTCGAAAGACTGGTAAGAGATGCAACATCCCCTTAGCTCCTCCTAGATCAGTGGAGCACATGTTGATGTTCAGAGGGCACAAAGCGTGGAACCTGAACTGCATGAGTCACTTGGCTCCGATCACAGTTCACATGTGGCAGACATGGTCACGGCTGACTAATGACGAAGTCGAAACATGCAGAAAGAATGCTCTCAACAACAAGGGCCAAATCAAGGACGCGATTACGATTCCGCATGCTTTTCCTCTAAGCACGTTTGAGCATAGCAAGTGCTCAAGCTCAGTCGTGAAATTACTCACGAAGCAAGAGCTGCCTACAGGCGAATTCCGTAGAGAGAAACATCTCCAGGAATTCTGGAACTGCGGTCGGCCATACCTCAGATGCAGTTGCAATTCCCTAAACGCGAATGATGGAAGGTGCGATGGGAGTGTCATATGGTGGGATCATGCTGTTTGGATGATGGTAAATAGGTTGGAGTTGTTTTTCGGGGAGGAGTACCCAACGCTTAGATCCAAACTAGCGGCCTTCTGGATATGGATTGCATCATCCGGCAAGGTGGCTGTCAAGAGCCATCTTACATTTGCTTTCAGAAGAGATTTGACTATAGAAGGAGTCTTGGAGTTTGCAAACAACCAGACAGGGCCTCTCCTCACGAAGTATGGCGATGGGGCGGGTGTTCGTCAGATTGAACGATTGATCAAGCCGGCGAGCTTTTCTCTCTCTAACCCATTGGGTTCTGTAGGAAAAAGACAGAAGCTGAACCTGAATGCTGCTCCAGGTCCGGACAGGGGAGCTAGTGGTGGTGGACGCGGTAGTTTCAATAAGAACTACCGAGCTAAGAAGTCGGCGAGTCCCTTCGAAGTGTTCGAGAAGAAGCCATCTGCTGAACACTTGAAGGACATCGACCGAAAGGCAAATTTGAGGAAGTCTGCCGATGGATCGTGTTCAAGTGACATAGATGAGCCACCTGCTCCAGCACCAGCAGTCACACACCCTCTCCTTGCCAAGGTGTGCATCTGGGAAAATGAGGAAGTCAGTTGAAAGGCACTTACTACAAGACTTTGAGAAATTGTAGATGTTGCAGCAGATGAGTGCAGGAGGAAATGGAAAGAATTTATGGCCACCGGTCAGAAAGCCTCGTTCAGCAACAAGCCCTTTCTAGGTGAGACGCGTTCGTGAGAATCATTTTTGACAACCTACCCGCTTCCGAAGAGCCTGATTCATTTAAATCTGAACCTTTAAAATTTTCGCCTTGAAGCAAATTTTTATACGATTAATATGCTCTGTGGAATATAGTTGTTGAAATTAACAGACAGAGCCGACTTGCCGTCGAAGCCGCAATTACTGTTGCGTTTCTTGCAGTACCTACATGTGCACACCTTCTCGAGGAGGAAGCCTGTCTTCTCGAGGAGTCTCGGAGCAGTAGCCGTGACAATATATGTATCTAGACAGCATTTGTAATGCCCTTGTATGCAAACAATCTGTATAACGAGTACTACTGTATTCAGTTTTTGATAAAGCATAATGATGGCTGTCACAGGGAATTGGTAGCTTTCACTCGTGTCGGAAAAACAACATGATGGTTATATCGGTGTTATGATTGAGGCTGCTACTTGGGTTCTTGGTCTCAACAAGCAGGATCTGACGTAGAGGTTGTTCTTATAACTGTCATTATGGTGTTATTTAGCTTTTTACGATCGGGTAAGTAGTAAGGAATAGACACAGTCAGTTCAAGACTACCAGTAAGGGATTTCTCTACTTGTTCAGCAGGTGTCAAGTTCATTCTGAAATTGAGCAAATTCTCAGATCCTTGCATCGGAGAGCTCTACAAGGCCGAACATATGTTGACCATGAAGATAAGTGGATCACTGGCTTGACTGAGGCAACGGAAGAATGTCTGTCAATTTTTTAATGCAAGGTTTAGATTCTGAAAGCTGAGTGTCCAAATAAGCTGCTGAAAGAGAAAAAGGTTGTTCCGCCTTCAAACCAGCACGACCTTCATCAATTATTTCGTGGATGGTGCAGCCAAGCTTACCTAAAAATGCACAGTGAGAGGGAAGTGGGTTATCTCACCATCGGAGTATCATTGCAACAGATAAATCAGTTAGTAAGAAAATTAACCTTGAGTAGGTAAGATATTCGAAATCGGTTGTATCTCACCAAAATTGTGCTACGAGAGTTCTCATTATGACCGGCTATCGTACAGATCATTCTTGTTACAGTCATTTAAAATAAATCGGAGTGAAGGAAGCCTCCATGTACTGTACAGCACTACGTAAACATTTACAGTAGTAACTGAGATAGTACCAATTTCCAACCCTCGGTAAGTTAGAGATTAGAATGTAACTAATCTATTCTTTGAAGTTGAGAACTTGAGATTGTTCCATGGTCAGAGGTGTGCCCTTGCCCATGCCATGAAAGAATTTCATCTTCCGATTTTTCTCTTCAGCTTACTTGTAGGGCTACCGACTCAAGTTGCTGCCAAGCAACTCACATAAACGTACGGGTGCATTCTACACCAAAACGGCCCCACTATCAAAACCCGAGTGCAAATTTTCAGGAATCCGCATACTCATCATCCCAACCTTTCAAACTTCCTTGAGATTTCCGAGAAAGTAAACAAACAATGATACTGCTTCCTCTGCAGCCAAACCTCGATAAGCTGCCCTGCACCAACCTCATTCCATTGCATTGATTGGCAGCTGGAGCCTGAAAAACTTGGACAGCAAGACCACTGGCTCGTTGAAGTCCACGCCAGGCACTGTTCATCATTTTACTTGCTGCCCAAGTTCTGGACTCCAAGGTCGTTTCCGGCACTTCTTCGCAGCTGCAGTATTTAATAATGTATTAAATTTGCTAGATTCGGATTCATTTTATTTAAAAAGATTATTGTAGTATAATATGTGTAAAAAATATACTAGACTGGCTAGCATCGCTGGTTTCAAACGAACGATCCTGGTGTGCATCATGAACCTCAATGCCCCACTGAGGAGTATAAATAGCAGAGAAACAGGAACGATCAGCACTTCAATCTCGAGTATTTTTCTCGAGTCTCAAATCTATCTGCGACTGCTGCTCTCACTCTTGCTCAGTGCCCAGTGGGCAATCACTCCACTGAAAGCATCAAAATGGTATGTCACCTGACTCTTCCAGAGAATTGCTTTGCATCAAAATTCTTGGTGGTTTGATAAGAATCTAGATAATTGCAGTTGTGAATTAAGTGCTAACAAAAGCTGTCTCCCATGTGCAGGTGAAATTCACCGCAGACGAGTTGCGACGGATCATGGACAAGAAACACAATATCAGAAACATGTCAGTCATCGCTCATGTCGATCACGGTACGTTGATAACTCCCTAGAGCTTGGATTTAAGCCGAAGTTGGAAGTCTACACTATGAAATTGGCAGTTGCTTTTTCTGCTTCTGTTGGTTGTTTGAGAATTGTGTTCATGCTGACTTTCAAATTTATGCAGGCAAGTCGACGTTGACAGACTCTTTGGTGGCTGCGGCGGGAATCATCGCGCAAGAGGTCGCAGGAGACATGCGCATGACGGACACGCGAGCTGACGAAGCAGAGCGCGGCATCACCATCAAATCTACAGGAATCTCCCTCTACTATGAGATGAGTGACGAAGCGATGAAGGATTACCACGGACAGAAGGATGGCAACGACTATCTGATCAACTTGGTCGACTCTCCCGGCCATGTCGACTTCTCCTCCGAAGTCACGGCCGCGCTTCGCATCACCGACGGGGCATTGGTGGTGGTCGACTGCGTGGAGGGCGTCTGTGTCCAGACCGAGACTGTCCTTCGCCAAGCTCTCGGAGAAAGGATCAAGCCCGTACTGGTTGTGAACAAACTCGATCGTCTCTTTCTGGAGCTGCAACTAGACGGAGAAGAAGCATACCAAACGGTCCAGCGCGTGATTGAGAGTGCGAACGTGGTAATGGCGACTTACGAAGATCCACTCCTGGGCGACGTGCAAGTCTCCCCGGAGATGGGCAACGTCGCGTTCGCTGCTGGGCTCCATGGCTGGGCGTTCACTTTAACCAGCTTCGCGAGGATGTGGGCGCGGAAGTATAAGGTGGACGAGAAGAAGATGATGAAGAAGCTCTGGGGGGAGAATTTCTTCGACTCCGCAACGGGGAAGTGGTCCACGAAGAGCAACGGCTCCGCGACGTGTCGTCGCGGCTTCGTGCACTTTGTCTACAACCCAATCAAGGAAATGATCTCAAGCGCCATGAGTTCCGAAACGGACCAGGTGATGCGGTTGTTGAGTAAGTACAACTGCGCGGTGAAGAGTAACGAGCTCCTGGAGCTGGGAGGGAAAGCCTTGATGAAGAAGGTGATGCAGGCATGGCTACCCGCTAGCAGCGCTTTACTCGAGATGATGATCTTCCATTTACCGTCTCCCGCGACCGCTCAGAAGTACAGAGTGGAGAATCTGTACGAGGGCCCGATGGACGATCAGTACGCAAACGCCATCCGCAACTGCGACCCAGAAGGCCCTCTCATGCTCTACGTCTCGAAGATGATACCCGCGTCGGAGAAGGGGCGGTTCCTCGCCTTCGGCCGTGTGTTCTCAGGAAAAGTTTCAACCGGGATGAAGGTTCGCATTATGGGCCCGAACTACGTCCCCGGGCAGAAGACGGATCTCTACACGAAGAGCGTCCAGAGAACCGTCTTATGGATGGGAAGGAAGCTGGAGTCTGTGGAAGATGTGCCCTGTGGTAACACAGTGGCCATGGTGGGGCTCGACAACGTCATCACGAAGAACGCAACGGTGACGAATGAGAGAGAATTCGATGCCCACACCATCCGCGCCATGAAATTCTCGGTCTCGCCAGTGGTGCGAGTCGCAGTGCAAACAAAACTGCCCGCTGACTTGCCGAAGCTCGTGGAAGGGTTGAAGCGGATGGCGAAGTCTGACCCCATGGTTGTGTACAGTCACACCGAAACAGGCGAGTATGTCATTGCCGGCGCAGGAGAGCTTCACCTAGAGGTTTGCTTGAACGATCTCGTGAACGACTACATGGGTGGCGCGGAGATCGTCGTCTCGGAGCCAGTCGTCTCGTTCAAGGAGACAGTGTCGGAGAAATCCTCCCACACAGTCATGTCGAAATCGGCCAACAAACACAACCGGCTCTACTTCGAAGCGCGACCGCTAGAACCTGGTCTACCCGAGGCGATCGACTCAGACCGCGTCGCCCAACGCGACGACCCCAAAACTAGATCGAAAATCTTAACAGAAGAGTTCGGTTGGGACAAAGACATCGCGAAGAAGATCTGGTGCTTCGGCCCGGACACAACCGGCCCCAACCTCCTGGTTGACATGACGAAAGGGGTGCATTACCTCAACGAGATCAGAGACTCCATCACGGGCGCATTCCAGTCCGTCACGAGAGAAGGAGTTCTAGCAAACGAGAATCTGCGCGGGGTGGCGTTCGAGCTCGACGACATCGTGGTCCACTCGGACTCCGTGCACCGAAACGGAAGGCAGATCATCCCAGCGGCGAAGCGCGTCATGTACGCGGCCCAGCTCGCGGCCAAGCCGCGGCTGATGGAGCCGATCTACTTGGTTGAGATCCAAGCGCCAGAGGGAGCTCTTGGAGGGATCTACAACGTGTTGAATCAGAAGCGAGGAGAGGTCTTTGAGGAAGTGCAGCGAGCTGGGACGCCGCTGTACAACATCAAGGCTTATCTTCCGGTTGTGGAGTCGTTTGGGTTCACTGCGACGCTTCGGAGGGAGACTTCGGGGCAGGCGTTTCCGCAGAGCGTGTTCGATCACTGGCAGATGCTGGGGAGCGATCCGCTGGACTTTGGGTCGCAGGCAGGGAAGATTGTGAGCGGCATTCGGAGACGGAAGGGGATGCCGGAGCGTGTTCCTGCGTTGTCTGACTTCGAAGACAGGTTATGAGAGCCTGTCTGTATTATGTCTGTATTGTTTGGGGGTTAGGAATTCGGGTTTTGTAAATGATTGAGTGTATCAGTAAGCGGACAACAATTGTAGATAATTCAGTTGAGTGTGTTGTAGAGCAATTTTGATGTAAGTTCACGGAAGTGATGCAGATTGTTGAGCATTTAGGTTCTGAGAGCTGCGAAGTTCGGACATGATTTGTACATGTTCATTTTTGTTGCCAGGACTTGCAAGCCCAGATCATTTTTTTGGTGTTGGGAGAGTTTAGTGTTAGTTTTTGCGGTTTAGATTGTGGTGACATTGCATTTAAGAACCTTGAGTCTGAACTCCTACTCACAGGGTTAATCCTGTGTTGATTAGGGGTTCAGACTGGAGGCTCAAAAATGTCGCAATGAGCATGTAAAATTTAGTTTTGTAAGCTATGTAAATTCAGGGGATGCGGCGGTCCCCCGGCTTGTAAGCTGAAGTGTAATATATTTTGAGTTTTTCCTGTACATTACTTGTGAGCATAACGACTTTGTTCTAAATTTATTGTAAGCAAAATGATCATGTTGTTAACTTACTTTGAGCACAATGACTATGTTACACATTGGGAGCCGGATTGGATTTGGAAAAGTTGTGAATCTCTGTTGCATTCTCCCTTGTCGAGCAATTTCAATTTTCTACGTGAGCCATTCAACTTGCTTGTTTCCATTGGACATCAGAATCAATGATAGTCCAGAAACTGTTGCTCAACAACATGGCATTATTCAGCATCTCTAGTGCAATTTAGATATGGGTCTGAAATGCCTGCATAATAGAAACTGGTACAATGTTGTAACTTTGTTCTTCCCACCAAGTTCAATTAATTCTTCAATTTTACTTGCTGGTGAATTAAATCCAATGGGACTTGATTGGCTTTTGCTCAATGAGTGCAAGTATGGATTCCCTCGGTAGCGTAGGAATACAAAACTGCAGTCCAGGGAAATCATACATATCATTGTGGGACTGACAATTAATTACAGGAATGTATAAATTGCAAAATGCTTACATTTTCTAGGCGTATGTGACTGCCGATGGCTGAACAAAGTTACTTCTTATTAAAACAATTGGTGCTGCGGGAAGAAACATTAAGGAACAATGTGAAATTCATTCCATTCACTCAAAGCGAATGAAGTTTAGATCAGAAACTTCAAGTGGGACTTCAACAACCAAAACTCCATACCCTAAACCCTCTAATCACCATGTCTGCAAGCAGTTAGTTGACCAGTAAGTGCCAGAGGATGATAGGAAGACCCACTTCCAAGCAAACGGAAGCTTTGATGCCACCAGCAATAACATATGGGTTGACTTAAAATCACCCAAAGACCACTTTTCTGGCGAAACTAGAATCTAAAGCTTAATCTCGTGCCGAATACCGTAGAACACTGATCAGAGCAGTGCAGCCCAAGCTTGACGTAGCCCTGCTGGTCGCACAAAACGTTTTCTGCAAGAAACATGTCATGAATCCGCCATCGCATCGATCAATATATAACAAGCCAATTCCAACAACTTTGGCAACTCAGTATCCGCATTCTTCGTAGACCCTGTACAGGAACATCTGTGAATAAGTCGGCAGCTGCCGTAGCTGATCAACAATCTCACGCTGGTCTTCTTCAGAGCGTTTGTACTGTATTTCAAAGATAAAGATTGTGACTAGATCTAGCTGTGTAACTGACGCTTGAGTTTGTAAGATATTACAAGTTTTGGTTGTAAATTACTTATACATCTGATTGCCAACCGCATTCCTTAGCAGATAGCACTTAGCAAATCCGCCGACAATACAGTCTTTAGCTTAGGGGATTTTGGATCAAAGAGACATCCAGGTTAAGGGTCTGTAATCATGCAGCTGTTCGTGAAGGCCCTCGAGGGCAGAACCCACACCATCGAAGTTGAGAGCACCGATTGTTCTGTTGCCTCAATTATGTGTGAACTGCAGAAAAAAACTGGTATGCAATATAGACTAGGCTGTTGTCATTGAACTTATCTATTTTACTTGACGCTGATCATCTTCATTATCTAAGCTGATATGGGCATAGTAGCAAATGTGGATGATATTCTAACTTGCCCCTTTTTACAGTAGAATTCCAAAGTCAATAGATGCAAGTGTCCATCTGCGTTTACTCTTCTATTCCGCCTTTTTATGATTTGATACCTTTCAGCAATATTTTGTGAGAATATGTATTTATAAAACTGCTACACAAATCACATAACATGAGAAGTTTTGATATTGGTGTTACCAGGAATAGAGCCCAATCAGCAAAGGCTCATCTTTTCTGGCAAGCAGCTGGAGCCTGGCCGCGATTTATCTGATTACAGTATCCAGAAAGGTTAGCAAGTTGCAGAATCCTTCGTATTTTGATGACATTTCTCACATGGCACCTTGTTACCGCGCAATGCAATCACCATGTTTCCTTCATTCTATACTTTGTTCACATAGCATCTCGTGTTTATTCAATTTGCCGAAGCTGGGAAAATTTGCTTTTGAATGTAATTTGCTCTGAAGTAATCCGAAGCTGGGAAAATTACAGGTTCAACCTTGCACTTGGTACTGCGTTTAAAGGGAGGAAATGGAAAAGGAATACCACACGGGTATCCGCCTCATCTTATGGAATTGGCCAAAAAGCACAACCAGGACAAACTTGTTTGCCGCAAGTAAGTGTCTACAGCTTCACCTTGTACAAGTTGAAAGAGACCAGTCCTAGAAGTGTTGAATTCATACATATTGTCCTGTCAACGTTTTGTGCAGATGTTATGCACGTTTGCATCCACGCGCCACCAATTGCAGGAAGAAGAAGTGTGGGCACAGTAATCAGGTACAGAGTACACTGCACTTCAGAGATAACTTCGCAATGAATGCTGATGAATCAATTCAATCCCCACAACTGATAAATTCCTTGAAGGATGATTCTATTTGTGAGTTCCTAAAAACTCAGTCTGAGTTGATACTCTCTTTTGCAGCTGAGGAAGAAACACAAACCTGAAAATTATGGTGACCGCTGAAGTGATTGTCCGAAGAACCTTGACCATGTACCATCACGAAATGTCCTCAGATTGCCTGATTCCGATGAAGACAATAGATATTCTGATATGGAGAGATTAGAAACTAGTTAGTGATCATTTGGGTTTGAAGGCCTGTGCTTGGAGAAACGATTGGTACCGGTGTTCAATTCTAGGTGTTGTAAGTATTCTATGTAGAATTTGTGGTTTGAACTTGGGGATTTGATTTGGTTTGGTTTTGGGAGGCAGAATAAAAAGGCAGAGGCAAGCTTAGGATATCTGTTAAGGCACAAAATTCTTACAGTATGTATCAGCTATCAATCGTTGCAAATGAAACAACGTCCTTTGTCGACAACACACAATGTTTGTTTTTGCCGAAAGTGCAAAATCTCTCTTGATTCACAACTATCCTGCATGATCGGTCCAACTTGTCACCTACAAGTCTGTCCTGTCAGAAAATGTAGACATCAAATTGCACACATAAGTTAATAATCACCTAGCAATATGAAATTTTGGCAAGACAACAATGCTACATGACTTACACGCCACAAACATCATTCAGAGTATACCTCTGATCAGTGAAATGTACAATAAGATCATGTGGGATATTATTTCAATGCAATTGTTGGTATTCAATCATTTCATAGAAAGATAAATACCTCTACTGCTCAGGTTTTTTAAGTATTCTAGTTTTGTATAAATCTCTAATGAGGTTGGTCTGAGCTGAGGATCATGCTGCCAACAAGCAAGTATTAGTTCTTGGAGGTTAGGATTCAAATCATGAGGCAATCTGGGTCTCTCACCACTTAAGACAATACTATAGTCACTTAAAGGATAGCCTTCAAAGGGAATGCATCCGGTTATAACCTCATAACACATCATCCCAAAACTGTAAATGTCAGCCTTCTCTGTGAACACTAATTCATTACAAGGAACTCTTTTTTGTACTTGTTCCAAAATCTCAGGTGCTCTAAAAAATCCAGTGCCTGTGACACCCATTGAACATTCAAAATCTATTACCACTGGGTGAGCACCTTTATATGGACTATAGAGGAGAATATTTGATGCTTTGATGTCCCTGTGTAAGACACCGGCCTCATGCATCTTACATAAATCCTCCGAGATTACCCATATCAAACGATACACATCCTCAATTTTTCGAAAGGGTGGACCATGATTCTTATAATTGCAAAGCAGGTTGTGCATCCGTTGATCAATGAGAGTTCGTAAGTCACCCCAATGTCTCCGCATGACAAAAGCAAACCTGTTTTTGAACTTTCCACCTCTAATAAATGTTGCTCCACAAATATTCTTGAAAGGCCAATCACGATTTTGTTGAGAAAGTTTGTTCAACATTTCTGGGGGCCATTGTTGCTCAAGATCTTTCAGTGATACGCCCACCTTCCACACCTTCGCCACCCAATGTGCTCCTGAGCGTTCCCGATTGAACCAACACTGGGCTTCAAAAATCTCAGCCTGCCCACCCTCTCCAATTTTGGCACCCAACTTCAAACCCACAAATTTGGTGAACAAATCACCCCAATCAGGATGATTCACGAGCACCTCGTCAAAGTACTTGCGGTTCTCTTCTCCAATCCTCTCCTCCTCTGCCTGAGATGTGGGCTGTACTCCAGTCCAATGATCTTTTGTAGTCTCCTCCTCAGTTCTATTGCCCTCCAGCAAGGCCTGAATGCGAGGAGAGAAGAACACGCATGATGGCGATGGTGCTGCATTTGGTGGACATAAGCAACTCCCAACAGTATTTCGACAAATGCAGACCCCGCTATTTTCCTTCGCATCGCACCAATCACAGAATCGCCGTACCTAGACAACAGAAAGTATCCATGTGATGATCATCAACAAATAATCACAGAATCCAGCCAGAGCATGTGCGAGTAACTGAATAGACTAACCGAAATGAAAAATGGTAAGATCTTGGCTACAAAGTAAGTCTCAGCACCAAAAATAGCGGAAGTTTCAATCTTTATACCTCATACTTTGTACGGCTACTACGCCTGCACACGCAATTGCCCATGCCTCCGATGATAGTCTGGTTACAAACTCCTTGGCTAAAGTTGAATGTAGCCCCGAACTTGAGATTGAAGGAGTAAAAATTCGTCAAGACTCGCCATCAACTAGTTTGCGTCGTTTTCCCTCGGGTGCTTGTGAAGCAATTGAAACAAAAGCAATACTGACGTGGATCTTTCTCACCGGGAAATCCCCTCGCACGAAACAGAAACAACAGACACCTAGACGCGGGAGTCCTAAGGGAATCGGTTACCAAGAGACACGAGAACAAAACGGAGAGGAACCAAGCGGTCGCAGAGCGCCATTAACATACTCGACACAAACAGACCCTCCCCAAAAATGTGCAGATCTAAACAAGTAACTTGCGATCAAGACCATAGTGAAACGACGATCAAGATGCTTAGAAATTTGTTTGCAAGACCGAAACACAAATCTCCCGTGAAGAAATCACTCACATAAACCCTGAGTGAACAGTTAACTTGCACAAATCCGCCTCAGCTAGTGCAGATGACAGCGTTTGAACCATGTGTTTGAAACCTCGTGTTGGCCTTCAGTTTCAGCTGCTGCACGAGCACCAAAATGAGGTTTGCGAAAGCAAAAACAAGCTGTACCACAGAAGTACCGACTATCTGCTACAGATTCTACTCCGGCCCTTCTACAAGTTGCCTTATCGAGCTGCTATAGTGTTGCGATGACAGAGATGTTGAAACAACCTACCATTGGAATATCCCAGATTCCCAGGAAACCCACCACGCAAGCCGAGATCTACAGTGCAGTCAGGCGCTGGAACAAATGGGATTCCAGCATCCAGCTCCATATTTACGTCTCTGTACAGTGGCACAATATTGATGCCCTCGTAAAAAGACCATATCAGCCCCGAATATGTATGCTGTGACCTGTCTAGACTTTCTTCTCTGTACAAAACGTTTTCAGTTCCAATTTCTACACGCAAGTCCCTGTTGGAAAGGATCTTGGAAGTAACCTCGTATCTGAGCTTAGAATTATTCAATACAGTAGTATCCCGGATTAGGTTTATAATTTTGGAACAAATAAAATAACATTCAACGTCAAAGCGAGACAACGTTCAGCGTCAAAGTGAGATAACGTTCAACGTCAAGCGAGTCACAAGACTCAAGCCAGGCCAAGATGGAGCCAAAAAACTCTGGCCCACCAACACAACCTCAGTTTAAAGAGCAGCAACTCTCCCATGCGGTCCCGGATTAGTTTTGCTGAAGGCCGTAAAATTAAAGTCGGGCAAAGGTGTCCAGACTTTAAGCCTCTCATCTAACTTAGTCAATAGACCTTGACAATGTTGAGTTTATTAAAGAGATTAAATTCGAGTGACATGAAAAGCCTCTAGATTTGACTCTGCTCAAAGGATAGTTGAGAAATTACAGTAGAAACTCAAAGGCCACCTGAGACCTCTCAATTCACCTTTCCAACTACCGTATGATGACTAAACCTATGATTCTGACTTAAAGACCTAAAAATGTGTACAAGCTCCAAAGAAGGATCAAAACTCCCTGTCTCTGAAGCGCATGTGTTTGCATACAATGTCCTCGCAGAAAAGGAGGAACTCATGTTATCTATCAGAAGCCGGTGCAGTAGGTCCGTCACCTTGAATCCAACCTCTTGATAGGAGTAATTCATACACACGATCTGTCTTGAGGGGATCTACTTTGAACATTTGGAATGCATCGGACCTACGGACTTGCCCCGCCTTCAAGCTCTCCAGCATAAGAACCTCTTTCATCTTTAGGTAATGAGCAGGTAAGAGCCTGTATTGTGCACAGAGATCTTGCTCCTGCATTTTCAAAAGTCCAACCCAAGCGTCAGTGACGAACTAGAATGTTAAGCCTCCTCAACCTTATTTCAAGCTTTTTCAACTCCTTATTTACGCTGAAAACAAATCGTCACTGGATATTTAGTGCAACAATCAGCTAACTTAACATGAATCATCAAGAGATTCGTTGGCTTACCGTGTGAGATAGCAGGTCAACACCAGGACAGCCTGCAAGATCGAGCAGCACTCCGGATCGTTTCGAGCCCTTTCCTACAGAACCTGCTAATAGACTGCTCCCGCTCGGCAAAAGAGGACGACCTACCGCGCCTTTAGGTGTCTCCCGTATGCTACCAGAAGATGCAGCCTCACCGTCCTTCTCCCTATTTAAATACCGATTGGCTCGATGAGTTGAAGATTTGCCACTGTACAAGTAAGAGGCGCTCTCCCTAGCCTTCCTTAAGTTTGCCTCTGTCTCTCTCTTCTTCTTTTCAGAGCCATATATTTCAGCCTCTGCCAAAGTGTGGCAGCCTGCCATTCTGTACTCCTGCACTTGACAAATAAAAGAAACGCCAATGACATACTTAACCAGAGAATTGTACAATAAAAACGTAACATCCTAACCTGCGATCAATTATGAGAATAACCAATGCCACAAGTAATGATAAACGAGAGCAATGACTAGTCAAGTTATTCTTGCTGGAAACAAGACACGCACAAAGCAAGCTGCGGAACAGTTAATTTCATTTTAATTTCAAACAAACAAGTATTTGCTTTGACCAATACCTGCAGTTCTTCGATGCGCTGGCGAAGTTTACGCTCTGCAATCAGGCCATTGAGCAAAGCCTCATGCTCTTCCATTGAATGGTAGCGCATGAAAACCCGACATCGATTATACAGTTCTCTTTCTTCTTTGGTCCGCTTCCGGTCTAGGGCCTGCTGGCGCTTTACATTTAAAAGACCTCTTTCTAGTATAAATTCCTTCCTACGTTTTCGTTCATCAAGCCTGGAGACAACATGAACTAGTGTTACAACCACCATGTCTACAGTCATATATTCTTCAATAACCAATGAACTCTGCAATGCTCAAAGATACCAAATTTGATTCAAGCTAATTGAAACAACTCTTCCACTGACTGAAGAGCAAGCTAAACCAATGGTCATCTTGCCTCTCACATAGCCATGTCGCAGAATTCATTCAATAGTCGCACTTGTTGAAGTGATAGCAGAACAATAGAAGCCTCCTTACCTTGAGATATAAATGTGCAACATCCGAAGTTTTAGCTCCTTATCAGTTTCGTGATCATTATCTTTAAACTCCATATCAGCCAAAGGAAGTTCGGCTTCATTATCGTACTCCGGCTCAAACTCTTGGCGTTTCGCATGGTACCCTGTCTGATCTGTACCATTTGTACCTCCCTTCGTATCCTCAACTAGAGGTTTCGGCTTCTTGCCACCAAGAGTACGATTACTTTGGGCTCCATCTGTGCGTATCAAAAGTCCGCAGGTCAGATATGCGAGCTTCCGGTCTCTCTAGCAAATTTCCTTCACGATTAACATTAGTGTGTCTGTCAATCCCTAATAGTTCTAGGTGTTCACCTAAAACATTCTTGAATGAAGTTACTTTTATATCAACTTTACAACTCAAATTCCGAAGTGCCCAAAAGAAAAGCTTACCTTCTACTGCTGCACCAGCTACAGCACTATCCGGCGTTTCCTTGACGTGAACTGCACCTTGGGCGCCTCCTGCTGTCTTTTGACACTTTAAACCTGGTCCATTTGGACCTCCTGAATCAATGGCTCCACCAGCTCTTCCATCCCCATCATCTCCCTCACTTCCTGGAGTTGAAAGCAGTGGCTTGATGTCTTTCGTTCCTGCAGAGTAGTGAGATTCGTCATTACAAATATACACACTTACAAGTCAAAGACCAACAGACAGGTATGCAACCGAAGCACGTGAATTATTTAACACACACTCGAAAAGAACTTGGATTAAGTGTGGCTAGTAGAGCAGATATTAAGCCCTACTATCAGAATTTAGGACAAACAGAACATGACTCTCGGAAGAAATTCGAAAAGTAGGGTGGCACCTGTTGACATGCTGGACGGAGATCTGCCTTCAAAACCTTCTTCCATCCTACAAACCATCCAACCAACAACAAGTGAGTTCTTACTCAGAAGAAAGAAGAATATACCCACACATGAATATCAACTTCTTTTGAGCTGATTTTAGCTGAACATGATGTCAATTGGACCATAACAGCACCCAAAATTTTCCACTTAATTTATACTGCAGGATCAAGGACTTACTTGATTCTTGGAGAAATCGATGGTTCTTGTTTGACTAATCGTAACACTCCACCATCTGCTCACATCCAACATCATATCTTCAGTTCTAAACTCAAGATAAACATCACACAGTCTAACGAATAACCCAAGGCAGAACGTGAAACACTGAAGGAGTGCAGAAGATTATAATTAAGTGAAAAACAATGGGTTAAGAAACAGCAAAACGGGCCAAAGATAAGCTCATTACGCGAACGCCAAGACGTCGGATTCTAAAATAGACAAACAAAAAGAGCTGCATCTCGAATGCTTGTAAAAGTCAACACAAGAAAACAGAAGGACTAATTAGCAAACACTGTTTCCAAGAGCAAGAGCAAGAAAATGACTAGGGAGTAATAACGATGTAGTACCCTTCTTGCCCTCTTGATGTGAGCGAGCCATGGCAAGAAGCTCCGCCTTAGATTTCCCAATCACATGGGACATATCCTACACACAATCAAATTCCAAATGTTTAGCAAGCGCGCTAAGACACCCTTCAGCTCCACAAATTACATTCGTAAATGTATAACAGTCATTAAGGACAAGGTAATAGCTGAACTTACGGGCAACGGGGAACAAACGGAATTCATATACGTAGTCATATAATGGTCATAGCACTGTGTCTTCGTCTTTGTTCCGACATGCTCGGATACCTCCCCCCAATTCCCAAGTCCATACATCTCGACGCCCTGCAAGAACCAGCACAATGAGGCTTTGTAAAAACAAGCAAAAGTTGAACAGGGCAGGACGTTGTCAGCAAAGGGCATAGAGGGATTAAATAGATGTTTCAAATCGAGCAACACAGTTCATTTGAAACAAACGGTACCTCCAGAAGCAAAATCTCTTCGTCTGCGTTCCATTCTGGATGAATGAGGGGGAACGATAGATTATCCTGCGACGTCAATGAAAACGAAAACCATCAGCATCAGGGTAGACAAAAAAGTACTCGCCATTCAGTACTTCCATCTTAAGCCAAGACTTTTCTTCAATAATATGCAGCACATACAATGTGACCACGACAGTCTACAACATACAATTTAGAGTCTGAGTGCGTGGAGTGTTTACAATGACTCGGTAGGAATGATTCGATTTATGAGGAGTAATCTCTACACCAACAGAGAAACACTCCACGCAAAGATCGAAATCGGGGCATTTATTGCATTTGATTCGAATCGTCCCTGAGATATCTTTATTGCAGTAGTTGCAGTGATAAAGAGCTTTCTTAGTTTCTCCCGCACCTGCAGTCAAGCCACGACCCACTCACTGATGAGTAAAAAACACACCACAAATACTTAAAACCTCTAAACTACAGTAACACATTACACTCACGAACTGCACTCCATCACAAATCCATCACCAGCCACATAAGAAGCAAACCAGCAAATCTCAAACAGAAGACAAAAAAAAGTTAACCAAGAAACAAAACAAATTACAGTCATGAACCAATCCCAACTAATTCAACAATGTCACACCGGACTTCTTCAACACCAATCCTCGTCACATTAAAAAAACACATCATCACACAAACACAATCATCTAATCCAAAAACTCCTCTAATCAAAAAAATCAACAAACGCCTCCATATCCTCCAAATTCAACACGCCAAAGCTCACACACGAAACCACATTCCCAGCCATAAAAACAACTACCTTAAACATCCAGCAAACAAACGAAAAATAAATTAAAAAAACACAACTTCCATCACAGACTAAATTTGTTATATTTTCTAACACAGCAATAAACAAAATCAGTCTCATTACTCACCAGTAGTGGACGGCTCCGAGGCATCTCCCCCGGCCGCTACACGCCGCCGCTTAGACCTGGAAAAAAACAAACCATGAGTTCACATGACATCCATACCCCCTCCCACCGACACAAACCCCAGCGAGACGTAAAAGTGACGAAAATGCGCGAGAGAAGGAACGGCGAGCGCGGCAGGACCTGTGGCCGAACCACGCCGTGTCGTCGTCGTGCGAGCCGTGCAGTCCTCGCGATCGCCCCATGGCTGGCGCGGCATGGAAGCCCTCCGAGGGCGAGGGTTTGGCGAGGGAGGGTTTGGGCGAGGGTTTGGTGTTTGCTTTGTCACCTCCGAACCCTCGTCGTCGTCTTCACAGCAACCTTCGCCTCGCGAGAGTGCTCTCTTGCAATTTCCCGCGAGGATGAGGGTTGATATCATGGTTATACCCTCTGATACCTGGATTTGCCTATTGATACCTGGTGATGTCCCGCGGGAGACGTTGGGGGGTTCTTAGGTTGCTGACGTGGAGCGGGGCCCTGGTTAGGCTTCCGTTTAAATTTTCAAATCCGTGCTTTAGTTGAAACTGTGTCGTGTTGGGAAGTGGGTCTTGGGAAGTGTTTCATATTTTCTTAGTTTGTAGAGACAGAGTTTTGGATTATGAGTTTTTCTAATCCTTTTTCACATTGACACAATATATACCGAAAATTGGATCTAAAAATGGTATAAGTTATTTTTAACACAATTTATCTTCTCAATGATATTATTAATCTATGAAAGTGGGGGCGGCCAATTCCTTCGTGAGTTATGTATAGTTGAGAGGGTTGAGACAGTTGATATGGTTGAGACAGTTGAGATGGTTGTCTTGGGACTGTTGTGTCTTGGGACTGTTGAGATGGTTGAGATGGTTAAGATAGTTGATATAGTTAATGGATTGAGACAGTTGATATAGTTAAGGCGGTTGGAATCATTAATACAATTAATATATTTAAAAAGATTGGAAGAGTTGATAGAATTGAGAGAGCTGAGATAGTTAAGATAATTGAGACAACTGAGACAGTTGACAGAATAGAGAAAGTTGAGATGACTCAATACAGTTGAGACAACTGAGACAATTGACAGGTTGACAAAAATTGAGACAACTGAGACAGTTGACAGAATTAAGACAGTTGAGATGACTCAATACAATTGAGACAGTAGAGATGACTCAATACAGTTAAAACAGTTAAGATGTCGCAATACAGTTAAGACAGTTGAGATGTCGCAATACAGTTAAGACAGTTGAGATGTCGCAATACAGTTAAGACAGTTGAGATGTCGCAATACATTTAAGACAATTGAAACAGAGACAATTGATATAGTTGAGACGGTTGAGATAGTTGGAATAGTTGAGATAGTTGAAATAACTGAGATAGTTGAGATGACTGAAATGATTAAAATGACTAGGATAATTGATAGTGTGTAAATAAGATGGGTAAGATGGCCAAGAAATATAGTTGATATGGCTTAGATGAGCGAGATGGACGAGATGGGTGAGATGGCTGAAAGATGATTGAGATGGTGAAACCATTAAGAATGTATAGCTAAGATGGATGAAGCGACTTAGAAAGTTGAAATAATTGAAAAGGCTAACATGAGTAAGAATATAAAAGTGAGGTATGTGAGTCTAAGTTCATAAACATAACTAAGATGATAAACACATCAATTCCTCTTTGACCTTGAAATGTTCATCAAATTTAAGATAAAATATGCAAAAATATTCTTTTGAGAATGTGAGGTTCTTTCATTGCCAAAATTAATAATAAAAATCTAAACTATGGCAATTTTAAATTCTTCAAAAATCTATAATTGTTCAAGCAAACATTCTTTAGTTATTCATTAATTATTACGAGTGACAAAGTTAGAATAGGCTTTTGGAAATAGGTTAAACAATGTACAAAACATACAATGTTAACAAACTTAAATATTACCATTTTACATTAACTGTTAATTAAACACACCTTTTGTATAGTTAATAATGACAAAAGATTTGAAAGTAACCTTGGAGATTTTAAAATAGTATAAAGCCACTTTTGTTAAAAACATTTTCTCAAAGTAATGATTATGCGTCCGCACCTCCACCACATCAATTTTTCTGTTTTAGTGGCTTTTGTATGTTGATTGATCTTACATTTAACTTGATAATGGTTTTCACGTTTTTCCTTGTAAATTCTAAACTAGCCATCAAATTAAAGAGTGAAGAAAAAATTAGAGAAAAAGCCATGGCCCATGAACTATCCCCAAACTATCTTCATAAGCCTTCAAATACCATTACAATTCCAATCAACTACAACTATAAGAATGGAGCTTTTGAATGGAGTAAAAAGAAAAATATACTAAATTGTACTCATATGCATAGATGCCATTTGGCACACATTAACCTAGGTCAAAGAAACATTCATGCATCTGAATATTTGGCATACATTAACCAAGGTCAAAGAAACATACATGCATCTGAATATTTGGCATACATGCATATGCATATGAGGCACACATGTATTGGAACATTTGGCAAACATATATATGAAGATATAATATATATGTTTATTATATTCAATATGGTAAAAATTTATTACTTTTGGCAAAAATGATCTATGATAAAAATAAATGTTGTAGTAAAAGTAGCTTATATGTGGTAAAAATCATTTACATATAATTAAAATATTTTCATGTGAAGTAAATGTAGGTCATTAGTTTCTAAAGACTATTTCAAAACCACAATGCCTATTGTCATTGAACATGAGAATTTGAACTATTGACGACTTAGCACCATTACTTAGTCTTTTATCCTCTGAATAGAAAGAAGAAGCGGCTAACCGCATGGGTGTCTATCCATACATTAAATATAACATACCATATTAAGAACATCTTATGTAAGATCGAGAGCAAAAACAAAAAACACTCCATCTACAGTAGCATCTTGTAAAGAAGGAGGCAACAAGTCAAATTTCAAACTCATAAATGCCACTACTCCAAATTTATTGATAAACAAAGTGCCAACCGAAAGCTCAAAATGCCACCACATTCAATGATGTCATTGACATATAAGCAAGATGATATCTCTAGCCGACAATACATCTCCTCCACCTGACTAGACCAAAGGAGCTCAAAAAGATAATACTACGGCCAAAACAAATCAATAATCCAAATTTAAACCAGAAGATACATAAAAAATACCATACATAAAAAACAAGCAACAACCATTGTACTAAACTAAATATGAGAGATGAAACACTCAATGAATATATCAAACCATCAAATCCAAAAAGCCAAAACATCAAAATTAAAATAATTATAAAAGCAAATAATAAAATTACAAATGAATACAAGAGCCACTTAGTGAGCCACAAAATAATAGCATGTCAAAATTTCATAAACCTTGGAAATATCTAATGTCCAAAATTGCTAATGACAAAATCTAGTTGTCAAACAGCTGCTACAAAAAAGTGAAGCTTGGGCACTGCAGAAATTCCAGCAAAACTCCAATGTTCGGGCAAGTCCAAAGTATTCCGCATAAGTTAGAAGTAGTGAGATGTTGCTCCATTGTATGAAGTTGATCTCTCATTTGATAAAATAACCACCATAGAATTGAATATTTTCTTTTCCATCAACATAGTCTTTATAAAACAAAAGCACAAAAGTACGAGTCCAAACATCTGGAACCTCTATTATTGAAAAAACTTCCTTCAAACCTTCAAATTGCTCCTATGAAGCCTCTATAACCTATGAAATATCCAAACCACAAGCAAATAAAAAGCAATTATTTCAAAAATCTATAATATAGGACAAAACCATTTACAACCGAGTTCTTAACCTCTAAAGGCCCTTGGTGTTTTTGGAGCTGAAATTGCCAGAAACATACCCTTATTGATAAAAATCTATCATTTTCTAGATTTACACTTAGTATTTAATATTTACCTGTAGGATCTTGTACCTATCTTATCCAAAAAGGTGTATACCAATTTTGAAGACAGGAATGCTATCTTGTGAGCAGCGAGCAGGAGCAGCGAGCAGGGAGCACTGTTTTTTTTTTTCAAAATTTTTGGTTTTTTTCGATTTTTTTTCCAATTTTTTTTCGTCGCAAACTAATACAGTGTGTATTACCGCGGAATCTTTAAAGCATCTTTAGAGAATATTTAGGGTAAATCTTATGAAGATTCCGGGAATATTCTTTTTAGAGAAATATATAAAACCGAGTATAGGTAAATTACCCTAAAAAACATATTCGAATTAAAAAAAACTGTAGCAACGGCTACTGAATTTAATTACACCGGTAATTTACAAAAATGGGTCACACTACATGATGTGAGTTGATGACCATTTGCTCTATCTATACATATATACGGTCTAAGATTAATACTGTATAAAATGAAGTCCAACATACATGGTCATACAGTATGCGCTACGATATCCAGGTATATCCAAGTAAAAATACCTAAAAAACACACAAAATGTGATAACAGGCCTACAAATGATGTAAAAGGTAAAATCTAGGGGTGATAACCACGCATGTGAAGACCCTCACTATCAGAGGTTTCACTCTCTCCCAGGTATATGGGCATATCCTCAGTATCCCCCCAACCATTGGACTCATACGAGGCTCCATCATCGTCAGAAGAAGCTCCATCGTAAAAAAGGCGCTCCTCTGGTGCTGGAGGAGCCTCGTAGCTGTAGTCAATCTGGCCGCCAAAGAACTCCTCTAAACCGTCGGAGTCGTAGCCATCACCAGGAGAATAGTCATCACCAGGGGCGCCATGAACATCCAGGCCCCAGGGATCCTTGGGCATCGAATCTCCATGGTCTGAGTGGGGAACCTCAACACAGATGTTGGTGTTCCCCACTTCAACCACCTGGATTGTGAGTTCATCGTCGCAGCCTCCAATGTCGATTCCTGCCTCACGAAGATAGTCTAAAGCTCCAACTGGCTTACGGACTGGAGGTGCCTCTGGATCCACCGGTGTACCCTCCTCTCCGTTCTCTGGCATTGATAAAGGGGTCTTAATTGGAGTGCGATCCGATGCAACGCCTGGGAGGATTTCGATAGCCATTCCAAGATTAGTATACTTCTTGTGCTGAGCCCGTGTGAGCACCATCTTGAGTTTCACAAGTAGAAGAATAAGAACCTGCGCATACAAACAATGTAATCATTAGTAAATCTGAAACAATGTCAACCCGACACCAAGTTAACTCGAAACGATGTCAACTTAAAACCATCTAATTTAGAAATCATCAAAACACAATACATTGAAATCTCGAAACAATGCAAACCCGAAACAGTGCAAACCCGAAACCATGTCAACCCGAAACCAACTTAACCCGAATCCAATTTAATTGAAAACTTTCTCAATTGACAATCAACTAAACTGGAAACTATGCAAACCCGAAACAATGTAAACCCGAAGTCACCTAATCAACAAACAATGTAAATTCAGATGAATCTAAAAACAAATCATCAAACACTGTGACAAATCTAAAACATTGTAAACCCGAAACTATGAAACCCTGAAACCCCATAAACAACAAACACTGTAAACCCGCACTACTAACTATTAACAAACACTTATAAAACATTAACAACTAACACATTAAAAACCCGAGGGTAAGAATACACAAAACACTGTAGACCCGAAACTAGGAAACCCCGAAACCAAGTAAACAACAACCACTAGAAATCCGCACTACTAACTATTAACAACGAACACATTAAATCAAAACACACTAACAAACTAAGAGGGAGAGAAATACATAAACACTAACATACTAACAACAAGACAAATACTAACCTTTAGTTAGTACGCCAGAAAGAGAGGGAGTGAGGAGAGGAACCCACTCCCTCTTATACTGGCTCTCGGATCCGAGAGCCAGTGAGGGAGTGGGTGGTGGCGGCTCCAGGGATTAGGTTAGGGTTTAGAAGAGAG